>CM026556.1:37770927-38442802 GCA_015143295.1 Tetracentron sinense
GGGAGCATTCCTGTACTAATTCTCTCGGGAGACAATTTTAAAAAAAAATAATAATGATAGTGGTCTTAGCATTTCTAAATCTCTTATTATACTTTCTAATGTTTTCATATCCGGGTTGAGCTTCTAACTACTGGGCAACCGGTTCAACCTGCTTTGACGAACAGTGGCCTTTTATCATTAAAATAATGTATTTTTTTAAATACAGTTTTTCCAAATTCTCCCGGTTAAATCACATATTTTTTAATTACCTCAAATTTTGATGGTTTTGGGGGCCTGTTGACCTGTCAGTTTCTAACTTTATTGATTCAATTGACCAGTCCGGTTTTCAAAACACAGTTCTAGCTAATTTTTAGTACACACCCCATTTTGGAGCAAAAAGAAAGACTTTATTGTGGTTGGCTCGTCACAAAATTTTAGTCTGTTTTTTGGACCACTAAGAGAGTGCAAAAAGAAGAGAGTGGAGCAAGTAGGGATAGAGCTAGGAATTTTTCCTTGGGGGAGGGGAGACGAAGGAAAATTAAGGTTAATATTTTTGTTTTGTTTTATTTTAAGAAACCAAAGTTAGATTGTTTAATCTTAGGAGTGAGTGAATCTTAACCATTGTTGATGTTGTGTGGAAAAAACACGATCTTAGGATTACAACATAATATGATAAATAAATTTGAAAATATTTAAAACACATAATACAAGATATACATGGTTCACCCTAAGAGGGCTACATCCACATGTGAAGACAATAAAAATTTTCATTATGCTGATATTATATGGAACAAGGATATCTATTCTCAAATACCGAGAATCCGCTCTCTATGAGAACTATAAGAAATTACCATGAGCACGCTCTTCTTCCCAAGAGCTTCTTGTTCTCTCAAGAACCATCACTTTTAATGAGAGCTAGCAGAGTTCTCATCGAGAGCAACTTGCTCTCTCTAGAAGCCCTAAACACTCACGTTCTTACCTTACCTAACCCTAAGCCTATTTATAAATATAAACTTAAAACCTAAATCAACTATAATTTCCCCAAATTCTCATAGATAACTCTATAATAATAGTGTTTCACACAAAATATAATTTTTGGCAAATCCAAACAATCTCTACTTTAACTTGAATCCCATTAAATCACATACAAAAATTATTTTTTTTCTTCTTTTCCACTATTCTTTAGGGTGTTCCAACTAACTTTGATGCATGTTGATCAAATCTAAGTTGCTTGATCAAAATTTATTTTTTTCATATTTTTTTTCTATAAACTAAGAATAGGTGAATGAACCAAAGGGGTGGGTGAATCTTAACCACAGTTAAGGTGGTATCAAAAGGGACAAATGACGACCTCCGGGCGAAACATCCTATGTTTGGTTGCCGAGAAAATTGGTGAAAACATGTAAAATAAAAGAAAATTTTAGATTTCTAATAGAATTTATAGTTTATGTTCCGCAGAACTGTTTTTGTCTTTTATTTCCCATTGTTTTTTTTATCCACAACCAAACATACGGATATTTTCCCGGGCTCCCATGATTTTGACGACTTAAGGACCGGTATTGGTTGTCCATCCGTTACCCTCCCCGAATTTGGTAATACGACTGCAATGCCCTAGGGTTCCAATCTCCACTAAAATGAGCTTCGATTCATCTCGCTCTGCCAATTCAGATGGAAAACTAAAGAGGAGCCTCAACTCCAATTCTCCCAAACCCTTCCGAAACAAGCAATAGCTGTAATAAGAAGAAAAGTAAATTCATCTCTTCTCGAAAACCCCCTTTCACCATTTCGTCAGGTACTCTCATTTTCTTCGAAATCTTGAAAAATGTTAAAATATCGCTGTTCATTGTTTCTGGCATTTTGATTCAGTTAAATCCCAGTTCGATGCCGGATGCGTCGACTTCTTCTTTTGGCGATTCAATTTCTTTCCGATCTCCGTGGACGGGTTCACAGTTCCTTCCATTCAGGTGTCGCACGGCTCATATCATCTGCAGTAATCTTGCTGATAGTAAAATTAAGAACCTCAAGTTCTCATTTTTTGTCTTTGTTTATTTTATTTTATTTTATCATCTTAACCGATAATTTACCATTTATTGGGTTTCTGTAATCATAATTGTTGGTAATTTGAATGCAGGTTCTTAATGGCGGGCTTCCTAGTAGACTTTTGAGTTGTAAGTTCTTTTGGCTTATTTTCTCATGCATTTTGTTGTTTTTAATTCCACAAGATCTTCTATAGTGCTCAGTTATATAGAGTTATTAATGAAAAATGATCTTATTTTTCTCTTTTTGAATTACAATTCGTTTGTACAGCTATATGTAGAGATGAGTTGATACAACTTATTTAACTAATTCTGTTCTAACTATAAAACTGTTCTAACTATACAAACTGAAATGCCAGCTCATTAACTAACTCTTGGTTTGATCTCTTCTTACTGACTTGCCTTTATTTCTTCATGTGCAGCACTCTTTTCCATTACTCTTTTCAATTCGTGCTGTCTAATAGTTATCTTGAAGAATAAATCAGCATTATTAAATACATAGGAAGAAAGAAGCAATGGATGAGGAGAAGTTATTTAATGAATAAAATTAGAATAGATAAAATCAATGGGTTCTTCCTCATCTTTGTGTTTAAGAATGTAAGCCTAGCTTGCCAACCAAGTTACCAACTCTTGTTTAACCTCAAGCCTGTTCTGGAACAAACCCCAGAAGGATACAATTCTCTCACTATGTTCAGTTGTGCTAGTGATGATTTTTTCATATCGTCTCTCTCTCTCTTTAATTATTATTATTTTTTGTGTATTGATTGGTAAGCTGCTTATATATGTTTTATTTATTATCAAAGCCTTGTTGATCAAGGGTTTTGAAGCCAGGGCAGTTGGTATTCCACAACCAAACCTCACCAAGCAAGCACGCGTTTGTAACACACCCTCTCATTGTTATCCCCTTTGTTTAACGATGAGGGTGCCTGAGAATCGCACACCTTATCAGGTCAAATACGAGACATCTACAAGGAAACATACATATTTCCCTCATTTGTCGAGGAACACTATAGAAGCCTGTTTTCAAGGTTCACAAAAAGTAAACCAAAAGGGAACAAAAAGGGAATACAAGCAAACAACGATTAAAAACCTCACCATCACATGAGTACAAGGAAAATGTATCCCCCAAGGATTTCCCCCATTCCCCCTAATGGATCACTAAGATGAAATTAACATTCGTGCCCACGCTTGGATCCGGGGAATGGTCAAGGATGCGTTCTCAAACACCCTCCTATTCCTCTCCTTCCAGATGGCCCAAGCTATCGTCCTAGGAAGGAAATACCAAACTACACCCGCAGGAGATGGAAACGACATTGAAAACCAACATGATAAGAAGCTTTAAAAGGATCTGGGGAAGATCTAAGGGATGCTAAGGTGAGAGTGGAAATAGGACCAGACCTCTTTTGCAACCAGACAATACAAAAATAGGTGGTCCATAGACTCCCCTGCTAAATGCTAATAGGCACATGAAACATTTATTGGTCAAACACTAGCCTCTATACATGAGGTGATCACATGTTAGGATTTTATATAAAACTGTTGTCCATAAGAAAAAGGATACCTTAGATGGTACCAGAGGATGCAACACACAGCCTGACGATGGAACGATAGATTATGCTCAGATTATAATGCTTGTATAAAAGATTCAGCTGAGAACCGCCTCTTGTTGTCTAGAGCCCACACCTGACTATCCCTGTCCAATGGTTCTATGATAACTAATTAGAGTTGCGCCAATATTCTCAAGAGGTCCTAAATCTCCCAATCGAGTAGGTTACGTCTCAAATTGGGTAAGCAACTGCCCCTTCTCTCCAATCTAACTACTCCGCCACCACCCACCGAAGCCTCCTTATTTGATGCTAGTAGGAATAGGTTGCTAAAAGTTTGCCTAAGAGGGGCTAGGCCACACCAGAGATCATGCCAAAAGCAGTGCAGTCAAAGCGTCCATGGCGATAAGGGGTTCCCTAGGCGAGGCGTTGGTTAGTTGATGCCTAGGCGATCAAAATTTATTTATTTTGTTCATATTATATAAGAATTAATGAGTGCCCACCTAGATCATGATCTAGGTGACAAGGGTCCTGGCTATGCGAGACGGTGGTTTAGGCGTTGCCTAAGCGATATTTTAACTACACTGGCCAAAAATTAATGCTCTCCTCATTACCTACCTTATGTCGACTAAATTTAGAAAAATCAACCCAACCCTGCAACATTGCCTTCCACACCCCTACTCCTAAGTCCTAAGGGGTCTCGACCTTGGTTAGGACACCACCTATTGGACTCCCCATGTCTAGCCACTGTCATTGCCCTCTACAAACTATCCTGTTCCTCACGGAAACGCCATAGCCACTTACCCAGAAGGGCCTTGTTCACCATTGATAAGGGTTGGATATTGAGGCTACCCCACTCTTAGCCAAAGAAATGGTTTTTCAATCTACTAAATGGTACTTTCTTGAAACTAGCATCTCATTCCATAAGAATTTTGTTGCCTAAGGTTTGGACCCTAGAGGGGGGGGGGGGGGGGGGAATAGGGTCTATGACAATATCGAATTACTTCCTAATTCCCTTAAGCGGAATTTCAATTATACTAATTAAAAGGGAATATAAATTATGTAATTTTGCAAACAACACAAATAATAAAGTAAAGAGAAGAGTTAGAGAATTGAAACACAACGATATTGTTCACGAGGTTTGGCAACCTGCCTACGTCCCCGCCTTAAGCTTCCCCGCTCAAGGATTCACCATGAATTATTCAATCGCCGATCTTCTTCCGGTTGAAGATCAAACATTTACGATCTCTCTTCCTAGTCAAGATCAAACCTTGTAAGGGAACAATCCTCCCTAGACTTTGTCCACTTTCTGGGTAGTGACCAAACTTTACAAATCTCCCGCTTCAAGGACAAGACTCCTACGAATGTCTTGATTTCAACACACTTGTATATAAGTGTTTTACAATCACTTTTTGCTCCTTTATACGAGCTGGATGATCTCTCTTAAGCTCACTAAGAGTCTCTCAAAGAATGAAGTTGAATAGCTCAAGAATGACTATTTTTGGGTTTATAGGTTTAACTCATTGGATTTTGAAATCTAAGTTTTTGAGTGATCGATTGAATGATTGGAAGTATTTGAGTTCTTTTTTTGGTTCATCTAGTCGACTGGATGACTCCATCTAGTCGACTGGATGAACATAATAAAAATTTGGCCTATCTAGTTGACTGGATGACTCCATCTAGACGTCTGGATGGTGTATTTTTACAAGAAATCTATTTTTCTTTACCTAAATGATGGGAATGCTTTCCTAGGTCAATTTCTTTGCCTTTAACATGATTTTTATCATTCTAAATGATGTCTAAGGTCCTTAGAAAGATATCCAATATGGTCTTAAGGTACCTATGGTCAATCTAAGTAATTGAGCAATTCAACTGACAAAATTTTGAGGACTTTTTACAAAAGTCCTAAACACTCTCAACTAAAATATAAACTTTAAAACCTTATTGAGAGTCTTCATCTCTTCTTCACCCTTGATCTTGATTTGATCTTTCTTTTGACTTTGTCTTCAATATCTTCATGGCTTGGATTTGATTGATTTTTAATATCTTCAACTTGATCCAATTTGACTTGCTTTGACTTGATGATGAATCTTCTCATAGATGGGTCATTTTCATGTTTTTTCACTAAATGACTTTGATAATGCTCTTTATAATCTGAATTACACTTAAACTCAATTAAGACATTAGTAACAGAAATCTCATTGCATTATTGTGTTGTCATCAAAATCAATGATATTACCTTAGGTTAAAACCTAAAGGCTAACAATTCCTCTAAATTCTTTCTAGAGTGGACGTAATAGATGCAAGAATTTTAAACGAGGATAGGAAGTATGTCGGGAGACTGCACAAGGTACTCTTTATTAGTGTTAACTTCCCTCCTTAGGACAGGTATAACGATTTCCACCCTTGGAGCCGCTTAGAGAACCTCTCAACGATCGGGCTCCACACTGATTTAGCTTTAAATGGAGCACATGATGGTAACCCGAGATAAGTTGTTGGAAAAGATCTCATTCTACACCCCAAGCAACCTACCAACTCCCTCAAGTTTGGAACCTCATCCCATCCGTAGATAACGCTCCCACAAAAGTTGATTCTTAGCCCTGATACCGCATCAGAACAACGGACGAGGCATCTGAGTTCTGACAAGTGCCAAAGCCCTTATTTTAAGATAGTTTTCCCTTTCAATGACCAATTAAGTTAAAAACTTACTTTATAAGAAGCTGCATAGATATCAAATAAATCGACGGGGATTCATAGCAACTCGGTAGAAACAAGGTTCGAAATATCGATAATATCGGCGATATATCGCCGATATATTTCGATATCGCCCATCACCAACACATTTATACCATGTTTTAAAAAAATACATCATATCGGGAGATATCGGCGATATCGGAGATATATCAGCGATATCTTCCGATATCGACCAAATCTGAAAAATAAACTGTTTTCATTTTTTTTTTGCAGATGTGCATGCATCATCCAAAAAACAAAAGAAAAAAGCAAAATTACGGATTGAAATCAGTCCTCTCGGTCCTCAGTTCATGGACCCATATTCGCTACAGAAAACCCATGAATGATTCATGTCAATTTAGTGTCTTTAAATGAGAAAAATACCATACTCATAACTCATCATTTATGCAAAGAATCAAACATATTCTTTGATTTAAAAAAAAAAGGGGAAAAAGGGTTGAGAGTAGGGAAGAAGAGGGAGGCAAGAGGGTACATACCTCTCACCGTCGCCGTCACCATCTTCGTGAGTTTCCACAGTTCCCGTGGGCTATAGCCTTTGCCGTCGAGGTCATCCCCTTTCTCCTCTTCTCTTCCTTTCCAAGCTCTGAGCTTTTTATTTTTATTTTTATGGTTCTGTTGTTCGAATACGAAGAGGGCTTACCCTCTTATCTTTTAACTTATTAAGTATAACCCTAATAAGGTTTTCTAAGGTCACTACAGCCCTGTGGGCTTACCCTCTTATCTTTAACTTATTAATTATAACCCTAATAAGGGAATTCTAAGGTCAATCGAGCCCTGTGTGATACTTCTCTTATGTTTTAACTTAAGTAACCCTAACAAGGGTATGCTAGGGTCACTCCTAGTCCTATGTCATTAAACATATTTTCTTATGTTTTAACTTTAGTAACCCTAACAAGGGTATGCTAGGATCACTCCTATATCATTAAACATTCTTCTTTAATTGTCATGTAAAAAAGTATTAAAATTTTAATATAAGGCCTAATATTGATTTTTATTATCCACCAAATTATATTTTACACCTAATGACAAAAATTAATATTGATTTATACTATACACCAAATGCAAAAAAAAAAAAAGTATTAAAATTTTAATATAAGGCCTTTTTTATTTTAAGGATTATACATGAAATTCATTAATATTTTATTTAGTTATGAATTTTAATAATGTTCTATTATTATTATTAATAGTTAACAATTCTAAATAATGTACTTAGTAACATTGACCAAATAATATAACTTATTTAACTAATAAAAAATATATGTAAAAAATTTAATACACTTAAATATATTATTTAATAACATTAAAAGTATTGATACTTTTTAAACAAATCATTAATCTGTTAAAAAATATAAAATATTATTAATCGGGACAGTGGAAGCCATTGGAACGACTTTACACATCTAATGCTATTCACGGTTCTTGTTGTTAAAAAATATATATTAAAAACTTGAATAAGGGTCTTGCACATTTAAATAAAATTACAAAAAAAGAATCAAGGGTTTTCGTGCTTGATTATGTTATGTGTTTGACATTAATATTTATTGGTGATGCACTAGGCAACTCCTTCTGGTGGTGATTGTAGTTTTTTTGATGGGTTGTATTATGTATATTTGTATTATTATGAATCTTCTAAATTATGAATTTATGATTGATTGAGAAATGAATGAAACATGAATTAATCATACATTATCGTCACTCGTCAGCGCACATCTTTGCTCTCTTCTCATTGCATCTCTTATGTACATTGTTGTTTTTAGAAATTTTTTTATTTTAAAATGTGTATTAACATCTATTTTAACATTTTCTGAAATTTCACTGCAAAATTCCATGTTTTGCCCTATCATTTTGTAATTTTTCCAAAAATCACCGATAAACGATATATCTTCCGATATATCTTTTTTCCGCGGCTCGACATGTCGAGCGATATCGACATTTAGAACCTTGGTAGAAAATCATGATTAACTTGTAACATATATTATGGATATGCCGTAAAGCCTGATCCAAAACTTTTTATTGTGGGGCTTATTATTTATTGTAATTCAAATTTTTAGCTAAAGTTCATAATTTTGCCCAAACTATAATTAGGATTCACATTTTACTTGTATATATATGGGGTATGGTAATAAGTTGGATTCATTCAAGGAAACAATAGAAGAATGAATCAGAGTGTTTTTTTTTTTCAGCCCAGTTGCTGGTTTTCATCATTGCTCTTTTTTTTTTCTATACCTAGTTTGAGTAGAACGGATTGGAGGAAAAGATTTCTGTGCTCTAAATCAGATCAGATGGTGGGCATAATTTAGTAAAATTGAGACTTTGTAGTCATTATGAAAATGCTCACTATTTACTCCATGTTTAGAAGTTATATGGCGAGTCTCCATAATGTTATCGATTTTTGCATGGATGACATGACATTTGAACCTATAATATGAGGTAGAAGTGCTCATTGATGGTTTATTGACTTTATTTATGTGAATGATTGATTTTTTTTGTTCTATCCAACTTTTGCGATGATAACTATATACTTTTCTAGGATTATTGTTATTATTATTATTATTATTTGGTGGTTATATGAATCATCCTGAATTACAGGATAAGTCTATAGCTGTATGCCACTCGGACAATCCGAAAGGGACTGCTGAAATTTCATCTGCAAACTACCCTGCTCGAGATTATGGTTGGTTTTTATGCTGTTCATACTATATTAATCAGCATTTTTTTTTGTTGGTCGATTCTTGCTTCGTGTGCAAATAATACTTCTTTCATTTTCTCTTAGGCATGGTATGGTTTAGGCAATTTGTTATTTTTGCGAAGTTTTTGTTTGTGATATCCTTTTAGCTTGTGCAATATGAAAATTTTTAAAAAATCAAGCAGTTATTGTTGGGAATTAATATCTTAATTTGTTTGTTGTCTCTGTAATTTTCTCCAGAGTATCAGCAACCTGCCGGTGGTACCGTCCTCCCTTCTTCTTGGCATTGAGCTCAGCTGCGGTATCGATTGGTTTAGAGTCTGTCGTGCCAAACTTTGCAGAATCTCTAGGGTATATTTTTGTCATGACAAGATTCTCCCTTCTGATGTGCACCCCACTTCGGGTTTTCATCAATAGCTATCAACATATCACGTGCCTGGTTTATATTTTGCAGTATGATTACTGGTTGTTCCTGTGAATACGTAGTGTCTTTTTTCCTCCTGACTTCCTATTCTACCTTTCACCTTTTTGATTATCATCTTTATGAGTTTTTACTGAAACAATTGTGATTATTTGTGTTGATCAACATCATCATCATTCTCTGTATGCCACATGCATCTAGTTGAGAAGATTTGCCTTTTATATATTATATGATCAACTATTGATCTATTGTCGGGAATTACTATCAAAGTAAATGCTTCCACACTAGAGCCTAGAGGGTATTGGCTTCCCTATTAATTTTTCATTAGTGACCACTCCTTGAAAAAAGCCCATCAAAAGCTTGTAAAGGATCTAAAGGATTAGGGATGGCAACGGGCTGGGTTAATTGGGTAACTTGTCCCGCCCCGACCTTATTGGGACGGGTTTGGAGAGTTTTTAAACGGGGTAGGGGCGGGTTTGGGAATGGAGGGTTAAACCTGAGTCGGGTTGGATTTAAGCCGCCCACCCCGCCCCAGTTATAATGTAAAATTACTATTTTATCCTTGAATAAATCCTAAAATTACCTCAATATATTACTTACAATATGAAATATTGAATCGACCTGTTCCGCCTTGCCCCGACTAGTGCTTAACAGGATGGGTGGGACGGAGACGAGTTTAAGAAGGGTTTTGATAAATCGGAACTAGGTGCCTTGCACCGTTTGGGACGTGAACGGTGTAGCGGTCTTGCAATTAGGGACAGGATATGGTTGGGGGCACCCCAGCCTAAACCTGGCCCTGTGCCATACCTGTAAAGAAGAATGCTAGAATCCCTTATCCATGGGTGACAGTCATAGGCTTGCTATTTGAAGGTGACAATGATCTCCTCAATACACTTAAAGAGTTTCCTTGCAACAATGGATTTTAAACGAATGTCTTCAAGATTTGACGTTGGCCTTGGCTGTGGATTTTTTTTTAAATTTCCGTTATGACATCATAGATTAGCTTATAGACTTATTAACTTGGATTGGTGCTTACCATTTGAAACAAAGGAAAAACTTGGATTGGTAACTTGTGTTTGCTAGTTGGCACATATTAGTTTTATATTTTTTGAGTCATTCTTGGAACATATTAGTTTTATATTTATTTTTGAGTTTCTCTTTTGCAGTTTCCTGTTTTTTGTTGGTCATTTTATTATTGAGTCCCCTTAATAATGTCGTACTTTGTGCCACATTGATGTTGAAGTAGTTTCAGGCATGATACAAATTAATCTTTAATTCTCGATCTACTACCTATATATCTGTCTTTTGCTTTTGATGAAGTCATTTTTCATTTGGCATACATAATATCCATCCTAGTGTTTGGTTTTGCTTGTTTTATTGCTTAATATTTCTCACAATTTGAATATATCCTTAATTTACAGAGAAAACTTTGGAGTTGGGACAAAATTTGAATATCTTGATTTTTGTTTGTAATTGATATATATCGATTGGCAAGAGAGAGTCAAATATATAGAAAAACTGAAGAGAGGCCAAAGGGCCATACAAATCAGTGTTTTAAAACCCGAAAACTCGACTCGACTCGGAAACTTGCCGAGTAGAGTCAACTCGGAAACTCGGGCAAAACTCGTCCGAGTAATGACACCTAAAACTCGGACATATATAATATTTTTTCTAATAATATATATGGTATAGATTCAAAATTAATGATAAACCATGCCTAAAATAAGATATATAATTCAATATATACTAAACATCCCACTTTTGTTTTGTATTTATACTTAAAAGTGAGTGGGTTATGTTAAAAAAAAGAAAAAAAACATAATTTAGTCAATCGGGTAGGTAGTTTACTCGATTTTTAGGTTTAAAAAAAAAGTGCAAAAACTCGGACGAGTCGGGGCGAGTCGGAGCGAGTCGGGGCGAGTCGGGCGAGTCGTGGGCGAGTCGGGGCGAGTTTCTGACAAAAACGAGTTTTTCATGAAACTCGACTCGAAACTCAGCCGAGCCGAGTCGACTCGCCCGAGTTTCGAGTCGACTCGGCGAGTTTTAAAACTATGATACAAATAAAACAAGGTTTACAAGGGGGACTAGAAACTCAAAGCAGTACAGTAAAAGTGCAAAACAACATGGTAGGAAAAATGATCCCAAAACCACAAAAAGCGATCCCAACTCAAATCAGAGACTGCACACCCATCTTGTCAAACTCACTCCTAATAGATCACCATGCAATCAGGAGCAGGTGGCACCGCCAGTGGACCTGCTCCGAAGAAGTCACATCCTCAAATGCATGCCAATTTCCCTCCTTCTAGATTGATCGACCTATTGCCCTAGGAAGTAAGGCCCATACAATCGATAATGGAACCTCTTTTAAGCATAGTCATTAGTCACCATGTCTGAGTTCGGAATTATTCCATTAAAGAGAAATTTGAAAAATATTTTTGAAAATTTGAAAAAATTAGAAAAATATCAACAAGGATTAAAGATAAAAACAAGATTATAAATTATGAGAAATTGTGAACAAACATATTTTATATAATTGAGATTTTTTGAAAAAGTCTGCGATAATCCACGTTTGATTCTTGAAATTTGCGACTTTTAAAAAGTGCAATTTTTTCGAGAAGTCGCGAATACTTCATGGAATTAGTCATTCGACAAAAATATTTCGAATTATTCAGGATTTTTAAAAAAAATCTGAGAACTTTGTTTCTATGATTATAAGTTTGTAACTGAAAATATCTGAATTATATTGGGAACACTCCTACAGTGGAGCTTACACTATTTTCTGACAAAGTACTATTGTCTTATTCCATCGGCATCTGTAGAAGTGATTCACATACACATTGAAGAGGAAAATCATTAAGCTCTTTGTTCTGTAGTCACTTGGTGATGTTACATGTCTATCTCAGATTGATCAGTCACATTATCTATTTTTTTATTTAATTATGGACTTTCTAAGTGAGACATGGACAATTTATGGGTTTATGCTTTCTTTTTCAGTTTCAGTGGGTGTTCCATTGACTTAACTCTCTTCATATCCGCTATGATTTTATAAACCATATCAAAGCTTGGAATAGTGACGCGAACACCACCTTACTGACTACAACTGAATTGGTTTCTCAGGTGGGTGATTATTTAAGTGAACTTCCAATTAAGGCCCTTTGAGGCATTGAACATGTTTTAGGGGAGAAGTTGAAAAGGCGAAACATTTGAACTTGTGGCCAGCTGCTTATGATTTCCAAGGTTATCTAAAATATCATTTGAGGCATGACATTCTTTCTTTTGAGCAAGGGTCAAAATGATGTCATCATTGTTGTGGTACTTGGAGAAATAAATATATCTGATGTACATCCTTTTTGTATTGGTTATATATATATTGATGGGTTATATCTGCTACACACTTATTGTACACTGCTGCTTGTTCTAGTGCCACTATTGTAAACACCTAAATTTACCGCCTTTCCTCCCCTCTCAACTCTAAGTGTTGAGATAAGGTCGAGAGTAGAGGAATAACGCTAAATTTATTCTAAGAGTCGCCACCTACTTAGGGGAAGTAGGATCCCAAGATAAATCCAAAATAAGGGGTCTACGGTCCAGAGTAGTCTAGTTAAGAGATCCATTTAGGTCCTGGGGAAGGGGTTATGGGGGTTTCACTCTCTCTCTCTAGCTCTCTAGCTCAACATTCACAAAACAAACCTAAAATTAAAAAAAAATGGGGTTTTATGGTTGTAAAAATGGGGTGTTCACAGTTGCCCCTCTTTGTCGGAGAATGCTGGCAATTGAACGACAAAGATTGAAACAACGTCATTTTTACACACGTAAAACCTACAAAAGCTTATAAAAATCAAAGATAGAAGAAAGGGGAACTAAATTCTACTAGTAAACTTGCCAAAGACAAAAAGATGAAGTGATGGATAGTAGTTTATAGCCTCATTACGGAGGACTGCTGGGAAAATGGGTGCACATAGAACATGGATCGAAGGACTGCTGGGGAAAATGAATGTAAGTGAAACATGGATTGAAGGGAGCTTGAAAACAAAATGATGGATGGAGTAAGTGAAAACACATTCGATTTGTCAAACAGGTGGAAAATGATAATGATGAATGACAACACATTCCAATGTCAAACTGATGAGAGGTAATGAGAAAAAAGATTAGTGATAACACATTCCGATGTCAGACAAAAGAGGTGAATGAATGACAACACATTCCGATGTCAAACAGATGGAAATGAGTGAATGACAACACATTCCAATGTCAAACAGGGGAAAATGAGATGGATGACAACACATTCCGATGTCAACCAAGAGGAAATGAATGAACGGCAACACATTCCGATGTCAAACATGAGGAGAGGAGAGGAGATGAGATAGATGACAACACATTCCGATGTCAACCAAACTGATATGAATGAATGACAACACATTCTAATGTTAAACAGATGGAGATGAGTGAATGACAACACATTCCGATGTCAAACAGGAGGAGATGAGATGGATGATAACACATTCCGATGTCAACCAAGAAGAAATGAATGAATGATAACACATTCCGATGTCAAACATGAGGAGATGAGATGGATGACAACACATTCCGATGTCAAACAAAAGAGATGAGTGAATGACAATACATTCCGATGTCAAACAGGAGGAGATGAGATGGATATGACAACACATTCCGATGTCAACCATACTGAGATGAATGACAACACATTCCGATGTCAAACAAAAGAGCTGAAATGGATGACAACACATTCCGATGTCAACCAAACTGAAATGAACGACAACACATTCCGATGTCAAACAAATCGAGATGAATGCATGACAACACATTCCGATGTCAACCAAACTGAACTGAATGACAACACATTCCGATGTCAAACAGATGAGATAAGATGGATGACAACACATTCCGATGTCAAACAGATGAGATAAGATGGATGACAACACATTCTGATGTCAACCAGAAAAGATGAAATGAATGACAACACATTCCGATGTCAAACAGGTCAAGATGGATGCATGACAACACATCCCGATGTCAAGCAGACGAGATGAGATGGATGACAACACATTCCGATGTCAACCAAACTGAACTGAATGACAACACATTCTGATGTCAAACAGATGAGATAAGATGGATGACAACACATTCCGATGTCAACCAAACGGAACTGAATGACAACACATTCCGATGTCAAACAGATGAGATAAGATAGATGACAACACATTCTGATGTCAAACAGCAGAGAAAAGATGAATGACAACACATTCCGATGTCAACCAAACCGAACTAAATGACAACACATTCCGATGTCAAACAGGAGAGAAAAGATGGATGACAACACATTCCGATGTCAACCAAACCATACTAAATAACAACACATTCAAATGTCAAACAGCAGAGAAAAGATGGATGACAACACATTCCGATGTCAACCAAACGGAACTGAATGACAACACATTCCGATGTCAAACAGATGAGATAAAATAGATGACAACACATTCCGATGTCAAACAGATGAGATAAAATAGATGACAACACATTCCGATGTCAACCAAACAAAGCTGAATGACAATACATTCTGATGTCAAATAGCAGAGAAAAGATGGATGACAACACATTCCGATGTCAACCAAACCGAACTGAATGACAACACATTCCGATGTCAAACAGGAGAGAAAAGATGGATGACAACACATTCCGATGTCAACCAAACCATACTAAATGACAACACATTCCGATGTCAAACAGCAGAGAAAAGATGGATGACAACACATTCCGATATCAACCAAACCGAACTGAATGACAACACATTCCGATGTCAATCAAACGAGATGAATGACAACACATTCCGATGTCAGACAAAAGAGATGAACCGAATGACAACACATTCTGATGTCAAACAGGTCGAGATGAATGTATGACAACACATTCCGATGTCAAACAGGTCGAGATGAATGTATGACAACACATTCCGATGTCAAGCAGACGAGATGAAATGGAAGACAACACATTCCGTTGTCAACCAAACTGAACTGAATGACAACACATTCCGATGTCAAACAGATCGAGACGAATGCATGACAACACATTCTGATGTCAAGCATATGCGTAGCTTTTACTAGAGACCTCCCGGTCTTGCCTAGTTTAGCATGATTGCGGCTTTGTGTTGTGTATGCGATGCAATTGTCATGTACAGTGTATATGTTGTGTTGCAACTATTGTGTGCAGTGCATATGTTGTGCTGCAACTATTGTGTGCAGTGCATGTGCTAGATGGTGTAACTAGAGTGCAATATGTGCGACTCGATTGAGTGTGTGCAACTGAGTGTAGTAAAAGTGTGACGCGTGCGACTCCATTAAATGTGTGCAACTGAGTGCAATAGGTGCGACTCGATTGAGTGTGTACAACTATAGTGTGCGAGATGGGTGGAACTAGAGTGTGATATGTGCGACTCGATTGAGTGTGTGCAATTATAGTGTGCAAGATGGGTGCAAATAGAGTGCGATATGTGCGACTCGATTGAGTGTATGCACTACAGTGTAATCTGTGTTGAGAGTGCATTGACTAGGCTGGATATTGTGCATGTATGAGATGCAGACCTATGCATGACTCGACTTATGATGCGGTTGGGTTGGCTAAACCTGGATTGAACCAAATTGACATCTATGAGAGAAGCAGATTGATAATGGGCTAAGTATATGACTCGCTCTTTGATACCTGTCTCATGCTTGCTTGAGATTTCAAAGGTTCTAGACCTTGCTCTTGCTTCCTGTCGAGCTTGTTTGGTGCCTTGAACAATTGTTGAGATGAGATTGATTTGACCAAGCCAAAAGATGTGACAAACACTATGACCTTGATGACCAAATTGAGGATGATGAGATATTTCTTGGAAACACCCTATGGTTTGAACGAGATTGATTTCAAGCAAATTCCTGATTATGGTTGGTTATTTTGAGGACAACCGAAATTTTTCGAATGCAAATGGTATCTTTATTCATTGGATTTAATAAGGTGATCACCCTCACATGGTGGTTGAACTTGTCCTCAGGGGTAGAATATGATGCTAAGCAAAATGTGACCCATCATGTTGTGTCATTGGTAAAGTTGACCTTTAATCATTGACATGTGTTGAATTGGGTCTTGCTTGGAATAAGAGACACTCAGTCTGCTCTGACAATAAGATTCTTCAGCTAGTGCCTGAAAGTGATTTGTCTTGATCTCGGGGATGTACTTAGCGAATGCTTATTGCTTTCAACTTTTCCCTTTTTTGCCCTTGGAATGACCAAGTCTGGGGATCGCATAATTTTTGCGCAATGAGGCCATTTCTGGTTTTCACTCATGCCTGTGAATTTGATCAGATTTTCTTTTTCCCTTTTTTGCCCCTAGTCGCAAGACTAGGCCTGGGGTTCGCGTAATTTTGCGCAATGAGGCCGTTTTCGGTGTTCATTCATGCCCGTGATTTGCTTGAGGTAAAGCTCTGTTTCGACTATAAAATCCTTCAATTGGTGCTTGGAGTTCCTTCGACCTGATCTCAAGGAAACTGCTGTTGAACACTTGATGTTTTCAACTTTCCCTTTTTTACCCTTGGAATGACCAAGTCGTGGGGTCGCATAATTTTTGTGCAATGAGGCCGTTGCCGGTTTTCACTCATGCATGCGAAGTTGATCAATTTTGTATTTCCCTTTTTTGCCCCTAGTCGCAAGACTAGGCCTGGGGTTCGCGTAATTTTTGCGCAATAAGGCCTTTTCAGGCTTTCACTCATGCCCGCGATTTGTTTCAAGTTGGGTTTTGCTCCCTTCATTGCCTTGGATGCTTGCATTCTGCTTTTGAATATTGTCTGATAAATTGCCTGCACTCTTAATCTCTAGGAGATCGAGGTGGACTTAAGATAGGACGAAATGTAGGCTGAGGGGACCGAATATTTGGGACACCCTTTTACTTGAGAAATCATTTTCCACTATGGGGAGAAGAATCTTGTTTATTTTGCTTCTGATAGTAGATAAAAATTTCCATTGAAAATTCATCTACTTGAGCGCCTCTTGACTTTTTTCTTGCCCATTTTTTTTTCTTTTTTCTTTTTTCTTTTTCCTTTTGACATTCTATCTTTCTATTTTTTTTACGAGCCTTTTTTGATTGAGGCTGATTTTTTTGCTCAATAGATTGAATGTTATGACTGAACTTAATTTTCTAGGCTGCCTATGTACCCTTTTACAGGATCAGGTCATTGACGTAGTTCAAACAGACTTAGTATAGGGTGTCCCGTTGAAAGTTTTTTGAAAGAAGGGTTGTTAGGCTCGAGAGGGCTAACTAACAGACTTTAATGATATCTCGAGGGTGTTACATGATTCATAAGGGAAGTAGGTGACAAACATGGCCTCCTGTCCTTTCCCGAAGAGGCTAAGAGTGCAAGCATTTATCAAACAAGACCCTAAGCATAATATTTTTTAACCTTATCCATGTTGATTGGCTCAGGGCTCCTTGTACAAATGTTGAGTTTGCCCCTTGCATCTGCATAGCTCAATGATGCTTCTGTGAAAATTTAGTATTTGCTCTGACTTGTTAATCTGTGCAACTGTGTGAGGTACTTGACCACTTTTACTCTGGGTGACTGTTCAGATGAGATATGTCACTTGAAGAAAAATCTCATATCTGAATGAGAGTGGTCTTGACCCGGCATGGACAAATCTTGATTTAAATCCACTCTCTCGCTTGTTTATGATAATTGCTCCGCGGCATTTATCAAATTTGGATCTTGAGCAACCACACTATTCCTGCCTCAAGCATCGGTGAGGGTACTGTTGTGGTGAATCTATTGCCCCAACTTATATCGAGATCTTAGGGGGTTTTTGAATCTCACCTCAAGCAAATCTTTTCTCTTGCCCCTCTGCATGTATTAGATGTACTTCATGTATTGATTAACTTCATGTATTGATTGAATCTAACAATTTTGCATTTGATCATCCTTGTCATAGTCAGGAGCTTTATCTGTACAGCAACTAGGATCCTGCAATTTTTCCTTTGAAATGTGTCTTGGAGGGTTCGGTGGACAACAGGAGGTGAACTTGCCTTTTGCCTGATCCGTCTTGACCTTGATCCCCTGCCCCTGGCGTAACGAGGTTTTAATTTTTGCACACGTAGGATCATTACCCCACTTTGTTTTGCTTTGTAATACTCGCATGGGTTAGGAATCTCTCTACTCTTCATCATACTCTGCCACTGAGGGTTGCGGATTTTATTTTTGTTTGAATGATCACTTATTTGATCCAATTAGCTTAGCTAGCATTTTTTATTGGGGGAAAGATATTTTTGGATTTTCGATAGCTTCAGATCGCTAGACTCTTTGAGAAGTGCTAGGTCACGCCTTCATTAGCCGAATGAGAGATAAGACTCTTGAAAGGAAGAGAGATCTCAAGGAGTTGAAAAATGGAGATGACTCGATTATCGCAAAAATGAAAATGCTGCAAACTGGATTTGTACATGGGCCATTGTGGCTGACACTTGTCAAAAGAAAACCTAACTAAGACTGACTCAAACTTGGCTTAATTTCAATCAATCTCGCTCAACATCTTGCTCTTGGAACTCTTTTCTGAAAGGACTCGAAGATGCCCTACTTGACTTTCTTGGATGGCACAAGGGTGGTTTGTTGATGTAGCAGGATGATATATGGAATGTATGGAGATAGATGTTTCAGGGGTCTCAAATTCGAAATTAAGTTTGGCCACATCTATCAAGATTTGGGTGGTGCCTGCACTTTTATGGTGCGGAGGGTGGGCATGAAATGCTATGTTAGGTAAGAGAAGTCTGTGGCTGTGTCATTAAGATAAATGAGCAGGTTTTTGTTGGAATGGTGGATGGGTGAATCTGGGTCTACCCCTGTGCCACCAGGAGTTTGTTGAAAGCTAGAGTAACATCTTTGTGAGGACAAATTTGATTTCTCTGATGTTTTGCCCGATGATCAAGGAGAGTCATCATGATGATCTTTTGGTCACTCGATGTGTCTCCGTGCTCCATATTTTCTGCTTTTGTTCCACTACTTGGGGCAAGCCCAGCGATGAAAGTAAAGAGCGAGTCACTACCAGACTGAGGTGATTGGATTATGATGTTGCATGAGTATGCATGGATGAATTATGAATGAGGTGAGTGCTATATGAGACTCAAAATGAATGGCTGAACTTCCTAAATGAGATAACCAAGTCGAAGGGTCGAGGACATGTTTTGAATGATAGACTTTTGGAACTGGACTCCATGGTTGTGCTACCTCTAAGGGTGTTGCCAACTAGATGATGCATGAGGGAGACTAAGCTTGACCTAGCTAATGCCATGTTAAAGTGAGTGGAGTGCAATGTTAAAGTGTAGTGCAATCCTATGATGAAATGCAGTGCAATGCTATGATGAAATGCAGTGCAATGTCATGTTGAAGCACACTGTCACTAGGGCATGTAGTGTAGATGTAGTGAAATGCCAAAATGACGTGCAATGCAAGTGTAGTGACTATAGGCGATAGATAATGTACAGTGAAAATGATAAGGCATCACAGCGAATGTCGTGACAACTAGTGATAGTGGAAGTGTAGTGGCAATGCAGTGAAAATGCTATGCTAGCATGTGAATGTGCAGTGACAGATAGTGCCATGAAGATGATGAAATTTGTTTTTTTCTTTTTGGATTTTCAACTTTCTATTTTTTTTGAATTCTGAATATTTGATTGATTTTTTTTTTGGATTTCAGATTTTTTTTTATAATTTTTTTTCTTTTATTTAATTTTTAATTTTTTTTTTACCAATTATCTTGTTGAAAGGGGTGTGCTTTGACATATGTAAACCAATGGGGTAGGTAGATAGGGGTCTACCTACTAAGTTGGGTTATTGGAAACCATAGCCCACTAGGTTTAAGATGTAAAATGGATATGGGTATCCATTTAAATCTGGGTTTTCGGACCCCATATGCAAAGTCTAGAGATGGGTTGGGAGTTTATTCAAACCAACAATGGCTTACACAGGCCCTTTTTTGAATGATCATATGGGTACAAATGAGTATCCTCATGTTCAATCAAAAGGTAGGGCGGGTATAGGCTATAAGCAAAGTAGGATTAGGGGAAACCTTTCTAAACTGCTGCTTATAGACTATATCACAACCTAAACTATATGCATATGCTGGGGTAATGCAAGGTGTTCCTAAGGTGGTTGGGGGGGGGGGCACTTGGCCATATATGCGACTCCCAAAAATGGGACGATTGGTGCAAGTGGGAGAGACTGAATCTGTGTCTATGAGTGGGTACCCACAAGGCATAATCCAGCTGACCTCCACGGATCTTTAAGCTTCTGTCACTGAAGATGGGTATCAAACAGCCGTAAGCCTAATTAATCCAATCTATGGGTTTGAGGGTTATTATACTAATATGCAATGAGTATGATATGCTCATAAAAGAATAAGAAAACACCCATCAATAATAAATGATTAACAAAATAATAATTACTTTAATGATTTAAGGATGTTTAGCTTATACCTAACTTTCGGGTTGGACCTTATGCGATCCCCAGCAGAGTCGCCAAAGCTGTAAACACCTAAATTTACCACCTTTCCTCCCCTCTCAACTCTAAGTGTTGAGATAAGGTCCGAGAGTAGAGGAATAACGCTAAATTTATTCTAAGAGTCGCCACTTATTTAGGGGAAGTAGGATCCCAAGATAAATCCAAAATAAGGGGTCTACGGTCCAGAGTAGTCTAGGTAAGAGATCCATTTAGGTCCTAGGGAAGGGGTTATGGGGGTTTTACTCTCTCTCTCTCTAGCTCTCTAGCTCAACATTCACAAAACAAACCTAAAATTAAATAAAATAAAAAAAAAAAGGGGTTTTATGGGTGTAAAAATGTGGTGTTCACAACTATTGCTGACAGTATCTGTTATTTTAGTAAACTAAGTTGAATAAGCCCCATTTGATTAACATTATCTTCTTGAAGACTGTTTTTTGAGCAATTTCTCATATGTTTCTTTTTTGATTGCTGGCAGCTGGTTTGCGCTGAACTGTAAATAAATAGCCTTTCCAGTTCCAGTTAACACTGGAACTAAAAAGACATTGGTTTCTTCGTTCTGAAATTATTATTATTTTTTCTTTGAACAAGCATTGGTTTCTTTTTTCTGAAAGTATTTTTTGATTATGACACCCCCAAAATGAGATGAAATAAACCTTCTCTCTTTTTTTCTTCTTTTTAAGCACAATCTACTTCCAGAAAAACAGAGCACTATAAGTTAGACCTGAATCTATCCTTATATTAGAGAAGTTGATACATAGTAGGTTGCAAGTGTTTGGAGATTCTCCTGGTCTCCTCGACTTGCCCTGGTATCTGTAGGGAAAATTCTGAGTGGGTCGGTGCGGACACCCGAAGGGACTAGTCCTTGCCTCGAAGAATTTGGGACACCCCCTTTGCCAAAAAAAAAAAAAAGGTAACATTCTCATAAGGACTCTGTTTTAAATGGATAAAAAGAGACATTTTTGTCGCGACCCAAAATACCCCCTAGGAGTTAAGGATACTTTGACTCGTGACCGCCGTATCATACCTCCAGTATGATACATAAGGCACACGCGGAAACCTGTCAGAGTACCTGAATATACATAGCGGAAACGAAAAACAATGCACAGCGGAAAATAAAATACTAAACATAGCGGAAGCAAAATGAATACTCCTATAACTTGGCTCAAGTAAGAACCAACAAGTATACATGTGTGAGAAACCCAAAAGCAGAGTGGACAAACCCCACACTCACATAGCAAAATGACACAAGTTCTAAGTCGGTCGATCAACAAAAATCGAAGTCACGACTCCTATCTAAAGCACCATCGTCATGATAGTGATCCATGGAAGGCTCCAGGTCACGGTACTCTTCCTCGACCCAAGGTTCTTCGCCACACAAATCGAAAGGAACCCGAGCACCTGCCGATCATAACAATATCGACTGAGCATGGAATACTCAGTGTATACAAACTAATAACAATAAAGCGGTTAGGCATGGAGCATACGAGACATGGAGAATGAAATCCGTAAATTCCTTAAAGCATGGAAACCGTGAAAACGTAGGTGAGATAATATTCGAAAACCAAAACTGTAACCGTGTGAGTCAATCGATAATCATAGCCTTATGAGTTCTTGTGAGTTCATGGAATTACTTAGAGTCATTATGATCCGTAGAGACATAGAGCATACAGCAATAACCTTAGAGCATTTCCATAGAGCATAACCTTTTCATTATTCGTCTTTTCGTGAAAAACCTTTGTTTGTACTTGGAGAAATCCATGGAAACCATCGGTTTATGCGAGACATGCGAGCATATGCACTTAATAAGAGAAATCATTGTATTTAAGCATAGAATCCCTTCGAGGTATTTTATCAAACACTTAGAGTGCATCATAATAGTAACCTTCATCCAAGTATGTAATCACACCTTTTCATACATAGAATCAATACATATAGATAGGGCATAGATAAGAAGAATCATAATTAGTAACTAGTAGGATTGCAAGATTGTTGTAGAGTGTATCTACCTTAGAGAAATCAATGAGTTTGACTCCCAATGGCTGGAACAAGCAAGAACAGTGAGTTATTGGTTGGAAAACACCAAATGAAATGGAAGAGCTTGATCTTCAACAAGCTTGAACGATCACCAAGGTCCTCTCCTCCTTCTCTTCTTCAAATCCCTCAAAAACAATGCACAAAGGGTTTGTGAAACCCTAAGACACGAACTCAGCCCTTTTATAGGCAAAGGGTGATGGTTAAAGTCTTAAACACCCTTAATGAAGAAAATCTGCGTATGACCGATCGATCGGTGGTATGGACCGAGCGATCGGTGGCTTGCCGGTCGATCGGTGTTATGACCGAGAGATCGGTCAAAAACACTCTCTGGAATTTTTCCCCATACAAAAAAGTTGACCGTGCGACAGCTATCGAGCGATCGGTAGTTGACCGATCGATCACAGGTAATGACCGAGCGATCGGTCGACCCCTGTTTTGTTGAAAAACCTTGTTTACACCACTCGAATCTTCCCCAATGCACTTCCAACACTCTTTTATGCTTTCAACACATTCCCTAAGGACATATAGACCCATTGTAACATATACACCATAATTCCAAACACACATATATTAACATAAGACTCATAAGTGTACAAAACCACACTTGGGCACTATTCACACACTATTCATTCTTAGTGAAATGAAATTTCGGGGCTCTACAATTTTTCTATGACAATGTTTCATCTAGGTGTGGTATTTTATAGGGTAATGCCCACTTGAAATCCTGTGCTCTCGGTAGTCTCGGCCCTAAGGACAGTCTCAGTAGCAAAGTCCTAATTTATAATGGAGTCTTTACTGTAGTTCCAACATGATTCATTTATTATGGTGCTTCAGGTTTTAACAAATGAAATAAGGTTTTCAGTGTGAACGAGTTAAATGTATGGATATAACTAATCACTGTTACACTTAAGCTATGGTGAAGTTATCCTTATTTATGGATTTCCAAATTGAGTGCTGGATGGTGGTCAGAATGCCGACTTTTATATGATACGGATCCTATCATTGTATAGTTGTAAATGGGTGAATTAAAATACTTTGGGGATACCACATATTCCTGCCAATATTGTCATGGAAAATCTCAACTCTTTTTTCTATTATATACTTAGTTCTACAGAGGTGGCAGGCCATAAGCCATTGCGAACTATGCGTTGCGTGCATATCATAATAAGCCTCCTTTTTTGAAGTGCATGTTTGAGGTTTCTTGGTATGCATATATGTCTGCAGAAATTTGTAGGTTATGTATATAGTTAATCTTTTGCTATATACAAGAATATATGACAAATTTGGAAGTTTTAAAGTAAACTATTTTCTTTTAGGAATATATCTTAATAAGCTATATTTCTTGCAATACCTTGTTTGAGTTTCTGGCTAAAGATGTAAGAAGAAACTTGTATTCAAGTAGTTTTGTTATACAAAAAGGTTATCAAGCGGTTCTTGGTTAATATCTTCTTGGCTTCTCCAGGAATCTTTCCGAAGGGACTTGGGTGATATGCTTCTCCAGAAATTCCTCAGTATTGGGAGGGCATAGGTACGGGTGCTTATTCGAATGATCAGTTGTGAATGTTTGTATAAATGTGGTATTCGCTTTTGAGTCTCTGATTTTCTGTTTGTTTGAATGTCCTGTGTTTGCCTCTTTGGATTTAGATTAGAAGGCTTGAAATTCATAATTTTGGTGATGGAGAGACTGTAATCTTATTGCCCTCTTTTATTTCTTTTTCACAGGGAAGGATAGAGCAAGATTAGTGGGCACTGGTCACTGGTCACTGGTCACTGGGTGGGCGGCGGCTTATAAGCATTGTCGTATTACATGTGCGTTAGAAATTGACAACCAAAACAACATCAAGGGCACATTGAGGAGGAGCCTCCCACTCTTTGCTCTCCAAATGGGGCCCTATACTTGGCTGCTTCTTTGTGGTCCTATGTTAGACAAACAAAACACAACCCTATCTATCCTTATTCTTATCTTACAGCCAAACCCATAACTCTCTCTCTTTCTCTTTCTCTCTCTCCCCGCAAAACAATATCTTTGTCTCTCTCTCCCCGCAAAACAATATCTCTGTGCAGTTGGCTAGCATCCCGGGTTTGCTCCTTGTGGTCGTGTGTTGAACTCTCACTTCTCGAGTGTAGATATCTGAAGGGACTAATCTTTGGCTCGAAGGCTTTGGGTGACACTCTCCGGACCCAAAAAAACAATAATCTGTCCAACCATCCTTATCCACCTTTTTTTTCCCTAGTTCGCCCCTTGGTGCCATTTTGCACTGTGGGTTGCATGTCACATCACTAAGAGATTTTTTAATTTACCTGGTGGACGGTTTTTATCCTACTCGACAGCTTCCAAAGGAGGCCACTCTGCCATTCTAGCTTAGGTGGCCGAAGAGAAATGCTTTTGAGACCGTATAAGGGCCGAGACCTCCAAGAACTCGCGCATGTGCCCGAGATTTCAGGTGGGGCTTACCATGTGATGATAGGCCACACCTGAAATCCCGCACACATGCGCAAGGCCTTGGAGGTCTCGGCCCTAATGCGGTCTCAGTAGCAAAGTCCGGGGCTGAATCCTTTCCCTCTCCACTAAGGTTGCAATCAAGCCAAGTTGGGCAGCAAAGTCCGTGGCTAGCAAAGTCCGTGGCTGAATCCTTGCCCTCTCCACTAAGGTTGCAATCAAGCCAGTTGGGCAGTAGAACCAAGCCCAAACTGACATTTCATGTTGGAATGAATCAAGTTAAGTTTTTATTTGAGTTTTAAAATTTAAATAAGCCACACTTTGTTTGATTTGGCCCGGCTCGAAACTCAGCTCGTGTATATGGCTTGAAATATTATATATATACTTAATAATTAATATTATTTATATTACTACAAAATAATTCTTTTAACTTTTTTTTATATCATAACTTATAATAATTTTTAATTTATAAGATTATTGTTTAAGAAATAATAATAAGTTAAAAGTATAAATCTCATCCAACTCTCTACTCTGACTCTCAAGTGAAGGACTATTCCCAAATCTTATTTTTGTATATATATATATATATTGTAATATCTTGTAATGTAATTTAATAATAAATGCTTGTATTAAAAGTATAAAATCAAGCAAAATAAATAAAGCTTAAGCTAATCCCAAATCAGCTCAGCTTGAGTCAAGAGTTCGAGTTGAACAAAGTTTGAGCCCGATGAAGCTTATTTAAGTAAAGATTCAAGTTGGAATCAAGCTCAAGCGGAGAACAAACATCATCAAGTCATACTTCAACCCTTGTAGCAGTAGATAATGCTGCAGTACTATTCACACCGTAAAAGAAAGGGAAATGGTCTGTCGTAAACTTGCTCTGGAAGGAGTTATTGCTCTCTTACAAGAAGAGTCATCGGACACGCAAACGCCTGTTTTTGTTGGTGTGCTACTATTAGATGAGATTAGTAGCCCAAAGAAAATTCTGCTGAGCCTCTCCACCTTAGAATTGTTTTCCTTACTTTTTAATGAGACAAAGAATTAAAGAAAGGAAGACTAGTAGACTCTTCTTAGTCAACATCATTGACTCCAGATATTATTAATAGACTTTTATTGTTTAACTGACACAACTGAAGCATACCAATTCCTGATCATTTCCATGGCGAAGCTTCAGGGCCACAGAAACCTTCGGCTTCCTCTTCTCCTTCTTCTTCTCCAATTCTCATTTCTACAACCTCTCTCCTACACTTACACTCTTCCTGATAAGTATTTCATCAACTGTGGTTCAGAAACTGATGAGACCGTTGACACCCGGAAATTCCTCCAAGACAAGAGCCCCGCTTCATTCTCCCTCCACACACCCGGTTATAACTCTCTCAAAGATGACAACAATCAGATTCAACCGCCTCTTTATCAAACTGCAATTATTTTCAGAAGCCATTCTTCCTACGAGTTCCATATCGTGGCCACTGGTACTCATCTGGTACGCCTCCATTTCTACCCTTTCTCCTCTAAGAACTTTCATCTTTCCACTGCTGTCTTCAACGTTTCGGTTACTGGGTTTTCACTCTTGACAAATTTCAGCGTCGTTCCTAACACTAACACCACACTACCAGTGATAAAGGAGTATTTACTTAGTATCAATAGTGGGGCTTTCGCTATCTATTTCACGCCTTATCCAGAAAATTCCATCGCCTTCGTCAATGCTATTGAAGTCTTCCATATCCCTGAAAATTTCACCACCAACGAATCCCCCCACGTAACTCCTCTAGGGGGTTATAAAACTTATAAGGGTCTGTTATCCCAGGTCTTAGAGACCATCTACAGGATCAATGTTGGAGGTTCCGATCTCCTACCTGATGTGGACAATCTTCGTAGAAGTTGGATTCCAGACGATCGCTATCTCAGTACACCGGAGGCCGCCCAGAATCACACGACTTTCTCTGGGAGACTCACTTACCATGATGATCTGGGTCAGTATATTGCTCCAGACAATGTCTACATGACTGCCAAAAAACTTAATCTGAACCGCAAATTTATCAACATAACCTGGAAGTTTGAAGTGAAATTGGGCGTAAGGCATCTGGTCCGGATGCACTTCTGCGACATTGTTAGTAATTCAACTAATAATCTTGTGTTCTATGCCTATATAAATAGCTATTCCGGGCAGAAAATCGACCTCTCTGCTGTGACTGGAAGACAGCTGGCAGCTCCTTATTACCTCGACTTTGTGGTGGATTCTGATAAGTCAAAATATATGTATATCAGTGTCGGTATGGTGAATGACTCTGATAACTATCTAAACGCTGTGTACCGACAAGCTATTCTTAACGGGTTGGAGATCATGGAGATGTCAAACATTTCAAGTAATTTTACTTTGAAAAGCGACTCGAAGAATGTTGCTCTTATTGTTGGTTCAGTTGCAGGAGGGGTTGCTCTAATCTTCACATTGATAATTGGATTATTATTGGCGCTGAAGTGCAGGAAACCAAAGCCTATTGAAACTGTGACATGGTCGCCCTTGCCCGGAAATGAAGGGAGTTCATACGGTAGGACATCTGAAGAGACCACCAATGCCACCCTTATTCCGAATATGAACCTTGGATTAAAGATTCCTCTTTCAGAGATACAGTTTGCCACTAACAACTTCGACAAGAAATTGTTGGTTGGTGAAGGTGGATTCGGCAAAGTTTACAAGGGGGTGCTCAGGAACAATATGAAAGTTGCTGTGAAACGAAGTGAACCAGGATCAGGTCAGGGCTTTCCGGAATTCCAGACCGAGATCATGGTCTTATCCAAAATTCGCCATAGACATCTAGTTTCCTTAATTGGGTATTGCGATGAAAGGTCGGAGATGATACTGGTCTATGAATACATGGAAAAAGGGACACTGAGGGATCATCTCTACAAATCAAAATTACCATCTTTGTCATGGAAGCTAAGGCTTGAGATTTGCATTGGCTCAGCAAGGGGTCTCCATTACCTCCATACGGGTTCAGCTGGGGGAATCATTCACCGTGATGTTAAGTCCACAAACATATTGCTTGATGAGAAATACATTGCTAAGGTTGCTGATTTCGGACTTTCGAAGTTGGGGCCTTCTCTCGATCAGAGCCATATCAGCACCGGCGTAAAAGGTACCTTCGGTTATCTTGATCCAGATTATTTCAGATATCAACAGTTAACAGATAAGTCCGATGTGTATTCATTTGGAGTGCTTCTTCTTGAAGTACTTTGTGCAAGACCGGCCATCAATCCCTTGCTCTCAAGGGAGCAGGCGAGCTTAGCTGAATGGGCAATGCAGTGGCATAAGAATGGGTTACTGGAGCAGATTATAGATCCTTCATTAGTGGGTAAGATCAATGCTAAGTCGCTGAGGAAATATGGGGAGACGGCGGAGAAATGTTTGAGTGACTTTGGTGTTGACAGGCCTAGTATGGGTGATGTATTGTGGGATTTGGAGTATGCATTACAGCTTCAAGTGACTGCAGTGCACAGAGAACCACACGAGGACAGCGCTACCGGTGTTGTATCAGAGCTCCACTTGCCAAATTTTCAGCGTATTCCTACATTTAGCTTGTCAATTGAGAAAGATGAATTGCCCACAAGAATTGACGAGCTTTTGGAGACAACGGCAAGCCAAGTGTTCTCTCAAGTGACGACTGATGAAGGCAGATAGTCTCGACCGGGCAGCGATTGTCTGAAGGTCCTTATTATTGCTTTTGGAGGGGGTACTTCCAGGAACTAATCTGTGAGCATACAGATCTATAGTTTTACTTCCCAAGGCTTCTATTACTGTAAGTGTCTTCTTTACTGGATATGATCCCTTATTTATCTTGTGTAGACATTATGAACTTTAGACATATATTATGTATAAGTAAACTTTAACACAACCCTAATTGTAAACGAAATGTAAAGTCGAAACCTCAACGTTACCTCGGTGAAAATGCCAGGAAGGTTGATGGGTCTGGTCAGAAATTGTCATCCTGGTTTAAGTTATGGCCATGTTGATCTCCATTCTCAAAAGAAAAATTCTATTAATTTTTTTTTTATAAAAAAATTCTATTAAATTAGGGCTAGGCATAGTTCCCGAAAATGCCAAGTTTAAATATGGGTGGAGCTCTGCTTCAATTGCAAGACTGCCACTACTTTTTTTTTAACGAGATTTCCACAATCTTTACATTAAAAGGAGGAGCTCTCCTCAAACACCTTGAAGCAGAGCTCTGCCTGTATTTAACTTTAGAAAATAACGACCATCTACTAATTTTAGCAATTGCTAGTCTGCTACTAAAATTAACAAGCTCTCCGGTTGGTCTTGGCAAGGAGACTGTAAGCACCACATACCGTGCATGCCAACCAAGGTGTTGGTTTGCATGTACAACACATTGATATGCGTTCACAAGAGGTATGTGCCGGACCCATCACCAATTGGAGCACGTCTTTCAAAAAATATGGATTCATTTGTGTCCTGTGTCCAGCCTTATTTGGCTCACCCGATCTCCATAGCATAGCTACTCTCACAGAAATGTACCCAAAAAAAAAAAAAGTCTCTTATTAGTCTCTTATTACTAAGGTAAGTGAATTGTTATGACACAATTTTTAGAAATGTAGACACATTTGCCTAACTATAATTCATATACTCTAGCGACATGGGCTGGTAAATTCAGCCCAAGACTCCATGGCGGCTCTTCGGTGGAGCTGTGCCCTACCATTTCAGTGTCTCAGAGGAGGAAGGGTTTTCACTCAATCAACCCACCGAGTCTTTATGCTGTTACATATATATTCGTTTCTCGATCTCATTGCCTTGGATTGGCTTGCTAGCCCCCGCCTCTTAGACCGGATGGTGAAGCACCTGAAGGTGTGCCCCTCATTTGACTATTTGAGGGATGTCCTCGGATATGACTGAGAGAGAGAGAAAGAGAGAGAGAGAGAGATCCGCCACTTGCCCTCACAAAGCTCGATAACTGCCCTTGGACTCTGGTTAAAAAGTTTTTACCACTGTCGTTAAATTTTTTTTTTCTAAAAATCAAGGGTAGATGCTTTAACCCTAAGGACCTGTGAATCTTAACCACTAATTAAAGAGAGTTGGGACATGTGAAAAAAAATAAAAGGGCCCAAGACGCCTCCCTTGGTTCTACCGGCGAGGAAGTGATTATTTTCCCAAAAAAGTATTGGATTGCCGAAGTGCAATTAGATCAATTTATTTTGGGATCAAATAGGGGCTGTTCTTATTTTAGGCGAGGGATTCGAATAGCTCCACGATCGTATTTTCCCTGAGATAAAAGAAAAGATGGGCAATTTATAATCTTCAAAGAAAATTGTTTTATCTGTTTCCCTGAGATAAAAATAGAAAGTGTATAATTCGAGTATATCAGAGTATATACATCATCTACATTACATTCTATCAATCTGCTACGATTGGCTGTTTGAAAGGTCAAACAATATTAAAATCAAGTTTTGTGGCCGCAAATGATTTTCAGAAATTCAACCCAAATCATGTGTGTGATCCTCCTGGATCAGCCTATAAGCGTCCACCATGACGGTGCTCTGACGCGTGATGATGTTTGGTCATGGTGTGGTGAACACAAGAACGAGAGCTGTAGCTGATCCGGATTAAACAAGGCACAAATGCTTGTCGACTTGTCTTCCTAAAGAATGTAACATCGCTTTGTCAACATTATGAGATGGAAATTGGGAAATCATGAAATATTTCTTGCTGTATATCTTTTTTTTTTATATACTTTTTTAAAAAACTAATGACGCTTAGAAGAGATCCGGGGTGTTTGACAGAACCTGACTGTTTATTAGATAGATTGATAAATCGTAGAATGGGAACATAAAACCAAAACCCCCCAAATCAATAAACAAATACATTCTACCAAAATAAATAATAAACAAATTACATAATACGAATATTATTAATGCCCGCAAAATTCATTCTTAGAAGGAAAGTGATAAATAAATAAATAAAATCTCATAGTTGGTATTATCGATAGTTGGACTGTTGGATTGAAAATCCAATGGCTCCATGTTTGCACATGTTTTAAAATGATGGCCCATGTAGTGTTTGACACCATTAGATTAAAAATCCAATGGTCCAGTTCTCGATAATAGGTATTATCGAGAGTTTTAAATAGTTCCCTTCTTAGAAAGCCTTTAACAGGTTTAAGAACTTCCATTATAAGAGACGGAAATGGCATATCTCTACTTATTTATTAGATAGAATGTCAAAAAGTACAATAGGTGATCACAAAATTCATGAAGACTTTTAACAAATTTAGGAAATTCCATTATAAAAATAAATAACACAAACATTGGGTCAAACAAGCATTATTAGCAATTCAATATGTAACTTTTAGGGAAATATTAAGTTATGAAAATAATAATGTAATATCTATGAAATACATTAAAATCTCATAGATAATTTTAGATTAGTATCTCATATTTAGATTAGTATGAATTAGGTTGATCGAGTTCATTCTCAATAGCTACCATTTTCTATAAAAACCCTTCTTAGGGTAATGTGTAATTCATTCAAGCTATTTAATAAATCAATTATTTTTATAGTATGATAGCTATCGATCATTTGGTGATCTCTTAGCTCTTGTTTTTCTCTTTTCGGTGAGTGGTGTTGTCACCACCTGCCAGATGTGATATTTTTTTTAAAAATAAAAATCTTACCATCATCCTCTATACCTTTATTGATGTAGGACAAACCTACAAAAAAAATAAAAAAGATAAATCTTCAATCACTGTCGAAGTCTATGTGTTTTTTAGAACAAACCCTCCTACAAGATGTTAATCCAAGCAACCTAAAAATTCACAAAGGAACTCAAAAAAAAGTCAAAGGTCAATTCTAATTCAATAATTTAATGATTTTTAATTTTAACAATGCTCGTGTAACAACAATTTATAATAAAAGAAACCCTAAAAATTATTTTAGAAGTTAAGCACCTAATTTAAGAATGTCTAGAGATACTCCCAATGTGCACTCCCAAATATACTCCCTACTCCTAACCGTTTATCTCAATTATTAAAAGATTATGAATAGAGCTGATGTGGCATTAGAAAAGATAAAATAAGCCAACTCAAATCTTGACTCTTAGTGGTTGGTTATAAACGGTTAAGAATATGGAGTATATTTGGGAGTAACCATAGACCAACTCCTAATTTAAACTCTACTTCTAAAACAACGCAAAGCTGAATTTTAAAATACCTATTATATCCTTAATTTTCATAGCTATTTTTTACAGCCAAAATTAAAACTCAATTTTAACATCCTAAAATTTTGCAAGTCTTCTTGAAATAGCTATTGTAGATCTTGAAATTTCCTTTTAGCGCATTTGAAGGATTCAATATGTAATATTTGAGCATAAAGTTACAAATTTTTGAATTTTTATTTTCAATTTGTAGACTTTGAAAAATAACAACCTCTCTTCCCAACATTTATTCATTGTTCATTTATTTGAATTTATCCCCCGCATCATTCTTCCCTAGTTGAAAAAAAAAATGACCTTAATTTTGTATCTTAGTTTTCTTTAGATTGATCTTTTTCATGGGTAGATGATGCAAAACGACAATTCGAAAGGGAGGTGCCGACCAACTGATCACTTCTTTATGTTGAACCACAACTCCATTATTATTTTCAACTTTTGCTTCAATTTCTTCACCCTGCTCTTCATCTAGGTCGTACTGATGGTCTTTGAAACTTATGTGTCTCTTTGGCTTTAAATCTACATGTAAAGAAATAAAAAAAAAAAAAAAATCATAAGATTCAATTTCATAAGCATAATCTTCATAATCATGCTTAGGTTGTAGATTTTGAGTCTGTAAATCTTGACACTCGAGTTTCTTAAGTTCTTCATACATCTTGGATGCATGCTTCTCAACAATATCTTGTATTCATTTTTCTATAATCGTCATAACAAATCAACTCGTCTAATAATCGGATCACGACAGGTCAATCCTCGTTCTGATACCAACTGATGTAGGACAAGCCTAAATTATATTTTTTTCAAAAAAGATAAATTTTTGATCACCATCGAAGTTTAAGTTTCTTAAAGCAAACCTAGAAAAATCCTTCTACAAGATGCTAATTCAGGAAACCTAAAAATTCACAAAAGAACTCAAAGAAAAACCAAAGGCCAATTATGATTCAATAATTTCAAAGTTTTTATTTTTTTTTTAAAGAAAACCCAAAGGCCAATTCTAATTCAACAATACAAAAGTTTTTTTTAAAACAATGCTCCTATGACAACTATTTATAATAAAAAGAAACCTTAAAAACTAATTTAGAAGCTATACAACTAATTTAAACCCTACTTCTAAAACTGAAAGCATAATTTTAAAATATCTAATATATCCTTAATTTTTGTAGCTAATTCTACAGTCAAAATTAAAACTCAATTTTGAAATCCTAAACACTAAAATTTTAAAACTCTTCCTGGAATAGCTATTTGTAGATCTTGAAATTTCTTTTTCAACGCATCTAACGGACTCACGATGTGATATTTGAACAAAAAATTACGAATTTTTGAATCTTTATTGTCAATTTACGGACTTTGAAAAACAATGACCTCTCTTCCTGGTATTCGTTCATCGTGTCTTTAATTGAATTTATTTCTCGCATTATTTACAACCCCCAATTCTTATAATCATGTTGTACGATCTCCGCTTTTCATTTCATTTATTGAAGACTTCTTCAACGAGAGTTTTCTTTAGATCTTGAGTCATACTTCATGTACTTTGGGAGAAGATCATGACAACCTGATCTAGTGAGCCACCGGCTTCGACAAACTCATAAAAATAAGCGGATGAGACAAAGATGTACTTCACGGGTTGGTGGTTACCATTAAGCACTGTTTGAAATTTTAACTATTCATCAATAAATCAAGGAACATCAAGAATGAGTACTCAACTTGGGGCAAACCCATGAAGATGTCGATCCTCATGTGTTTGAGGGGGGAGTGTTAGGAAAATATTATGTTATGAAAGTAATAATGTATTTTCTATGAGATATACACAAGATCTCATAGATAGTTTTAGTTTAGTATCTCAGATTTAGATTGATGTGAATTAGATTGATTGAGATTATGAAAGATATCTTTCATTCTCAAATCAATCGTTCTCTATATAAACTCTTCTTTGGGTAAGGTGTAATTCATTCAAGCTATTCATGAAATCAATTTCTTTTTCGTATTAGATTTCCTATAAATGTGATGAATCTTATAACTAAATTGATCAGGAAGCCACTTATCAATAAGTTTCCTCCAATACCAAGCAGACCAAGGAGTAAAAGATGAAACAACCAATGAATTTAGAACCAGCATAGAGTCAGACTTTATATCAATATACTTGATGTTGATCAATGAAACACAAACATTTAAACCATCAAGTAAAGCTCTAAATTCTGCTGAAGCTGAAAAGCATGCCCATAACAATTATATAATCCAATAATAAATTAAGATGCCCATATGATCTCAAATAATTCCTCCACCAGATAAACCCCAGTTAGTATGTATCATTCGAAGCACCATCGATATTAAGTTTAAACTAAATTGGACTAGGCCTTATCTATCTACATATCTTCATTTTCTTTCTTTAATTTTGCTAATCTCAGTAGGAATTTTCAAAATATCAACAATGTACTCATTAATTAATTGAATTTTAATAGAGGATAAGAGTATACTCGACAAATTCAAAATAGTTTTAATGATAATGTAATGTAGAACCCCGAATTTTATCATTCTTCATATTCGTAATGTTTATTAAATTCTATAGAAATATGTGTCTAATTTTAATGCGATTAAGCCTACAAATTTAATGTAAAACGTATCGATTTTAAAACCCAAATAAATCACTCAATTTTAATGCTATTAAGCCTACAAATTTAATGTAAAACGTATCGATTTTTAACTGGCGGCGATCGATTGCCCAAAACACCGGTTTGTCTCGATTTTGCGCGATTTTTCGATTTTTGAGTCCCTAGGACCCCCAACACTATAAATAATTGTTATGTTCGTGCGTTGAGAGTTTCTAAGACTTTCTAAACCTAAAAGAGAGAGAGAGAGAGAGAGATGATGTTATTTTGAGAGATTTAAGAGAAGAGATCAAATGTTTTGTAAGGAAAAAGGCGTAAAGGCTTAGATGAATCTCATTCGCAAGCGTTTGATCCTAGGGAAGTGATTGGGAGAGGTAAATATAAATTCTTTCCTACAAATATGATGATTGTTAATATAAACAATGAGAAATAGTTAGATTTGAAGCAAGAAAAACAATATCAAGCATGTTTATGTTATATAAATCTCTTATGAAAGATAGTTATGATGTTTCTTTATGATTTTTATTATGAATATATATCAACCAGGGGAAATTTGATGATTTTGTAATGTATGTATGATGGAGAATGAAGAAAGGGATGATGGTTGGATTTGATGAAATAATTATGAGTTTGATTAGAACTTGTGATGTGTTATAAAACCAGAGTTTTATGAGATTGATTTTATCAAAACTATATATTAAAAATTGATGCATGATAAATAGAATTATTTCATAATTTTATTGTTAAAAATCTGATAGAGAATATTTTTATAATGATCATTTATGAGAAATTTTGGATGCTTAAATTGATGTATGATTGATAAATTGCATGATGATATATGTTGATTAAATTAAACCATGAATTATGGTTGTGTGACTTAGGGGTGTTCTCATGGCGGCGTTAGTCGTTATGATGAGCTTTCGAGAGCTCAAATCTAATAATTCTTGGTGCGATTTAATTAATGGTTATCATTGTTTCACTCACACTCATTTATGAAAATGAATATGTACAAGCAAGAGAATAAGTATTATACAAGTATACAAGCAAACGAGCATAAAAGCCGTATGCATCGAGTAATGTGCAGATAAACCGTATACACCGGACAATGTGTAGACAAGTCATATATACTAGATAATGTGTAAACAAGCCGTATGCACTGGATAATGTGTAAACAGTGTGATACCTCGGTAAGTAGGGTATATGTTAGTCTCTATCTAATATATAGGGTAAACTTATTTTAAGTTATTGCACAATATATGTTGTTGGATACATTCACGAATAAGAAAACAAGTAAGATAAGAAAGAAAAATAAGTACAAGTAAGCTCATATAAGAATTGAATTGAAATTATGTTTTGACACTCTGAATTGTTTATATGTTTACATGTATTGTTAAATTCTAATTTATGTTTTATATTAATGTTGTTATATTATTAGTTAGGAGTTTATATGCGCGGGGTAACTTGTTACTCAGCCGATGACTTTGTTGTCGGCAAGCTCTAGGTTTGATATTTGTACCTCAGGACCTTGGGAAGAGGAAGAGTACGAGGAGGAAGAATAAGATCTAGCAGGTGATTATCTCGATGGTAAATAGAATTTGGATCGTTGGCCATTTTCTGGGAATTAAATTATCAGTATTTAGATTTGGAGTTCAAGACATTATAATAGATTTAATTTTGGATTTATGGTTAGATTGAATTGATAGTTGGGAATTATGATGGATGATTCGAATTATTTATTATGTTTTAGTTTTAACTTAAGATATTAGATTTGATCATGATTAATTTGAAAAAAAATTTCAGGTTCATATTTTTGATTGCCTTAAATACTTTATGACATGATGTTATGACGGTTAAGTCACGTGTCAAGGTTTTACCTTAACCCAGGTGAGATTTTGGGGCGCGACATATAATCTGGTGTTACATGCCTTGAGTAAGTAAATTGATCTTCCACCCCTCATCAGGCCAGTCTTTTGAAGAGTATTAGTCAAGACACTTATCAATTGTTACCAGAACTTAACACCCCGTCTCGAGCTCGAGTCACGGAAATGACTACATGAGGAGGGCTATGAAAAGAATCTTGAGAATTGTCCCACATCAGAGTGAAAGCCACTGCAGAAAGGGCTACCTAGGGAGGGCTATGAAAAAATCCGAAGATTTGTCTCGCCCTAGAGTGAGAACCGCTGAGGACATTAGCTGCGGAAGCGTGGTGGTATTTTACGTGTCTTGAATAAGTAAATTGGTCTTCCTCCCCTCATCAGTCGAGGACGTTAGTTGCGGAAGCGTGGTGGTATTTTACGTCTCTTGAATAAGTAAATTGGTTTTCCTCCCCTCATCAGCCTGGTCTTTTGAGGAGTATTGGTTAAGACAATTGATAAGTGTCTTAACCAATACTCCTCAAAAGACCGGCCTGATGGGGGGCAAAAGAGCAATTTACTTATTCAAGGCACTTAACATCTAGCAAAGTATTATTGTCATATACCTCTTGAGCATCTTTCTTTCCAATGAAATACGTACCCAAATAATAAGGGGAGGAAGAATATATCTTAAATATCTCATGGTAGTATAAATATTTGATAAGGGAAACTAACAAATCCAAACTCGATAATGGGTTCATTAATAGAATATGGTCAGACAAAATCTAAAAGAAAAGTAAAGCCTCAGTTACATCCGTTAGGAGCTTCAATTACATGTATGGATGCACCCCATTTCATTTCATAGCAAAGCAAAAACAAGTAGAAGAAAAAGAAACTAGCAATACAGAAGAAAAATCGAAACTCCTAGTGGCCCCGGCCTTTTCTGCTAGGTCCAGAAGCCAACTTAAACGCCAGACTCTTTACTGAAGAGCGAACAGTACTCTTGTAGTCAACAGAAGCAGAAAATGGAGTGATCTCGTCCTTCGCGTTCGATGGAAGGCCTCTGGAGTGCACGAGACTAGGCCGTGTCAAGGCCACCACCATCACCACCACTAAAACTAAAGTAAAATGTTTCTTTGACATTAATGTTGGAGTCTTCTTCATGAATAGTACCATCTTCCAAATCTTCCTTATATATCGCAAAGCCTAGCTAGTAAGCTAGTAGCAGGTTGTAGCTTCCATGGCCATTTCTTCTTCTACACTTATATAGAGCTCGCTAAGGACGGTGGATGGCTTTTGGGGGGTGGGACCCTTAAAAGGGCATATGGATTTGCTTTTCACATTTGGGCTGTGCTGTGCTGCTCGTGTTTGACTCTTTACAGAAGCCGTTTGGAAATCGCAGCATCATAAAAGAGTCTCTGTGTTGTGCGCGAGTCTACACATTTTCACACGGTCTTCGATCCAGCGCGTGTGCATACTTGGTACGCGGTCCTCTATTATTGGCTACTCCTTTTCTCGGTTGCTTTCTGTTTTTCTAGTTTTTTAAGTTAAACTTACCAATGAAAAGGTCGTAGCAAGTTGGGACTCCACGTGTCAGGATCAAGGGTGTGTAATTGCCAATGTCGGTTACTTGTTGGTAACGAAAGGAATAATACTGCCTACTTTCCCTTGATACGGCTAGGACCGGCGGTCCTGTTAGTGTTAGTAGTAAGGTTTTTTTTTTCTTTTGGAAGTGATTAGCACACCACGCATTAAATTATATAGTCTAATGTTATGGTCACATGTCTCTTTTAACAGTCTTTTACTATGGTTAAAGTTACTATTTTTTTAAATAAATAGTCTAATGTCATGGTCATGTGTCTCTTTTAACACTCATTTACCATGGATAAAGTTAAGAAAATTAAAGTTACTATTTTTTTAGACTAGGATTAGATTGCTTAACCCTATGAGCAAATAAATCTTAAATACAGTTAATATGTGGTAAAAATGGGGCATGGATCAATGAGAGTTTGCACATTAGACTATATCAGCAACAAGTTAAGCATTTCTCTTCTTTTTTTTTTCTTCCTTTTAAGGAATCCCAAGCCACTCTTTGGGTAGACCGGGCAAACTCCAAGGCGAATGCATGACCCTCAACCTAAATGAACCGGTAACTTAATGCCCAAGATAATCATGGAACCTTGTGCGGGTGGCCCCAAGGGGAAGGCAAGAGTCGAACTCATGAAAAATTATTTCTAGTTCCACTCTTGCCATTCCCTTGGGATTAATGATAGCCCTCCCCCACTCAAGTTAGAAAAGGCAATGCCATGTGGGACCCACCAAGAGCTTTGTTTTTTTTTTATTAAAAGGAGCTATTCTTCTTGGGGCGGATTCGAGATAGCACAGTAGCACTCCCATTTCACACATATATTCACCATTCCTTTTGTGAAAGCATGCCAGACCACTTCAGGTCTTTGGTTTTACAGATAAGAAGTAGAGGAAAAAAGTTGGGAGGAAGGCACGAGATGTTAGTCTTAAATTTTGAATGCAACCAACCAGATGGAAAGTCTATATTTCAAAAGAAAATTCTAAGTAATTGCTCCGAATTTGTTTGTAAATAGTTTTTTTTTTCTTCATTTTGGATATATGTCTCACAACATTGGTTAGTATATGTTCTACTTAGCAAGTGGGCATATTAATAATCACACTCATTCTAAAGACTTTTAATCTCCTAATGTAGGCCTTGGCTTGTCTCTGGCAAAACCAGAAAGGGCTTGTCTCGAGGTTCCATAGAATAAAAGACAAGTGGTGAAGAAGTCAAAATCATGGGGCCCATAATTTTGACTTCTCCACACATAAATAGACAAGTGGCGACAAGTGTGTGAGAATAAGGGGGAGAGATATCAAATGAGGAGAAGTCAAAAATCATGGGGAGAAAATAAATGACTTCTCCCTATTTTTTATGCCAGCTGTCGCATAATGTATGAAATCTGAGAGCCCTTTCTGGCTTCGCCAGAGACATTCCGAGGCCCCTCATGTGAGATACAACCCTACCATCTTAGGGAGAAGGCAGGTTGTTTGAAAACTTTTTGATTGGGTCACATATAAAAAAGGATTTGACTTTTTCTTAACAAATCAATCATGGGGTTAATGCGACTGACGCTATCATTCTTCTATTTACAAACAACATAAATATTAAAATATTAACGTGTCTATTTATTAATTAAATTACCCAGTCAATTAATTCATCAAGTAAGGGTTGGATTAACATCCCATCTCAGTTAAGTTGAATTCAATAGGAATTTTCAAGAATTTATTTTAATTGCAGCGTCAATTCATTAAGAAAACTCAAAAAAAAAAGAAAAAGGAAAGCAAATAGCACTAACTAGCACCTGGTACTTGAGACCAAGAGGGAAGGAAGGAAGAAAAAAGAATCGTTAGGCCAGTTCTACAACATTAGGTACTATAAAATATCATTAACTTTAATGAATTTGATAATTAATATAAAAATAAATGAATAAAAGTCCTTGTGAAAGGATACAAATTCACTTGTTAGGCTAGTTCTACAACATGCGTACTATAAAATATCATTAATTTTAATAAATTTGATAATTAATACAAAAACAAATAAATAAAAGTTCCAGTGAAGGTTACAAATTTACTAACATAATGAACGTTTGCAACACGTGTGTGTATACAGGCACGGAGCCACATGGGGCCTAGGTGGGCTGAAGCCCCCCTTAAACTTTTGGGGAAAAAATTTCTTTGATACTATAGGGGCGTAGCCTGGGGGCAAGGGCGGAGTTGGACCCCCCCCCCCCCCCCCCCCCCCAACAAACTTGAGGGAAAAAAAAGGGCTAAATTTCTACTATAATGTTTAATCTAAGAGGGTATAGAGGCATGGGCAAGGCATGGGATGTCCACTTGGGCATAGATAAGGACCTTGAGCCACCGGCTAATTTGTCTCTCGCCTTCTCTTTGCTGCCTTTGCTGCTGTTTACTTCCATACCCTTGCAGGTGGGTAAGCTCCTGGTTGTGCTTCTTCTGTTGGCCCAGATGCTTCAAGTTATGGGTAAGCTATAGAAATCAATCAGTTCAACCGTAGCTTAAACCGGGCTGGTGGTGGGTCACTTGCCCCTTGAACTTTGAAAAAAACCACTAAGTTTTATACTTAGAATACTTGAGAATTACTATGAACAGGATCTCTTGTTGAACAGTCCACTGAAGCAACCCAAAAATTGTCCTAGGAAGGAGTATTTTTAAAAAGATTTTAGTGTTAAAAAGTAACCTTCTCAATGTTCTTAATTACCAAACTACCACTTCCGAAGACAATTTTTGGATTGTTATGATTGAACAATCAACCGGAGCTCCTATTCATAAGGGGAGTAACCCCGTACAAAGAATATTTTGAACCTGTTAATCATTCTTGGCAACCCCATGGTCCCCATCAATAATAATTATTGACATTGTTAGCCCTCCTACGAGGTTTTTTCAAGTAGTTGTTACCGAGGAGACTATTAGTATTTTCTTTGGTTGGCATGCATAGCCTTTTGATCTACGTGCACAAAAGAACATCATGTTGCAATTGTGATTTGTTGGAGTCTTAAAGAACATTTCTTTTTTCTTTTTCATTTATTTAACTTGTGCGATATCATGTTAGTTATCAGTGTCAAGTGTGGGCGGGTATTTCCTAACTTCTTTTTTCCTGAGGTGGACGCCCATATACCACCTTTCCTTGAGGGCGAGTGTCTTAAAAAGCATGAAGGTGGGGATTTTATTTTTAGGATATCATACAACTCCGAACTTTAGTCAAGGTGAGAACTCAAATTCCGAAGACCATTATCATTTAGGATCATACCGTGGATATTGAGAGTAATATGAAATGTAATGAAGTAGCCTAACAAAAACCTGCCAACTCATTCTCTTTTGCTTTCTCAAACCGTGGGCTTTACCATTCCTAGTGTTCACATGTCTAAATAAACATACATATACGGGTCCCTCTCGGGCTCTCTCTACCCCTTTATTTGTCTCGATTTCCTTATCTCATCTTCATGCACTTCAATTCGATCCGCCATCCTCATCCTCATCACTAATATGTCAGGGTATAATACAAGTAGCCATTTCTGTGACTCGAATCCGAGATGTGGTGTTAAGCTCTGATACCAATTGATACATACCCATACACAATCATTGATCCCAAAAGGCCGGATTGATGAAAAAGGCACAATCTAACAGGATATACTTGATTGGTTGAGTGGGCCCTAGTGTAACATCACCCAATGGAGAATTTCTACTAAATCCATTCGTCTCCCTTCAAAAATCAATCACAAGAATCAAGGGATCAAGGGATTTGCACCTTTATCATCCCTCCTCATGGTCTAAAACATATGTGAGTGAACAAAAGGAATTATGCCCATATCAGGTGAGACAGCGGAATCATGTCAATCCATATTGGGCCTTCATGTCACAATGTATCCAAATAGTATCCAGATCCATGTTGGTGGATCCATATCCAAAAATTGGATCCATGGTTTTTAATTAGAAATCATCTTCAACCCGGAATTCAGAAAATGTATTTTTAAATAGAAGCTTGCTAGACCCTGCCTGCAAAAAAAAAAAAAAACAACAACAACAATACTTATCCTTGCTTTAATCAGTTTTTCCGTTGATTAGAAATTCTATTAATCAATTGAGAGCTGGTGAGGGAGTACCGACAACAAAAGCAAGTTAAAACAAAGACAAAATTTTGACTTCTCCCCATATGATGTCTCTCACCCCTATTCTCACACACTTATCGCCGCATGTCTTATTATGGGTGAAGTCAAAATCATGGGCCCCATGATTTTGACTTCTCCACCACTTGTCACCTATTCTATGGAACCCCGAGACAAGCCCTTTCTGGCTTCACCAGAGACAATCCAAGGCCCTTTTAAATATCCAAACCTGCTGGCTGCTGAGATGGATGTGAGGATCTGAATTAGATGGGATTTCAAACCTGACCAGTCCATATAGGCAGGCCAGGGGTGTCAATGGGCCTAACTTGGGCTTTCATTTTGTATCGTGAATACGGCTAATTTGAGCCTCGGCCCATGTCTTTTCCTTAAAAAAAAAACTAAGTATTGACTCCGGAAAAAAGAAAAAAAAAATGGAACTAGCGTTACCCTTCCTCCACATGCCATTCACTACAAATTACACAAAAACAACAGAACACACCATTTTTACATTTATTTCATCGATATGTGAAGGAAAGCTAAAAAATGCACCATATGCAAACAATATCACCCAGTCCCATACTGAGACTTGTAATCACTCCACAGATCATCCACCTTCTTTCCAAGCAATTGCACAAAAAGTAATCACTGTAACTGTCTTTCATCAAGCCATTGAGAGATGCAACAAAACCATTCTTGATACCATTACAGTAGTCAAGAAAGTAAGCTGTAACTGCATAACCTTCATCCCATACATCTCTTCCCTGCCCCTCTTTTTATCCAATGTGAAGGCGCCCACCCGCCCTTTAACCTCACATAGTCGGCTATCCCCTCGGTCAAACCCGTCGGCGCCTCACCCTTCCCCTTCCATTGCCAAATGTGAGTTGTCTCGTGATACAAGATCCCAATAACCTCTATCCTCACATCACCGGAGTAATTCGCGATATACTCCGCGCTTACATGGATATTATTATGCATGGTGTAGGCTACCCCCTCTAGGCTCTCGACGACCATCGTCACATTTTTTATGCCCTTTCTTTCACCTTCTCCCTGTTGAAAGGTTTGCCATATGAATTTCGAAGCGAGTTCTAGTATTTGCTCGCTATATGCGAGCCCAATCTCGTTGTTAAACCGAGTGCCGCCGGGCATTCCGGTGGCATTATTGAAGACTTGGTATTGTATGGCTTGAATTGGACTAAGAGCAACCATGACAAGAAGAGAATTGAGCACAAGAGACATGGGATACATTTTCCCTCAAAGGTAGTTTCCTTCTCTGGGTGGGATTGAGAAAGGTGGCGTTGTGCCTCAAATTCAATCCTGTCATATATATAACATAGGTATGTTCTTTAGACCTTGTTCCCTAGTCATTAGAGCGTAACTATAACGATACTAATGTCGCAGTTACAGCCTTGTATCCATCTTTAGGCACAACGAATGATACAAACGCAAAACTCTAGCCATGCCCCGGAAAAGGCTAAAGGTTAAAGGTTAAAAAAAAGTATAAGAAACAAATGGCTACGATGCACCCCATTTGAAATGAGGATTGGATGATCCGATACATTTTGCTTACTAGACAGTACATGGCCCCACCAACTTATCAATCTTGACCGTTCAATTGATGGGGTCCTGTAAGTGTACAATATAGGTATTAGTTGGTAGGGGTAGGACCCAGCCAAGAAGCTGAATATGTGTGTGTGTTTTTTTTTCATGTTTGGCATGTGAGTTAATAGTATAAAACTATTTTATTATAATAATTTTGTAGAACTTGCAATCATTTTGTTGCCAATCATCTGTTGTCAATCGATGATTTCAAATGATGAATGGTTTGTTAGTTTGTCTGTTACAATGAGCAATTGTGAATTCAGCTAAGGCGTGAGATGTAGATGAGAATAGCCCTTTAATGCTTGGGATATCCGTCCATACTAGCGATTTGATTTTTAAGAGATAACCAGGAGTGAGTTATTTGATTTGTACGCGATTACTGCTCGCACGCCCTTGGTAATTTGGTCATCTTTTTTGGGAAAATGTTTAACTTGACGCATTTGAATGTTAACAATGCCACCAATTTAAATAGCAACCTAATAACTATGAGAGTGCAACCAATCATCATCTTACAGTAGACGCCCTTGTAATTAATAACCTTGGTGGAAATAAATTATAAAAGAATCTATCTATACTACTACAATAAAACATAATTAGATTCTTTTGTTGGATGCCATGTATGACTTCCTCTTGATGTCATGTAGGAATCTCTACATTTGTAAGGTCACATCATCAAATTGGTGGACCCATAAGTTAAGAGACACATTTAAGCTAGAAGGAAGAGAGAGAAAGATGGTCTTTTGAATTATCTTTTAAAAAAAACGTAACTCATGACTTAAATGGCCTTAGTTGTATTGATACGTTAGGAAGGGGATCTGATCCAATCTCTTTGCCTCAGGGCTTTAGATTGTGGAATGGCTAAAAAGCTATTACAAGAAATGAAAGAGAAGGGGTTGTATCTCCATGTTATCATTCGGGGGCCTTATAAGGGCAGTCAAGGAGTTAGAAGAAGATGATATTATGGTATAGAATAACGGCTTTACCTCTTATATTTCTTAAATTTTCTCTTCATTACTTCTCTCTTAAAGAAACATTTTACGTTGCAATCCTTTGTCCTCTCGAATAATTACTACTACATGAATACATAAATATTGGAAGGACCCAAGAGATCTTTCTTGGGAGAGAAAACCATGAAGAAGTGGAAACACCAACCAATTGGGTTTTGAACAGGAGTGAAGCTCTGTTTGTATGCTTTCAAGATGATAATGAAGGGGACCATCCTAGTGATGAGAATAGAGAGCCTTTGATCGCCTTTCTAGACTCACTCTTTCTTGCGGATGTCATGGACCAGAGATGGTCCACTTACAATATGTATCCGAATTCCCATGGCTTGAAAAAGGTGGCCTTGAAAGAGTTTGTCATTTTTTTAAAGGTGGGTTAGGGCAGATCCATCATCGGCATAAGCAACAATATTGTCGCCAAATATAGTAGCCGCACTGACAGCGATGTATAGGGAGGGGCTTCGGATTCTCTCTGGCCCGTGCCAGAGAGCATCTCTCGGGCCACCACAAATGAAGCGACAAGTGGAGGGAGAAGTCATTTCATGGGGCCCATGATTTTGACTTCTCCCCCCTTTATTTGACACATGGTGAGAAAATGGTGAGATAAAGGGAGGGATATATCAAATGGGGAGAAGTCAAAAATGAGGGGAGAAATGAAATGACTTCTCCCTCCACTTGTCACTTCAATGTGGTGGCCCGAGATATGCTCTCTGGCACGGGCCAGAGAGAATCTGAAGCCATAGGGAGGGATGAGACACTTTTTCATGGGCCCACCGTTCTCGGAAAGGTTGATGATGGTCCATTGTGAACCATGCAGCTACATAGTCCCTAACTTATTTGTTCGTTATTGATTGTGCAATCAGATCTGTTCGGAGTGACTATTATGGGTGTACCAATAGCACCAAAAAATGGCCTTTTTAATTTGTGTATGCAATATATTATATTACGTATTAAGCCATGCAGTGGACGTACACATGGGGGTTTAAAGAAATTTCGGAGTTAATAACATGTGGTGATTTTGTGTTGTAATATTTTTTTCATACTACACAACCTGAAGTGCACGAGGGTTACAATTCTTTTTATTTCCCTTTTATAATTTCTGTTAGGACTTACAACACAAATCTTTACCAGGATTTAAGGATCTTTTTAATGGTTGGAATGGTACGGATTAGATTATTCACTTTACTTTTTGGGCTCGGGTACTGGTCAAAACATTCATGATTTCTACTACTAAATGATATGGTCAATCGGCTTAGATGTCTTCAATGATTGTGATAGTTGGGAATTGGTTTTGGAAGAGAAAACAAGTGCTAAAAGGATATTTGGAATGCCCACACTTGTCAGGAACACAAAGGACTCTTTGAATCCATATTGAAATTCAGGTATTGGTCTTTTTGTTGTTGCATCTTAGGTGGAGTTTGGTAAAACTAATCTAATAAGCTCTAAATAGGTAGAGATTATTTGAAAATTATGCTTAGTTGGATTTTAGATTGTTAAGCTGAATGTTAATTGCAAGTCTACATCTTTTTGAAATAGCATTCAACTTAACAATCTAAAGTCCAGCTAAGCACAATTTTCAAATAATCTCTACCTATCTAGAGCTTATTAAATTAGTGTTACCAAACTCCTTAATCCTTAGTCTTAGGTTAGTGGGAGCTTAAGAAGTTGCAGCAACAAGCGGTGGGCGAGTTGCAGGGCCTCCTTTGGGATCAAGGAAGAAGGTTGTTAAGGATAAAGTTATGGGGTTCAAGTTCATAGAGGCAAAGACCAATCTTGGGTTACCCGTATTCTTATACTTTTTATTATTTGAGAAATATTCTATTTAGGTTCTTTTATATTATTATTTATCTTTATTTTTTTTGTTTTTATATTTTCCACGGCACAGGTTCTTTACTAAGTCTCTCTATCTACTAAAAGAGAGTTAAAATATCCCTTTGAATGACACGTAGGTGTTCTTTTTGTTGCCGCATAAGACTCTTCTTATTTCATGAAGCCACATTAGCAAACTTCAAATAACTCTTACTTGGTGAAGCCACATCATCTCCTCCCATTCTTCTTTTTTTCTTTAAAGAGCTCAATCAGTTTCGCTTTCCAACAAATCCCTCTAAACTGAAAATGTCTTCTCAGCTTCAGTAACCTCCCTCTCACACGTTACGAAACACTACTCTTTAAATCATTGTATTGTTTCATCTTCCTCATGTGATCTCTCACCTCCCGATGTTGGGATTCAAGAATAATAATGTTAAAACAAAAACAAGATTATTCAAATTCTGGATCTAGACCATGCGATAAATTTTTTCTAGAATTCATAATCAAAAGGGGACACAGATTAAAAGAGATGATCTCATACCTTTCGCTGGAATTTCCCTATTCCCTTCACGGTGTGACACTGTGTTTCTCGGCGCTTGAGAGGGATGAGAGAGTCTTCTCTTTTCTCCTTAGGTCTGATTCAATGGGGCTTCCAATTGACGTAAGAGAAAAGAGGGACCCCCTCTTTGCTTTATATACCCTTGGAACCCTACCCATCATAAGATCCAAATGTTAAGAGGGATCACACCAAAGATCTAACGGTCGCCAACCCTGACCATGTTGTTAGCTTTAATAACACTTAAAGAGTCCCTGTTTGATCACATCTCTTTAGTGGGACCCATTATCCTTAACATTCTCTATTGACAGCAATATAATCCGAGTTTTGAAAACTAAGGATTGCGCCAGACCACATGGGTTTTTATTTAATAAGAAAAACCCTAACAATCTCCCACTTGGTCCAAGCAATCCTTAAATAAAATAAAATGACTCTTCGGATTGAACAACCTTAAAAACATGAGTGGCCACTCTTTTAATTTTGAAAAACATTGCTGTCGAGAATTAAGTGTTCTTTAACTGTCACTTTGATTCAAAAGCACCACTAACGGTGATCATGGAAGCATTTAGCATCTACTAGTGTTCATTTACTATGATACAAGCCACTCCATGGTCAAACAGCTAGTAATACTAATGTTTCAGAGCGGTTCTTTATGGTGGCAAGGTATGGTGTGATATGGACTATACACAACCTTATGTGATCAAAATGTGTACATCCAAAAATTGTCCACGCTACATGCATTTAAGCATATGCATGTCATTCCGATACTTTACGGCAACCGCCATGTGAAGTCCATCACCTTGTATCCAGAATGAAGGCCTCAAACATGGTGCCCAACCATGTTCAGCCCAAGCAACTTGAGAGCTTTGTGCGAGGCTCTCGGGCAAACCTGACATCAATGACATCCGTCATGTGAAATCCATCACTTGATGTCTTTACCTTTTGCACGTGCATTCAAAACATAATATAATCAAATGATGCATCAATTTTAATTTGCATAACCATAACATATCAATATCTGAGAGTGTAAAACACTGACATGTATATCATATAAATGTCTGAAATATAAAACAATGAACAATACTCCCACTAAATAAAAGAATCAAACGATTCTTAAAGGTTCCATAATAGTAACAAGTTCTTTAAAGTTTCTGATGGAGAGTTCTTTACTTAACATGTTTATAATTCAAATATTCAACAACACATAATCTGATGAAGATTTCAAACTATCTTAAAAAACAAGCAAAAAATCAGAGTCTGAATAACTTTTAAATTTCTAGTTCGATATATCTCTTGTAAACTAAACTGAAATCCTATGAGATAACTCCAAACGTCTAGAAATATGATCTCTGGTAATCTTGATATCCAAATTATAACTTACAAACCTGCTCCCACTGACCTTAACATATGTCTGATGTTAACAAACATATAACAAGAATGATATAAAATATAAGTCTAAAGTCAGCTAATAAAGATCATCCACTAATATATTACTACTAACTGTTTGAAAAATATGTCTGATGGAGAGTGTACTCCCCTCAATGATAAAATTAAACTGTATCCAATCCTATAATATCTCGCCTAAACAACGCCACAATGAAAATAACATCTAATAGTAAAAACCAGAAACAAAGTCTAATACTAATCAGCAAGTTCCAACAGCCTCTAATACTGTTGGTGTAGAGTTCTTCAAAAATCAGCAGCTCATCAGCCTTGGCGCTTCGCCGATGAATGAACTCCTTTGTTCTTCCTGCACCAATCCTTATATTTGAAACAGTTTCTTTTCATGTGACCTTTCCCCTTGCAGAAGAAACACTCAATCTCCTCTAGTTCCTCAGTATTATCATTTCCCTGAAATTGATGTCCCGAACTCTGTCCTAAATTATGACCTGAACTCTGTCCTGAATTTTGTCCTTGCCAGAAATTCTGTGAATTAGATTTCTTGAACCCTTTATTCTTAAAATTCTTCTTACTACCAGCATTCACAGCCAAGTTTGCATACTCGGCTTTCCCACACTTCATGCGCTCTTCCTCACTAACACACACAGCTATCAGTTCATGCAGATCCCACTTCCTATCCTGTGCACTGTAATTAACCTTAAAAGCATCAAATGATTCTGGAAGTGAGGCTACAGCCAAATGCACCATGAGGTCATCCTCAATTGTCAACCCAAGCTCTCTAAGAGAGATAATTAACTTAGATATCTTCAAGATGTGCTCCCGAATATTTCCAGCACCATCATACTTCAATGAAATCAGCTGAGTTAAACAACTGTACTGACGAGACCTAACAGATCCCATAAATTGTTTCTTGATTGTCTCAAGAAGAACCTTAGCAGTATCAGCAGGAGGAATACCACCTCTGATGGCTTCTTGAACAGAAGCCCTAATGATCATCATGGCCATCCTATTAGCCTTCTCCCATTTCGAATACAAAGACTTATCTGAATCTGAAGACTCAGCAGTGGGAGTAACCGGCTTTTCCTCCAGTAGGACAAAGTCGTAATCAAGGCAACCAAGAACTATATCTAGCTGCATCTTCCAAGAACTATAGTTTGAACCATTCAGAGGCTCAATCCCAGTCAAATGTTTCTGAACAACAGACCCATCCATATCTGAAAATGTCAATGTTTTACTATGTTATGGTATGTCTAACAAATTATTGCACAAATTATAATAATTTACTTTATACTTGTCCTTGCATGACTTTATTTAAGCTTTATGATTCTAATCCGGTCTTGGGGTTAAGCCGGATAGCTAAAGTGGTTTACTTTAAAATTGCTTACTTCCACTTTACGGGACAGGTGGGCGCATCATCTAATCACACCTTTGGGCAAGAGATTTCGACATGCAATTCACCCCCCAATTGGCAACAATAGTCGCGCACAGAACTGATCTATCACGTATTGGATTGATTAGGACACTTCCACACCTTTGGGCAAGAGGGTTATCTTTCTCTCACCGCCACGCACAAATCATTCTGCCCCACTCAGTCTACAAGAAGTCCCTAGACACCTTTGGGCAAGACTAGCTATTCAATGTAGGTGAGTGCAAACTCGCGATCTTAAAGAGATTGAAATCCCTAAATTCGAATAACCATAACTTCTATAGGACAGTCACCTTTGGGCAAGACAATCTAACCTACTTTGGTTATGACCATTCGAACGACCGCCTTACAGATCAAACCTAAACCCCATAGGATGATCTAACTTTAATTCTTGATATTAATTTTGGGTAAAAGCATCAAGTTTTTTCCTTTATTTAATGTCAAAACCATATGAAAATCATATTCATGCACTAAAACAGCTATTTACAGTGCTCAGAAGTCAAAATGGACCCCAAAAACGGAATCAGAACACCCAAAAACCTCAGAATAGGTCGGACACTCGTCCTGGACGTGTCTTGGGGACGTGTCACGCGCACAAAACACCCCTGCGAGTGTCACGCGCAGCACACGCGCGGGAAGTGCTTATCACGCGCGGAGAAATCGCTGCACGCGCACTGGATTGCGCTCACGCGCGGTCTGCGCATCACGCGCATACGGTTCGACGGTCTTACGCGGTCCGGTCTGGCATCGGTCCGGTTCTGGTTCGGTTCAGTCAGCGATCCGGTTCGGCTTAGGTCCCGTCCGGTCGAACTGGTTCGGTCCACATTGACCGGGTCGGATTTCATTCGGGTCGGGTCATGCCCATATTAATCGGTCGGGTCAAACTATTTGGGTCGGTCCTGTCAATTTGGATCGGGTTTAGGTTCGGGTTACAGGGTCGGGTTGACCCTCGTAAAGCCTATCTTCTCAACCCGGAAACAGTTTTTTTTTTTTTTTAATTTCCAAACCCTAACACCGTATACTGTTAACCCTTTGGTGGGGGGCCATACCGGTCACCTTACCGGCTGTCGCCGGTGCCAAACTGACGGCCACCCTCCGGCGAGAAAAACCTCACCGCCGGTGATCCTCTCCGGCCACGGACGGCGGCGGAATCTCCGTCCAACTGAAAACAGTGAAAAACCCCTTTTTTTTTCTTTTTTTTTTTTTTTTTTTTTTAATCTGAATCGCTCTTATCCTTTAAAAATATTCTTCAACTCCAAAAATTTATTTCGTAAATAATAAAATTAATTATCAAATCCGAAAACAATTTCTTTATCTTATTTACCTTTAAATTTCTATTTTTCAATTTCCTTAAATCCGAATCACAAGATCAATAAAAAAAATTGATTATTTAGATCCGAAAATAAAACCCACTTATATTTGATTATTAAGAAAAATTAATCACAAGGTCAACCCTGTGCTCTGATACCAATTGTTGGGATTCAAGAATAATAATGTTAAAACAAAAACAAGATTATTCAAATCCTGGATCTAGACCATGCGATAAATTTTTTCTAGAATTCATAATCAAAAGGGGACACAGATTAAAAGAGATGATCTCATACCTTTCGCTGGAATTTCCCTATTCCCTTCACGGTGTGACACTGTGTTTCTCGGCGCTTGAGAGGGATGAGAGAGTCTTCTCTTTTCTCCTTAGGTCTGATTCAATGGGGCTTCCAATTGACGTAAGAGAAAAGAGGGACCCCCTCTTTGCTTTATATACCCTTGGAACCCTACCCATCATAAGATCCAAAGGTTAAGAGGGATCACACCAAAGATCTAACGGTCGCCAACCCTGACCATGTTGTTAGCTTTAATAACACTTAAAGAGTCCCTGTTTGATCACATCTCTTTAGTGGGACCCATTATCCTTAACATTCTCTATTGACAGCAATATAATCCGAGTTTTGAAAACTAAGGATTGCGCCAGACCACATGGGTTTTTATTTAATAAGAAAAACCCTAACACCCGAAACGCCCCTTTTATCCCAATATTTATTTAGATTCTCTCTCACTGTTACTGTCTCTTCATACGGATGACAGTGTAATGGTAAATTACAGAGGGTTCCTTGGCAAGCAAGACGACCGTGGTAAAATCAATTATCATATTTTATGATCATAGGGCTATAGTTTCAAGGGTTATTTTGCAGAGGATTGAAGCAGATTTGCCCCACTCATCACTCCCTCACCCTCCTTATGCTTGTGTATAATGGATTTCTCACGTATGCCCCACCTCTTTCTTTCTCTCTCTATCTCCTTATGCCTCTGCATAATGAATTCCATTGCTTTTGCTTATCCCTATTTTTTAAGGCTTTTGTTCTAAGCATCTTCTATTTTTTTTTTGTTCTCTCTTCTTCTGTAGGTTGTTGTGGTGCATTTCATTGGACAGACAATGGTGAGTCTGTCCAATGTTGCATGAAACAATTGTATGTAGATTTCTGTTGCAATTTCTAAATAATTTCTTTATTAAGTCTAGCAAGTTTTCATCGACTATCCGCTTCGTTTCACCTTCTACTCTAACCCGCGTATGACGCATTGTAACCTTTGTCGATTTGTTGAAGCATGCGACGACTAACAAGCAAGAGCCCCATGCAATACAAAGCCAAGCCCCTCCCCTGCAATGCAAGAGCTTCTCGGTGTTCCATAGAACCCCAATTCCAGATTTTCCGCCTTTTAAAAAAGAAAAATCAGTGGTTAAATCTCATCGGCAGCAACATCAATATATTGCACAAGCCTTATTGGTTGTGAATCACAGCACCAATCAAGTTGGATCCCATCCCATACTTTGCAAGGAAGAGACTTGCTGTAACAGGAGGGAGACAAATATCATTGCATGGAAGAAGGTTTTCAATGAGGAGGCCAACTCCTCTGAGAAGCTTGATGACTGGATAAGAGATTTTGTCATAGAGGTTAGTCATAACTTTACTTCTATAGCAAAAAAGGAATAAAAAATTGATTTATTCTATTATTCCTTACTTTTAATTTTTTTTTTCCATTAATGTAATTTAGAAGGAACCATTATAAGTTGGATTTAAGTGTAATTTTTATGATCCATTTGTATTTTTTATTGATAAAGTTTTTACCAGGAATTTAACTTAAACTTTGAGAATTCTTTAAGTTTTTTTTTTCAGCTTTGTGTATTATAAGAAATTTCTTCGAGGTTTCAGTTCAAATGTATCTGGCATTTGTAGTCAATCTTATCTCCTATTGACCATGTTTTAAAATCAATCTATGTAGTTAAGAAGCTAATTCTGTTGTCAGAAGTAAGAATTTTGTTGGTGCTCTTTTTGAAGATTAGATCAATAGACTACAGGAACCATCTCCATGGTTGTGGACTTACACTGTGTATTGGATCCATTTCTTTGAGATAAACTTAACATGTTGATTATCACTTTAGAAATACCCATCTAAAAATGAAATAGTTTTGAACCCTTTTAGATGCTTCATGTAAGTGCATTGGGCATCATGCAAGACAACATGCAGTCACAATCTAGATGGTTTGGACAGGAAGAAGGCAGACATGCCTCTGATTTTCAGCATCCCATAGTCTTGAATGATCACTTCCACCTGGGTTTTTTCTTCAAAATGTAACGGATCCTCCTTTCCATCCCATAGAGGGACTCACAACTTGATTAGCTAGGGCCACTCACCCTTACTATTACAATTCGAGTGGATAAAAGAATGTCTCCTTGCCTTTTAAGTTTCTAAGTTTATCATTTGAATTTGATCATATCTCATAATTAGTTCAACCAATTCATTATTACCCTATTTTTCATGGGATTATAAGAAAATAGCTTAAGGAAATAGATAGAAAGTTAGATTCATATGGGTATTTGATCTTTTAAGGTATACTTATATCATCATTTATGCCCGTAACTCAATCTGCATTTTTTTAACCTCAAAAAATAAAAATAAAATTGCATCTAGACCTATACAATACTTGAATTTATAAACTAGCTTAAGATATATCTAAAAAATGCAAATTTGAATTCTCATCTAAATTTTTTTTCATCAAGCTAATTTTGTGTATCTCAAACCAATGGCTTTCCAAATGCCAAGAAATTACTGTGCTTCATTCTTACCTACAATACCCTTGAAAAATTAGTATCCAATTAGGAAAACCCATCCAGTCGGAGTATTTGCTAGTACTAATACTATATGCTGGTTGATGCCATGTGGCATATCTCAAAACTCTCTATTCTCGCTTCAGGTTAATAACATGTGTGTACACCAAAAGAAACCGCAACCCCCTTCTCGCCCCCATTATCTCTCATTTATTTCTCCCAAATTTCATCTTCTAAGTAGGAGTTTCCAATTCTACCTCTCTCATTTAATTCTCCCAACCTAAATGTTTCATCTTCTGAGTAATGTTCTTTTAAAACTCTTTTCCACTTTCAATGAAGAAGGGACCATTTCTCTTCCAAGGAAGAATAGACCCTTCTCTAAACACTATCATATCTATCTCCCTTCTCTCTCTCCATCTTTTCTGCTCTTAGAGATTGTTTTTATTCGACGCCAACTCCGTGGGTTCGTTTTCGTCTTCAACAAAGAAAGGTATGCTACTGCTCATTTATCTCTTCCGTAACTTTTGTTATTCCATTGCTTATTCTGCTGCCATTAGAGATCAAATAGCAGACACACAAATAATTGATGGTAATGGCTTATTGCTTTTCGGGTTTTGACACGTTTTTTTCCTGCAACCTGTACAATGGTCAACCTAATGGATGCTATGCAAAATGTCTTAGGTTTAAGCGATCTAACATTGATATTAAAAAAAAAAAAAACAAAAATATGAACTTTAAATTTCTTAAGCTTAACCATAGTTTAAAAAGTGTTAAAAGACACACGTGGCCACTACTTAGTCTAATGCATGGTGTGATAATCACAGCCCTAAAATTTATTAATCCTTAGGATTTAACCGTCTAACCTTAGTTTTTAGAGAAAAAAATATTTAAAATATAGTAACTCTAAAGATTGAAGTTGTTAACTAGAGTTAGAGTTAAAAGAGCACTTAAACAGGTTTTTGTGATTTAGCTGGACTCCAAAGTGTCTGGTTATAATGTACCCGTCATGTGTTGCAAAGTTTCAAGGGGGCCGCTAGCTTTCCCCCTTTAATATTATGTAGTTTAGACATTAATTTGAAAAAAAAACGGGAGATCGGACTTGTAGCCTCCTGCCAAAAAAAGAAAAGAAAAGAAGAAAGACTTGTAGCCTCCCAAACTTATTTTTAGGGAGGTCGGCCAGGTGGCCCAGGTCAGGTACAGCAGTTACTGGAGCTGGCAAGGCAACTGCAGTGCGCTGCGTCATCAAACCTGACGCTATTCACTGTGTTATTGATGCAATCACAACAGTAAATAGCGTTGGTGCATTTTGGTTAGGGTCTTTGCAACAGAGTTACAGCCACCACTGTAGCTGATCCGTAGTTGTACCTTTTTTAAAAATATATATATATTTATAAAGGGGGTAAAAGGATAATCATTTATCGAGGAGTGTTAGCCCCATTCACATTTACTCCGAATTTTTCCATAGGGCTAATACATGGAGATGTTTCATTATTTTAACAGTTCAAAAAGAATAAATTAGAGAATGTTTGACGTTTGTAGCGCCCCATTTGTGTCTTTGAAAGATTTGCGACCGAGGCTAGCAAAATCCTTTATCTAGATGAAAAGTAATGGAAAATTATCCATAGTAGATAATATCGAGAGCACAGTGACACATTTGAAAATCAAACACCTATAATTTGCACATTATTTAAAGGGTGGGCCCACAATAGTGTTTGTATCCTTGGATTTTCAATTTTATAGCTTTGGCTCTCAATAGTACCTATTATCGAGAGTTTTGAATCACTTCCCTATCTAAATAAGGTGTTAGGTTAGTATAAACGTGAGTATTTAATCTGCACACCAACGATATACTCGAACCGGAAATCTTCCCCCAAAAGAGATAAATGTCCAACAATTGGCACATACTAGGACGCGTGACACTAGCCGCCCCTTGGTTATGTTAAGAAAAGAGAACATTTTGGACTTTAATTTTGCCCTTCTTTTTCCACGGTAAGAGAGTGACATACACGGCACTGGTGCGACGGATTTGAACAAAAGAAAAGTTGCAACTTTGGGATCTTGTGTTTGGTCCTCATGCATCTTATCGTACAAAAATTAGGTGAAACCTTGTTGGCTGTGTTCTCCTGCGAATCAGGCTTGTTTGGGGGGCGCAAATCGTCCATTGGGTCCAATGCAAATCTATTGTAAAGGCCCATTGGTGTCAATCAAAGCGGGTTACATGCTCTGATATGCAGGTGTTTATTATTTATCTTTTTTGGTTGAAGAAATATTCAATTAAAGTGATGGTGTAATTACAGTAATAACACTTGGGCTTGTAGGAGCTTCCAAGGCCCAGAAATGACCAAATAGGAATTGATTGCAAATCTCTTTGGATGTTAAACGCTTGGGCGGCCCAATTTTCAGAGCGACCAATAAATCTGTAAGTGACAATTCGGCATCGGTCCCAAAGAGCTAAGAAATCTACAACAAGAGTGTGTATGTTTTAAACTTGGACTGGGCCCTGGGACCTGGGACCTGGGACCTGGGCCGGAGCATCCTCTATGAGGGCTGCGGTGGTGACAGCAATTATTTCGAGAAGGCCGGCGAAGCTATAGTCCAAGTCAAGCGAAGATTTTCTTTAGTACTTTTCAAAGCTTACCCATTTGGCCTAATCTTCCTTGACTATTATTTATTGACTAGGATTGAGGTTAAACCTCATTTCTTATAGACAAACTTTATATAAACGACAGACGCGTAACTCTCCTTCCCTCCCATAACAAATTGAAACAAAGAGTAGCATGGCTCGCCTGATGTTCTTCCTAGCTTCTCTAATGGCCCTTGCAGCTCTGCAAGGCACTTTCGCCGTAGAATATGTCGTAGTAAACAACGCAGAGGGAACGCCCGGCGGCACCCGATTCACCAACGAGATTGGTGCTGACTACAGCAGGCAAACAATGGTATCAGCTTCAGAATTCATATGGCAAACCTTCAAGCAAACTACGGAGGCCGACAGGAAGAATGTGCAGCGAGTGACGGTGATCATTGAAACCATGGACGGAGTGGCGTATGCTAGCAACAATGAGATCCATGTGAGTGCTAATTACATAGAGGGGTACAATGGAGACGTGAAGAGGGAGATCACAGGAGTACTATACCATGAAGCTGTACATGTGTGGCAGTGGAATGGAAATGGACAGGCCAACGGAGGATTGATCGAAGGGATTGCCGACTACGTGAGGTTGAAAGCCGGGTATGCTCCATCCCATTGGGTGCAACCGGGAGGGGGTGATCGGTGGGACCAGGGCTACGACGTGACTGCCCGATTCTTGGACTACTGTGACAGTCTTAGAAACGGGTTCGTGGCCGATATTAACAGCCTTATGAAGACCAGTTACAATGACAACTTCTTCCTTCAGCTGCTGGGGAAGACCGTCGATCAACTCTGGAGTGACTACAAGGCTATGTATGCAAATTGAGCATGTATTTGGTTATGGATTAAGGTGAATAAAAAGTGGTAATTGTACGTCTCTATATTAATAAAATAAAGTTGTTGAACTAAAGAGGAATACATGAAATCCTTCCCTCATTTCCTTCTTGAATTTGCGCCTCTCATGCATCTCTACAGAGCTTCTTCACAAATCTCACTTCAAATTTGCAGTGTCCCTTGTTAATTTTTTTGTTCCTATCCTTAATGGGGAGAAATGGGGCAGGGACGACCCACCTGGCTCGTCAACTCACCCAAACCTGCACCACGTTTCCTGGTTAGTGTTGAAGTTTTTGACAGCCGGATGATTGAAAATACTGGATTCGTATCCGAGTATCCAACGGTCCAAAATAACGTATTGGGCTGATTTTTGGTGTGGGGTTAACCAGGGTGGGCCAATGATCACGACAAGTCAGCCATGTAGCGACGAACTTTAAACACATTCAGAGTCACAACGGCCTTCTTCAATTCTGTTTTCATTTCTTCTGGCTCGGTCAGAGCTGGATTTACCCCACTTACGTTAACATCAACAAAACCAGTGAAGTTGCGATGATAGGTTGCGTTTGGATCGGATTTTTTTTCGCCAAAAATCAATTCCGAAAAAATTGATTGTGTAGAAATTCATGATTAAATAATCATTTATTTCAAATAATATTATTTGGATAATACGAAGTTGAGAGACTCACCTACGTATTCTCCGAACACTATTATTTTTTTAAAAAAATATTTAACCATTAATTTCTACACAATCCATTTTACCATAATTGATTTTTGACTAAAAAAATCTAATCCAAACGCCCCCAAAAACCTTTGAGGACTAAACAATCCATAGCATCTGGCTCATCTATTTATTTTTTGAGCAATAGTCCCCTCATCGGCGAGGAGGGGACTATTCCTCCCCACTCTCACATAGCCGACTCTTTAACTCGGGTTAAATTATTTAACCCTTTAGTTAAAAAATTTTATTATATTTTTCTAAAAACCAAGGGTAGATAGGTAAACCCTAAAAGTGGATGAATCTTAACCACGGTTAAATGGGGTTAAAAGAGGGACACATGGCAAGAAAATGGGAGCCGAGACGGCCCTCCTCGCGTCACCGACCGAGGAGGTGACTATTTTCCTCTTTTTTTTTGGGTCAAGTCTCCGTTTGGAAACTCTACTAAATTATAATAAGCTCTTAAAAATAAGTTCTAAAGAATAAGCTCTAAACTTTTTAAAGCTTGATTGTTTGATAAAATTCTAAAAAAATTATCTTATTTTTAGTAGTGTGTTTGTTAAAAGCTCTTATTGATAAATTTTAAGAATTTATTATAAGGGTAAAAAATGTCTTTTTTAAAAATATGTAAGAGTACTCTTCCTTCTCCACCATTGCACCCCTCAAGTTCCACCATTGCACCCCTCAAGTTCCAACACCCCCTTCTTCACCGTTATGGACCAGGGTCACCACTACAATTAGGGGCTGTTAGATATGCTTGAAGCAAGTTTTTTTTCCCAAAGTATGCTTCATTTCTTTGTGATGTTCTGAGAATTTCGTTTCCCCCAACAGCCCTTAACATTAAAGAAGGTATTGGTCCTAATTGCAAGAAAACCCACAACTAAAAATCTGAATCAAACCCATAAGACTTTTCAATCAATCAAAAGAAACCAATCTAATTGCTTCCCTTCCCTGTCCAATAAAAAGTTAGGGTTAAAATCAAATCAAATCCAACATGTCTTGCTCCGAGGCTCAAATACCCGACTCTTCTTCCTTGGGGCACACTTTCTACGGTTCTACTACTAGAACAACCAGGAGTGATGCAGTTATGCAAGTGCCTTTAAAAAATACAAAAAAAATTATAATATGGAAATATTCTTGTTCTTTTTAATGTTTTTCCAAGATACTGAACAAAAGCATATGAGTTTTGGACTCTGGCCCAGGGCCCGAACTTGGGGGGCCCTATTAACCACAAGGCATTAATGCTTTCAAGAGACTTTTGTTTTTTTTAACTCCAGGTGCCCCCAACCCTTTGGGTAGGGGTGTATTCGGGCCGGGCTTTTCCGGGCTTGGCCAAGCCTGGCTTAGCTTGAAAAAAAAAAATTCTAGGCCTGAAGCCCGGCTCAACCCGAAATCCAGCTCGAAAAATCGGCCTGAAGCTCGGCCCGAATTCAAAAGCCTGGCTCGAAGCTCGGCTCGGCCCGAACTGATTCAAGCTCGAGCTGGGTTTGGCTTGGCTTGGCTTGGCTCGAGCTCGGCTTGAATACCTTTTTTAAAAAAAAATAAAAAATAATAATAATATTTTATATTATTTATATATATAATAATGATATATATAAATAATATTTTTATTTTTCTATCTTTTAATAATATTCAAACCAAGCCGAGCCTCAATCGAACTGGGCCGAATCAAACAGGGGTTGGCCCGAGCTCGGCTTGAATAATTTTTCAAGCTTTTTTCTAGGCTTGGCTTGGCCTGATCAGGCCTAAAATTGGCCCAAATCGAACCAGGCTCACGCCGGGCCGAGCCAAACCAACAGGCCAATCGGGCTTTGTGCAGCCCTAACTTTGAGTCAGGACTAATCCCTAAGGGTGCGAGGAGAGCCCACAACCCGCCACACCAGGTAAGCCCGAAAAATCCGCGGTCAAGAGGACTTCACCGCGGTAATGGCAGAAATTATTTCGAGAAGGCCGGCGAAGCTATGGTCCAAGTCAAGCGAAGCTTTTCTTTAGTACTTTTTTCAAAGCTTACCCATTTGGCCTAATCTTCCTTGACTATTATATATTGACTAAGATTGAGATTAAACCTTATTTCTTATAGACAAACTTTATATAAACGACAGAAGCATAACTCTCCTTCCCTCCCATAAGAAATTGAAACAAAGAGTAACATGGCTCGCCTGGTATTCTTCCTAGCTTCTCTAATGGCCCTTGCAGCTCTGCAAGGCACTTTCGCCGTAGAATATGTCGCAGTAAACAACGCAGAGGGAACGCCCGGTGGCACCCGATTCACCAACGAGATTGGTGCTGACTACAGCAGGCAAACAATGGTATCAGCTTCAGAATTCATATGGCAAACCTTCAAGCAAACTACGGAGGCCGACAGGAAGAATGTGCAGCGAGTGAGCGTGATCGTCGAGACCATGGACGGAGTGGCGTATGCTAGCAACAATGAGATCCATGTGAGTGCTAATTACATAGAGGGGTACAATGGAGACGTGAAGAGGGAGATCACAGGAGTACTATACCATGAAGCTGTACATGTGTGGCAGTGGAATGGAAATGGACAGGCCAACGGAGGATTGATCGAAGGGATTGCAGACTACGTGAGGTTGAAAGCCGGGTATGCGCCATCCCATTGGGTGCAACCGGGAGAGGGTGAACAGTGGGACAAGGGTTACGACGTGACTGCCCGATTCTTGGACTACTGTGACAGTCTTAGAAATGGGTTCGTGGCCGATATTAACAGCCTTATGAAGACCAGTTACAATGACAACTTCTTCCTTCAGCTGCTGGGGAAGACCGTCGATCAACTCTGGAGCGATTACAAGGCTATGTATGGAAATTGAGCAAGTATTTGGTTATGGATTAAGGTGAATAAAATGTGGTAATTGTACGTTATATTTCTCTATAATAAAACAAAGCTCTTAAACAAAAGAGGAATAAGTGAGAGCCTTCCATGCATCTTTACGGTATTATAATGGGGCTTCTTAACAAATCTCACTTCAAATATGCAGTGTCCCTTGTTAATTTTTGTTCCCCTCCTTAATGAGAGAAATGAGCAGGGATGACCCAAACCTGCACTACGTTTCCCTGGTTTAGGGGATGATTAAAAATAGAGTTTAATTTTGAGGTAGAGATCTGTTTCATGGTTTCACGGACGGCAGAAAAGTGAAGGCTACCCTTTGTAATTATGGAGAAAGACAACGTGACTCCCCTTCTTTAGGTTATAAAAAACAAATAACTGCCACCATCATAGGTTTAAAAAAAAAAAATTCAAATCTAATGCTCCATTTGTTTTGATGTAAAATAGGGAAAAACAAATGAAATTCATGAAAAATGTCAATTGTACTACAAAAAATACACACGAAAAATGATATTTTCCGTGAAATTCTTTTGTTTTCCTCAATTTTACATCAAAACAAACAGAGCAGAAGTATCTACAACAGCATTAGTAAGGCTAAATGTTTTGTGTGGGGTTAACCAGAGTGGGTCAATCACCACAAGTCAGCCCTGTGGCGACAAACAACCATTGACACATGCTCATGTCCCGAGCCTCACCTGTCTCTTCAATTCGGCTTTCATTTCTTCTAGCTCGGTCAAAGCTGATTTTCAAACTTCTAACGGCAAATCATGACACATTCACACCTCGCCTCTTGCGACGGTGGTGGGGGTGGCCTCTCTGTTGAGGGATGTCCGGAAATCCAATCCCCCGTGTGATGAGCCCGCAAGAGCTCCAATACCAAGCAAACCACTAACCATGACGGGTATTTTGGAGAATTACATACAAATATACCCTTGTAATAAGCCATATTTGGAGATTTTGGGTTCTCTCTTGAACCAGAGCTCCTGTTTGTAGTTAAATTCTAAATTATAAAAATTTTCATTAAATTGACAGGTGATGGTATTTATTAGCCCTGCTACAATTAAACTCATATTTTCCTTTGAGAACCGACAACGATATGACCCACCTTTTTTTTAGTATCATATGATACTATCACCAACCCTTCATTAAATCAATAACTTATTTGTTATGGTCGTCGTTGTGTAGGTGCATCATTCGTGTAAGGTGCATCATTCAATCGGTACTCGATCAGCCTAACTGGTTCGGGAAAACTAGTCGAAAAAACAATGATCATTAAAAATTATATATCCGATACTAACTTCCTCTTATCCTCTTTTCCTCTACAAACTGAAGTAACAAACCTCCTCTGGGATTTTTTTGACCAGGTACGAAGCCAGCCACAATTCAGGTATAGCGAGTCGAGTCTAACTTCTTCCACACCGTTTCTGCAGTGATTGTCTTGAGACTCTTGACTCAGCTTGTCACAGCAAAAAAGTTTCATGTCGACTTGCAGAATAATCACATCAATATACTTGAAAATAGAAAGGAGGAACTGGAAATAGAACACTTGCATGCCAGCGTGCTTACGTTTTCTCGCTTTCTTTGCTGCTTTCAACTGGTCCTTCAGATTTGAAACATTTAGCTAGTGTCCATTCTGTGTTTTCTTGTGAGGTCTTGCCAAGCAAAGCTGCACAGCACTTAGAAGGCTGCTCCCCGGGCCGAGTAGATCCAGAACCATAACAGAAAATGGGACACAAGAGGCAGCAGCAGCAGAACAAATGGTCATAAGTCCAGAAATGAGAGAAAATTGAGCTCACATACATCCTAAATAATAGTAATAACAAATAAATATACAAAAAAGAAAAGGATAAAACATAACTCCTTGAATGATATTTAGTAAAAAGAACGATAGAGAAACAAATCCTATAATTTGGCATGAACTACATTTACAACAACAAGCTCATTATATAGTTGATTGGACTAGGAACAATACACTCCTTCGGACAAAAGAAATTGTAATTGCAATCTGAAACCAATCAAATTTGAAGCAAACCAGTTAATTACCTAGGTATATTGTCATGAAATTCTCAAATGTCTGCAACAATTTGATTGATAGTTTGGAATCCACACCTTCCCTTTAGAGCATCTTCGCAAACTCAAGAGCTTGGCACTCATAATATGCTTCTTTGCAAGCATCAGGAATCGATCCGAAATTCTCCACATGAACTACACCAACTGTTCTGTGAATTAACAGATAAAGCAGGTGTGAGTTATGGGAGCTTTGATTAATGTATTCCAGGTTCAGAACTATCATTTTAAATAAAGTCAAACAAGAGAATGAAAACAGAGAACCATGCCAACATAATTTTCATCTGAAACATTAACTGTGTGAATAAATTGGTTTTCTGTTGGAAGATGTCAAGATGCAATAACACTAGTTAAGAATTCCATATCAACTGTGAAATGAGTTCAAGTTTCTCTTATCTCCGTTGCAATCAAATACCCATCCATCTTATGGTGGTTTTGAGTTTTCAAGTGAATCTGGTATGAATATACTACTGGATTGCATAGATTAAAATATATGAAGATACCAAAGCAAATCGACTGCTTGTTTTGGGAATATTTCCAACTGAAAATTAAATATGAATTGATTTGCAGCTTGCATGGCTTTAATAAATAATTTGACCTCTCAATAATGGCATAAAACTTCTGGACCACTATACGTACAAGGATTATGGAGCAAATGCATGGTTGTGGATGGTCACAGATGGGTAAGGAGGAACTAATGAATATTCAGCCAGGAGACTTCTATAAAATTTTCCAAAGCTCGGTGGGATATATACGAGGCAGGTTGTCATAGAGAGCAAAGGGAATAGGTGACAGAAACTAGTTTGGGGCACCATGATCACAAATAATAGTGGAAATAAGAACAGAAAAGAGAATTCTGTGTTTTGAACACATTAGAAATCTTTAGGGCTCCGTTCTTTTGGTGGAACATTTAAAAGTCTGGAACAATAATATTTGGGAACAAAAGGCAAGAGTTGGGGATAAGAGGGAAGAGCGTTTCTAACCTTTTACACGATGGTAACTCAGATTTATGGAGTTCAAATTAATTAGAAGTTCAACATCCATGGAACTTAAGAAATTCAAAAATTTTGGTGGAACTTAAAAGTTCCATATTTGTAGAATTTTTGCACTCTACGGAATAATATAGTTTTAGACATTAAGCAAAATTAGGCATGAAACAATGGAAATTCTAGATTTCAAATGTTCCACAAAAAGAACAGAGCCTAGATGTTTTAACTGTGTTGAAGACATTGCAATAGAAAAGAAAACCTGATCTCTTTTTTTCTAGTAAGAAAACCTGAAACATTAATGATCTCGAAAACACCAACTCCAAAAAAGGCCAGTTGCAATCTCCTCTAATACCACGATGTTAAATGGAGTTAAATGAAAATAAACACAAGTGGAGAAACAAAATGTTCTGATAATAATGAAAATAAGACAATAAGTAAAATAATAATAATAAGAACAGTGAGGTAAAAGATCGGGAAATGAAGGATTAGTCCCCACAGATTAATATCAAAAGAATTAAAATTAAATACGTTCATTAATAACTAAACAAAGAGAACATCAGAAGATCACTGTGTATTTGAAAGTTTTGAGGCTTTTAATCATGAACAAGACAACTTCAGATATAAACCCACAGTAACAATGAAGGCAGTCCCAAGCTCAGAGATTGATTAACATAAGATATAGCTGAACACACTGCTCAAGTACTATCAATAGAACACAGCAAAATATACTCCTGATCAGCATGTCCATCTTGACTCTTGTGAGAAGAAAGCCAAAATCAAGTTTCCAAGAAATGCTCTAACATCAAACCCCATTGGTCCAATAAAAGCAAATTCTGGATCTATAACCTGAGTGGAATCACGATTCACGGGTCACCATGACAAAACCGGTATGAGCCTGGGCTCTCTCACAAACCTACAGAGAAGGATATAACTAGTATTTAAAGAGGATTTCCATTTTTGATATATCAAGAACAACTGAATGACTGAAAGTTAATAGAGTGGGGAGTTGCCTCATAATACAGAAAGAAAGGTGATGTCAAAATGGTAGCATACGTTGATTTCAACTCAGCAACTTCAAGCTCCAACATATCATCCTCCCGAACTACCTCAACATCACAATCAAGGTAAGGAGAAGTCCAACGATTATACTGAGACATCCTGTAAGGGTCTGAAAAGACAAACTGCTCAGTGAGCCAGCATAATTCCACGTTCCCACAAAATTCAGCAACAGCAGAAAGCATCAAGAACACAAAACATCAGTTACATGTACCCATAGTTAACAAATCCACATATTATACGCATATAATACCCGTATAATATGTTTAGGAGAGTCGTCGTTTAAAACGGTGTACTTTTGTCGTATTACGTATTATACGTGTATCTACATATAATACACGGATTCCGTTCGGGTATTAAAATGATCCGTTCAATGAACGGATCATTGCCGTATAATATCAAACTTCAGTTGTTCACAAATTCCAGGGAAATTCCTTGGTTAATCCTCTCATGCTGATTTTGGATCTTGAATAATTTATTCATCAATCAATTAATCATGTTGCTCTATCAAAAGGAATTGTCTTCTTCTTTTTATCGGTGTCAGTATCCCAAAAGTTATGGCTCAATAAAGAAGTAAGAAGCAATGACACATGTGCACAGTCCTACAAGGAGTAAAACATGGGAGATTAAACCATAGTTGTAAGGAACCTATATACAAGGTGGAATGCACGCTTCCCAAGAAGCTCGTATCCCATAATAGCTTTCTAAGAACATCACTTCCATCATTCTCATTTAGTGATAGAGGTGTTATGTAAGTAGGAAGTGGTTGGATAGACCTGTGTCTAAAGCCTAGGGTATAGATCTGAACAAGTATCGTTGAATTGAAACCTAAGGCACCTAATTCTCTACAAATATTTCATGTAAGATAAAATCAAAGGTATGACTGGTCATCCTAATATAATGGGAATGAAGCACATATATCTCATTTCTCGCTTCGCATTTCCTAAGGATTTTTTTGACCTCGCTTCACGCTTCACGCTTCTCGCTTTCGGTTCACTTCTCAATTTGGTAACTATGGATTAAACGGTCATCAAAAGTTGATGATAGGACATGTCTAGTACTGTTCAAAACATGGATGAACACAAAAGGCTTTTGAAGGACCCTCCATATGCCTCACAATTGTCCACTACATGATTAGGGAATTTCATATAAAATTTGCCACATGATTAATCTATACTAAAGAAATAGAGTGTTGACGTGGCATGCCTCACCGCTCCACTATTTCTTTCTCCTTAATGCCATGTCATCTCACCTCTACTTAAGTAAAACGTCTAAAAACGGAAGACTCTTTCCCTATCCTATAAGTTGTCATACCTTCATCTCCCTTCGTAGGAACAGTCCTAGCGTTTCGTGCCTCTCTAACTCCAACTTCAACAGGAATCGAAGAGTGTCTCTTCCTTCACGACTCTTCTATTGTTTTGTCTCACAAAGCCTTTAATTCTCAAGACTTCATCATTAAACCTCAAATTTAAAAGCCCCTAAACCGATTTTTAAAAAAAATAATGGGAGAGCATCAATGAGGTCTCTTGTTCGCATCCATTAGAATTTTCTGTCGTCGATCTGACAATGTCCCGCTTATCTCAACCATCCCAACTCTTTCTCCTTCTTAAGAAGTTCCCTCTCCTAGGGTACGTACACGAGTTCTCCCTCTAACTATTTTGAGTATTTTCTCATCTTCCCATAAATTCTTTGGTTGCAAAATGAACCCTAAAAACTCAATTTATGGTATCATCTTTTTTCCCATAAATTCATTGGTTGCGAAATAATCCCTAAAAGCTCAAAATATTATTATGTATAAAAGAAAAGTGTGGTAAGTTTCCCTCAATAATGGATAACCTTCATTTTAATAACAAATTTGAATTCAAAAAAGATATCTTATGTTTCCTTATATACCTTTATATGATTGTAACGACCCTTTAATCAAGGAATTTGTGAGATATTTCGTTAATCATTGGAGTCTTTAGTTGACCGACTAAGAGTCCCCTCTTGCATGTTCAAATAGTTATCCCTCAATAATGGATAACCTTCCATTTACCAACAAATGTTTTTTTTTCATAGTTAATATGATATTCTACTTAGGATGGTGTTCCTGCATTTAAATGTTTTTTATGTTTTACATGCTTTCAAATCCTCAAGGGACATTTTGTATATGTCTTGTATCTACTCCAAACACTTCTTTAGTAACTACGAAACTTAACTGTATATATAATAAGAGGAGTGCTAGCCCCAGGCGCACTGAGTCAATTTTTTTCAAAGAAGCAGTGAGTGAAACACGCCGTGTTGCTAAGGGAGATGATTTGACACTTGTTGCCACCACCTTGCATCTTTGGAAGACTGCGACTGGGACTAGCATTTTTGATATAATAAACATTGGCATACAGCAAAATAGTCGTGGTTCGAGATCTTCAAATGGGGAGATACACCCAACTAGAACCTATCAAGTCTAAATATAATTACCGTCAATACTTCGAGATGCAAGATGCAATATAATCTTCACTTTACCAATTGTATGTGTAGCAAATCTGATGATATTTAAAAGCATGGTTCAAAATATCGGTATCGGTCGCCGTATCGGTAAGTCCAAAATAGGATATGTATCAGCGTATCGGTACCGTATCGGTTGGATACGATGGAAAAATTTAGGATACGCTAAAAAAAGTTTGGATACGCAAGGAAAAACTTGGATACCTCGCATAAAACCTCTTTTAATGCAAATATAAGCTAAAGACAAACTCAATGAAAGCCTTCAACTACATTTATAATCATACATATGAGAGTTAACAAATTTATAAGTTAAAAAAGGCGTATGCACTGATAAATATGTATGAAAATACAAATCATAGTTACTTAACCAAGTAATAGAATCTCACTTGCATTCATAAATCAAAAATATTAAAATACATAAATCCTTGTATTCACAAATCAAGTTACATACATGATAGAAGCTCAATACCACATTGAGCTTCGTGCCGGCTCATACTCTATCATTGTGGGATCAGGAATTGAGTAGAATGATACATTATAAGTGGTCCAGACATGATGACACCACTGTGTCCAAGTCATCATCGTGCGATACAAGCCTAAGTACATTTGTACATATGTCTGTTGCTAAGTCGTGATTTGTCCATAATTGTCAGTTGAAGACTGGGATTGAGCATCATTACCAGTGGCTCCTGATAAGTAGGGTTGGGCTGGAGCATCATTACCAGTGGCTCCTGATAAGTAGGGTTGGGCTGGAGCATCATAACCAGTGGATCCTGATAAGTAAGGCTGGACTAGGGCATCATAACCAGGGGGATAACCTTATTTACATATTAATATCTAAAGTAAATGAAAGTAAAATCAAATTAAAATCATTTATTTAAATAATATATTATGTAAATAAGTTGTGTGTATCGGGTTTGTATTGTTGATCCTTGTATGTATCGGGTTTTTTTTTTTTCCAGCGTACCAGTGTATCGGGTAGCTCGAAATAGGATACGTATCGGTTGATACGTATCGATATTTTAAACCATGTTTAAAAGAAAAAAAATTGTGGCGCTCATTTGGTTAAATTCACCATTTTCTTCGCTATCTCTAGGCACCAAAAATTAAGAGTTTTGAGTGAGAACTTCAAATGGGGAGTTACACCCAACTAGAACCTATCAAGTCTAAATATAATTACTGTCAATACTTGGAGATGCAAGATGCAATATAATCTTAACTTTACCAATTGTATGTGTAGCAAATCTGATGTTATTTAAAAGAAAAAAAATTGTGGCGCTCATTTGTGTTAACTTCACCATTTTCTTCGCTATCTCTAGGCACCAAAAATTAAGAGTTTTGAGGAATGGCAAAATAGCCCTAGATACTCCATCTACCAATTACTCAGTTGGGGGTTTGCACTGGCGCAATATACTGCATATGCATGGATTTTTGTATAATTCTGATGTACAATTGTTTTTCAATTGTCAGGGGTTTTTTTTCACGAAACTATTTTTATTTTTATTTTGAATTTGCCACTCATGCATCGCACGGGGTTTTCGCTAGTTATACACTATAAGGATGGGCTTCTTCTTGGTGATTGATAAAGCCTAGAATGACAATAACACCTACCGTGTTACCAATTATCAATAAGGTGCATTTGTACCTAGTCTTAGTTGTCCTCTCTCATAGAGACAATGGAAACAACCATGGTGTTCTTGTAACACCATGAACAAGACAACCTTCTGCAAAAATTTGGAATAAGGCCTACGCAAAAACTCGGTGAGTCAACTTGAAACTCAGCCGAGTCGATTCAACTTGATTGAGTTTCGGGTTGACTCGCCTAAAATACTTGATTTGTCTCTTTTACCTGAGTAACTCAAGTGACTCAGTCGAATCAAGCTGAGTGACTTGACTCAAAAGACTCGGCCGAGTCATTTGAGGACTCAGTTATCTTTTTTTAATTATAAAACCTCATCCAACCCATATCGAGGATTGATTTTTGGCTTTTAGCATTACAATTAGTTTTGGACTTTTTAATTTGTAAGTTTGCAATAGAATTGTAGAAAGTATAAATTATTTTGTAGTATAAATTTTTATGTTGGATAATATATATATATATATATATATATATATATATATATATATATATATATATTTCCCAGTCAGCAGAGTCGAGTTGTTTTTTAGTTTTCCGAGTTACTCAACTTGGCTAACTTTTGAGTTGAGTCAAGTTTTCGAGTTTTTGAACTATAGGTCAAACTATTCTAGTGAAATTCCTAACAATAACATGAACTCCTCTACCTGCAGTCAGATTTTGAGAGCTTGATGCACCACTTTAAACAGCTTTGCTCAACCATGACCATTTGTTAATGTTGGACTAGGCAAGTGTGTTCCACTGTTGCCTCCCAGACACTTCCTTTTAATCAAAACTTATATCCCCGTCACTCAGCTTAGAAATAAAATTTACAAAACATACAAGGATACAGGTCGTCCTACAGTGAAGGGGAAATAGAGGGTGTCAGAGAGAGAGAGAGAGAGTGTTTGTGTGTGTGTGTGTGTGTGTGAGAGAGAGAGAGAGAGAGAGAGAGAGAGACCATCCCCATACTACTCTCACCCAAGAAAAACTTAGAAGCAAACTTCTTATTGGAATCTTTATTGCTAGCATGGATGCATCAACACCACAAGATAAGGTCCAAGAGTCCAAAATACACATCTATACAGAAAGTTTCCCTTGGTGATCCTGATTAGTTAGATAAATATGCGCATAGATGTCAAGAAAAATGATAAGGTAGATGAGTTGTGAATTTCAAATACAATGCTTTTATTCAAAAGTAAAAGTAAAATCTAAATAGAGCAATTTATAAGGAGTGTCAAAATAAGAAATTTCTTGTCAAGAATATGGACCTGCACGTTTGTGATCCGTAGTTGAACGGTAAAGAAGCGATGCGAAGAAAATAGTCTTTGCCATATATTCTGGCATGTGCTATGAGTATTCAGTTCCAGCAATCAAGCCTTTTCTCAGGATTATATGTGGAGGCTCCAAGTAATGCATACAGATCAAAGACATAACACGGTCAAAATGATAAGGGTTTTTCCCAGATTGCCCCTCTAGTATGGGTTTCTTCTCTAAATATCCAGGTTTTAAAAACCCTTCTCTAAATGCCCTTATGAGGTATTGTGGATATATGTAAAGTCCAATATACCCCCCACTACCTTCAAACATTAAACAATGAAGGCATTAACTTTTAAAAAACGGTGGGAACGATGGCTTACGTATGTGCATAAGGAAAACCTTCTACGTGCATTATCTCATAAAATATTCAAACGAACTCCAATCCAAACCCATTCGTTTTTGTGTAATCCTTTTCCGGCGAACTCGAAACTCATGGATTTTGTGTGATAATCATTTACCAAAACCTAGAAAGGTATGTTTTGATTTCTTAATCTCTATACCTTGTGATTATCTTCTTATTAATGGTATATGAGGTTTTGAGTAATCTAAGGAGCCTTTACATTGAGGTTTTCTCCGACAATCTGGTCGTTAAATAGGTTTTAGGAATGAAGGAGACGAAGCCAGTGGAAATCGGTTCAGGGTCGATACATTTTGCTTGAGAAGTCGATGCATAGTTCTTGGTCCATGTCGATGCTATCGAAACACTTGATACAATTTAGTATCGACCCTTGGGTTATTTGCATCAACTCTTTGTTGATTTGCATCGACTCTTGTTGATTTGCATCGACCCTTAGGGTTTTTCATCGACCATCTACACTGTGTCGACCCTGTCTCTTCCATGCATTGACCATTTGCTCATGTACACTGTGTCGACCCTATCCCTTCCATGCATCGACCCTTTGCTAATTTGCATTGACCCTTTGCTTATTTGCATCGACCCATAGGTTTTTTCTTCGACCATGTACACTGCAATCGACCCTTTGCTTATTTTCACAACTCATCCATTTGTCTCTTATATAAATAATCAATATTATATTTCTTACAGACGATGGTGCCAAAAGTATCACTAATTTGTTGCTACGATCGAAAATAGGTTGTGAAAAATGGTAGATTGTTGGAAAATGGAGCACAAGGTATCTGTTATCGAGATGAAACAGCTCAGTGTCTACTAATGGATAACAGTATTACACACAAGGAGCTCTTGTCTAAAGTTTATCGACTTACTAATTCAAAACCGTGCAATATTACTTTAAGGTCTTTTTTTCCTTCCTCAAACCCAATTCCACCAATCGAAATTGCCAACGATGAATTTTTGTCAACCTTTCGTTATATGATTATGGAACGAAATGATATTTACCTTCCCCTATGCATATCGAATGAGGAAAGAAGGAAGCATATTTCAAAGGAATAGTATGTTCTCATCGAAGTTTGTAGAGAACATGTGTGCAACCAAGAGTATGTTCCCATCGAAGTTGCCAAAGAACATGTGTGCAACCAAGAGTATGTTCCCATCGAAGTTTCTAGAGAACATTTATCCAAACAAAAGGATGTCTCCATTAAAGTTGTTGGAAAATTGGATTTTGATTCTGGGTGCAATACGGATAGGCTAACTAATATAAAAGAAGATAATTTGCATATGAATGATCGTGTTGGCATTCATGATGGTGTAGAAAAGGGTGCTTCGAGAGATGACATCGATTCAATAAATGACGCTATGAATAATGCATTCTCAAGTGATGATGAAAATCAACTTCTCGTCATCAATGAGCCTATCGATTCGATAGATGATGCTATGAATGATGACATCCCAACATAAGCAGATCTTAGGTGCACAGGTCATCGTAATCGATTTCCCTAGCTTCAGACAAATTCTTATCTTTATAACTCTACTAATAAAACTTTTTCGAATTATAGATTCTAATATGAAACTCTCTCTACTTCCACATTGTTTTGTATCCATGTAGTCCTCCCCTCACCCCAGAGATGCATAATAAGGACACAACAAACAATCCTATTGAAAATGCACAGTATAAGGATATTCCGGTGTACAATGAAGGTTCGGATGTTGAATGTATGTTGTAAGATGGGACGGTAGTCAAACTTGGTCAATGTTTTAAAGACAATAAGGTATTGCAAAGATGTATTCATAAGTATGCGATGCGCAATAACTTTCAATTCAAGGTAATACGTTCGAATAAACAACGATACACATTGAAATGTCATGTTTAGAATTGCAAATGACGACTACATGCATCAAGAGTTAATGGTTCTAGCCAATTCAAGATAAAGAGCTACACTGAAATACACTCTTGTCAGGCACTGATTGGGGAAGATAATGTGCAAGCAAGAAGCTGGGTGTTGAGCAAGTACGTTCTATCACATATCGAGGGGCATGATGTGTATAGGCCAAGGCAGATTGTAAATGATATATGGCGCGAGTTCGGGGTCAAACCCAGTTACAAGAAAGCGTGGAAATCTCAAAAAAATTTAGAGAATCATTCGACACATCATATACGGATCTCCCAGCTTATTTCCACGAGCTTGAGAAGTGTAACCCGGGTATAGTAACTGCAATGCATTCAGATTCAGTGAATGGGGTGTTCAATTCTGCTTTTTGGGCGATTGGTGTGGTACTTAATACTTTTCGAACTTTTTGCCGAAAAGTGTTAACCCTTGACACGACACATTTAAAATGAAAGCATAAGGGGATATTATTTGTCGCAGTGACCCTTGACGGGAACAATAACCTCATACTTGTTGCCTTTAAACTGGATGAAAGGAAAACCATTCTTCCTCGGAATGGTTTTTAATTCATCTGAAACAAGCATTGGGGCCACTGGAGGATTTAATGATTATCTTGGATAGACACCCTTCATTGTTAAGCAAAGTTCCTTAAGTACTCCCAAATGCATTTCATGCCTACTGTGCGTATTACATTTCAATGAACATACACAAGCTGTGTAAGGACGAGAGTGTCAAGCCTTTAAGTCTAAGTTTCGCAAGTTCATGACAATTATTTCTCAGACGAATCAATAAGCACATGAATTTTTAAAAGGGATTCTGAAGCAAAAATGGGCAAATGCTTACTCTCCAGTCAAGAGATATGAGATTGTGACGTCTTATATAGCGGAGAGTGTTAATAGCTAATTCAAAGAGGCAAGAGAATACCCGGTTACAGCATTAGTAGAGACCACACATGATATAACTCAAAAGTTTTATTTTACTCGACGAAAAAAATGGTTAGAGTGGCCCTCAAGGTTGACTAAAAATGTCGAAGAGAAAATTGACAAGGATTTTCACAAAGGACGAGGTAGATGTGTTGATGGTATCGATAATCATGAATTCAGAGTCCATGGAGAAGAACATAGGGAGTTGGTCAATCTACTTCTAAGGTCGTGTACTTGTGGTAAATTCAACGTGACGGAATGGTCGTGCGAGCATGCTCTTGCTACATGTATAAAAATATCACATTGATAAATATGAATATGTTGATCAATATTACACAACGGAATGTGCACGGAATGTCAAGGATCAATATGAGAAGATGAAGCCACCAAGATACGGTCGCAGTGGCGGAAGACCTAAGAAGAACAGACTTCTATCACAAGGAGATGAGCGTCAAACTGTGAAATGTGGTAGATGTAAACAAACAGGGCACAATAGACAAAGTTGTACTCGAGTAATTGGGCAAGAAGAGTAGAAAAGTTATAATTTTGGACAAAAAGTTGTAATTTTGGACCAAGATACATGTAATTTTGGAAGAAAAATTGTAATTTTGGACAGAAATAGAAATTTTTGAAAAAACAAAATGTATCGACCCTGTACCTTTTGGTGTATCGACCCTTCATAACATATATCGACCTCATCAGTTAGCTACTGCCCTTTTGAACTTATATCGACCCTATCCCTTTAGATGTATCTACCCTGCATAACTTGTAGCGACTTGTACTGACCTCATAAGTTAGCTACTGCCCTTTTGAACTTGTATCGACCCTGTCCCTCTAAGTGTATCGCCCCTGCATAACATGTTTCGACCTCATAAGTAAGCTACTGCCCTTTTGAATTTGTATCGACCCTGTCCATTATACTGTATCGACCCTTTATTATATGGTATCGACCAACACATTATAACACTTCATAAAACCTTAACAGTTTACATTATAATACATGGAACCTCAAAAGTTTTGAACTAATAACATACATGGACCCTCAACTGTTTACATTACATTGAACATTGCACTCCCTCACAACATAAATTCATCCGGACAACATACATAGAAACTCCCTCCTTCCCTCTCCTACGTAGAAGTCTTGCCCTTCATGAGATCGTAAGCAATACGATACCGGCACTTTGGAATATCCCTCTGAAGCATTAAAAACGTATATAATAAAATAGAATAACTTATAAAATAGAAAAAATGAAAACAAAATTAGATTTATTTATTACCTGATGGAATATGGGATGTAAATCAACACATAGGAAGTCGATGTATTTAACCACAAATATCCCGCAGTCATGAGCATTTTCTTGCATGAGAATAGTGTCAGGATCCATTCCTTTAAACTCTCATTCATTTCTTTCTAATGCCTACTCATCCCCCGCAGCGCTGAAAAGTAATAGGATCCTCTCCTTCAAAGTTGTTACTTCAATAGCATACCAGTCCAGTAGATCATCTTTATAGTAGGAGTCTCATATAAACACTTGTCTTTCCGGGGGCTCAAGTACGAACAATATTCAGTGGGATCCTTGTGGCCACTCTCCTCTTTTCTATTGCTCCCTTATTAAGTAGGGAAGGTAAATGCGTTCAGAACGCCACATCGTTGCAGTTGGTGACTTGAGTACCGTGGGGATCAATGATCTCTTCTCCAGATTTGGGTTTTCACCATATTTTCTTACCAGACTAATGCCTAACACCTAACGTATCAAGGGCCTCCGTACTCATATTTTTAAAAAGTGAATCCTGCCATAGGAAAAACAAAGTCAGCACATTATATATATTAGTTGTCAAATTTAGAACATATTAAACTTTGATTGTTAACTTATAATAAACAACTCGTTTGCAAAAAAGCAATTCTGGGTGAATATGTCGGGGTAACGCACATGCCTCTCGGATAATAAAATCATATAGGCGTCCATTTCCTAAAAACATTAAAGTATGTTAGTGCATAGTTTAATATGTTAATTTTAAAAAGAAATATTCGTAGGAAATCCTTCTATTACTCAATTCCCGAACCAGCAAGTAAGGGATGACACTTCATGCACAACCTTCAGAGTGATGAATAGGGTACCAACTCTGTTGCATCTAGGTTGTTCACCATCCTTCTTCCTACGTAGTTTGACAAACTCGATCTCTATGTTCGACTTCAGATATATGTCTAAGTAAATTCAAAATTGGCTCCTCCGCGGACGCTTCAGTGGACGCCTTTTCATTAGAGGCTTTCTCCTTTCGGGCATTATACCAGGGAGACCGCATCCACTAAGAGTCAAAGCGGATCCTCTTCGCCTTATGAGGCGATGCCTTATGAACTGTCGGCTCCATAGCCATGGACGAGTCTACACTGCCTGGCCCTTGAGGGTAGAGATAACATCACAATTGGTTAAAAAGTATATTTTATACTATGTCGTTAATAATTTAACAAGGCATAGTCCAGGGGCAAGGGAGTAGCTGCCCCTGAACATTTGAAACAAAAATTATACTATATTATTTAATAGAACATAGTCATGGGATAAGGAGAGCAACTACTCCCTAAACATTTGAAAAAATATATATCTTTTACCCTCAAGGACCAGTCAGCGTAGACTCACCCTCAAGGACCAGTCAGTGTAGACTCGCCCATGACTATGGAGCCGACAGTCCATGAGGCACCGCCTCAGAAGGCGAAGACAGTCTGCTTTGACTCTCAGTGGATGCAGTCTCCTTGGTATAATGCCTGGAAGGAGAAAGCCACTAAGGAACAGGCGTCCACGGAGGAGCCAATTTTGAATTTACTTAGACATATATTTGAAGTCGAACGTAGATGCAATAGAATTGGTACCCTATTCATCACTCTGAAGGTTGTGCATGAAGTGTTATCCCCTACCTGCTGGTTCGGGAATTGGGTAATAGATGGATTTCCTACGAATATTTCTTTTTAAAATTAGCATATTAAACTATGCACTAACATACTTTAATGTTTTAGGAAATGGAAGCCTACAGGATTTTATTATCCGAGAAGCATGTGCGCTACCCCCAACATATTCACCAAAAAAAATTTTTTTGCAAACGAGTTGTTTACAGTAAGTTAACAATCAAAGTTTCATATGTTCTAAATTTGACAACTAATATATATAATGTGTTGACTTTGTTTTTCCTATGGCCGGATTCATTTTTTAAAAATATGAATACAGAGGCCCCTAATACATTAGGCATTAGTCTGGTTAGAAGATATGGCGAAAACCTCAATCCGGAGAAGAGATCATTGATCCCCACGGTACTCAAGTCACCAGCTGCAATGATGTAGCGTTCTGAACGTGTCTACCTTCCCTACTTAATAAGGGAGCAACAGAAAGGAGGAGAGTGGCCACAAGGAACCCACTGGATATTGTTCGTACTTGAGCTCCCGAAAAGACAAGTATTTATATGGGATTCCTACTACAAAGATAATCTACTGGACAGGCATGCTATTGAAGTAGTAACTTTGAAGGAGAGGATCCCACTACTTTTCAGAGCTACGGGGGATGAGCAGGCATTAGAAAGAAAGAAATAGGAGTTTAAAGGGATGGATCCTGACATTATTCCAATGCAAGAAAATGCTCATGACTACGGGGTATTCGTGATTAAATACAATAACTTCCTATGTGTTGATTTACATCCTACATTCCATCAGGTAATAAATAAAATCGAATTTTTTTTCATTTCTTCTATTTTATAAGTTATTCTGTTTTATAATATACGTCTTTTTAATGATTCAGATGAATATTTCAAAGTGCCGGTATAGTATTGCTTACAATCTCATGAAGGGCAAGGATTCTATGTAGGAGAGGGAGGGAGGGAGCTTCTATGTATGTTGTCAGTGTGAATTTATTTTGTGAGGGAGTATACATGTTCAATGTAATGTAAATAGTTGAGGGTCCATATTTGTTGTCAATTCAAAACTTTTGAGGTTCCGTGTATTATAATGTAAACTGTTGAGGTTTTATGAAGTGTTATGATGTGTTGAGTTTTTTACTAAGAAACATGTTGAAAATAGATTGACAGAAATCCATAAATCATATGGTTAAAGAAAATCAGGGTTGATTCAAAATAACAAAGGGTCGATACCATATAATAGAGGATTGATACAGTAAAATGGAAAGGGTGAATACAAATTCAAAAGGGCAATAGCTTACTTATGAGGTTGATACATGTTATGCAGGGGCGATACGCTAAAAGGGACAGGATCAATACAAGTTCAAAAGGGCAGTAGCTAACTTATGAGGTCAATAGAGGTCACTACAAGTTATGCAGGATAGATACACCAAAAGGGATAGGGTCGATACAAGTTCAAAAGGGCAGTAGCTAACTTATGAGGTCGATGCATCATGGTTTAAAATATCGATACATATCAACTGATACGGGCCGATACGTATCCTATTTGGAGCTACCCGATATACTGGTATGCTGGAAAAAAAATCTACTGTATCGGGTCGATACAAGCCCGATACACTCGATACAGAGATTTTTCAGTTAATATTTTTTCTCCTTCCATTTATACTAGGATTCACAATACAGACCCAATACACACAACTTATTTACATAATATGTTATTTAAGTAAATAATTTTAACTTGATTTTACTTTAATTTACTTTAGATATTAATACGTAAATAAGGTTATCCCCCTGGTTATGATGCCCCAGCCCAGCCTTACTTATCAGGAGTCACCGATGATGATGCCCCAACCCAACCCAACCCTACTTACCAGGAGCCACTAGTTATGATGCTCAATCCCAGTCTTCGACTGACAGTTATGGATAGATCACGACTCAGCAGCAGGCATATGTACAAATGTACCTAGACATTTACCGCACGATGATGACTTGGACACAGTGGTGTCATCATGTCTGGACCACTTATAATATATCACTTTACTTAATTCCTGATCCCACAATAATAGAGTATGAGCCGACACGAAGCTCAATGTGGTATTGAGCTTCTCTTATGTATGTAATTTGATTTGTGAATACAAGGGTATGTATATTTGTGACACCTTGAACCCGCACCTAGGGAAACAAATTCCGAGACACGTGCTCGTTCGTCATAACCACGCATACGGAAGACTTTACCCGCGAAAATACGAGAATTTTTCAACTTTTCTTATGAACTTACATAAGCAATAACTGGTCATCACAATAACCCATCATAAGCAAATACGTTACCTCACTGGCTACAATAGCCTTTACTTTTGGCGCCACAACTGCGCCGGAACACTCTCCAGACTCTATCAAGCTACCTGCTTCAGAATCTGAAACATCAAATGAGAGGAGTGAGCCATAATGCCCAGTAAAATCCAAAATCCATCTAGGCTATTTTCCACCTAGTAATACACATCAGAATAACATAATAATATCGCTCAATTTCCATATTACAATAGTAAATAATTAAATATAAATCGTGACCCGAGGTCACCCAGAATTATTTCACTTTAACCTAGGTTCCCAACCTCCAAATATTTTCCATTGTCAAATTCCTCCAATATCAACTATATTCACAACACCAGGTTACCGATTCCAGATAACCGCTCACTCTATATTCTTGAGTCCGCAGATTCGATCGACCAGACCTTCATCCGCATACAACTTCTATCCCTGAGTTCACAAACTCAGCTATCAATCGATCGGGCTCATGCTCATTCAAATCATACCTTGAGTCTTTAGACTCAATACCAGATCATACAACTATCTGACTCGGCCACAGTGAGAACCTTGTCCTCACGACATCTCTTTCAAATAGTACACCCATCGCCTTTCATGACCTAGTCAAAGAGGATCTATGGATATCAAATCCACCCACTCCCGACTATCAATCACGGAGGACTAACATAACTCACCACTCCAGACCTAGCCAAAGAGAATTTATGGATATCAAATCCACCCACTTCCGACTATCAGTCACAGAGGACTAACATAACTCACCACTCCAAACCTAGCCAAAGAGGATCTATGGATATTAAATCCACCCACTCCCGACTATCAGTCACAAAGGATTACATAACACCACCACTCTAGACCTAGCCAAAGAGGATCTATGGATAACACTCCACCCACTCCCGACGACCAGTCACGTACCTCGCCAAAGAGGATCCATGAACATTATTCCACCCACTCCCGACGATCAGTCACGTACCTCACCAAAGAGGATCTATGGATATTATTCCACCCACTCCCGACTATCAGTCACGGAGGATTACATAACACCACCACTCCAGACCTAGCCAAAGAGGATCTATGGATAACACTCCACCCACTCCCGACGATCAGTCACGTACCTCGCCAAAGAGGATCCATGGACATTATTCCACCCACTCCCGAAGATTAGTCACGCACCTCGCCAAAGAGGATCTATGAATATTATTTCACCCACTCCCGACTATCAGTCACAGAGGATTACATAACACCACCACTCCAGACCTAGCCAAAGATGATCTATGGATAACACTCCACCCACTCCCGACGATCAGTCACGTACCTCGCCAAAGAGGATCCATGGACATTATTCCATCCACTCTCGACAATCAGTCACGTACGTCGCCAAAGAGAATCTATGGATATTATTTCACCCACTCCCAACAATCAGTCATAGAGGACTATACGACATCACCACTCCTGACCTAGTCAAAGAGAATCTATGGATAGTAATCCACCCACTCCCGACTATCAGTTACGGAGGATTACACTTTAACCCTGGTTAGGTCTTCTAACCACCGAGTAACCCCAGTTAATCCAAGTCTTGCTTGATTAACTGAAACAGTTGGGCCTCACACCCGTGAACCACATCCAGTAACACACCATCCCGTTAGGGAACGTTTCCAGGCTAATGGATATGTCCATAGCCTTATACGACCTGCAAAACAACTTTTCGACACCCCAGGATGACGATATAATTTACCCGGGACCCGATTTGGGCTCCCCGAAAGCCCACAAAAAATCAAAACATCACATAGGAGTTTCCTATCCTTTTTCCATCCACGCCTTTTACACAGTGAGTCTAAATCCGGGGATTTGAGACCCGAGACCGAGGGCTACACCCCTCTACTCATTTTTCACGCACAACCACCTTCCCATAACACATCCACGGGGTCTCATACCCTTTTCCATCAACGCACATACATTCCACATAAAGAATATAGCAAATAATAGGGAAAATAGAAGAGATGGAAGGGGTTTTTACCTCTTTCACGCACTTTGAGGCGTCTAGGGCCGAAACGGACACCGCCAACGCGCTCGGAAGGATGATCAACCCCAAGGTAGAGCACATGCAACTTCCTCTCTCCACTTTCTCTCTCTACCTTTTTTTCTCTCTACATGCCAAACGAGATGCCGGAGAGAAAATCAGACGCCGCCAACGCGTTGGGGATGTCGAAAAATCCCAAGGGAACTTCCCTTTCCCTTTCTATCTCTTCCTTTCTCTCTCCTCTTTCTCTCTCTTCCTTTCTCTCCACTTTCTCTCTCTAAAACATGTTGTGGCAGAACCTCCCCCACTGTTGCAAACCGTGAGAATAAAAGGGGCTGCCTCCTATTTTTAATTCAAGGGTCATGTGCCATGCACATGACCACCATTAATGGTCCCGTTGACCAAGTCAACGGGTTGACCATTTGACTATTCTTCCGTATTTTCTTACGTATACGGCCTTTGAAACCCTACTTCATGATGACCGATTATGACGAAACTTCAAGTGACTGAACTTGGGACAGTCCGACACCTGCTGTAAAAATTTCAGGGAAAAATACTAAGTTTAGACAGTCAAAAGTAAGTCTGAACGAAAACTGCAAAACCCACTAATTTCCTGATTTCGAACACAAAACAGGCCACCGTTTCTTCGTTTGAAATAACTAACTACCGAGACGACAGACATTAGTCCCCACGGCCGACCGACATGCATTAGTGCCAACCGCACGAATTTCTATTAGGATCTCCAACAGATATTGGGTTCCACTTAATTTCTGGAAATATGGCAATTTCCCCTTTTTCTCAATTTTTTCACACATAATGGCCCCGCGGTCCCGCGAAATGATATCTGACGGAACCGATACAATAGGGGTGTGTCCCGGCAGTCGACCGGCACACTGTGTGTGATTTTCGCCAAAAGATACTGAGATTTCCTCGGTACACTTCAATCCCGAGCAAAATCCACTTTTTATTAATTTAACAAATAATTAACTAATTAACCTCCATTAAGGACCCATAAACACATAATTTTATTATATTAAAATTCTGGGTCGTTACAATTTTCATATTTTTGATTTATGAATGCAAGTGAACTTCTATCACTTGGTTAAGTAACTATGATTTGTATTTTCATACATATTTATCAGCGCACACGCCTTTTTTAACTTATAAATTTATTAACTCTCATATATATGATTATAAATGTAGTTGGAGGCTTTCATTTAGTTTGTTTTTAGCTTATATTTGCATTAAAAGAGGTTTTATGTCAGGTATCCAAGTTTTTCCTTACGTATCCAAGCTTTTTTTATCGTATCCTGAATTTTTCCGTCATTTCCAACCGATATGGTACCAATACGCCAATACGTATCCTATTTTGGACTTACCGATACGGCAACCGATACCGATATTTTGAACCATGGATGCATGTCAATACATGTTATTAAGGGTTGATACATTTTGTTTTTTCAATAATTTCTATTTCTTTGTCCAAAATTACAATTTTTTATCTAAAATTACATGTATCTTAGTCCAAAATTACAACTTTTTGTCCAAAATTATAACTTTTCTACTCTTGTTACCCAATTACTCGAGTACAACTTCGTATATTGTGCCCTATTTGTTTACATCTACCACATTTCACAGTTCGACATTCTTCTCCTTGTGATAGAACTCTATTCTTCTTAGGTCTTCCACCACCACTCCGACCGTATCTTGGTGGCTTCATCTTCTCATATAGTAGAAGTAATGCGTCCGGTGTCTCCCAATCGCATTTGTCCGGTACCAGGTAAATCGACCCCTCATAAGTCATCCGTGCACATTCCGTTGTGTAATATTGATCAACATATTCATATTTATCAATGTGATATTTTGTACATGCAGCAAGAGCATGCTCGCACGGTCATCCCGTCACGTTGAATTTATCACAAGTACACGATCTTTGAAGTAGATTGACCAATTCCCTATGTTCTCCTCCATAGACTCTGAATTCATGATCATTGATAACGTCAACACGTCTACCTCGTCCTTTGTGAAAATCCTTGTCCATTTTCTCTTCGACATTTTTAGTCAACCTTAAGGGTCACTCTAACCATTCCTTTCGTAGAGTAAAATAAAACTTTTAAGTTATATCACATGTGGTCTCTACTAATGTTGTAACTGGGTATTCTCTTGCCTCTTTAAATAAGCTATTTACACTCTCCGTTATATTAGACGTTATGTACAATCTCATATCTCTTGACCGGAGAGTAAGCATTTGCCCATTTTTGCCTCAGAATCCTGTTTAAAAATTTATGTGCTTGTTGATTCATCTGAGAAATAATTATCATGAACTCGTGAAACTTAGACTGTTTGCAAACCTTTACTGTTAGTCAAAAGAACGACTTGACACTCTCGTCCTTACATAGCTTATGCATGTTCATTGAAATGTGATACGCACAGTAGGCATAAAATACAGTTGGGAGTACTTGAGAAACTTTACTTAACAATGAAGGGTGTCTATCCGAGATAATCACTAAATCCTTCAGTGGCCCCAATGCTTGTTTCAGATGAATTAAAAATCATTTCCAAGAAGAATGGTTTTCCTTTTCATCCAGTCTAAAGGCGATAGGTATGAGGTTATTGTTCTCGTCAAGGGCCACTGATAAGTGCTTAATTTTGCTTGATTATCCTTATTTAAATTAGCATTATCAAACTTTTATAGCATATATTCTCAAGTTTACACGTAAAGTGGTGTATTCTCGTCTCACCATTGCGTTGTCCTCTTTCTTTGATTTTTATGGAACAATTGAATGCCTTCATGCGCGTCCGGAAAGGTCACGTACAAAGCTTTCTTAAGAGAGACTTATTACGTATATTTATTGTTGCAGGAGTCGTAACCCAGACCAATCTCGGGATTCAAGAAAGCTAAAGTTCAAAATCCCAAGTTCAAGTTCCACAAATAAAAAATGTCAAAGTCCACAAACATTTGTTAAAGCCCAAGTCCAAGAAACCAAGTCTCAAGTCAAAGAGTCAAAGCCTAAGACCAAAGCCCAAAACCAAGTATAGAAAGATTCTACAACATGAGTGGAGAATCTTAGGAAGATATGGATGAATGTGATTTTGGCATAAAAAGGATGGAATTCTCTTGAATTAGAATGAAGAAGTGTGCTATATTGATGTTTCTATTTCAGAAAAAAGGTAAGTCTATTTTGGTCATAGGAACTCTCTATTTTGGGTGGATTTTGAAATTCAAGTAAGGAGCTTAATAGAAGTCAATTAAATATACAAGAAAAGCAAGAAATTTCATGGATGACTAGAGGAGGGCTATTATTTAGCAACCAATCCCAAACAAAGAACGAGGATTTCCCGGATTCTCGCCTAATCAGGATAGTACTTACTAATTTGCTTGTAACTTTTGACTCAAAAGTCGGATTAAGGCAAGGCTTGATGTTTTGGAAAGAAGACTTAAAGGGGAACAAAAATGTATTACGAAGATCTCCTAATTCAGACGTTTAAGGGGTCAAAACAGTTCGTCAAGTTGAGGGAAATGCAATTTTGGTTGGAATTTTGTAATTAGAAATTTCTCTTTTGCTTATTTTTCCTTCTCTTTTTCCCTTTAGTCTATATAAACCTAAAGTGTGAGAGATTTTGAGTATCTGATCTTTTCTCACTTGTTTGTTAGTTTTGCTTTGCTTTTATTTCTTCTTCTTTTTCTTTGAGTTATTTGATTGTAATGTTTTGTAAACCATTAAGGAGGATGACAACTCCAATCATGGTTGGCTAAACAACTTTATAAGGTTAGGGATTCTAAGTTTTTCCCGACTTATGTAGACAATGTGGATGGTTTGATTATTGATTTTAATTGAATAATTTTCTTAGTTTGATTAATTATTCCTCTCAATATGTTCTTTGATTTCATATGATCTAATGATATATGGAATGATTGGATCCCCTATGAGTTGGATACAAAGTACTTTTTAAATTACTGTAGTAATTCAGTTGGATTAATAATAAGTGGTTTTATCGTAATATTTTTCATCTAGTTTAAATCTTTATTTAATTCTAGATGCGTTTTCATCCAAATCTAAGCATAAAGAGGGATAGGTGGATTTTCCTAAAGCCTTAGACCTTTTTCTCTTCCTTTATATTCTCAGTGATTTTTGTTTCATTCTCATTGAGTAGAAAACCAATTTTATACTGCTTCTCTCTTTAATTCGTTTCTTTAATTCTTATTGCACAACAGTCAATCTCTATGGATCCGACCCGGTACTTACCAGATACATCAATTGTGTCACTTGTGCACTTGCAAGTATATTATTTTCTCTTGATTTTATGTCCATTAATTTGGATTAAATTAAATTGTAACATCCACTGCGATAAATAGTATCCTCTCATGCTTTCCTTTCAAATGTGTCGTGTCAAGGGTTAACACTTTTCGGCAACAAGTTCGAAAAGTATTAAGTACCGCACCGATCGCCCAAAAAGCAAAACTGAACACCTCATTCACTGGATCTGAACGCACTGTAGTTACTGTACTCGGGTTGCGATTCTCAAGCTCATGGAAATAAACTGGGAGATCCGCATATGATGTGCCGAATGATCCTCTAAGTTTCTCTATTACAATTTCTCGAGATTTTCACGCTTTCTTGTAATTGGGTTTGACCCTAAACTCACGCCATATATCATTTATAATCTACCTTGGCCTATACATATCATGTCCCTCGATATGTCATAAAACGTACTCGCTCAACACCTAGCTTCTTGCTTGCACATTATCTTCCTCAGTCGATGCCTGACAAGAGTGTATCCCAGAGTAGCTCTTTATCTTGAATTAGCCAGAACCATTAACTCTTGATGCATGTAGCGTCATTTGCAATTCTGAACATGACATTTCAATGTCTATCATTGTTTATTTGAACGTATTACCTTAAATTGAAAGTTATTGTGCATCGCATACTTATAAATACACATCAGCAGTACCATCTTGTCTTTAAAACATTCACCAAGTTTGACTACCGTCCCATCTTGCAACATACATTCAACATCCGAACCTTCAATGTGCACCGGCATATCCTCATATTGTGCCTTCTCAATAGGATTGTCTGTTATGTCCTTATTATGCATCTCTGGGGTGAAGGGAGGACTATCATGGCTACAAAACAATGTAGAAGTAGAGAGAGTTTCATATTAAAATCTATAATTCAAAAAAGTTTTCTTAGTAGAGTTATAAAGACAAGAATCTGCCTGAAGCTAGGGAAGTGGTTTACGATGACCTATGCATCAAGATCTGCATATGTTGGGATGACATCATTCATAGCATCATCTATCGAATCGATAGGTTCATTGATGACGAGAAGTTGATTTTCATCATCACTTGAGAATGCATTATTCATAGTATCATCTATTGAATCGATAAAATCTCTCGAAGCGCCCTCTTCTACACTATCATGAATGTCAACAAGATCTTTAATATGCAAATTGTCTTCTTTTATATTAGTCAGCCTATCCATATTACACTCAAAATCAAAATTCAATCCTCCAACAACTTCAATAGAGACATCGTTTTGCTTAGATAAATGTTCTCTAGAAACTTCAATAAGAACATACTCTTGGTTGCACACATGCTCTTTGGTAACTTTGATGGGAACATATTCTTGGTGGCACACATATTCTCTACAAACTTCGATGGGAACATACTCTTCCTTTAAAATATGTTTCTTTCTTTCCTCATTCGATATGTACAAGGGAAGGTAAATATCTATTTGTTCCATAATCATATAAAGAAAGGTTGACAAAGATTCATCGTTGGCAATTTCGGTTGGAGGAATTGGGTTTAAGGAAAGAAAAAAAAACCTTAAAGTAATATCGCACTTGCACGGTTTGGAATTAGTAAGTCAATAAATTTTAGACAAGAGCTCCTTGTGTTTAATACTGCTATCCATTAGTAGAAACTGAGCCGTTCCACCTCGATAACAGATACCTTGTGCTCCATTTTCCAACAATCCATCACTTTTCACAATCCATTTTCCATCATAGCTACAAATTAGTGAAACTTTTGACACCATCGTCTGTAAGAAACATAGTATTGATCGGTTAGATAAGGGACAAATGAATGAGTTGTGAAAATAAGCAAAGGGTCGATGCACATAGGTAAAGGGTAGATGCAATGTACATGGTCGAAGAAAAAACCTAAGAGTCGATGTAAATAAGCAAAAGGTCGATGCAAATCAGCAAAGGGTCGATGCATAGAAGGGACAGGGTCGACACAATGTACATGAGTAAAGGATCGATGCAAATTAGCAATGGGTCGAAGCAAATCTGCTAAGGGTCGATGCACGGAAGGGACAAGGTTGACACAGTGTAGATGGTTGATGAAAAAACCTAAGAGTCGATGCAAATAAGCAAAGGGTCAATACAAATCAGCATGAGTCGATGCAAATCAGCAAAGGGTTGATGCAAATAACCTAAGGGTCGATACTAAATTGTATCGAGTGTTTCAACAGCATCGACATGGACCAAGAACCATGCATTGACTTCTCAAGCAAAATGTATCGACCCTGAACCGATTTCCACCAGCTTCGTCCCCTTCGTTCCTAAAACTTATTTAACGATCAGATTGCCGGAGAAAACCTTAATGTAAAGGCTCCTTAGATTACTCAAAACCTCATATACCATTATTAAGAAGTTAATCACAAGGTATAGAGATTAAGAAATCAAAACATACCTTTCTAGGTTTTGGTAAATGATTATCACACAAAACCCATGAGTTTGGAGTTTGCCCGAAAATGATTCACACAAAAACGAACGATTTTGGATTGGAATTCGCCGGAATATTTTCCGGGATAATGAACGCAGAAGATTTTCCCCATGCACATACAGAAGCCATCATTCCCACCGTTTTTTAAAAGTTAATGTCTTCATTGTTTCATTGTTTAATGCTTGAAGGTAGTGGAGGGGTATATTGGACTTTACATATATCCACAATAAGGGAAAATACTTCATAAGGGCATTTGGAGAAGGATTTTTAAAACCTGGATATTTAGAGAATAACCCATACTAGAGGGGCAATTTGGGAAAAACCCCAAATGATAAATTACTGGAACATGATCCGGACACAAGCGACCATGCTCTTTTAACACCACCATCGGCCATGACTCCCATATACAACGGATACATGGAATAGATTGCATTCTTACACACAACAGCAAAAGACTATTTAAAAGGTTTACACCCCACATCTTAGAAGGAATTCAATGAAGGTATACCAATGGCACAAACAGATATCTGGTATGCATGCAAGGATGAAACCCACCTTGGGTATTTTCTACCTAGAAATTAACCTGATGAGAAAATTGTAAACATCATTTCTAAAATAGATTGATGGTCGCAGTCATTTGAATGGAGCCAATTTTCTCAACATGCATCACATTTATCAGTATACCATTAGTAGATCCATAACAGTCACAGCCAATAAGTCCATAGGCCATAAGTTAAAATAAATCAGATATTTTACTGTGAGTACTTTTCTAGTAAATAGAAAGCAAATTGAAGCTTCAAGCAGTGCCCCCCTGAACTTTTGAAAAAACCTTTTTTTTTTTAGTTTATAAGGCATAGAAATGGGCAAGGGCAGAGAGAGGGGCACATGCCCCCTATTTTTTATTTTAATTTTTAAATATAGTTTAATAGGACAGCCTTGGAGTAATGGGGCAGCTGCCCCAAAAACTTTTAATATATATATATAGATAGGGTATAGCCATAGAACATGGGGCAGCTCCCCCCTTAAACTTTTGAGAAAAAAAGTATATTTTATACTATGTTGTTTAATTATTTAACAAGGCATAGTCCAAGGGCAAGGGAGTAGCTGCCCGGAACATTTGAAACAAAAATTATACTATATTATTTAATAGAACATAGTCATGAGATAAGGAGAGCAACTGCTCCTTAAACTTTTAAAAAAATATCTTTTACATTATGTTATTTAATTATGAAGCAGGATATAGTCATGGGGCAAGGGGATAGCTAGCCCCATAAACAAGGAGAAACAATACACGTAGGATATTACGAAACCTACAGACAAGATGGCCCATTAAGTTAGCCGTCAAAAAAAAATTACAAGCGCTACACCCCCAAACCCGGCAAAGGATTATCTCTGGCAATGCCAGAAAGATGGTCTCGGGCTTCCACACATTATGCGACATGTGGTGGGGAAGCCATTTCATTTTCTCCCATGATTTTGACTTCTCCACACATTATACGACATCTGGCGATAAAGTGGTGAGAAAATGAGGGAGAAATATCAAGTGGGGACTAGGGAGAAGTCAAAATCATGGGAGAAAATGAAATGACTTCTCCCCTTTTTTATTGCCACATGTGGCATAATGTGTGGAAGCCCGAGACCACCTTTTGGCATCACCAGAGACAATCCTTTGCCCCCAAACCCCTATCTTTTAGACCTAGAATATTCCGTACCTACCTAATTATTTTTCACAAATTCATTAACAATTACTAACATTGTCAACCAATCATCACAGCCCCTACAAGAGAATCATGAATCCGCCCCTAGCTTCAAGCCACAAATTTCATATATTTAAGAGACAGTAAAATTCGAAATATTTCCATGCCGGAAAGCGTCAAGTCCTTGAACAAAAACTAACATCCACATAAATATTACAACCAAAGTAAGAATGCATCCCAGTTCTATAAAATGGTATCGCAAGCATCGCTATTCGGAAAAGCCTAAGTCTTATCCCCACAACCATGGATTTGATATCCATAGCACCTTCGATTAGGACCCTTTCTAAACTTCAAATTGATGCTTGTTCTTTTATTTATTTCTTGTGGTAAATGAGATTGTTGCGTTAGGGAGATTACCCAGTCTCTAATCAAAGAGATCGACCCGAAACAAAGAAAATATTCAATAAAACAAAGGAGGTAAAATGTTACCGGCTTGATGACGAAAGAAGCAGCGGAGCTGATGACGAAATTAAAATTGGCATCTCTCAACTGCTTCCCCAGCTTCGAACATAGCGACGGTGTGTGGCCTTTGTGTACTCCACCACAGATTTCTCGTCCAATGGCCCAACTCCATTGGTGGTGGTGGATAGGTTTCTGAGCAGTGCACCCTTTTGAAGGAGGAATACGAGGGATGGGATTTGATCCGGCGTTACCCTGACCAAAATCATCCGGTGATGGTTTTACTCCGACATCTGGCCATAAAAAGGGGAGAAGTCATTTCATTTTCCCCGGTTTTTTTTGACTTCTCTCCATTTGATATCTTCCCTTTTTACCACGTGTCCCACATCAACCCCAACACCAGATTAGTTTTGGTTTGGCTATCGCCAGATCAAATCCCATCTCGAAATACGAGGAGTTAAATTTATAGACGAAAAACGTAGGACAAGAAAGCGAAAGGGGTCGGATCTTCTCTGGAAGAAGCCAGATCGTCTTTTGCTTGAGCAATGGGTCACACTAGCTGAGACCCGTGCGATGCACAGGTTACTAAGACAAAACATTAAATTGTAAATAAATTTTTTTTAATATAATATAAATATTGTACCAATCAAATAGTAATCAAATGAACATATCGATAAGAAAACAAAGCATGATGTTGACATCCCAGCAACATAAGCAAACTTTACTCCCAATGATAGAAATCAATCAAATTAATATTTCAATAAAAAAAAACAAATTAACATTATGTATATCAAAAATATTTTCATAAACATAAGCAAACAAAATCATATTTCAGAAATCCGTGTGAGTCTCTCAATGTATGAGAGATTAATTATTCAATACTATTTATTTAATTATTTAAATTAAATAATTAATATATATTATTAGATATTAAATATAATAACATAATAATAATATATTGTACAATTTTATTAGAGATTAAATATAATATATTATTACTATTTATTTATTAAGTATATATATTATTTTTATTATTTTTTATTATTATTATTATTTATTATTTACACCGGGGCTAACGCTAGTCCTTAGATACACATGAAGAGCTCCCAATCCAACATCTACTAAGTAGCAAGAGCAACAGTAGCGGATACGTATTGTATTTATTTGTTCCATATAGTGGATGGCTATGATGATCAATTAAGCCGTGAGAATCAATAATATATTTAATAAAAAAAGTTACACTAATTTAGAGCATTTTTAATGGTGCTCATTGATGGGTTGTAGAATCGTTTATTCCAGCTCTGAAATTATTTATGGTATGACAAAGAAAAGGAAAAGCTGATTAGCTGAAGTGTATCTTGGGTTCATTGAGTTAAAATGGGGTCATTCCTCTTAATATGGCCGTTCAAGATGTCGCCCGCCTCCACTAAGACATATACGGTAGTCATAAGAGTAGTAGTGCAGGTGTGGCTCACTAAATTAATCAGCCCTAACTACATATGTGATTAAGATGATATAAAGAACATAAATAAAACTACATATGTGATTAAGATGATATAAAGAACATAAATAAAAGAACAATGAACTAAAATCTCTCTAGATATGAAGCATGTATGCGAATAAGAATGACACCATTTTTACTCCATGAACCCATTAAAATGGTGTTCCCATCCCCATTAAGAGAATGACATGTGATTTCCACTACTTATACTCTAAGCAAAAATAGATGAGATTGCTATAATTATTGACCAATATAAATAATATATATGGAGTAGTGATAGGCGTGCCTATGAATCCATTTCAAAACCTACCTCGTTGGTGGATGCCCTCCTCTTAAATACTCATCACAGTTGGTGAGTATTTAAGAGGAAGAGCATCCACCAATGAGGTGGTGCCTTAGGTTTTGAAATCAATTTCATGGGTTACGTTAATTATTTCCAATATATATAACCACACTGTAGATGGGAATGCTATTAGTATTGACCAACATAAATACCATAACCACACTGTGATTGTCATCCTTATCCAAATTTCGGCAAGATTTGCCGGTCAGCATGAGATCAATAAACAATGGTACGTAACAGTGTTTGATACTGATTTTAATGATGGTTGAATGACTGGAAAAAGGATATCTGTAATGCACACTAAAGGCTTAGCCATGTCAAGCAACGGGATTCAATGATAATGGCTTCGTGGAGGTGGTAGGCCCATGGGTTCTGAAAACATGTACGTCGCTGAACTCGACCAGCAGCTGTTGCAATTCCGGATGCTCAACCTTGGGTTGAGTACGTAGTTGTCACAAGACTGCATAGCTAGAGCACCAATGCCTTCCCTCCACTGCGTATCTTCTTTTTAAATGTAGACTGCTCATCACAAATCAGTTGGGTGGGCTGCAATTCTTTAAGGCTTGCACTCTCTAGAGCCATCCATATAAAACATAGTGTGTTGTGAAAAGTCCCATAGCCACTGGGCCCCTAACAAAGCTTGACATCCTCCGAAGTTGAGCAAGAAAAAATCAGCCGTACGTATTGGGAATATATATTACCTTGGATCGTGGAAGCAACCCCGCTACTCCCATCAATCAGTTGCCACTCACCATTGGCCACCATCATTTCAAATTGAGGTCTAGAATGCAAACTTTTTTAGCCACCCCGGGATCTAAGAAATTATGAGTAGAGCCGTACGTTATCAATCAGCGCAGCAACGGGCTGGCCATGTAACGATCCATTCATTATACGAATGAAATTTCTGGCGACGGTTCATCTGGACTTTCTATTTCCATATCCACCTCATGAACTTGCTCATCATCTGCTAGGACACTCTCAATCATAAACAACTTGGGGTTTTTGCACCTGTGACCTGGCTGGAATTTGTCATCGCAATAAAAATACAGTCCCTTGTCGCGTTTTTCCTTAGCTTCCATTGGAGTCAAGCGTTTAACAACAACCAGTGGCTTAGAAATACCAGTAAAAAGAGTGTTACACAACCTTGCTTGCTTCAGGCCTGCCCATCTCTTGCCTCAGTATGAGCTTCTCTTCTTGTAGTCGTGCTACCCTGGTGGCCACATTCATGGTGAGTAGGACGGTATTTACTGCTTTTTTATTGCTACTATTAATCTCTATCACCTGCGCATTTCCTTATTTAAGATATCTCACATGGCTCGAGGAAGGAATTTGAGGAGATGAATGGACAGAGTGAAAGAGGGGGTCTCCTCCTTCCCAATACAAACCTCTCTAAACAAACCAAGAGGGGGGAGGGATTTGTGGAGAGATGAACGGCACCTAGTTTAGCGGTAAAAGGGTTTGTTACTGAGACAAATCCTCTACGGTCTTTACCAAAATAAAATAATAAAATGCTCTACAGTGATAACCGGATTTGCCAAATCCGGTTATCACTCCTACAGGTCGCCACGTGTCTCATTTGACACCCCTTAACCGTGGGTAAGATTCACCCACCCCTAGGTTCATCCACCCATCCTTGGTTTTTTTTAAAAAAAATATTAATTCTTTTTTAAAATTAAAAAACTGTTTTTAGAGTTTTTTTAATATTAAAAACAGTTTTTTAATTTTTAAAAAAGATTTAATATTTAAAAAAAAAAACAAAGGATGTGTAGGTGAATCCTAAGGGTGGGTGAACCTTACCCACGATTAAGGGGTATCAAAGGAGACACGTGGCGACCTCTAGGGGTGATAACTGGATTTGCCAAATCTGATTATCACCGTAGATAGATGAATTTTTTTTTTTTGGTAAAGAGATATGGTATTAAACTAAAACTAAACAAGTACAGTAGAGAGACCTGATCCCGTAGGTAAACCAGGCCGTAAAGAAGATACATAAGGAAAAAGAACTTTGTTGATGCTTCCCTTAAGAGCTTGCTGAGCCACTAAGTGCGCCAGTGAATTTGCCTGCCGCCTAATCCAGGTGATTTCCACTGTAGGACAGCAAGTCAGTAAGTTGGAGATATCATCCAGGATAGTGGACACCTCCCAATGCTCCCCCAAATTGAGACCGCGAACGATATTGATGAGCTCCTTGGAGTCAGATTCGAGTATAATGCTTTGCCAGTTACTGGGCACTGCAATTTGGAGATAATGTAATGTGTGGGTGACGTGACATCATAAATAGAAAAAAGAAGAGTGCTGAAAGATGCCACCTAAGCATAGAGTAAGAGTAGAGATGAAGGGTTAAGTAGTTATGGATGAAAAGACTGCTTGGAAGACTCTTTATTCGTTGGGAGATGGAAAATCCTTCTTTGGAAAATAGTTCTTTGAATGTAGTTAATTAGATGTGTAGAGAGACCAATGAAAGAGATATCATATGAGAGGGAAAAGAAGTCATTGAAGAGAAGACTCTTTAAATGCTATATTGATGGGATGTAGGAATGGTTAAGAGATAAACTCTCTTGGGAATCGAATGATTTTAAACGAGATTGAAAGAATAGAAGGGAAAATCTCATTGAGTAGAAGACTCTTTAAATGTTGTGTTTACTATTTTTGTGCCACATGTCTAATTTTATTTGGTTATGATGTGGCATCATAGAGAAGAAAAGGAGATCAATGAGGGCTGCCACATCATCGTCCTATTTCTTTAGTATATAGTATAAATTGCTCCTCGCTCGGGATGGGATTTGGTCTGGTAGACAAACCAAAGCCATCAGTGACGTGGTTGATGTGGGACATGTGGTGATAAAAAGGAGAAATATATTTAATGGAGAGAAGTAAAAAAACATGGGGGAAAATGAAATGACTTCTTCCCTTTTATCGCTACATGTCGGACCAAAAACATCATCTGGCTAGATCAAATCCCATCCCTCCTCACTCTCACAAAGCCAACTCAACTCATGAACTCTAATTAATTTTTTTAACTCCTGTAATTAAAAAGAATAAAATAATTTGATTTTTTCAAAAACTAAGCTAGATGGTTAAACCCTGTGCTATGTTTGGTTTTCGAGAAAATATGTGAAATTATGAAAAAGAAAAGAAAATTTTAGATTTATAATACAAATTTTAGTTGTGTTTTGTCCAATTTTTATTTTCTTTTCCATATTTTTACTTATTTTCTCAGTAACCAAACATATGGGAAGAGTGAATGAATCTTAACCACAATTAAATGAAGTTCAAAGGGGGACATGTGGCATTAAAAGGTGACCCGAGACGCACATCCTTACGTCACCAACCGAGTAGATTATTTTCCCTTTTGCTTTAACCATAATCAGGGGGTGAAGCCAGGTTTTCAGGGAGATTTTATTTTATTTTATTGATAATTTTAGTACTTTTTTTTGATGAAATGTTATCATCTAACTAACACTAAACTCGTACACAGTCATGCCTAAGGTAGCGCTAAGGTGCCATAAGGTAAGTCCAAACAACCACTCCAAATGGACACTTATGCTATGTTTGGTTGCCGAGAAAATTGTTGATAACATAGAAAAGAAAAGAAAATTTTAGATTTCTAATACAATTCTTAATGCCATGTTTGGTTGTCGAGAAAATAAGTAAAAATATGGAAAAGAAAATAAAATTTTGGATTTTAATACAATTTTTAGTTGTGTTTTGTCTGATTTTCTTTTATTTTATATGTTTTTACTTATTTTCTCAGCAACCAAACATAGGGTAATTGTGTTTTGTCTCACTTTCTTTTCCATTTTTTCACTTATTTTCTTGGCAACCAAACATAGGGTTAAGGAATGTTATTACTTATTATTTATAGTTTTGAATGAATAATAAGGTAATTATTTAATATTCATGGGCAGTGATTAGCCCACACGCATTTGACTATGTAGTCAAATGTCGTATCCACGTGTCTTTTTAACACTCTTTTATTAAATTAAGAAAATTAAGACAAATGTTCTAGATTTTTTTTCTTTTTAAAAGTTAAGTTTAGATTGCTTAACCTTTTTTATTTTATTTTATGAGAGATTGCTTAACCTTATGAGTGAGTGAATCTTAAATATAGTTGATGGAGTTAGTAATAGTATATAGGTACTCCCTTGCCTATGGTTATGTCCTATTAAATCAAGAGTCCGTAATAGTATATAGGTACTCTCAAATATAATCCTAAATCCTAAATGGCTAACCACGAAGAAAGATTTGGCATGTCTTATTTTATCTTTTCTAATGTCACATCCACTCTAATCTCGGCCCTTTAATAATTGAATTAACGGTTAGGATTTGGGACTAAACTTTGGGAATTCCCGAAAAAGGATTTGGCATGTCTTATCTTAACTTTTTTTTTTTCAAATAATATTGCTAAAGTTCACTCTAATAAGTTCATTTGGCAAGAAAGTGAGAGAAAGTAAAAGAAAAACGAGACTTTTTGCACTTTTCTTGTATTTAGTGTGCAAAAAACACATTCATTTCTTGCACTTTCTCAATAATGACAAATTTTCTCTAAAAAACTCCCTCAATCTATGATGGTTATTATGATAGAAAGTTTAAGTTTCTTTCTTTTTTCTTTCACCCATTTTATCACCAAACGAACGCATGATTATGTCTAAAACTTGTTAACCTTTACTACTTGAGAAAGAAAATATTGTTTGACTTTTCTTATATTTTTCGTCTACTGTATTTAATGAATTGTCTCTATGAAAATACTAAAATATCATTATATCTAATAGAATGACATATAATACTTAAGATAAAGGTTCGGTGAGAGTTAACAAATTCACACAATGAGTGAAAGATAGCATTCCCCCTTTCCAAAAGTTTAAGGAGGCAATTACCTCAGGCCTTGGATTGTCTCTGGCGAAACCAGAAAGGGCTTATCTCAGTGTCCATAGAATAGGGGACATGTGGTGGCGAAGTCAAAATCATGGGGCCCATGATTTTGACTTCTTCACACATAATGGGACATGTGGCGAAAGTGTGTGAGAAAAAGGGAAAGAGATATCAAATGGGGAGAAGTCAAAATTATGGGAAGAAAGTGAAATGACTTCTCCCCTATTTTGTGCCAACTGTCGCACAATGTGTGGACACCTGAGACCATTTTCTAGCTTCGCCAGAGACAATCCGAGGTCATTACCTCGTGCCTATGTCTTCCCTTTTAAAGTAAATAATATAAGATAAATTTAGGTGACATTTGGAAACACTAGACTAAATAGATAGAGTGTATTTGAAAATTGAGTTTATTTGAACTTTAAATTATTAAGCCAAAGGTTGATTGAATGTCTAGATTTTTTTCCATAGGGTTTTACCTCAAAGTAATAAAGAGACATGAGCTACTTTTTTCTTTAGAGGTAAAACCTCTACTTCAAAAAAATCTAGACAACCAACTAAAGGCTGGACACCCTGACAAAAAAAAAAACTAACCTTTAGCTTAACAATTTAAAGTCCAAATAAGCTCAATTTTCATATAGTGTTACCAAAAATCACCTTAGTTTTTCCCTCAAAAGTTCAAGAGATCTCGCCCTCCCCCACCAGACTACGCCCCTACCCATCAATGAATTGTTTTTCAAAAGTTGCTACAGCCTCGCGGCCTCATGTGGCACCACCCCCTCATGAATGACACTTATTATTTTTTATTATAATTTTTCAGAAAAAATTATGGTTCAAAAACCTGAAAACTCGACTCGAAAGTTAGTTGGGTCGATTAACTTGGAAAACTCGAAAAAAACTCGACTCGTTCAACTGGAATATATATGTAATAACTTGAAAAACCTGAGTTAAAAGAATTCAAAGTATGCTGGTTTTACAGTCTCAAACTTTAAAACTAAGTTTAACAGAACTCATAGTAGGTTGTCTTTGTAGACAAAAAAAAAACAAAAAAACAAAAATAGTGTAATGTTTGAGTGTAAGTTTAAAAATGAAAAAAATACTCTTATGTGACTTGACTTAGTCTGACAAATCGAAAAACTAGGCTCGACTTGACTTGATTGAGTCATCCGAGTAACTCGACCAAGTTTTTTGGATGACTCATCGAGTTTTCGAATTACGGAAAAACTTAACCTGATTCACTTACTTATATGGCAATTTTTACAAAAAATTAAGGTTAAATTATTTTAGGGTAAGGGCCTTGGCTTGTCTCTGGCGGAGCCAGAAAGGGCTTGTGTCGGGGTTCCATAGAATAGGTGACAAGTGGTGGAGAAGTCAAAATCATGGGGCCCATGATTTTGACTTCTCCCCAGATAGGAAGACATATGGCGATAAGTGTGTTAGAGTAAGGGGGAGATATATTAAATAGGGAGAAGTCAAAATCAAGGGGAGAAAAAGGAATGACTTCTCCCCATTTTGGGGCCAGCTGCCGCACAATGTATGGAACCCTGGAGGAGTTTCTGGCTACGCCAGAGACAAGCCAAAGCCAAAGCCAAGGGTAAGTTATCGGTGTCAATGAGAACACATGACATGTTAGGAAAGTATCCGTATACCCCCGAATGAAACGTGCACAGTGCATCCTACCGTCTCCTCCCGAATCTAATACTCGGACTCGGGCATCTGCCTGAGGAAATCGGCTGCCTTCTTTTGACTCAGTTGGGACGAGCCTGTCGCTCGGGCGAGCTCACCGACTGATCCCCTCTAGTAGGTAACTCGGGCGATTCTCTTGTCGTCATCGAAAATGAAAAATACGCCAGTTACAGGGGCACCCTGGTAATTTACAGGCCTCAGAGTCCCTAATTTCTCAGCTTCTGAATCTAAAATAATAGTGGGTGAGGGTCTCGCAGAGCGAGAGCATTATTGAAGAAAGATTTGGGATTTTCTGTCAAACCCAAGAGGTGATCGGGAGATGAAGCGATCACTCGACGCCGACGAGGATCCGGCGGCCGGTGAAGAGAGGATGAAGAAGAAGATAAAGGGAGGAGAAGAGGAGGAGGAGGAGGAGGAGATACAGGAAGAGATGGGGTGTGTGTATCTGGACGATAATCTTCTGTACGAGGTGCTGAAGCACGTTGATGCGAAGTCTCTGGCGAAAGCGGGTTGCGTTAGCAAACAGTGGCACAAGACGGCTGAGGATGAGCGGTTGTGGGAGATGATCTGCATACGCCACTGGGCCAGCGTCGGCTGCGGCACTCAGCAGCTCCGCTCACTGGTTCTCTCTCTCGGAGGCTTTCGTCGCCTCTACTCCCTCTACATCCGCCATCTCTTAAAGCCCTTTTCTTCACCGTCGCCGTCGTCGTCGTCTCCATTTCCGGCTCCGGGGATTCATTCGAAGACACGTACTCATGGGGGGAAAGACGAGGTTCATCTCACACTGTCACTCCTCTCAATAGGCTACTTCAAGAACATGAATCTTAGCAACAGAAGCCAGATGAATTAAAGCTCTTCCTTTCAAAGATTTCCCCTTTTTTAATTCCCTGGCTTGGATTTTAATTTTATGTTACATCTGTATTCTACTGTGATTTCTCGCTCTATTTACTTCTAAGAAATGTTGTAATATGGTCTGGTTTGGGCTATTGTCGTGGATCTGCGATAATTTCGTGTTTGGGTGTGAGAAGAAGCGGTGTTAGGGTTTTGCAGTTGCCGGCGATAAGTCTATCTCTGTCTGTCTGAGAACGTTGTTCTGATTTCTGAATTGGCACAAACAGACACAACGAATGGTTGCTGATACAGACCTTGTTGTCTTTGTTTTGATGCTTAAAGCCAAACCCTAATAAAATAAAAATGTTTTATCCGCTGTTCCCTTCTCACGATAGGGGCTTTTTTTCCTCCTTTTGTTCTTACTTGTGTGTATGCTCACCGCACTGCTGCGTTAATTTTCAATGCCTTAGCTTGCTTATTACGAAGGTGTTATGTTAGCTGAACAGCCTGAACTCTTTCTTAGCCTGGTTTGAAAAGAAAACAAAAGAATAATGAGAGGAAAAAAAAAGAAATTAAAAATTTCTTGCAAAATAGTCATAAAACGATAGAGAAAGTTTGTGAGAGTTTTTGTATGGTTGTACTATTGAGAAAGTACAAGAAGGAAAAAAATCACCTCCTCGGAGGTGTCGTGAGGATGTCATGTGTCCCCCTTCTATCCTCATTTAATTGTGGTTAAGATTCATCCATCCTGAGGTTCACTTATCTATCCTTGGTTTTTAGGAGGAAAAGAAAAAAATTTAATTAGAGGGATAAAAAAATTAACTTGAGTTAATGGGAGTTGATTGGACGGATATGTGATAGCGAGGAGGAATAGTCCCCTCCTTGGCCGACGAGGGGACCATTGCTTGTACAAGAAAATGAAAGAGTGTTTTCATTATGGGAAAGTGTAAAAAAAAAAAAAAACTGTTCTTTTACTTTCTCTCTCTTTTGCCAAATGACAACACTTAGGGCTTTTTTGGGCTTGGCCAAGCCCGGCTAGGCTTGAAAGAGTTTGTTCTAGGCCCGAAATCCGGCTCGGCCCGAAATCAAGCTTGAAAGCTCGGTTTGAATTCAAAAGCCTGATTCGAAGTTCGGCTCGGCCCGAATTGATTCAAGCTCGAGTCGGGCTTGACTTGGCTCGAGCTCGGTTTGAATACTTTTTTTTTAATAAAATAAAATAATAATATTTTATATTAATATATATATATAATAGTATTCAAGCCGAGCCGAGCCTCAATCGAGTCGGGCTGAATCAATAGGGGTTGGCCTAAGCTCAGCTTGATTGAATTTTTAAGCTTATTTTTAGGCTCGGCTCTGCTCGGCTCGGCTCAAGTTGGCTCGATCGAGCCTAAAATTCGAACGGATCTCGGGCCACAAAAAGGGGCCAATCAGGCTTTGTGCAGTCCTAACCACACCCTAACCGATTATCTCACAAAAATGAGGCTAAAAGAAAATGCTAAGCACATCTTCACCATGATTTGATAAATATTTAATATTTAAGATTGTTGCATAGAATTAAATCACCCATTAGAACTTTAAACTTTGCCACAATATTTTGTTTTAGGGTGTGTTCATTTAGGGGGTAAGTGGGGGAAGTAAAAGAAAGTGAGAGAAACACATACTTACCCCATGTTCAGTTTGCAAGAAACCTTCACTTTCTAGAGAATCAAGATTCTTAATGGTGTCAAATTTTCTTGCACTTATACTCATTTCATATTCTAGTTTTTTGGTGGAATAATGAGAAAAAGTGAAAAAAACTCATTGTTATTCCAATTCTACCATTTTCTCAAAAGAGTTTTTTAATGTGAACAAATGATATATTTGGAAAAAAAAAAATATTTTCTCCTACTACTTTTCGCACAAACCAAACGTACAAGAGAAAACTCACTTTCTCTTTCTTTTCTTTCGTCCATTTATACCCCAAACGAACACACCCTTGAGTTTGAATGCCACGAAGAATAGAGTACCCCCCCAACAAAATCTACATAGTAATTTTGGAAAGAGATCTTTACATCAAAATCAAGTCAACCGAAGATAAATGTAACGATGCTACTCACCTTGCATTTTGTGTTGCAAGAATCATTTCGATTCGAGCAATACAACTCCATTAATTTCTGATTGTATAACGATGTTCCTAGCACATAATCGAGTATATATCTGCTGTGGTCGTTAGAAAATCCCTAACCAATTCTAGCCACATGCTAGCAAAGTTCAAGCTCTCCCATGAGGGGACATGTGTTGCTGCCTTTAGACGGTTATTTTTGTAAAGTTAAAGCAACAACCTTAAAATAAGGAAAAAAAAATCAGTTTAAATTAGTATCACCTCAATGGTGAGAAATGAGAATGTATGATAGATTTTTTTTTTGAATGTCGATAGTATTGCTAGCATTTCCCACTATGAAAAGATAGTTGGTCATATTAAATAAGCTATTCAATAAATATTATATTAATAAGCTGAAGCTTTCTCTATACTGATAAATCACATATGTAGATGTACAAAATAAACCCACAAAACATAGCTTCTCATTCCAATGTCCAAGAACACAAAAATACGTAGATCATGCTACCCTATTGATATGTGTTGCGTTTTGGGAAGCTATAAGTGTCGTGAACTGAACCTAAATGATATACCTCCCCGAATTGCCTTAGTGATAGAAATTATGCCCAATCCGTGGGGAAGACTCGGGTTGGAGTCTCTAAATAGTTGAGGCCAATTCACTAACCTAATAACATAATAAGTGTCATGAGCCCTAAAGGGGTGGACCAGTGGTTCCTAGGCATTTCCTCAAGTGGGAAGTCCTAGGTTCCATTTCTCACTCCTCTTTTGGGGTTAGCCCCGCACGGGTTTATCTGGACTTACTTAGTGTAACGGGTTGCGGGCTCACATCGCACCCTCGAGGATTAGTCTTGACACAAAAAGTTGGGGACACCTCAAGTTTCAAAAAATAATAATAATAATAAGTGTCATGAGTCAACTTGATAGGATATGAATAAATTATTAAATTAGAGTTTTTTAGCCAACTTCATTATTCAGAAACTCGAATCCAAGTCCTCCTTAATTGGGGGACACAATCCCCTACCGCCGAAGCAATCAAGGAAGTGTGTTAGACTTAATAAACATAAATGAAATGTAGTATATAGATGCACAAACCGTTGGATATAATAACAATATATTATTCCCGGCCACATCCAACGGCCTCTTTCATGTGACCCCTTTTCTAACTTAAAATTGGATCTATAACTCACTAGTGAGCTGCACGGGCAATGCACGTAAGAGAAGAAATGGAGAGAGGGAATGTGAGAGAGAGTAACCTATTGGGTTTATGCACTTTGTTAGAGAAGAGACATGAGAGAAAATCGGTTAGAATGGTGAGTTGTACGATGGTTGAAAATACATAGTGAGAGAGAGGAAGAAAAAGAAATAGGAGTACATGGTTGAGGAAAGTTAAGAGAATTGAAATAACATTAATATTTTTAAATATCTATTCACTAAATAATAATATAATATTTAATTTTTTTGTCTTATTAAAAAAAGTCAATCAATGCAACATATCCCTTCATCTCTCATTATATTAGTAGGTTCTCCACCCTTTAGAACACACACAACCCTTTAGAACACACACACACACACACACACGTTAGGTCTTTTTTTTTTTTTTTCGAGCAAGGAGATAATTTCATTGCTTAGGAATAAAGAGTTACAAAAGTGGTCTCAATTCCAAGGGAAGGAGAAGCTACATAACACTTAATTTGTTTGATGCAATTATTAAGGGCCTGTTGCGCGCACACGCACACGCACACGCACACGCACACACGTTAGGTCTTTTTTTTTTTTTTTTCTGAGCAAGGAGATAATTTCATTGCTTAGGAATAAAGAGTTACAAAAGTGGTCTCAATTCCAAGGGAAGGAGAAGCTACATAACACTTAATTTGTTTGATGCAATTATTAAGGGCCTGTTGGGCAACATGGTTGGGGGGGGGGGGGGGGGGGTGAATGAAGGGGAACTCCACGAGGCTACATGGAAGTCTCAGGGCTTTGATATCAGACATATTTGCTTGAACATTCCAATGACTGATCCGAGAAGAGTCATTTGGGATGTCTATGAGGTCTTTTACATCCGACTCAATGATTACTCGGTTCCATTTATAAGAAACCGACATGAGAAAGCCGAGTCTAATAGCTTCTGCTTCTACCTGGCGGGCTGAACCTCCAGTTAGAGGTATATGACATGACTGCACCACCCCTCCCCGGTGATTACGCACCACCACCGCAGCTCTAGTAACTTGAAGATCATTCAACGTTGCTCCATCTAAATTTATCTTGACCCAATCTTTATCAGGAGGATTCCATTTAACATTCCTCTGGACGGGAGTGTTGGGTTCAAATAGCAAGGAAGGGCGACCCAGCCTCGAACGATAACCGAGCAATCTGGTGAAGAATAGACAAAAGGGTTTAGTTAGGTCCATTTCTTCACTCTTTAGAACATATACTAACCAAAGCCCCTAACCAACGCACACCGGGTGCACAAAAAATAAAAGTGTATTTATAACACAATCATCCTGAGTTTGGATCTTGCCCCCTGTGAGTGCACAAAAAATAAAAGTGGATTTATAACACCATCATCCTGAGTTCAGATCTAGCCCCCCACCATGATGCACAATGCAAAACGTGTTCCTCTAATTGTGGTTAAGAAAATTTAGTCGTTAAAGTTAATTTTTTGATTTTTTTATCCTAAAAATCAATGTTTGAAATATTAATCCATAGTTATAGATTCTTTAAAGGGAGAGGTGTAGCATGTGTATCATTGTGGGTGTATTAGAACCTATGTTATCAAAACCAGACTGGACCGGCCGGTCGAACTGGAAAAATCGGAAACCAATCCCCTCACCAATTCCCAAAATTGAAACTCTTTAAGAACCAGTCAGAACTGGTCAAAACTAGAGAAAATAAGTTTTAAAAAAAATAGTTTTTTTACCAAAAGGTACACGGTTGAACCAGACCCATCGAATTGGTAGAACTAGGAACCGGCTACTCTGCCAATTCGAGGCCCGGTCCAGTTCTGAAAACAGTGGTTAGAACTCGAGAGAGAGAGTTCAATCGCATTTGAGTGTGACCTAAACACAACAAAGTTCAACTACCTCTCCCAATTGGGATAAGTTGATGGGCACTCTCTAGCTATAATCAGTCCGCTTGTTCACGGAGAACTATCTTTGTTAGTTTATACTTTAAAGATTTATTATTATTATTAAAATAATATTTTAACAAAAGAAATATTCTTCATAATGCTTGCCTCTAGGCTGCCACTTGTCTTTTTTTAACACCTAGTGGTTAAGACTTATTCACCCCTAAGGTTCATCCATCTAATCTTGGATTTTAGGGGAAAAAAAGTCTTAATTCTTTTCTCACGCTTTTTGTCCAACGTGCCTCTACAACCACCAAGTGTTTCATTCATCCCCTTTAATTGTAATTAAGCTTAATCAATCTAAGGTTGAATTTTTTTACTTTGTTTTCCTAAAAACCAAGGTTAAATAGATCAATCTTAAGAGTCAGTGAATCTTAACCACAGTTAGTAAGTGTTAAAATGGGCACGTGGAGCTTGTGAAGCCTCCTTTAACTATGATTAAGCTTAATCAACCTAAGATTAAGGTTCAACAATCTAACCTTGGTTTTTAGAAAATATATTAACCCTAAGGTTAAAAGTTAGTAACCCGAGTTAAAATATTTTGTTTCTTCTAAAAACTAAGGTTAGATTATTAAATCATGAGGATTAATGAATCTTAACCATAATTAATAGAGGATAGACCTGTGGGTGCGATTGAACTCTTCCATGTGATTCGATCTCGTGCAACACATGGGGTTGCTACTTCTTCAATACGTTTAGAAACAAAAATTTAAAAGGAATAATTGGTGGTTTATACTAGTTCTCAAGATAACGGGTAAAAGTAGTGACCCTTATCATCACTTCCGGGCTAACATTTCTCTCTAACTCTTCTGTCATAGGGTCAATTTTTCTTGAATTTTTTATTCTAAAAATCAAATTTAGAAATATTAACTTTAAAAGTTAAGGCTTTTAAATTATAGTTAAAGGGACACGTGTTGTGTTGTGCATCACTGTGGTTACTCCTCCTGAGTTCAATCGCAGTTGACTTTTATCTAAAGTGACCTTTATCCGGTCATTCAATTGTGTGGGTGAACTCGGGTCAACACGTGTGCCTTTTAAACCTCCATTAATTGTGGTTAAGATGCACCCTCGGAAGCATAGGTATGGCGATACTTAGATACGACGATACGATATGGGTACGGCGATATGACATAAATTATGAAAAATAGGTAAGTTTTACCTTAGAGTGCCGTATCCGATATGTATCCGATACGGTGATACAGGTACAATGATACGGGTATGTTTCCATTTTCAAAATATTCCGTGCTTCCTAAGATGCTCCAATCCTTAAGATTCAACAATTTTTATTTATTTTTTATTTTTTATTTTTTGGTGAGAGATACGCAGGTAGGCCGCAACCCCGATTAGTAGGTTATTATATGTTCTAAGTCATGGCTACACTCACACCCTCTCGGGGAAGAGGGTGGAACTCGGATCAAGGGAGTGGTGACCAGCACACACTACCGACCTTGGATTTTAGGGGAAAAAAATATTAACAAACTTTTTAACTAGAGTTAAAAGTGCCGTTAACTGTCCCGAGTTCAATCGAAGGATCCGGGCAAAAGCTGACGAAACTCTCTGTGGTTGGATTTTGGCATCTCTGCGCGCTCATGTTCACGAAATGTAACGGCCAGTGGCACCTGCCTTTCTCTGTATTCTAATCATTGTCTAGGTCGGAAAAGCCACCGACTATTCCGCCGGAGAGTGGGATCCCCACAGTCGATCACGGACCAAGGGTTTGTGTGCTCAGCTGATTCAACCCTCCTGGTATCCATGCTCCGAGCAAACCCTAATATTTTTTCTCTTAAATTCTTTCTTCTGTTAATTTTTTTCTATTTGAATTCTCGTGTTCGTGGATTTTGCAAATTCTACGAATGGAGTGTTTCCTGGTTTTTGGACGATCCATTGTTCAGCCGATTGAGCCGTGAATCTGTTATTCTTTGCTAGAATTTGAATTTCGAGATTTCTTGGGGAGATTTCTAGTAGATTTCTGAAGTGGGGTTCTTTAGAGGTTTAGTTCTTGATTCTTCGTTCAGGTCCAACCTAAAGATGGTTATCTTTCGGCTAATTAAACAATACAAAGATGTAAAATAGTTTTGAATATCGACTGTATTCCTCAGTTTTACAAGATATGATTCGTGATGCATATTGTAACGACCCCAAAATCCCACAAGGCTAAAATAGGACTTTGGAATCGCCACATTACTTAAACCTGCTTAAAACCATGCATACAAGGCTACTACACGAGTCTTCAAAAATGAGGATAGTAAAATTTCCGATATATATAACCCAAACCAACTAAATAACACGAGTCTATAGTCAACGATTACAACTACTAAATCCAAAGAGTCTGATACACAACCATAAAAGTCTACTGAGCAACATCCTCTAAAAGTCAATACAACTCTCTCAATGAAAAGAAATGTAAACTAAGAGGTGTAGCCGCCCAAGTCTCCGGCTCCCTCCTCAGAAGGCTCACCTTCACCTCCTTCCTCTGAGTATGTTTCCTCAACCCACGGCTCCGCCGTGTACTCCTGCTCTAAACCTGCCAAGACAAAGTCCGGCTGAGTACAAAGGTACTCAGTGTATATAAAATCCAATCAACAATAATAATATACCTGCACTTAGTCAGAAACATATCCAATAGCATAATAACATAATCAGAGTGCGGAAGAACGTGTGCGCATATACATCATATCATCACCTTGACTCGTGTACTTGTGAGAATCTTAGACTTGGAAGATAATACACTTATGAGTTGCTTATACTTATGTGACCACGTGCTTGTGAGATGCTTATGCTTATGCTTATGCACTTATTCAGATCATACAGTAATGAGACATGCCGTTCTTGGCGGATACGGACCATGCCTTAGTAAAATCATGTGGTTGACATGCCGTTCTTGGAGGATACGGACCATGTCTAAGAATCAGGTTGACATGCCGTTCTTGGAGGATACGGACCATGTCATGCTTATGCTTATTCAAAATGTCATACGTATGTCATGCTCATGCTTGTGGTCCACATGTGTGACTTGTGAGACTCTTATCTTAACATACACGTGCTTATGTGCTTAAGTGTCGAAATTAACGTTCGAGTCGGTAATTGCTTGGATTCCGATTTCCCACCATGGAAACTCCACTATATGTCCCATACCAAATAGTTAGAGAATTCCCGGTTTGAGAGATGTTCCTCTAAGTTCTTACATTTCCGACTATTAATTCTCATGCAAGAAATTAAGTATACTTAACAAACAATCACATATATATTTCTTATCATAATTCTTAACATCATTTATAATCCATTTACCACCATTTCATAAAAGTATCATAGCATTTATTCTCACAGACATTTTCACAAACACCTTGAGTACACATAATATGAATCCATTGTTTCTCTACCTTTTCATGCATTCATCAAATCATAATTTCATCCATACAATCCATATATTCATCCACATCCACAAATTAATCTCATCCTCCATACATTTCCCATCCTCCATACATTCTATCCACATTTAATCCACATTTCCAATTCACATATCCATCCATAATTAGCTTGCTTTTTAGAAAATTAGGGAAAATGCATCAAACATCTATTTCTACCATTCCTAGCATCTTAACATTCACAAAACCTTAAAATAAAGTTGATTAGGATAGTATATCGACCTTTGGAATCCTTCCCTTGGATTCAAAACGCTCCCGAGACGATTTGGAGAAGCTTTGAGGACGATCTCCAAGCTTTCCTCTCAATCTTCTAGCAACCTCCTTCTTCTCCGAGCAACCCTCTCTCAAAACCCTAGGGTTTCTCCCCCTTTTTGCCAAATTAGGTTAGAACTAGGTGGAGTATTTTAATATTTCGAGTAGGACCCCCTATTTATAGCCTCAAGGTCTGAGAACAAAAAGACCAAAAAGCCCATACTAAAAAATCTGTAAAAATCACGAAAGACCGAGCGATCGATGGTTATGACCGATCGATCGGTTCTCAACCGAGCGATCGGTGCTCTTGACCGGGCGATCGGTCAAAAAAACACTCTCTGGAAATTTTCCCCATACAAAATTCTGGGTCAGTCGATAGATACCAATCGATCGGTTTTGGACCGATTGATCGCTGATTCTGACCGAGCGATCGGTTCCTGCAGGTTTTGACTCCCTTTACTGTTTTGGCCATAACTTTTGACTCGTTCGTCGGATTTTGACGATTCAACTTGCGTTGGATTCGTCTTTCGAAAACGAACATTTCTATCATTTTAGAATTTCTAATTTCCACTTAATTAATAAACTAAATTGTCCCCAAAGTTGACTGATCTGTAATTCCATTAGACAAAACTCACTATTGACTTGACTTAAACTCAAAATGAGGAAAAACACTAAACATGAACCTCGAAGAGGGTTCCAACACCTTTCTAATGGTTCAAGAATTACTCAATTCCCATGAACGGTGCCAAAACTAGAGCTTCCTAAAGTTTAGGATGTACTATGACATCCATCCGTTACCAGTTGATTAAGCCTAGTTTACACCACACCAAATAAATATATAATACAATAAACATCAAAACATCATAAGGACTATAATACCCCTAATACAATGAAGTAAAAACATGAAAAAGATTCGGGGTCTCTACACATATTATATATTTATTTTCCAAAAATGAACATCTCACTGTTAGGATTTTTTTATATTAAATTAAAAAAAAAAACCCATGTGGTCTGGCGCAATCCTTAGGTTTTCAAAACTCAGATTGTATTGCTGTCAATAGAGAATGTTAAGGTTAATGGGTCCCACTAAAGAAATTGTTAGTGCTATTAAAGCTAACAACATGGTCAGGGTTGATAGCCGTTAGATCTTTGGTATGATCCCTCTTAGCCCTTGGATCTTATGATGGGTAGGGTTTCAAGGGTATATAAAGCAAGGGGGAGTCCCTCTTTTCTCTTACATCATTTAGAAGCCCAATTGAATCAGACCTAAGGAGAAAAGAGAAGACTTCTCTCATCCTCTCAAGCGCCGAGAAACTTAGCATCACACCGTGAAGGGAATAGGGAAATTTTAGCGATTTGGTATGTAATCATCTCTTCCATTCTCCATCTCTATTTGATTTGATTATGTATTATGGAAGCTTAATGAACATGGTCTAAATCTCAGATTTAAATGATATTGTTTGGATTAACCTTATGATTAAGTTTTCTTAATAATCCCAACAATTGGTATCAGAGCTCAGGCTCGTACCATGTGATTAAGTTTTTCTTAATAATCAAATCTGAGTTGGATTTATTTTAAGATCTAAATAATCAATTTTAATTGATCTTAGTGAATGTGTTTAATAGATCCGAGTGAATCGGATTTAAGGAAGATCAAAGAGAAAGTGAAATTTAACAAACAAAAAAATTATTGGGGTTTTATACCCGTTTTCAGTTGGACAACGTTTCCGCCGTTGTCCATTGCCGGAGGAGGCTTCCGGCGGCATGATTTTGGTCACCGGATCATGGCCATTGTTTTGGCACCGGCAGCAACTGATTAGGTGGCCGGTAGGGTCCCCAACAAATGAGAATACAGTACGGTATTTAGGGTTTTGAAATAAATAAATCTGTGCGGGTTGGGAAGACAGACTCATGAGGGTCAACCTGACCTTGTGACCTGATCCATCACCCGAGCCAAATGGTCTGACAACCCGGAACAGAATGCGTTGACCCGACCCGGATCCAAATGCACGACCCAAATAAAACCCGAACAAGATCAACTGGACCAGACCGATGGTTGAACCAGACCGAACCAAGCCGGGGTCCAGATCGGACCGCGTGACCAGCATCAAACCGCACGTGCGAGAAACGCAGTCCGCGAGTGATTTGCAGATCCTATGCACGTGACGAGTAGATCCTGCGCGTGAGGCGCGCGTGTCACTCTTAGGGGTGTCCCTTGCGCGTGACACGTTCCCAGGACACTTCTAGGGGAAGTGTCTGACTTTTCCTGAGGTTTTTGAGTTTTCTGATTCCGTTTTTGGGGTCCATTTGGACTTCTGAGCACTGTAAAGAGTTGTTTTAGTGCATGAACATCATTTTCTTATAGTTTTGACATAAAATAAAGGAAGAAATTGATACTTTTACCCAAAATTAATATCAGGAATTAAAGTTAGATCATCCTATGAGGTTTGGGTCTGATCTGTAAGGCGGTCGTTTAAATGGTCATAACCAAAGTAGGTTAGATTGTCTTGCCCAAAGGTGGCCGTCCAATGGAGGTTATGGTTATTCGAATTTAGGGATTTCGGTAGATCGCACGTTTGCACTCACCTACATTGAATAGATATTCTTGCCCAAAGGTGTCTAGGGACTTCATGTAGACTGACTGGGGCCAAAATCATTTGTGCGTGGTGGTGAAAGAAGAATAACCCTCTTGCCTAAAGGTGTGGAACTGTCCCGATCAATCCAAAACGTGATAGGTCAGTTCTGTGTGTGACTGTAGTTGCCAATTGGGGGGTGAATTGCATGTCGAAATCTCTTGCCCAAAGGTGTGATTAGATGATGCGCCCACCTGTTCCGTAAAGTGGAAGTAAGCAATCTTAAAGTAAACCACTTTAACTATCCGGCTTAACCCAAGACCAGATTAGAATGATAAAGTTTAAGTAAAGTCTTGCAAGAAAAAGTATAAAGTGAATTATTATAATTTGTACAATAATTTATTAGGCATACCATAACATAGAAAACAATGACATTTGCAGCTATGGACGAGTCTGTTCATAAACTTTTGACTGATATTGAACATTTCAATAGTTCCAACTATAGTTCTTGGAGGATGCAGCTAGATATTGTTCTGGGTTGCCTTGATTACGACTTTGTCCTCTTTGAGGAAAAGCCGGTTGCTCCCACTGTTGAGTTTTCAAACTCAGACAGGTCCTTGCATTCAAAGTGGGAAAAGGCAATAGGATGGTCATGATGATCATCATGGCTTCTATTCAGGAAGCCATCAGGGGTGGTATCCTTTCAGCTGAGACTGCTAAAGTGCTTCTTAAGACTATCAAGAAGCAATTTATGGGTTCTGTTAGGTCTCGTCAGTACAGTTGTCTGACTCAGTTGATTTCATTGAAGTATGATGATACTTTCATTGTGCTGTTGTTTAGGCAAAATATTATTTATGTTAGATTGAATATTTTTTTTATTTATTCTATCATTGAGGGGAGTACACTATGCATTAGATATATTTACAGACTATTGATAGTAATATTTAGTGGATGGTCCTTATTGACTAACATTGGATTCATGTTTTGTATCATCTATGTTGTGCATGTTTATTGATTCTGTTACTCCTCTTATTGATTCTAAGCATATTAGGCATATCTAAATGAAGTAGATTATGTTATTTTGTTAGTTCCTTTGAAAAATTTTTATTGTGCCTTAGTACATCACTCATAGGACTCCGGAATAGTTTGATGTAGCTGATAAAAGGACAATACCTATTTGGATATTTTTGCAGAATGTTAAGTCACTCTAATTGTCATAAAGAAACCAATTCCTTTTGAGAAGATCTACTAGGGATAGAAGTCAACTATTTCTGCTGACTAAGAGGTATATCTGGATGAATGTGTCATTAGCAATTTGGAAGATCTTTCCAATTTCTAGATGTTGTGAATGGTGAGCACCCTCTGGAGTGACTGAATGCAATGAGATATGAATTAAAGTCTATGAAAGCTTTTTGTTTGGAAACCCCCTAATTACCTATTAATTCCTTGATCATTGGGTGTAGGTAGATTTACCAAGTTAAAGAAAATTCTCGGTATTGAGTGTAGGTAGATTTATCTCAGGGTAATTGTGACTCTTGTGACAATTTGAATGGTGAACTTGAAGTAGTGATCTACTTGGATCGGTGCATATACCTCAAGGTCAGTGGGTGCAGGTTTGTCATTCTTGTATTGTACAATGACGAGAATTTTGACATAAAATATATAAGGAGACAAGTTGTGTTTTGGATATCAAGATTACCAGAGATCATACTTCTAGATATTTGAGGTTATCTCAAAGGGCTTCATGTTGGTTTACAACAGATGTATTGAACTAGAAGTTGTAAGGTTATTCAGATTCAGATAATTTGCTTGTTTTTAGGATAGTTTGAAATCCACATCAGGTTATGTGTTCTTATTAGCTTGAGGTATTGTTTCATGTAGATGTGTCAAGCAGTCCTTGATGACATCATCCATTGTGGAAACATAATATGTTGCATGTTTTGAGGCCTTGCATCAGGCCATTTTGTTGAAGAATTTCTTCAATGAGCTAAGTATTGTGGATTCCATTGATTTCGGTTTTGATTGTGAACCCGTTAACTAAAGAACTTTCCACCAGAAATTTTAAAGAACTTGTCACTATTATGGAACTTTTAGAATCTTTTGATTCTTTTATTTAGTGAGAGTATTGTTTATTATTTTATATTCCAGTCATTTATATGATATACATGTCATTGTTTTACACTCTCAGATATTGAATTGTTATGGTTATGCAAATGAAATATTGATGCATCATTTGATTATATTATGTATTTGAACTGCATATGCAAAAGGTAAAGATATCAAGTGATGAATTTCACATGGCGGATGCCATTGATGTAAAGGTTACCCGAGAGCTTTGCACAAAGCTCTCAAGTTGTTTGGACTGAACATGGTGGGCATTATGTTTGAGGCCTTCATTCTGGATACAAGATGATGGACTTCACATGGCGGTTGCCGTAAAGTATCGGAATGACATGCATATGCTTAAATGCATGTAGCGTGGACAATTTTTGGACGTACACATTTTGATCACATAAGGTTGTGTACAGTCCATACCACACCATATTGAGCCACCATAAAGAACCGCTCTGAAACATTAGTATTACTAGTTGTTTGACCATGGAGTGGCCTGCATTATAGTAATGAACACTAGCAGATGCAATGTGCTTCCATGATCACCGTTAGTAGTGCTTTTGAATCGAAGTGAAAGTTAAAGAATACTTAATTCTCGACAACAATGTTTTTAAAAAATAAAAGAGTGGCCACTCGTGTTTTTAAGGTTGTTCAATCCGAAGTGTCTTTTTCTTTTATTTTCATTTAAGTATTGCTTGGACCAAGTGGGAGATTGTTAGAGTTTTTTTTATATTAAATTAAAAAAAACCCATGTGGTCTGGCGCAATCCTTAGGTTTTCAAAACTCGGATTGTATTGCTGTTAATAGAGAATGTTAAGGTTAATGGGTACCACTAAAGAAACGTGATTGAACAGAGACTCTTTAAGTGTTATTAAAGTTAACAACATGGTCAGGGTTGGCGACCGTTAGATCTTTGGTGTGATCCCTCTTAGCCCTTGGATCTTATGATGGGTAGGGTTCCAAGGGTATATAAAGCAAGGGGGAGTCCCTCTTTTCTCTTATATCATTTAGAAGCCCCATTGAATCAGACTTAAGGAGAAAAGAGAAGACTCCTCTCAAGCGCCGAGAAACTCAGCATCAGACCGTGAAGGGAATAGGGAAATTTTAGCGATTTGGTATATAATCATCTCTTCCATTCTCCATCTCTATTTGATTTGATTATGTATTATGGAAGCTTAATTAACATGCTCTAGATCTCAGATTTAAATGATATTGTTTAGATTAACCTTATTATTGTTAAATCCCAACACTCACTTGATACATTTTAATTTTTACATGAGTGAGCTATTTCTTTTGCAATTTCTTTCAATTTTCACATGAATGGGCCCACAAGTTGTAGAAAGAAAGAAAGAAGAAGAAAAAGAAATGGGAAGAAGGGGAATGGGGATAAAGAGTAGAATGATGACTTACCTCAACTCATAGATTTCAATCTGGTTGTGTATCGGTGGAAGAGACTCAAATAACAAAGAAGAGGATTTTGTATGCTTAGCATTTTGAGAAAATCTCCAAATAAGAGAAGTTAGAGGTATTTTATCTCAAAGAAGGAGTTTAAAGAACCCATCATAACTTAATATTGCAATCAATAGCATTTGAGGTTTTATAAACTTAAAAGAGTGTCACATAACAATTCATTTGATGTAGGGAATCTCAAATTAATTGATTTCATACTTTCCAATCCTCCCATTCAGTCTACCATTTTACAATCATTAGAATTGTATACTCACGTGCAACACACGTGGCTTCCGCTAGTCACATGTAATAGTTGAGGCGAGGCATATGCCTTGAGTGAGCCTTACAAGTCACACCTCAGGCAAAGATCTATTGCTTGCTCAAATGAGGTGTATCCTTTCTGATTGTAACGAGGCTTGAGCATCAAGGCTTTTCTTCACTGTCTCACTTGAAGGAGTACACCTCTGCCCCTGAAGCAGATGCATTTTAAAACAGCTATCACTATACATGCTACATCTATGTGTATGTGATTGTCTGTCTATATGTTTATAGATTTGTCAGTTTAATCCTTCTTTTGTATTATTATCTCTGATTTTAGATTTTTTGGAGAGTTGTCAAAAACTGCTGTTACTTCAACGCTAACACGTAGTATGTGCCAATGTAACACTAGGGATCCAATTTTCTTTTCTTTGAACTCTCACTTTTGGATTCTATATCTTCATTCTCAAGAAGCTACGGTTGTGCAATCTCTCTGTGGTACTTATCTCTTTTGCTAGTTCAACCATCTTATGAAAATACTTTAAATTGAACTTGTGATTCACCATTCAAGATCTACTTGATTGAAAGGAAAATAGTTGAAGGAAATTATTTCCATAGAAAAAACAAATATTTTGTGTGTTTGGCATATTGGACAATATATTTTCTCCTAAATTTTTTTCCCTATTGGTATTCCATTGTAAATGAGGAAAATGTTTCCCCCAAATATGGAGAGAAGTTATTTCCGTCAACTCTCGACTCTCAAACCCTCGTTCTTCCCTTCTCCTCCACCGATGGCAACCACACCAAGATCAACTCCGACTCCAAAGTTGCTACATCAAGATCGATTTGCAATTGATATTCATCTTTAACTCTCTACCCTGAACTCAATCTGTCGTTTAATTTTTTGAGTTATTCCTCGATCTGAAACCTAGGGTTTCCATATATCAAGGGTTTTAAATCCCGACTCTCAAACCTAACCTTTTAAATTGACCTCAGCTGCTCTTGAATTGGATTGATATTCAGAACTAGTGTTTATTTCCTTTGGATTACTTAGACCTTTGGAGTTCACCCTTGTTGTATCTCTTTCCAACCATAATGTGATGGGTTTCTTGTCTAGGATATCTCATAGGTAGGAGGAGGAACCATCTGATGGTGTGTCCCAACCATTCTAGATTGGGCCATGTATGCAACAAAGAGTAGAATGATGACTTACCTTAAAATCGCCAAAAGGTCATGCCTTTTGCTTCAAATGATCCACTTGGTGGTAAAAATTCCCAACTCACGGATTTCAATCTGATTGTGTATCAGTGGAAGAGACTCAATAACAAAAAAAAAAGTGTCTAGTATGCTTAGCGTTTTGAGAAACACTCCAAATAAGAGAGGTGAGAGGTATTTTCTCCCAAAGAAGGGATTTGAAGCATAGTTGCAAGGAAGCTTTGTACAAGGTGGTAAGTTCGCTTTTGTCACGACCCAAAATACCCCCTAGGAGTTAGGATACTCTGGTGACGTGAACTCATTAGCAAACCATCTCATATAACCTGTAAATCCTATACAACGTATAAGACATGTGATAGCGGAAGCGTAATACCAATCTATATATGGTAGCAGAAGTGTACTACAAAATTTCTATCCATACTATATGTCTCAGTTTATACATGACCCAAAATAAAGAGCGAACATATTCGCTCAACAAAATTTATGTACAAGTCTATCCCTCTCATTACTCATGATAGGGTCACCTAACAAAAGCCCTCTGCTCCTCCTGAGCCCTCTGCTGTTGAAGACTACCCCAAGTCTCCTCATCCTTAACATACCCTTCCTCGACCCACGGTTCTTGAGGACGCTCGCCACAAATGTCGAAGGGACCTGTCGACATAATATGTACGGCTGAGCATGAAATACTCAGCGTATACAAACCACTAGATAGTAATAGCATAAATAAGAATACAACATACATATCACAGTTTAATCATCTTACATGCATTCCTGAAATCAGAGTGAGGAAAACAAAATCATTTCATGTGTATATATCTCGGAAAATACTATGGGAAAACATCTTTTTATCATCTTTTGTCTTTTACATCTTCTTATCATCTTTTGTCGAAAACATCTTCTTATCATCTTTTATCATCTTATACCTTTGCATATACGGGTATTTAAAATACCTTGGCATTTATCTTTTATTATCCTGTACGGGTAGTTAAAATACTTTGGTATTCATCATTTGCTACCTCCGGAGTCAAACAACTAGTACCCGTACCCTCGTAAGCTGGGTTGCCTAATGTTCTCCTCACCTTCGGCTACCTTCGGGGTAGACGACCAGTATCCATCTCCCTTCCGGGCGGCCTACTATCATCGGAGTCCGATGCCAGTATCCCTTTCCCTTTCAGGCGGCCTGTTATCGTCGTATCTCCGTCAGCTTTTTCCGTATGCTTTCCATCTTCTTGTATTTCTTGTAACATCTTGTGCTTCTTGTACTTTCCATATACATCTTGTACTTCTTGTACTTTCCGTATGCATCTTGTGCTTCTTATATTTTTCGTATACATCTTTTACTTCTTGTACTTTTCTTATACTTCTTTTGGTTTTTGTACTGTTCATTTGGTTCATTTGCATTTTATACTTTTCATGTGCTTCATTTGCATCTTATACTCTTCTTCTTCTTATTCTTGTATTGCATCTTATATACATGTACTTCTTCTTTTGAATACCCATAATATAGAAAAACTCGATCATGCATATGCATGTGTGTCTGTGTAGCAATTGTGATATAACATCGTAGACATTTAAAGGAAACACTTTGTATATGATCATATGGCTAATGCTTAACATTAATCATCCATCACAATAATCCATATACAATAACATTACATCATCCAATCACATTGAAAATTAGGTTTTTCTACTTGTTTTTCACAAAACTTGTGGCTTTTAACATGCTTTTCATCTTTGGATACTAACATATAAAACATCTCAATAAATACCGTCTTTTATTTGTTGGTTGAAAGCATAGCATCATCACATTTAACTCACATCATCATTCATAAGATTTTATCTTGATATAGAAAGGGATCCATGAAATCAATGGCTGAGAAAGTTGATTTACACATGTATAAGGCTATCTATGTCTATATTTGTCAAGAAAATCATATTTATCAATACTGGTTTATGAAATTAGAACCTAGTAGAGTGTATCTACCTTATGGGATGAAATCTCTTTGATCCAATACTTGAAGAAGCTTGAGGAAGGTTGTAGAAGTGAAACCCAAGCTTGTGGATGAAGATCCAAGCTCCAATGGTGCGTGAGGACGAGATCCAAGCTTGAGGAAGCTTGAAAGTAGGGATTCGAGCGCCACCTTTTATCTCACAAGAAAACCCCCTTTTTGATTGTTTCCTTGTGGCTTAGTTCATGAGAAAAGCCATGGCTTGCACGATCCTTTCTCCCCTTTTTGGTCTTGAGAAACTTGAAGGTTGAATTAGGGGGTTTCCTTGATCTTGAGAGAAACCCCTCATTTGGAAACCTAAGTTTCTTCCATTTTCTCTCAAAAAGTCTCTCTCTAGGTGTTAGAAACCTTGATCCCCCGAAAATGGGGTATATATAGGTGTTTGGGTTGAGAAAAACCCAAAAAAAAAAATTTTTGGGCGATCTCGTTCGAGCGGGCTTCCATCTTGCTCGAGCGGGTTGCTCCCGGGACTCAAAAAATGCATTTTGGTCAATCTCGCTCTAGCGGGTTTGGATCTCGCTCGAGCGAGTTTTTCTGCAAAAATGTGCTTTCGTATTTTAGCTATAACTTTTGACTCGGTGGTCGGATTTTGACGATTCAACTTGCGTTAGATTCTTCTTTCGAAGGGGAACAAATTTTATGTTTTATACAACTTCAAATTTTAAGTTTTACTTTTCCAAAAATGCTCTAAAGCCGATTGATCTGCAAATGGGTTTAGACAGTCCAGACTTTGGAAATCGGACTTTTGACTCAACCCCGACTCAAAATCAGGGAAAGTGATCAACATGAACCTTGAAGAGGGTTCTACTAGCTTTCCAAAAATTCAAGAATCACTCGATTCCGATCATCGGTGATTACACTAGAGCTTCTTGAAGTTGAGGGAAATGCCAAAACATGCCTCTTCAACACCTAGAACACTTTGAGTGCTTTCACACTCTTTTCCCTCGGTTCCAAAACCCTACTCATACCTCAGAACTCTTTTTCCATAGGTTTTTAATCCACCTCGGTGATCGTTAAATTCACACCGACATGCATGAGATGCCCTGACCTCTTTATGTCTTGCGCACTAGCACTATTCACCGCACTATTCACTTATAACTCATTAAACACTTAGGGCATTTTATACCCCTTTCTTTTACCCACTTAGAGTATATTTATACTCTCTCTTTGAGACTCAAAACATGTGCCTAAATCCTCACTTGACTCACCATAATAACCAAAACACCAAGAAAGGACTTGGGCCTTTACACACATCATGTAAGGGCACTATTCACATGAACAGTGAACTCAAATTCCGAGGCTCTACAGCTTTCGCTCGCTTTTGTCAGGTCCCATTTAGTCATCAAAGGGGGTTATATATTGAGGAAGTAATGAGATAGACTTGAGTCTAAAGCCTACGTCATAGATTCTTGGATTGAAACCTAAAACTGTAAGGCACCTACTTTTCCTCAATTATCTCATGTAAAATTAAATTTAAGGAATGATTGACTATCCTAACATAGTGGAAATGAGACACCTATATCTATTTCTCGCTTCTCATTTTCTAAGGATTTTTTGAGCCTCGCTTCTTGCTTTGGTAACTATGGTTTGAAGAATCCATCATAACTTACTATGATAGTCAATAGCATTTGAGATTTTATAAACTTAAAAGAGTGACTTCTATAGTCATGTTTCAATGGGTGGCGAGTCTTTTTACTTCAATAGTCATGTTTTAAATGCATACATCTGGGTTTATGTGATTATGCCGTCTATACCTTTGCCAGTTCTATCAATCTTTTGTATAATGATGTCTCTAATTTTAGATTTTTGCGAAAATTGTTGAGAACTTTTGTTAATTCAACACTGCTGGCTCCAATTTTCTTTTCTCTGAACGCTCTTTTTTAGATTCTATATCTTCATTGTCAAGAAGCTATGGTTGCGCCATCTCTCGGTGGTACTTGTCTCTGTCTTTTGAAAATACTTGAAACCGAACTTATCATTTACCATTTAAGGAACATGTTCAAGATGGTGCAGTTCAATTCGATGTTTAGATCATAAATATTCTCCCTGTATTCTAATCAAGCTGAATGTATTTTAATCGGACTTCTAGTTTCATCTCTTGTTGCTTTATAAGCCTACAATGTTAACCTACTTCGAGACAGCATAGCGTATATCATTCACACATTTCGTTGGTTCTACCTCTCCCTTTTCTTGACCTGTCATTATTTAATGGTGGTAGATGACTTTCCTTGCAGGTTGCAGCACAAGCTGAATTACTCGCAGTGCTTAAATTCACCTTTGGAGTTATTTGTGATCCTAAACAACTGGATGTTCATTTCATGACGAATCTTTTACCTGTTATGGATTAGATTAGATTGTTGTTTACTGTTTCTACTTTTACTATATATGCACCCAAACAAAATTCATTTCCTTTAGATTTTCTTCAACAATTTAACTTCTATAATTCATCATTCTTTCGTAAAAGACTTTTCGCACACTAAGGTTACTCTTTGACTCTCAATTGGTTCATTTCCTTCAAGTTTTTTAAAAGGGAATTCAATCATAGGACCCTTTTAGAATCTTAACAAACCTCATTCCAACCCTATGAACTCAGGGCAATTTGGCTTATTTTATTTGAGTCATTGGGGTCTCTTTCAAAATTCATGATTTTAAGGGTAGCTTGGCATAAGATCATAGGGAACTACAGTCACAGATTTCATGTCGAGTGTAAAAGCAAAATAAGATATTTCGAGAATCTATGATGGTGTTCTTTAGGTCATGGGGAAAGTCCAGTCTTCCTGAATTGGTGATCATGAAATGCACTTCTACATTATATGGATGTGCATAGTAATTGTATTCGTACATATTTTATGAGGTTACACATTTATTTTATCTTTATAAAGGAGATCATCAAGGCAAACACACCTGCTGCTTTTGCAGGTGGTACCTCATTTTGGTGGTCTAGGATTCAATCCCATAAGTAAATTATGTTATGATGTTTGATACACTTACTGATGAGTTGTGGTGTAGCAGTTAATATGCCTACAATTTTGCAAAGCTTCAAATACTAAGCACTCTAATCCACTAACCAATGAGTAGATACAGCCTAATCGTATTTGCAATACCCAAAAAAAGCAAGGCATGACATAGAATGGTTGGTAATAAGGTTTCCATTTGAGCTCAATTCAAATCTTTTGCTTTCCCCTAAATAATATAGCTCGTCTTGGAGGATAGGAGATGAAGCAAGTTCTCCTCAACAACCAGGAGTTGAGGGCTCCGGTCAATTGATTGGTTGACTGAGAGATGAGCTGTCAAGTTAATAAGTTCTTGTAATAATCCCACATCGGTTATTTATACAAATAGTTCCTCTTTATATATAGATAGGTCCTACCTTCGGTATTGAGCAATGATATTAATAGCGTTAAGGTGGAATAGGGTTCCTACCATTATCTGTTATACGGATGAAAAAACATACGCATATGAGCTCTACCCTTATTTTTCTTATTTCTATTTTATCTTATCTGCCGGAGCGGATCTTAAACCCGGTTTATGGAATTTGGGCCCTTGCGATCAGGTCCTGATAAGTTTGGAATCAAACCCACTTCTACTGGATCAACCCTGATCCAAATTCTACACCGTTTCATTGAATCCACTAACGTGAATAACTTTACTCCACATTTCCACTCCAAGCTGAGAAGCAATGAGCAGATGACTAGATGAGGTCTCATTTCGGGTCCTAACTCCAACGGGGAAGCAAATGGTATGTGTTCTTCCATATGGCCATATGAGTGTTGGAAGGCCAGGATTTAACAGTTATAGCCACCAATTTCAGAGATCCTAGCCTTCTGTTCCTCCGGCCACAAGGATATGATTCCCTGAAACGGAGCGAAAGCACTCAAAACTGTCATATATTATTAGCAAGGATAGAAATAAGTCAGATGCCTGTTGGGCCCGCTTTCGCGGGTAAGGCTAGCTTGTGTTGTTCGAGTGTTGCAAATCAAGATTTGCAACCCTGTTGCTAATCAAGATTTGCTGACAGAAATAACCCTTGCACGAACATCAAGATTTGCTGACATACACCAAATCTGAAAGGGAAAATGGAAAACGGACCCCAGGTCAGCTTAGAAGCCGACCCAGTGGCCTTTTTGGTCCAAGCCCCTTTTTTATCATCAATTCTAGTTAAACTCCCTAGGGTCAAGCAATCTAATCATGATTTTTAGAAAAAACAAAATTATTAATTTTAATATAATTAAGTTTAACCATGGTTAACATGAGTTAAAAGGGACACGGGACACTTGGGTCAACTTAGAAGCTGACCTAGGGCCGCTTCTGAGGACTCAATCTGAAAATCTCCCAATACTTGCTTGCTGATGAGCAACAACACCCCCCCACAAGGGACAATGCTGCCCTTGTCATCTTTTTCTCCTTACTATTGTCAACAGTGTTATTAAAACCGGACTGGCTGATAAAACCAGGAATTGGCCTCGTCGTCGGTTCCAAAACCTCCCAGAATTAGAATGCCTTAAGAACCGGCCAGACCCGACCGGTTCAACCGGAAAATTGGGGCTAAAAAAAACCAATAGAACGGGTCAGAAAAAGGGGAAAAGGTGTTGGGGGGGGGGGGGATTTGGTTTTTTTTTACACAAAAGGACATGGTCGAACAGGTGGAATCGGAACTGTCATTCCACCGGTTTGAGGCCCGGTCTAGTTTTGAAAACAGTTATTGTCAACCAACAAAGCTATGAAACCCTACTTTGAAGACAAGCAACAAAGCCATATAGCTAAATTTGGACATGAGATATGGATGCCTATTGAATATTGAACATAATTATCATACTTCAATTTACGAAGAGTCAATTAGAGGTTTTTGAGAGGAGATGGTTCCCTACGAAAGGTTTCGTTTAAGCTTGATTTTCAGGGCCGATTCAATGTGAAAATACGTCGTGGTAAGAGTGTATACTAATCACAACAGTTTCAAAGAGATCAATAGCAAGCAATCTGAAAACAAGACGGAGAGAAAGCATATCAGAAAAGACAGTCCACGCCTAACTTAGTAATGAGCAACAACAATGAACGCCGGCCATACTAGCCTGAAAAGAAGACTCTATGGATATGGGTTCCGAAGACCAACGAAAAATAATATGATTTTTTTTTAGAATAGAGGAAGTTGTGATATAAGAGTGTTTGCCAATATTCGAAGAAAATAAGAAAAGGGGGATTGTCTGTTTTTTTTTTGTGTATACAGTAACAAGTGTTTTTTTTTAAAATAAAAAATTGGTGTATATAAGTAATTATTAGAATGCATGTAGCACTTCCCTAAAAATATTAAAAGAATTAAACAACTTTTTCGATGCAACTTGTCTCCTCAAAATGCTTAAGACCCTTAAATACTTCTACTAACCTATTTAAACTAGAAAACGTAAGTATAAAAAGTTACAAAAAGAAATTTATCATCTCATTTTCAAGAATGCAACCAAATAACAAAAAAATAGTAGAAAGTTCATCTTTTATCTTAAAAGCATTTCCATCATGAATGATTTACATCTTAAATTCATTTACGTGCAAATAAACGAAGCCTCACGTAAGGGCTGTAGTCTATCTAAAAATGACATTTAATTATCTTTTTAAGAATAATTTTCTTTACTAGATTCAACTTTAAAGAGGAGTGCTTAGTCTAGGATGACTCTGGCGCAACACCTGGTTTTGGTGTCCCTTCAACATTTTTACGAAAAAATCAAAACAAATTTAAAAGGAATAATGGATATGATTTGACACCCTTCTTCTATTTTTATTGTTTCTTGCTATTCTAATTTTTAACAATTGTGATGGAAAGGATTTTTTCACACCCTTTATAAAGGTGTATTACACTCAAGCATAGCCTCTTCAGCCAATGTGTACAAAGGTGTGTCACTAAGTGTGTGTTCAATTTGGGAGTGTAAATGGGTGAAAGAAAAGAAACTGAAGTAAAATAAAAATAAAATGTGAGGTTTATCTTTTATGTTTGGTTTGGGAGAAAAATGCTGGGAGAATATAGAATTTTTTTCTAAAAGTACCATTTTTTTTTTCTCATTTACAACATACTTTTGATAGAATGATAGAATTGGAATAACAATAGGTTCTTTACTCTTTTTCATTTTTCATTTTTTTTTTTTGGTGGAATTCAAAATAAGAGAAAGTGAGAGAAAGTTGACAGTGTGGGAAAAGTGATTTTCCTAGAGAAACCTACACTTTCCCCCAAACCAAACGGAGGGAAAGTGTGAGTTTCTCCCACTTTCTCTCACTTTCACCCTTTTATACTTGAAATGAACACACCCTAAGAAGGTGATAACATGCATCTCGCAAGTTCTGTTGGGTGCTACGTGCACGCCTTCCCAATTCGCCATGTGTTCTCTTTAACACTCATTAATTGTGGTTAAGAGTCACTCACCTTTAAGGGTAAATAGTCTAACATTAATTTTTAGAAGAAAATATAGGAAAAAATAACCTTAGTTATGATTCACTCACTCTTGAGGTTATTTTTTTGTAATAAAAAATTAAGATTAAATTATTTAAAGTTAAGGATAAGTAAATTTTAACCACAGTTAATGGGTGTCAAAGAGGACACATGACAAGTTAGCTTGTGCGCGCGTACCATCTAACGGAACGTGCGAGATGCATGCATCAGCCCCACACCCTCCCCCCCTCCCCAATTTTTTTTTAATACCTTTATGTTGTGGTATGAAAAAGTGGGCCCCTCAAATTTTTTAAATGTTTTTAGTACACTTGGCCCCGCCCCCCAAATTTCTTTTGTCTTATAATATATAGTACCCCCCCCTCCCCAAAAAATTTTTTTTATCATATATAGTGGGGCTCCAATGGAGTCCCATTATGCCCTTTAGGTCGCCACATGTCCCTAGTGATACCCCTTAACTATGGTTAAAATTCACACCCTTAGGGTTTTCCTACTTTTCTTGGTTTTTAGAAAAAATATATTAAATTTTTTTTATCCTTAAGAGTTAGTAAATTTTATCTAGGATTTGAAATTTTTTTGATATTTAAAAAAGAAACAAGGATAGGTGAGTTAATCTTAACTACAATTAAGGGGTATCAATAGGGACACATGGTGATCTCAAGGACATTACTTGAAAAAAATTCACAAAATAAAAACGTTGCCCAAAAAAATATCTGGGGCTGCGCCCCGAACCCCCAATTTCCACACCCTCAAATTTATTAATTTTTTAATTCATGTACTTCGACCACCCAATGAATAATTTCTGGCTCCGCCCTTGCATGCATCACCTCCTTAGTGAAACACATTTTCGCGCGTCAGCTGAAGAGAGTATGCCCAAGTGTGACACAGGCATCTGCTACAAGGAAATCCCCTTCAGAAACTTAAAGTTTCCATATGTTACACTTCTAGAGAACCATTAATATTTTATTGGTGATGTATATTTCAAAGGGGTGTTATTGTACCTATATAAAAAGGTATCTACTCTTTCATAAATTTACAGGTTTTTAGCCACTTCATTAAAGGTTTTCTTTTCCAGCAAACTCTCTTTCTTTACATTGACTTTTTTATTTTTTGTTCGGGTTATATATATATATATATATATATATATATTTTTGGTATATATAACACAAAGACAAACAAACACACACACAACTCACATACTCACACCCCAACATGCAACAAAGCACAGAGCACCCACACAACCCTCAAAAAAGAGGATTGTATGGGGCATTAAAAGATTCACAACACACACCTAACCCACCAATGTGGGACTAAAGGGCAGAGCCTATGCTGGTTTTTTTTTGTTGGTATATATAACATTGTTAACTTGTTCGGGTTATATTATTAAGTTGTTCGGATTTGTCATTTATGAGTGCATACAAATAAGGTGGACAACGGTAACTATATCATTGGAGGTTGATTTTCTATATAGCCTTTGCACTGAGCCAATATAATTCCAAAGATAAATTCAATTTCAATTCGAGTGACTTCAGTCTCACCTCAGTCAAATTTAAATCGACTAGTTTTTCCATTGACTCGAAATTCTCTCAAGTTGTAACCCAACTCCAAGGAGTCCGATTACTTCAACACATGTCTCTTTTAATACCTCTTAGCTATGGTTAAGATTCACTAATCCTTAGGGTTCAATCATGTAACCTTGACTTCTAGATAAAAAAAATTAACACTGAATATTAAAGTTATTAACTAGAGTTAAAAGAGGTTTTTTTTTTTGCTACAGATATATTATTTACCTACGTTAGTTCAGTTGGAGCTCTTGTGAATTCCTCACCAGAGGAGATTGGATCTCCAACCTCCCTCAATAGAGAGGTCACACCCCACCACTAGTGCAATTGGGTGTGAGTAGGGTTACCTAGTTCGCTGCCTACTAGTACGAACTACGAACTGGTTCGGGGCGAACCAGTTCGTTGTTCGATTCGTTTAGGTTCGTGAAATTGAATGAACCCGTTATCCGAACCCAATAACTTTGGTTTGATGAACTTTTTGTTTGAGTTCAACGAATTTATTCGTTAAGTTCGGCGAACATATACTTCGAGTTCGACTAATTTGTTTTCTAGGTTCGTGAACTGACCATAAAACCTATGTTTTAATGTTTTTTTTTTTTCTAAATTGACCTATTTTTCATATTTTTTTTTTAAACTTAAATATTTATAATATATTTATTTAGACGATTTATATAATGTATTAATATTATATAAGCGAACCAAACTAAAGAACTAAGCGAACCGAGAAACGAACTATCTCATCCTACCCCTAACGAACTGGGTTCACTCTAGGGTGGCAAATTACGAACTCGAATTCGAACTGAGCAAACCGACGAACCAGGTAACATTGGGAGTGAGTTAAAAGAGGCGTTTAAAAGAAGATAGGGTCACAACCAATTGCAACTGAATTCAATTTCATATGTTGCACATTGTTTGAAAGGAAAAAATTAAAATTTTCCTCCTTTTATTCCTTAACCAATCTTCCGAATGCAATTGCAATGATCCTATCTCATTAACACGAGGGTTTTGGATTGTGGTGAGTATTTAGAGGGGGGGAGACCTCTTAGGTTTCTAAATGGATTTTATGGGTACGTTTTGTTTTGGTAAACTCAGTAACACAACAAGGTGAAGCTTATAAGGCTATGTGTGTGGTCAGTCTGCATGTGTGTGTGTTTGCATATGGGATGTGAGTGTTTCCCTTCTTGGTTTCAGGGGTACGTTAACTATTTCCCTTATTTGATTTAGAGAAATAGTTAACGTACCCATGAAATCTATTTTAAAAACTAAGGCTAGACTTCATTGGTCCAGTCTTAGGTTTCAAAATAGATTTCATGGGTACGCCTATCACTTCCCATTTAGAGAAACAGTTAACGTACCCATGAAATCTATTTTAAAAACTAAGGCTGGACCTCATTGGTCCAACCACCCCCTCTTAAATACTCACCCCCTCTTTGATTTATTTCTTGTCATTTATTTTGTCAAGAACTCTGGCTCATACATTCAAACTTTGGGCCGATTACATGCGTTTCAAAGTAGATGGAATAAATGTTTTGACTGGGACGAAGGATAATAGGAACCGAATCCTCTGCGGTTGGACTCGGGGAGTCCGGTTACGCCGCTTAGGTAGTCATGTGTCTCACTGGGCATCTTTTAACTGTGGTTAAGATTAAATCACCCTTAGGATTCATCCCTTGGTTTTTAGAAAAGTTATTTAAAATAATTTAATAATTTTTCTAACCATGATTAATTTTTTTAATATTTTTTTTAAAATAACCAAAGATTGATAGGTGAATCTTAACTATAGTTAAGGAGAGTCAAAAGGGACATGTGGTGACTACAACGGCGTAACTAGACTCCCCAAGTCCGGGTATAACCATAGACGATTTGGTTCCTTAACACAAACACAATTTTCTTCTTGCCCGTGAAATAAAGGGAAGAGGACTGTTAGCACTAGGTGTGAGTGAATCTTAACCACGGTTATTACGTGTTAAAATGTTGGGAGTAGACCAATGAGGACCGACCATTTCGTCACATAATCGAAACCGCCAGTAAGTTCAACCATTTTCCATTATTATTCTACAACTTCTCTTGTGTCTTGTAGTCCATTAACTATTGGAAATTAATCACCTCCTTGGTTGGTGACGCAAGGAGGGGCGTCTCGGCTTCCATTTTCTTGCCATGTGTCCTCCTTCTAACCTTTTGATAACTTGGGTTAAGATTATTCACCCTTAGGTTTCACCCATCTACTCTTTGTTTTTAGAAAAATAAAATAAAAAAAATTAACTAGAGTTTTAAAAAAAATAACCCAAGTTAATGGGAGTTGAAGGGTTGGCTATGTTAGATCGAGGAGGAATAGTCCCCTCCTCAGCCCGACGAGCGACGATGGGACTATTGCTCTTAACCATTATGAAGCTTATTGACCATATTTCACAAAACACCCCCACTTCTAGCGTGAGTGGTAGGGGTGCGACCTTCAATGAAGGGGGCCTAGGGATCTAATCCCACCCGGGTATGAGTAAGCAAGAGCTCCATTGCCCTAGCTAATTTCTGACAGGCTAACTCTACTAAGGAATTTCCATAAAAAACAAAAAACAAAACCATTAGAGGCTCGAAATTATACATGGAGTATACACAATCCAATATATAAACTCGCTATCAGCTTGATGTTTGTCTCCTTTTTTTTTTTTTCTTGGTTATTCACCTCCCTTTTTGCTTCTTTGTTAAAAAGGAAAATTTTTGCCCCTTTTTCATGAAAGAGAGAAAGAGAATGATGCGTACCCAATGCAACCACTTATCCCAAAAGTCCGAACTGATGAGAATTGTGCATTTTAAGTATTTATCACCTGGATCGTAACATTCCACCACACTTATGTAATCGTTGTCCTCAACAACTCTCACTTTAGGGCGGAGCAATTCTTAAGATTTTTTTTCCTATAACCCTCCCTAACTAGTCTTTTCTATGGTGATTTTCACTCTACGGTGGAGCAATTCTCAGCATTTTTTCCATAGCTCTCATCAGGAACCCGAGCCATAGTGTTTGGCTCTTATACCAATTGATGCATACCCAATGCAATCACTAATCCTAAAAGCTAGAAAAGGGCACAATCTAAATATTTATCACCTAGATCATAACGGAGAATGTTGAAAAAGTGAGGTCATGCTCTACCTACAGTCTCCACTGCCCAAGCTAACTAAAAACAGCCTGACTCTACCTAAGAATTTCATCACAAAAAAAAAAACCATATTTCACAAAACATTATTTAAGTAAAGGACTTTGCTACTGAGACCGCAGAAGGGCCGAGACCACAGAGACCGTGCATGCATGCACGGGATTTTAGGTGGGGCCCACATTCACATGATAGGCCCCACCTGCAATCCCGTGCATCCATGCACGGTCTTGGAGGTCTCGGCCCTTTTGCGGTCTCAATAGCATTTCCCTCAAGTAAAGGCGACGTAATACATTTCCCTTTCCTGTGAACAGATGTTTCCTAATGTGTGTTATCTCTTGGACCAAGTACATTATAAGCACTCAATGTCTGACATCTCATCCACAACAGAGTCGTATTCTTCTCCTGTTGTAACCGGTTTTGCCAAAACCGGTAGCAAAACCGGTTACACCTCCTAAGGTGGCCACATGTCTCTTTTGACACCTCTTAACGGCGGTTAAGATTCACTAATCTTTAGGTTTCACCCACCAATCCTTGATTTCTAGAAGAAAAAAAAATAGAAAATTTTGTTAATTGTGGTTAAAATTTATCATCTCCTACGGTTAATATTTTTTCCTGAAAACAAAAGATAGGTGGGTGAATCTTATGGGTTGATAAATCGTAACCATAGTTAAAGGATGTAAAAAGGGACACATGGCAACCACAAGGGTAACCGATTTCACCAAAAACCAGTTACAACTAGAGAAGATTACCGGTCCAACAATAATATCTCCTCCTACTGGCTACTCCTATACTCAATTCAATCTTTTGTCACATAACAATATATAATATTATATAATGGACTTTGCTACTGAGACCCTCTTAGGGCCTAGACCACCGAAACCATGCTTTAAGAGCGCAGGATTTCAGGTAGGGTCCATTTCACATGATGGGCTCCAGCTGAAATCCCATGCTCTTTGAGCATGGTCTTGGCCCTAAGGGTGTTTCGGAAACTTTATCCAATGGGGAATGCTACCCCAGTTTCCTAATTCCTCACTTTCCCTCCCAAGCCGACACATATAACTACTTTAACCGGCTCACAGTCGGTAAAGCTTCATCAACCTTCCATCTTTAAGTCTGCCCATGATTAGGAGTTCGGATGGGCAACAACGCTAGCTGTTGCGTTGTTATCTGATTGTCTAAAAATTCAAGTAGGGCCCTCTCTATTGATGTGGGGCCCTTGATTTTCAGACACAACTGGGCAACAGGGCAACAACTAACAATATTGCCCATCCAAACTCCATGACTAGTTTCTACCCCAAAAATAAATAAAAAACCATGACTAGTTTATAATTTATAAAAAAACTCTTAGCATTTCAGACACAGAATATTCTCTCTCTCGTTTAATCGTTCTCTACTGGTTTTTAATTATTACCGCCTTTCATCATCAGTCTCTCGCCCTACTTCCTCTCTCATCAAATTACTTCCTCGTTTCATTCCTCCCATACAACATCTCAACAACCCCCTCATTGATAGCCATTCAGAAAAGCAGTTGGAAAAAGGACCCGATTGAAAAGTCCAACTCTAATTTACTTTCTAGAATTTTTTACAAAAAAAGGTTTTAGGAAAAGTCTATTATGATCTTCATGTATCTAGGTAAGTGGAAGTACCTATATAAATAAGGACTTTGCTATTGAGACCCCATTAGGACCAAGATCATGCTCTAAGAGCATGGAATTTCAGGATCATGCTCTAAGAGCATGGAATTTCAGGTGGAGCCTATTATGTGAAATGGGTCACACCTGAAATCCCATACTCATAGAGCATGGTCTCGACCTTAAGGGGTCTCAAAAGCTTTATCCTATAAATAGGATTTTGCTACTGAGACTCATTAGGACCGAGACCATCAAGACAATGCTCTAAGAACAAAGGATTTCAAGTGGGGCCTATTATGTGAAATGGATCACACCTAAAATCTCATGCTCTTAGAGCATGGTCTCAACCCTAAGAGAGTCTCATAAGCAAAGTTCATTATATAATATTATATATTGTTATGTGACAAAAGATTGAATTGAGTGCAGGAGTAGCCGGTAGGAGGAGATATTATTGTTGGACTGGTAATCTTCTAAAGTTGTAACTGGTTTTTGGTAAAATCGGTTACCCCTATGGTCGTTACGTGTTTCTTTTTATATTTCTTTAACTGTGGTTAAGATTTATTTATCGTTAAGGTTCATCCACCTATTTTTGGTTTCTAGAAAAAATATTAACTATATTAAGTGATAAATTTTAACCACAATTAAAATTGAATAAACTGTAAAGAAAAAAAGTTGAATTAAAGCTTTTATCTACTGTGAGCTCTACGGCAGTAACTCAAGTATACTTTTCCAGTCTTCTTTTCATGCTTGTCCTCTTTCGGACACAACTGAGTGGTTACACACAGTACCCCCTTCGGCGAGCAACGTCATGCTGGTGACAATGGGCAATAGCCTCCATTAACAGCAACATACTGCTCTACATACTGCTCTACAAGGGCAGTTATGAAAGCTTATAGATCTCACTCAAAGAGTACTAATGAAAAACAGATTTCATGGAGTGTTAAAGCCTTAAATGATGAAAAAAATTAACTCTCTTCTCCAGATGACGAAAAAAAATTTAGCCATTTTGATTGTTTTAATGTGCCTTGTTGTTCTTGACTGAATGATGAAACAAGGAGGTGAAAACCAGTAGAGAGAGAAAGCAAGTGAGACAACAACAGAGATAAAGTGAGAGAACGAGAGACATAAAGGTGCTCTTTTTCGTTCGTATTATGTTGTCTTAATTCTAAAATGGGTGGGTGGCTGGCGGGCTTAAAGATAAGGATGGGATTTGATCTGGCTCTCGTCCTATCAAAATCATCGGCCTCCCTGTGTGAGTGATGTGGTGATAAAAAGAAGAGAAGATACAAGTCAAAAAAAAAAAAAAAGGAGAAAATGAAATGATTTTTCCTTTTTTTTTTTTTTTTTCGCCACATGTCAGACAAAAAGGGAGGTGAGATGATTTTGATCCGGCGAAAGCCCGATCAAATCCCATTCCTTAAAGATATATGGTTGATGAAGCTTCAACGGGCTGCAAACGCAGTGGGTTAAAGTGTGTATACGTGTTGGCTATGTAGGGAAAGTGAGAAAGTAAAGAAACTAGGCTAGCATTCCCCTTATCCAATATTATTTGAAGATAACAAATTCGAGTTTATCCGGTTCACAAGAGTTTCATCCGTCGAATATCATCGACAAACGATTGAATATTCCGGTCGGAGGAGCCACCTTCCACCACCGCTTCCTCCGCCGCCTTCTTCCATTTCAGGCTGTTTTTCTTCATTTCCTCCGCCTTTGGGCCTCTTGTCGCTTCCACCACGCATCTCTCTACCTCTTCCCGTGATACCAATTCCCCCGCGCTTTCTCCCCGACCCAAACGCACCCCGACCCCATAAACGTCCGCCAATAACTTAGCGTTCGTCACCTGATCACCCCACTGAGGAAACGCCACCATTGGAACACCGGAGCTCAAGCTCTCCAGCGACGAATTCCACCCACAGTGAGTCACAAAGCAAGCGATGGATGGGTGCGCCAGCACTTTCTCTTGTGGACACCATTGCACCACCATCCCTTTACCTTCAGCTTCTGTGATGAATCCATCTGGTAGTCCTGGGTCTTCAAAAATGGAATCTTTTGGGGGTGGTTTCACTACCCATAAGAATTTTAGCCCGGTATTCAAGAGTCCCCAGGCTATCTCATCCATCTGTTCCTTCTTTAGAACAACGAGACTGCCTACGGAGACGTAGACGACCGAGCCCGGCGGTTGAGAGTCGAGCCAATCCAGACAATCCTCTGCAACTGTCCACATATCTCCTCGAATTCCGGTGTTATCTCTGCCGGAGAATTTGAACAAAGGTCCAACGGTTTTTATTGGTGAGAGATGAGACATGGGTTCGATGATTTCATGTTCAAGCTCTTCGAACGAATCGACCAACACACAGAAAGATTTTGAGAGGTTCTTAAACTGACCCAATATCGCTTCCCTTAACGATATATAAGGACTCGAGGGGTGCAAGAAGCTAGGCACCTCGTCGTACAACAAAGTAGGCAAACCAGGCAGATTGACAGAGAGTTCAGGTTGAGTAATGGTTGGGAAGGAAGCTAAGCCATGGAGGTAGTGGTAGTAAGAAGAATAGAGGGCACATGATTGAACCCACAATACAGCACAAGGGATGCCCAAGTCGGCCGCGACGTCTGATGCCCACGGAACAAATGGGTTGTTGATGAGGCAGGAAACGGGTCGACCCTCGTCCGATTGCCTGTTTATGAGATGGGTGAGAGACTCTTTACCAGCAGTCTCTAGCTGGTTCATCAACGCGTCTAAATCATTGCGTTTGGGATCTTCGAGATCCCAACCATCGGAGAAGGGTTCGAACCTGAGCTGACCCTCGCCTATGGTAGTGATTGTGTCGGTGGTGTCGGTGGCGCTTCGCATCATGTGAACTGTGCTTTCATTGGAGGAGAAGGTGACCAAGAGACCTGTTGAAGCTAGGCGTTTTGCTAACCTAAGCAGGGGTTTAACGTGGCCTTGGCCGGGGAAGGAGACCATAAAGACATGGATGAGGGATTCAGATGGCATTGTTTCTGTAGCAGTGTAGCTACTGTTTGTTGATGGACCATGAATGGCAACTGATATCGAAGTTCCTTAATATACAGTCGAAGGAGCCTTGGCTTGTCTCTGGCGAAGCCAGAAAGGGCTTGTCTCGGGTTCTATAGAATAAAGGATAAGTGGTGGAGAAGTCAAAAACATGGCCAATATTTGAACTTTCCCACTTATAAATACACATGTGGCGATAAGTGTGAGAATAATGGGAAGAGATATCAAAAGAGGGGAGGAGAAACCAAAAATCATGGGGAAAATAAATGACTTCTCCCCATTTTTATGCCGCTGTCACACAATGTATGGAACCCGAGAGCCCTTTCTGGCTTCGCCAGAGGCAATCCGAGGCCAGCCGAAGGATGTCACCCTATGAGGTTATGACCCTTTTTTAGCTTTTAAGAGTGTTTTGTTTGTAATGGCCGCCTGTGAAAGCAGATGAGCGGCAGTCTATTCTATTCCATTCGGCTACAGCAGCCAAGCTATTGGTCCGTCCAACTTGTTTTGAAGTTATTATTCCTCCCATCAAAAAGAGAATGAGGCTTCCGGTTAAGTATTTCCTTTTTTCGAAGCCAAATAAAATCCGGTTATTACCCCTAGAGGTGGCCACATGTCTCCTTTGACACCCGTTAACTGTGGATAAGGTTCACCCACCCATCCTTGTTGTTTTTTTTAAAAAAATATTAATTCTTTTTCTTTTAAAATTAAAAAACTGTTTTTAGTGTTTTAATATTAATAAAACTCTAAAAACGGTTTTTTAATTTTAAAAAAATATTTAATATTAAAAAAAAACCAAAAATGAGTAGGTGAACCCTAGGGGTTTGTAACCCTTACCCATGGTTAAGGGGTGTCAAAGGAGACACATGGCAACCTCTAGGGGTGATAACTGGATTTGCCAAATCCAGTTATCACCGTCGAGGATTTGACTCCTTTTTTTAAAGACGTTTCCATTAAGATGTTATGTTTGGTTGTTAAGAAAATAAGTCAAAACATGCAAAAAAAATAAATAAAAATAAAAATTGGATTTTAAATACAATTTTTAGTTTTGTTTAATCTAATTTTTTTTCTTTACCCCGTTTTCGCTTATTTTCTCGGCAACCAAAAGATAGGTAATGAAAGAGAATAACACGTCTTCTTTGTAAAGTAAGTGACGCTAGCATTGTCTTGAAAGGAGACCAAAACCGTCTGGCCGTACTCACAAAGTTCTTGTAACTGCTCTTTTAATCTTAGTTTTATAAAGTTTAACTCTTTTGGTTACAAGTTTTTAAAACCTTAGGAGTCAGTGGATCTTAATCACAATTAAGAAATATCAAAAGGGACACATGTCAACATGTGGTATGAGAGCCAAACCATTTTGGTCTGACGAAAGGTCACTCACAGGTCAACTCGTGTTCTTTTTAACCCCTATTAACCATGGTTAAGATTCACTAAACCTTCGGTTTCAATAATCTAATCTTGGTTTTTAGAAATCATTTTTAAAAAAAATTAACCTTAGGATTAAAAAGTCACTCACAGGTCAAATCATGTTCTTTTTAACCCCTATTAACCATGGTTAAGATTCACTAAACCTTCCGGTTCAATAATCTAATCTTGGTTTTTAGTTTAATCCTAAGGTTAGTTTTTTAACAAAATTTCTAAGAACCAAGGTTAGATTGTTGAACATTAAGAGTTAGAGAATCCTAACCATGAATAATAGAGGTTAAAAACGACACGTGTTAACTTGCGGGTGCGATTGAATGTTCCCAGAATTCAATTGTGATTGGCTGGGATTTGATCTCAAGCCATACATGTGTGCAACTAGCTGATACATTTTATTAAAATGATACTAGGTGTATCAAAATTTTACAAGCAGAATCACATCAATGAGAGATTGGATCACAATCAACCATGATTCAACTCAGAGAGGGTTCAACTGCACCCACTGGTCAACTCGTGTCAACTTTAACCCCTATTAATTGTGGTTAAGATTCACTAACACATTGGGTTCAAATATATCCTTAGTTTGTTTTGAAAAAATATTAACGTTGAGAGTTAAAAATTCTTAATCATAGTTAAATATTTATTTAATATTCATTCTAAAAACTAAGGTAAGATTATTAAACCTTAAGGGTTAGCAAATTTTAATCATAGTTAATATGGGTCAAATGAGATACCTGATGACCTGTGGGTGTGATTGAACTATCCACGAGTTCAATTGCGATTTGTTGTGATTCGATCTCCATACCGTGCTATGGAAACATATCTTTTTTTCTTTTGGGGGGGGGGGGGGGGAAGAAACTCAGGGTGTCCCCAACGCTTTGGATTAGGAATAATCCTTGAGGGTGCGACAAGATCCCGCAACTCGCTACACCAGGTAAGTCCGGGAAAATTCTCGTGCAAAAAACATATCCTCTGTGTTCTTCCTTCTGCCATGGGTGTTGGAAGGCCAAGATCAATTGATTTGTACGAATGTAACAATTGTAACCATCTTAGAGAAATCCTAACCTTCAAAACCGCTCTGGCCATTAGAAAAAATCCCGGGAAGAACATAGCGGATATGTTTTTCGGTGCTACAGAGAGTACAACAAAACGATGTAAAACTTGTGCACATATTGCATACACGAAAAGGCAACAAATTACCTCTCGCAGATTCCCGAGATCCACACTCGGCACCACTCTTAAGCTGAGGCGTGGAATGGTGTTCCACCTATAGAGGAGGTGATAGCCCACATCTCGCATGTTCCGTTGGACAATACGTGCATACCTTCCTAGCTCTTTACGTGTTCTTTGACACCCATTAAATATGGTTAAGATTCACCTATGCTTAGAGTTAAATAATAAATTAGTCTAGGGATACTCCCAAGGTGTACTCCCAAATATACTCTCAAATCCTAACCGTTTATCTCAGTTGTTAAACGGTTAAGATTAAAGCTAATGTGACATTAAAAAAGATAAAATAAGCCAACTCAAATTCAGGCATTTAGTTGTTGGTTAAAAACGGTTAGGATTACGGAGTAGATTTGGGAATATCCACTGACTCATAAATAATTTGACCTTATTTTTTAAGAAAATGTCTTTAAAATTAATTACATGAATGAGAGAAATCATGACTAAGGTTAATTTTTAAAATATTTATTTTCTAAAACTTAAGATTAGATTATTTGATCCTAAGTTTGAGTGAATCTTAAACACAGTTACCACAGTTATTATATGTTTGAAAGGACATGTGGAGCTTGGGAGGTTTGCATGTATTACTAACAAAATATGAAATGAATGTTATCACTCTTCTAATTCAATGTCTTGCACAAGTAAGCTGAAGATTGGTGCCGATTCTGAATCTCGGGCATCTCCTTGAGGTAATCCGTTGCCCCGATGGGTACTATGGCCCTGTCAGTCTGACAATCTGTTTACTGCCCGGGTTACTCACGACCCTGTCAGTTGTTTGATGCTAGCTATTCTTTTGATGATATGATGGTGGCTATTCAACCGATAACTCTTTAACCTAACCCAGCGCTGACACCGCTCGGGCCTGGGCTTGTCTCTGGCGAAGCCAGAAAGGCTTATCTCGGGGTTCCATAGAATAGGTGACAAGTGGGGAGAAGTCATTTGATTTTCTCCCCATTTTTTTTGACTTCTCCCCATATGATATCTCTTCCCCTTATTCTCACTCCCTTAACGCCACATGTCTTATTATGGGTGGAGAAGTCAAAATCATGGGGCCCATGATTTTGACTTCTTCACCACTTGTCACCTATTCTATGGAACCCCGAGATAAGCCTTTCTGGCTTCGCCAGAGACAAGCCAAGGCCCACAGGTCGACGTTTTTGAATGGCCTTTCTTAAGATTCGTACCTCTGGTAGGCCCCACTTGCTCATAAATCTTAATCACGAGTCATGAGTGTATCACAAGCTGTAAGGCGGCTGAATTTCTCCAAGAGCAATAGTTCGCTCCACTGGCGAGGAGCGAACTATTGCTCCTCGCTCAAAGCCAACTCAACTCTTATGAACCCTAGTTAATATTTTTAAAATGTATTGCTCCTGACTTAAAGGACATGTGACATTAAAAGGAACCCGAGACACCTCCTCGCGTCACGGACCGAGGAGGTGATTATTTTCCTTTCTATAATACATTAGATTTTTTTACAATAGTCTCCTCATCGGCCTACTGGCTACTGTTCCTCAACCCACGGTTCTGCAGCCGAGGAGGGGTCTATTCCTCATAGCCGACCTTTTGAATGTCAGGTTATTTTTTTTAAGAATTCTTTAGTTAATTTATTTTTCTAAAAAATAAGGTAGATGAGTGAACCGTAAGAATAGATGAATCTTAACGACAATTAAATAAGGTTAGAAATGAGACACATTGCAAGAAAATGGGAGCTCAGAGGACCCTCCTTGTGTCACCGACCGAGGAGGTGATTATTTTCCTTTTGGAAAATAGTAAATATATCGGGTTACCATTTTATAACATAATGGTTGGTCCCTCATTGGTTCACACCCTAATTTTAAATAAATAATTATTGTGGTTAGTATTCACTCACCCTTATGGTTAAACAATTCATAATTTAAAAAAAAAAAATCAAAATTTTAGTTTTAATTTAATTAAGCTTAACCAAAACTAAAAGGGTTAAAAAAGACAGGAGGACACATGTAAGATATGAAACGGACCCATGGGTCAGCCAAGCACTGCTCTTTTGTGTTTTTTTTTTTTTTTTGCTGGTGGTAGGGATTCTCACCTTTTCCAATGAAGATTTTGACAAATATCTGCTCTTTCATTTCGGTTAGAAAGGCACAAACAGCCGCATCATTTAACTACGGTTAGTGATTTAGATCAATGATTAATGGTAAGTCATCATTTAATGCTTTTTGAGGAATAGCATTCTTTTTTGGAGTTCAAAAACTTAGGGCCGTTTTCGCTTTTCTATATTTTATTTTCTGTTTTTAAAAATTGAAATGATTTTTTATTTTTAATTTTTTAAAGTAGGAAAACGTTTGATATTACTAACTCTTACTTGTTTTAAAAGAGAAAAACAAAAAAACACATTTGATAAATACGATTAAATAATTTCAATTCATAGTAAGGTAGTGGTGGTTGATGGGGGGGGGGGGGTGATGAGTGGTGTAGTGTAGTGGTGATTGTGGTGGTAGAGGTGCATAATGGGTGGTGGTGGTGGTGATGGTGGAGGTGGTGGTGTAGGGTAGGTGGTGGTAGAATTGTGGTGGGGGGTGATGAGAGTGATAATGGTGGTAGGTGGTGGTGGTGCCGTGGTAACGGTACTTGTGGGTGGGTGGATGATGGTTAGTCTTGTTTTTTGTTTTTAAAATTAGAGGTAATAGAATAATTTTATTATCTTGATTTTCAAAAAATTTGTTACTAATTTTTTAAAATGGAAAGCTGAAATATGTTTACTAGACATGTTTTTGTTTTTGTGTAAATTTTTTCAAAATTTTGTTTTTAAAACAACAAACAGCTACCATACCTTACGGGGGCCTTACTTTGCCTTTTTGATATATTTTTTTTCTCATTTTGCATCAAAACTGCATTGATCCTCAAACATTTAAACAATCGAGGTCTCATATACAATCCTAGTGCTGTCACTCACTTCTGCTTTCACGTGCTTGACGTAAGTGTAGGGCTAGTGTAACGGATAAAATTCGTAAAAATGAGTAAAAAGGAGGGGTAAAATAGTGATTTCTCATGCTCACAAATTCTGACAATTTAGCCGTCATAAGCCCACTTGGGCTATGTGCTGGCTCACTTGAGTGTTATCTGACAGGTGATCTTATCATGACTGCACAAGTCATGATGACTCAAAATGCCAATAAATAAGCAAGAATCACCAGAGAGAAGGGATGGATGATGCGCAAGAGAGATGGATGGTGCGAAAGGCAAGAGAGAAGATGTCGCGACCCAAAACCCACCCTAGGAGTTAGAGTGAACTTTGGACGACTAATCATGACTTGCTTGACAACTAACCTGCAAAACCCACAGAGCATATACAATAGAGGATATAAACAGTGGAAACATACTCTAACATAGCACAGCGGAAGACTACCAACCTCTATGTATATACATACACAAATCCAAGTTTATACAAAAAGTAATCCATACGAAAGAGTGGACATGCCCGCCAAAATACATAAATCTAACTCTCATCTCACCCACAGCTAATCCACTCAGAATCTAATCACCACCTACTAATAACCCTCTACGGGAGGTTCCTCCAAAGGCTCCTCGGCGTACTCCTCTTCCACCCATGGACCAGGGGCACAAACATCAAATGGGGCAGCAGCTTCCTCAGAACCTGCCGACAAAAGAAGTACGGCTGAGCATGGAATACTCAGCGGGTACTAAATACTAACCAACAATTATAGCGTAGAAATAGCAATACATAATCAGGAGCAATTCATATATGTCAAACGGAAACAATTCACATCATACAAGGAAGTAAAGCAGTTTATAATCATGCTTGTAATTCGTAGAAAACCGATAAATCCTCTTGAAACATCGTGTGCTTGACTTGACTTGAAATATCTTTTTGTACTTGAAAGCTTTTCATGTCTATCTTGCTTGATTCTTGTATGTCGTGTCATGTCATGCATGTCATGCGTGCTTGCTTGTGATCATGTAACTTGTGAGATATCCTTGTGAGGTGTCCTTGTGAGATGCCTTGAGAGGGAAGGGAGACCCTTCTTTATGCAATGCACTTGCGAGGGAAGGGAGACCCTTCTTTATGATATGTATGTACTTGCGAGGGAAGGGAGACCCTTCTTCATGATATGCACTTGTGAGTGAGGGGAGACCCCTCGTGGAATGTTGGTTCTTGTCTTCTTGTGAAAAGCGAGGTAAAACATATCGTAGGATATGTCCCACCTCTAACCATGTTCTTGAAAACCTCGATAAATCATGCCATGCATGTCGTGCTCGTGGAAACCGTGTACATACTTGCATTCAAATTTAAAGATGACATTTGGGTAATTTCACAACACATATAGCATCAAAGATTGAGTAATGTAGTATTCATAGCATTATGGGAAAACAGGAAACACACTATCATAGTCCCTAGCAATATTCATAATTTATTAGGCATGCATTTCCAGATTTTCAGCTCACTGTGTTCACCTTGGCATTTCATCAAACATGGTGTGTTCATTATGGATTTACCCTACAACATGCTTTTCTAGATGGGTTTTACTCAAATCATACATGTACATTCATTATTGGAACAATGCCCTTCCCCATTTGTTCATCACACACAACCATTGGCATCCAATCGCCCATTCCATCTCCATTCACCATTCACCATTCACCATTCACCATTCACCATTCACCATTTACCATTTATCCATCTCATAGCACATGTGTAAATGAAAGAAAATGGAGAGAAAAGAAGGGGAAAGAGGAACTATAACTAGGAGGGTAGTAAGAAGCACCGACCTTGAAGAAATGAGGAAGAAACCCCTTTCCAAAACGACTGTGTAGCTGCTGCCCTAGTTTGAGGAGATGCTCCTCACGAGTTTGTGCCTTGATCTTGAAGAAAAACGGGCTGGAGGTTGATCTAGGGTTTCAAACCCTTTGATTTCTCTCCCAAATGGAAACCCTAGGTTGGAATCGCCTTCTCCTCTTTCTTCTATTCTCTCAAACTCTCTAAGTGTCGAATGATGCCCTAAAGGCTCAGATTAAACTCTTAAGGTAAGAGTGAACTGACCAAAAGACCGAAATACCCTTATTGGGATTTCTGTGAATAGTGCTGTGAATAGTGCCAACTCGTTGTGCTGTGAATAGTGCCAACTCGTTGTACTGTGAATAGTGCCAACTCGTTGTGCTGTGAATAGTGCCAACTCGTTGTACTATGAATAGTGCCAACTCGTTGTGCTGTGAATAGTGCCAACTCGTTGTGCTGTGAATAGTGCCAACTCGTTGTGCTGTGAATAGTGCCAACTCGTTGTGCTGTGAATAGTGCCAACTCGTTGTGCTATGAATAGTGCCAACTCGTTGTACTATGAATAGTGCCAACTCGTTGTGCTGTGAATAGTGCCAACTCGTTGTGCTGTGAATAGTGCCAACTCGTTGTGCTGTGAATAGTGCCACTCGTTGTGCTGTGAATAGTGCCAACTCGTTGTACTGTGAATAGTGCCAACTCGTTGTACTGTGAATAGTGCCAACTCGTTGTACTATGAATAGTGCCAACTCGTTGTGCTGTGAATAGTGCCAACTCGTTGTGCTGTGAATAGTGCCAACTCGTTGTGCTATGAATAGTGCCAACTCGTTGTGCTGTGAGTAGTGCCAACTCGTTGTGCTGTGAATAGTGCCAACTCGTTGTACTATGAATAGTGCCAACTCGTTGTGCTGTGAATAGTGCCAACTCGTTGTGCTGTGAATAGTGCCAACTCGTTGTGCTGTGAATAGTGCCAACTCGTTGTACTGTGAATAGTGCCAACTCGTTGTGCTGTACAAACGTGCCCGTGGTGAGTTGTACAACGTGCCCGTGGTGAGTTGTACAACGGATGCACACAGTATACGTTTTCCTACAGGTACAGACTGTTTTGGCCATATCTTTTGACTCGTTCGTCCGATTTTGACGATTCAACTTGCGTTGTGTTCGTACTTCGAAGAGGAACAATTCTGACATTTCAAAATTTCTAAATTCTTCCTCATTTATTAATCATACCTCTAAAAAGGCAAGATGACAACGGAAGTGTCATGTATTAAGCATGGAAAAGTCTGGGGCTCTACATCCTCCCCCCCTTACAAAAATTTCGTCCTCGAAATTCAGACACTACTTGCATTACAAATCAAAAAGGACATTACAAGTCATATACAGACTTCACACAGAAACTCATTCAAGTAATTCTGGGTACTTTGCTTTGACTTCGGCTTCACGCTCCCATGTAGCTTCTTCCCGAGCATGGTGTTGCCATTGCACAAGAACCAAAGGGATTGTCTTGTTGCGAAGCACCTGATTCCTTCGATCTAAAATCTGGACTGGCTTTTCAGTCAAGGTGAGGTCCTCTCGAATCTCCAACTGTTCCAAGTCTATGACATGCGAAGGATCCGCAAGATACTTCCGAAGCATGGACACATGGAAGACGTTATGAACTGTAGCCATGTGAGGTGGAAGAGCTACTCGATAAGCAACTTCACCAACTCGTGTGATAATCTCAAAAGGCCCAACATACCGAGGACTGAGCTTGCCTCGCTTCCCAAATCTCATGATCCCTTTGCTAGGAGATACTTTCACAAAAACTTGATCCCCTACTTGAAATTCCAAGTCCCTACGGCGTGTGTCCGCATAACTTTTCTGGCGATCTTGAGCGGCTTTCAATCGATCCCGGATGATCTTAACTGTGTTTGCAGTTTGCTCAATCAACTCCGGACCAAGCACTTTCCTTTCGCCTACCTCATCCCAATAGAGAGGAGACCTACAACTTCGCCCATACAAGGCCTCAAATGGTGCCATTTGAATACTTGCTTGATAGCTGTTATTATAGGCAAATTCAACCAATGGCAAGTGCTCTTCCCAACTACCTCTGAAATCCAACGTACAAGCCCGAAGCATGTCTTCAATGACTTGGTTCACTCTTTCGGTTTGTCCATCCGTCTGTGGATGAAAAGCGGTGCTGAAATCAAGTCGGGAACCCATAGCCTCCTGGAAACTTTTCCAAAATCTTGACGTGAATCTTGGATCCCGATCCGACACAATACTAACAGGCACTCCGTGCAATCTAACTACTTCCTTGATGTATAGTGCAGCTAACTGACTTGAGTTGAAAGTAGTTCGGTAGGGTAAGAAATGAGCGGACTTTGTCAAACGATCCACTACTACCCATATCGCATCTGAGCCCCTTGCCGTCTTTGGCAAGCCAACTATGAAATCCATGGATATGTTCTCCCATTTCCACTCGGGAATCGGAAGGGAATGCAATAGACCGGCGGGTCGCATGTGTTCTGCTTTCACCTGTTGGCACACTAAGCACCGTGCCACATATTCCGCAACCTCCCTCTTCATATTCCGCCACCAAAAGTGACTCTTGAGGTTCCGGTACATCTTTGTACCCCCTGGGTGCACTGTGTATTTCGAACGGTGTGCTTCATCCAAAATTTCTCTTCGAAGATCTGCATTGGCTGGGACGCACAGTCTTCCCTTGAATGTGATAGCACCCCGACTAGTGAGAGAGAAGTCCTCACTACCCTTAGCAACTTCCTTGTCCCGATAAGCCAACAATTCAGCATCCATGGCTTGATATTCTTGGATCAAATCTATAATGTACGGCCGAACCGTAACATTTGCCAAGGTAGGACCACGGACAGAGTCATTCACACTGATGTCCAGATTTGCCAAATCTTCTAGTAGCTTCCATTCTTGAACCAACATATGTGCTAACAACCCTTGAGGTCTTCTACTCAAAGCATCTGCCACTACATTTGCTTTACCCGGGTGGTATTGAATGGTACAATCATAGTCTTTCAAAAATTCCATCCAACGCCGTTGCCTTAGATTCATCTCCTTTTGGGAAAAGAGATACTTGAGACTCTTGTGATCAGTGAACACATAGAACTCCACCCCATAAAGGTAATGACGCCAAATCTTAAGTGCAAACACGACCGCCGCAAGCTCCAAGTCGTGCGTGGGATAATTCTTCTCATGCTCCTTCAATTGCCTTGATGCATAGGCAATGACTTTCTTATGCTGCATGAGTACACACCCAAGTCCAACGTGTGAGGCATCACTATACACCTCATACCCATAAGGTCCAGATGGCACAGTAAGGACAGGGGCTGTAGTAAGCCTCTTCTTCAGTTCCAAGAAACTGATCTCGCACTTATCACTCCATACAAACTTGGCGCTCTTCCTTGTCAGGTAAGTGAGTGGTGCTGCAAGGCTAGAGAAACCCTCTACGAATCTCCTATAGTAGCCTGCCAATCCAAGAAAGCTGCGTATCTCGGTAACACTCTTGGGCCTCGCCCAACTCATAACTGCTTCGATCTTCTTTGGATCTACCGATATACCTTCTGCAGAAACAACGTGGCCTAGGAATGCCACCTCTTCTAACCAAAACTCACACTTGCTAAGTTTGGCGTATAGCTTGTGCTCTCTTAGCATTTCCAAGGCAAGGCATAGGTCGCGTGTGTGATCTTCCCGTGTCTGGGAATAGACCAAGATGTCATCCACAAATACAATCACGCACCTATCAAGGTGTGGCCGGAACACCCGGTTCATCAAATCCATAAAGGCTGCCGGCGCGTTCGTGAGTCCAAAAGGCATTACCAAGAACTCGTAGTGCCCATATCGAGTCCTGAAAGCAGTTTTGGGAACATCTTCCGCCTTAATCTTCAACTGGTGATAACCCGATCGAAGATCTATCTTCGAGAAAAATCTCGCTCCCTTCAACTGATCGAACAAGTCATCAATCCTAGGCAAGGGATACCTATTCTTTATGGTGACTTTGTTCAATTGCCGGTAATCGACACACATCCGCATCGAGCCATCTTTTTTCTTAACAAACAACACCGGGGCACCCCACGGTGAGACACTTGGTCGAATGAAGCCAAGGCCTTGCAATTCTTCCAACTGAGTCTTCAACTCCTTGAGTTCAATAGGGGCCATCCTATATGGAGCTCTGAAAACAGGAGCTGTGCCTGGTGCAAGCTCGATCATAAACTCAATCTCCCTATCTGGAGGCAATCCTGGCAACTCCTCTGGAAATACATCCAGGAACTCACTCACAACCGGAATAGTCGATGAGTCCTTTGCCTCGAGATTGGCTAAGCCCAACGCCGCAAAACTAGCAATAGATCTACTTCTCAACCCGCGAAAGTGGAATGGTTTTCCTTCTACTGGCTTGAAGAGTACCATTTTCTCAAAGCAAGCTACATGCCCATGATGTGCTGCTAACCAATCCATTCCCAATATAACATCAAAGTCTTGGAATCCAAGGACGATGAGATCAACCGCCAATTCGTGGCTTCCAACTTGGACCACACTATTTCTATACACTTTATCTGCCAATACTGTTTTGCCGAGAGGAGTCGAAATGGCTAACTCCGGTTCTAGCTGACTTGGCCCTGCAGAAAAACCTTCTGAAAAACTCGGCGAGACAAACGAATGAGTAGACCCGGTATCAATCAATACTCGAGCCAAATACTCATTGACTAGTAGGGTTCCTGAAATTTTAACTAACTAAGTCAATCCATGCATCAACAGAGTATACTCATAGGTATAATATATAGCATACCAAGTATGTACACAAGGAATAAAACACAACATATCAATCACGAATAACGAAAATAATTCCAAACGCGTACCTTGCACCACATCATCAGATGCAAGTGCATCACCCTCTGTCAAAGCAAATACACGCCCCTGGTTTGCCTGGCGAGACTGAGGTGTAGACCGGGTAGTCTGAGATGACGCCTGATATGATCCTGCTGGGCGTGCTGGTGGATTAATCCCCTGAGACTGGCCTGGTAAATGCCGACTGGGGCAATCCCTGATCATATGGCCCTGGCGACCACAATGAAAACATCCACCCGATGCCCTTCGGCAATCCCCTGCCGGGTGCCTTCGGCCGCATGAAGTGCAGACCTCGTGTGCATAAGTCGGAGGGGCCGGAAGTGGAGCATACCTCATCGTCTGAGGTGCAACAAGCCGTGGGGCTGGAAGAGCCTGCGGTCTCGGTGCCTGAGGCACATACTGCCGTGGAGCTGGAGGCGCATAAGAAGGCCTCATCGATGGTGCTGGCCACGCATACTGATAACGAGTCCGCCTCTCTGGAGGTGTTGAACTACTAGCTTGGCCCCTCGCTAACTCCCTCTTCTTGGACACTGTCTCCGAATTGGCCTCGACCAATAAGGCCTTGTCTACTACCTCAGGGTAGGTAGTATGCCTGAAAACGGACACCTTCTCCATAATCACATCCTTGAGCCCTTGCTCAAATCTCCTCGCCTTCATTGCCTCAGTAGCAACCATATGAGGCGCAAATCTCGACAACTCCGAGAACTTGGCCTCGTATTGTGCCACCGACATCAAACCTTGCTCAAGGTTGATGAATTCTCTCTCTTTCTTTTCCCGTGCTCCAATCGGAAAATACTTTTTGTAAAAAGTATCCTTGAACTCCTCCCAAGTCCAAGGTAGACCCTGCATGGTCAAATCTCTCGTCCTCAGTGCGGACAACCACCAATGATGGGCTTCGCCTTCTAGCATGAAAGCTGCCCATGCTACTCTCTCCTCCTCTGAAGGTGAGAGGACCGTAAAGATCTTCTCCATCTGGAGGATCCATGCCTCCGCGGTAAGAGGGTCCACACTCCCATGGAAGGATGGAGGCCTCAATCTCCTGAATGCCTCAACTCCAGCGGTACGATGTACTGGAGCTACGGGCGGTGGAGTAGGTGCCGCCGATGATGGTATAGCCTGCCGAGCCGCCAGTATGGCGAGTGTCTCAGCAATAGAGCCTAAGACTCGAGAGAGGTCCGGCTGCTCATCCTCATCCCGTGAAGAAGAGGAAGCTCTGGTATGTGGTCCACGACCCCGTGTGTTCCGTCTCATGACTCAAGTCCTGAGAATAATAACACCACATGAGTCTAACTTGAAACCACAGTTTACTTCAATGCCATTTCACAATAATCCAATTTGTATTAGTTGTATAATACTAATATACATCGCATTAAGTCATCAGAGTATTTATAATATTATACTTTGGTGTTCTAGCGTTCCTAAGGCTCGAACTTGGTTGAAACAACCATTTTGACTAAGACTAAAGTTTAGTCTTACACTTGGATCAAGACTCTCTTCCGACTTACTTTCTTCCTAACTTGTTTCCTGACATATGCTCTTGTCAAGCCGTGGTATAAGATTCTAAGTGACCCTAGAGACCTAAAGCCTAAGCTCTGATACCACTTCTGTCGCGACCCAAAACCCACCCTAGGAGTTAGAGTGAACTTTGGACGACTAATCATGACTTGCTTGACAACTAACCTGCAAAACCCACAGAGCATATACAATAGAGGATATAAACAGTGGAAACATACTCTAACATAGCACAGCGGAAGACTACCAACCTCTATGTATATACATACACAAATCCAAGTTTATACAAAAAGTAATCCATACGAAAGAGTGGACATGCCCGCCAAAATACATAAATCTAACTCTCATCTCACCCACAGCTAATCCACTCAGAATCTAATCACCACCTACTAATAACCCTCTACGGGAGGTTCCTCCAAAGGCTCCTCGGCGTACTCCTCTTCCACCCATGGACCAGGGGCACAAACATCAAATGGGGCAGCAGCTTCCTCAGAACCTGCCGACAAAAGAAGTACGGCTGAGCATGGAATACTCAGCGGGTACTAAATACTAACCAACAATTATAGCGTAGAAATAGCAATACATAATCAGGAGCAATTCATATATGTCAAACGGAAACAATTCACATCATACAAGGAAGTAAAGCAGTTTATAATCATGCTTGTAATTCGTAGAAAACCGATAAATCCTCTTGAAACATCGTGTGCTTGACTTGACTTGAAATATCTTTTTGTACTTGAAAGCTTTTCATGTCTATCTTGCTTGATTCTTGTATGTCGTGTCATGTCATGCATGTCATGCGTGCTTGCTTGTGATCATGTAACTTGTGAGATATCCTTGTGAGGTGTCCTTGTGAGATGCCTTGAGAGGGAAGGGAGACCCTTCTTTATGCAATGCACTTGCGAGGGAAGGGAGACCCTTCTTTATGATATGTATGTACTTGCGAGGGAAGGGAGACCCTTCTTCATGATATGCACTTGTGAGTGAGGGGAGACCCCTCGTGGAATGTTGGTTCTTGTCTTCTTGTGAAAAGCGAGGTAAAACATATCGTAGGATATGTCCCACCTCTAACCATGTTCTTGAAAACCTCGATAAATCATGCCATGCATGTCGTGCTCGTGGAAACCGTGTACATACTTGCATTCAAATTTAAAGATGACATTTGGGTAATTTCACAACACATATAGCATCAAAGATTGAGTAATGTAGTATTCATAGCATTATGGGAAAACAGGAAACACACTATCATAGTCCCTAGCAATATTCATAATTTATTAGGCATGCATTTCCAGATTTTCAGCTCACTGTGTTCACCTTGGCATTTCATCAAACATGGTGTGTTCATTATGGATTTACCCTACAACATGCTTTTCTAGATGGGTTTTACTCAAATCATACATGTACATTCATTATTGGAACAATGCCCTTCCCCATTTGTTCATCACACACAACCATTGGCATCCAATCGCCCATTCCATCTCCATTCACCATTCACCATTCACCATTCACCATTCACCATTCACCATTCACCATTTACCATTTATCCATCTCATAGCACATGTGTAAATGAAAGAAAATGGAGAGAAAAGAAGGGGAAAGAGGAACTATAACTAGGAGGGTAGTAAGAAGCACCGACCTTGAAGAAATGAGGAAGAAACCCCTTTCCAAAACGACTGTGTAGCTGCTGCCCTAGTTTGAGGAGATGCTCCTCACGAGTTTGTGCCTTGATCTTGAAGAAAAACGGGCTGGAGGTTGATCTAGGGTTTCAAACCCTTTGATTTCTCTCCCAAATGGAAACCCTAGGTTGGAATCGCCTTCTCCTCTTTCTTCTATTCTCTCAAACTCTCTAAGTGTCGAATGATGCCCTAAAGGCTCAGATTAAACTCTTAAGGTAAGAGTGAACTGACCAAAAGACCGAAATACCCTTATTGGGATTTCTGTGAATAGTGCTGTGAATAGTGCCAACTCGTTGTGCTGTGAATAGTGCCAACTCGTTGTACTGTGAATAGTGCCAACTCGTTGTGCTGTGAATAGTGCCAACTCGTTGTACTATGAATAGTGCCAACTCGTTGTGCTGTGAATAGTGCCAACTCGTTGTGCTGTGAATAGTGCCAACTCGTTGTGCTGTGAATAGTGCCAACTCGTTGTGCTATGAATAGTGCCAACTCGTTGTACTATGAATAGTGCCAACTCGTTGTGCTGTGAATAGTGCCAACTCGTTGTGCTGTGAATAGTGCCAACTCGTTGTGCTGTGAATAGTGCCAACTCGTTGTGCTGTGAATAGTGCCAACTCGTTGTACTGTGAATAGTGCCAACTCGTTGTACTGTGAATAGTGCCAACTCGTTGTACTATGAATAGTGCCAACTCGTTGTGCTGTGAATAGTGCCAACTCGTTGTGCTGTGAATAGTGCCAACTCGTTGTGCTATGAATAGTGCCAACTCGTTGTGCTGTGAGTAGTGCCAACTCGTTGTGCTGTGAATAGTGCCAACTCGTTGTACTATGAATAGTGCCAACTCGTTGTGCTGTGAATAGTGCCAACTCGTTGTGCTGTGAATAGTGCCAACTCGTTGTGCTGTGAATAGTGCCAACTCGTTGTACTGTGAATAGTGCCAACTCGTTGTGCTGTACAAACGTGCCCGTGGTGAGTTGTACAACGTGCCCGTGGTGAGTTGTACAACGGATGCACACAGTATACGTTTTCCTACAGGTACAGACTGTTTTGGCCATATCTTTTGACTCGTTCGTCCGATTTTGACGATTCAACTTGCGTTGTGTTCGTACTTCGAAGAGGAACAATTCTGACATTTCAAAATTTCTAAATTCTTCCTCATTTATTAATCATACCTCTAAAAAGGCAAGATGACAACGGAAGTGTCATGTATTAAGCATGGAAAAGTCTGGGGCTCTACAGAAGAGAAAGGGCAGAAGAAGAAGAGAAAAAGGATGGTGCGAAAGGCAAGGAGGATGATGCGAAAGGCAAGAGAGGAGAGAAAGAGAAGAAGAAGAAGAGGAAGAGGAAGAGCAAGAGGAAGAGGAAGAGGAAGAAGGAGATCTGAGAAGCTTGAGTCATTCACACCCCTACCCCAAAGTGCTGTGTAGATGGCCACTCACCCGATTCTCTCATCTTCCTTTGGTGTTATCCGGCTACTTGATGCTCTTTGTGGCCTCACAATAGACTCTAAGATGAGCAGGATGCGACAGTGATGAATTTCACAGACTGATGATGACCACCAACAAGTACAATTGGATTTTCTAGACGACTTTTCAATAAATCTCAATGATCTCGGACTAATTTTTTGTTTGTAACAATTGCAAGATTTTCCTTCAAAGTATCATGCAATTGCAGAAGGGTATTAGAGATAGGTTTAGAAAATACAGAGTGATGTAATAAAATGATATAAGATACACTGTATCTCATCTCATATTTAAGTATATTTGAATTTGAAATACATTAATATCAAATCTTAGATTTGATTGTGATGTGATACTGTTTCTATCTTGAGACTCATGTAATCTCTATATAATCCTTAAGAATGAGTCATTGTAATCACGAAAGTTATTTAAGTTTCTATTAGGATGAGAAAGAAAGGTCCACAACCCTGGGCTAGGATTGGTGTGGGTGGCTCGGTCTTAAGCTGCCAGTTATGAGCTTGATCCAAATTTAAGGGTTTTAACGTTGCTCCTTATGGGTCCAAACGATGAGTATTTCATGCCATCATAGCCCAATAAAGGTCAGATAAGGGTGATTTGGAGCGAGTAGGAGGGTGTTCAGAGGTTCAACTCTTTATATTATGCAAATTTTCTAATTCAATTCAAACTTGAGTTGAGCTTCAAGACTTCGTTCAAAATCTTTCAAGTCAAAAACCTATAAACTTAAATATAATAATAAGAATATAATTTTTACTTTTAAAAAGACAAATATAGAAAAAATTGCACTTTGACTGTATGTATGTCGTCGACAGATGAGAATGCTAAGCATATTCTCACAATACAAAAAGTTTTCATTTTCTCTCCTTTATTAAAATGATTTTTTTAAAAAAAATATCAATTCACTTATAGGTTCGCATAAAGTCATTTATTTACTATTCAAAAAAAATATTTTATTACCTAAAAAATGTGAGGTGTGGAATTGCAAAGATGCCAAACATTCTTCGCTTATGTATGTTCTTTCATCATCATAATCATTAATTATGATCATTTAATGAGTATTAATGAAATCAAGTACATGTATAGTCCATTAATTTATTTATAGATCTGATGAACTTTCAACAAAAATCGAACTGGAGCGGTTGGCGTGCAGCTTTGTTTTGTCAAAGAGGCCGGATAATAAAGTCCCCGTTGAGCTAGCCCAGTCCCTAAAGTATCAGCATGAAGACGATAATAATTTGGACGTATCGAGTGAGAGAGAGAGGTACGCATGTTGAGCATCTAATGCCTTCCAAAAAGAAAATATATTGAGGATCTAACACGTCGGTAGGCTGCTACGTAGGCACTGACCCAACCTTCAATGTCGTAGAGTGGTTGTTGCCATTGGACCGGAAAATCCAAGCATTTGTGGACGATTGCATACCGCATGAAATCGTGTAGTTGTTGATTTATTTATATATTTTTAATTCTTTTCTTTGGTAGTTGAAAATTTAAAGGGAAGTGATTTTTTTTTATTTTTTTGATGAACAGAAAAAGGGAAGTGATTAAAAACCTTGAATAATATGTAATATTTCCGGAGTTTAATGGCACCAAATATTAAAAGAGAAATGAGTAGTGATAGGCGGACCCATGGATCCCATTTGATAACCTAAGGCATCCACCTATTTCCCAAGGGAAATAGTTAAGGTACCTGAAATCCATTTTCAAGCCCAAGGCACCACCTCATTGGTGGATGCCTCCTCTTAAATACTTACCAAGTTTGGTAAGTGATGAGTAAGGGGCATCCACCAATGAGATGATGCCTTAGGTTTGGAAATAGATTTCATGCTACCTTATCACTACTGAATATAAAATGAGGTCCACCATTAATGCATATGAGCTTTAGTAGCTAGCCTCGTTAGATTTTAAGTATGATGGTCTCAGCTCTCCATAATACATAATATCAATCAAGGGTGAAGCCAGAAATTTTTCTTTAGGAGGTCCCAAGTATATGTATCAAAAAAATTATTGGGCCTAGGGTTGGGTTACCCCCAAATTTTTTTTTTAAAGTAATGATTCTCTCATGGTCGTAAAATTCGTTAATATTGCATTCCAATAAAGGTTTAGTACTCTGGTGCATAAAAAAATAAAAGCCCACCTTTTTTAAAGAATCATTACATAAACAAAATTAACTTTAAACAAAATTAACTTTTTTTATTGGAAATGTTTGGTAGACTGTGCCACATCCCTTTTTAACACTCATTAACTGTGATTAAGATTCACTCTCTTAAGTAACATCCATTTAACCAGAGTCCTACTGATTAAAATCTGAATAATCATAAATATTTTAACATTAATGGGGCTTCCAAATATCAGTTCATAAACTGTACCCATCTCAGCGGTCCAAAAGAGTGCTGCAAATGGATATGTGATTAGGAGCAAAGGTAAGGCCCCTCAAGTATTTGGTTCAGAATATAGATATGCATGTAAAATTTAGTCGCACGTCTCCCCACAAACTGGGCTATGTGTTGAATTGGATTATATATCTTTCTATCGAGCTGTTCGAATTGATGTTTGAGAATCCACAAGTATCCAAAGGTTCGATCCTCGGCGTGTGGGACTTGGCATTGGAACTTAAAGTTGTCCTCATATTTGTTCCAACTAGAACCCAACATAAAATCTTGCAGGCTGATGTGCTTGTTGCTTGTCGTTGAACGTTATAACCCCTTGTCCCCTTGCCTTTAATAATTGCTCAAAATTTTGTCACTAGTTGCTTTGTTACACGTCTCTACTCTCAACTAAGTGGGCTGTGTTGATTTGGGTTAATATCTTTTCATCAAGTTGTTGGATTTTGGATGAATGATAAATGATCAAGTTGTTAGGGTTTTTCTTATTAAATAAAAAAAAACTCATGTGGTCTGATGCAATCCTTAGTTTTCAAAACTCGGATTATATTGCGGTTAATAGAGAATGTTAAGGTTAATGGGTCCCACTAAAGAGATGTGATTAAACTGGGACTCTTTAAGTGTTATTAAAGCTAACAACATGGTCAAGGTTGACGACCGTTAGATCTATGGTGTGATCCCTCTTAGCCATTGGATCTTATGATGGGTAGGGTTCCAAGGGAATATAAAGCAAAGGGGGGGGTCCTTCTTTTCTCTTACGTCATTTAGAAGCCCCATTGAATCAGACCTAAAGAGAAAAGAGAAGACTCTTCTCATCATCTCAAGCACCGAGAAACCCAGCATCACACTGTGAAGGGAATAGGGAAATTCCAACGAAAGGTATGAGATTATCAATTTCAATCCATGTATGTTTTGATTATGAATTCTAGAAAAATTAATTACATGATCTAGATCTAAGATCAGAATAATATTGATTAGGTTTACATTGTTTTTATTCTGAATCCCAACAATTGGTATCAGAGCGCAAGGTTGACCACATTGTGATTAATTTTTCTTCATAATCAAATCTAAGTGGGTTTTATTTTCGGATCTAAATAATCAATTTTTTTTATTGATCTTGTGATTCGGATGTAAGGAAATCAATAAATAGAAATTGATTAATTGTTTTCGGATTTGATAATTAATTTTATTGTTTACGAAATAATTTTTGGAGTTGAGGAATATTTTTTTAAGATACGAGCGAATCAAATTTAAGGAAATTAAAAAAAAAGAAAAAAAAAGGTTTTCACCGTTTCAGTTGGATGGCGATTCCGCCACCGGAAGGGACCACCGGCGGTGAGGTTTTGCTCGTCGGAGGGAGGCCGACCAAACGGCACCGGAGTTGGCAGGTTTGGTGGTCGGTAGCCCCCCCACCTGGTGGTTACAGTATCCGGCTGTTAGGGTTTTTGAAATATAAAAAAAAAAATCAGTTTTCGAGTGAGGAAGATAGAATCACGAGGGTCAACCCAACCCTGTGACCCGATCCATCACCCGAGCCGAATGAGCTAACCCGGCACCGAATGCTTTGGTCCGACCTGACTCGGATCCAAATACCCGACCCGAATAGGGCATAATCCGGCTCGATTGAACTTCGAACCCAGTTCACTGGATAGGACTGGTTCAACCGGATCAAGGCCTGAACCGGACTGATAGCTGAACCAATCGGACCGAACTAGGACGCAAACCGGACCGCGTAAGAGCGTCAGGCCGCGCACGCGTGATGCGCAGATCGGCGCGTGAAATACAGAACCTGCACGTGAAGCGCAGTTCCAGCGCGTGCGCTGCGCGTGACACTCGCAGGGGTGTCTTGTGCGCGCGACACGTCCCCAGGACACATCCAGGGGGAGTGTCCGACCTTTCCTGAGGTTTTTGGGAGTTCTGATTCCGTTTTTGGGGTCCATTTAGACTTCTGAGCACTGTAAAAAGCTGTTTTAGTGCATAGACATTATTTTCTTATGGTTTTGACATAAAATAAAGAAAGAACTTGATACTTTTTCCCAAAATTAATATCAGGAAGTAAAGTTAGATCATCCTATGAGGTTTAGGTTTGGTCTATAAAGCATTCGTTCTAATGATCATAACCAAAGTAGGTTAGATTGTCTTACCTAAAGGTGACCGTCCTATGGAGGTTATGGTTATTCGAATTTAGGGATTTCAATCTCTTTAAGATCGCGAGTTTGCACTCACCTACATTGAATAGCTAGTCTTGCCCAAAGGTGTCTAGGGACTTCATGTAGACTGAGAGGGGCATAATGATTTGTGCGTGGCGGTGAGAAAAGGATAACCCTCTTGCCCAAAGGTGTGAAAGTGTCCCAATCAATCCAATACGTGATAGATCAGTTCTATGCGCGACTGTTGTCGCCAATTGGGGGTGAATTGCATGTCGAAATTTCTTGCCCAAAGGTGTAATTAGATGATGCGCTCACCTATCCTGTAAAGTGGAAGTAAGTAATCTTAAAGTAAACCACTTTAGCTATCTGGCTTAACCCTAAGACCAGATTAGAATCATAAAGCTTAAATAAAGTAATGCAAGATATGTATAAAGTAAATTATTATAATTTGTACAATAATTTGTTAGACATACCATAACATAGTAAAACATTGACATTTTCAGATATGGATGGGTCTGTTGTTCAGAAACATTTGATTGAGATTGAGCCTCTGAATGGTTCAAACTATAATTCTTGGAAAATGCAGCTAGATATAGTTCTGGGTTGCCTTGATTACGACTTTGTCCTACTGCAGGAAAAGCCGGTTACTCCCACTGCTGAGTCTTCAGATTCAGATAAGTTTTTGCATTCGAAGTGGGAGAAGGCCAATAGGATGACCATGATGATCATTAGGGCTTCTGTTCAAGAAGCCATCAGGGGTGGTATTCCTTCTACTGATACTGCTAAGGTTCTTCTTGAAACTATCAAGAAACAATTTATAGGGTCTGTTAGGTCACGTCAGTACAGTTGTTTGACTCAGCTGATTTCATTGAAGTATGATGGTGCTGGAAATGTTCGGAAGCACATCTTGAAGATATCTAAGTTAATTATCTCTCTTAGAGAGCTGGAGTTGACCATTGAGGATGACCTCATGGTGCATTTGGCTGTAGCTTCGCTTTCTCAATCATTTGATGCTTTTAAGGTTAATTATAGTGCCCAAGATAGGAAGTGGAATCTGCATAAACTGATAGTTGTGTGTGTTAGTGAGGAAGAGCGCATAAAGCGTGGGAAAGCTGAGTCTGCGAACTTGGCTGTGAATTCTGGTAGCAAGAAGAATTTTAAGAATAAAGGATTTCAAAAGCCTAATTCATAAAATCTCTGGCAATGACAAAATTCAGGACAGAGTCGAGGACAGAATTCATGTCATAATTTAGGACATAATTCAGGACATAATCACGGACAAAGTTCGGGACATCAATTTCGGGGAAAGGATAATACTGAGAAACCAGATGAGATTGAATGTTTTTTCTGTAAGGGGAAATGTCACATGAAAGAGACTGTTTTAAATATAAGGATTGGTGCAGGAAGAACAAAGGAGTTCATTCATCGACGAAGCGCCAAGGCTGAGGAGCTGCTGATATTTGAGGAACTCTACACCAACAGTATTGGAGGCTGTTGGAACTTGCTGATTAGTATTAGACTTTGTTTATGGTTTTTACTATTAGATGTTATTTTCATTGTGCCGTTGTTTAGACGAAATATTATTTATTTTGAATTGGATATAGTTTAGTTTTATCATTGAGGAGAGTACACTCTCCATTAGACATATTTTTCAGACAATTGGTAGTAATAAATTAGTGGATGATCTTTATTAGCTAACCTTGGACTCATATTTTATATCATTCTTGTTGTGTATATTTGTTAATTTTATTAGATTTTCTCTAGGTAATTGTGACAATTTGAATGGTAAACTTAAAGTAGTGATCTACTTGGATCGGTGGATATATGTTAAGGTCAGTGGTAGCAAGTTTGTAAGTTATATTTTAGATATCAAGATTACTGGAAATCATATTTCTAGATGTTTGGAGTTATCTCATAGAATTTCATGTTGGTTTACAAGAGATATATTGAACTAGAAGCTTAAAAGTTATTCAGACTCTGATTTTACTTGTTTTCAGGATAGTTTGAAATTTTCATCAAATTATGTGTTGTTGCATGTTTGAATTGTGAACCCGTTAACTAAAGAATTTTCCACCATAAATTTTAAAGAACTTGTCACTATTATGAAACTTTTAGAGTCTTTTGATTATTTTATTTAGTAGGAGTGTTGTTTATTTACATTCAGTCATTTATATGATATACATGTTATTGTTTTACACTCTCAGATTTTGATATGTTATGGTTATGCAAATTAAATATTGATGCATTATTTAATTGTTCTTATGTTTTGAATGTACGTGCAAAAGGTAAAGACATCAAGTGATGGACTTCACATGACGGATGTCATTGATGTCAGGTTTGCCCGAGAACCTCGCACAAAGCTCTCAAGTTGCTTGGGCCGAACACGGTTGGGCACCATATTTGAGGCCTTCGTTCTGGATACAAGGTGATGGACTTTACATGGTGGTTGCCGTAAAGTATCAGAATGACATGCATATGCTAAATGCATGTAGCGTGGACAATTTTTGGACGTACACATTTTAATCACATAAGGTTGTGTACAGTCCATATCACACACCATACTTAGCCACCATAAAGAACCGCTCTGAAACATTAGTATTACTAGCTGTTTGACCATGGAGTGGCTTGCATCATAGTAAAGGAATACTAGTAGATGCTAAATGCTTCCATGATCACCGTTAGTGGTGCTTTTGAATCGGAGTGAAAGTTAAAGAATATTTAGTTCTCGACAGCAATGTTTTTCAAAATAAAAGGGTGGCCACTCATGTTTTTAAGGTTGTTCAATCCGAAGAGTCATTTTATTTTATTTAAGGATTGCTTGGATCAAGTGGGAGATTGTTAGGGTTTTTCTTATTAAATAAAAAAAAACCATGTGGTCTGGCACAATCCTTAGTTTTCAAAACTCAGATTGTATTGTTGTCAATAGAGAATGTTAATGTTAATGGGTCCCACTAAAGAGATGTGATCAAACTGGGACTCTTTAAGTGTTATTAAAGCTAACGACATGGTCAGGGTTGGCAACCGTTAGATCTATGGTGTGATCCCTCTTAGCCATTGGATCTTATGATGGGTAGGGTTCCAAGGGTATATAAAGCAAAGGGGGGGGGGGTCCCTCTTTTCTCTTACGTCATTTAGAAGCCCCATTAAATCAGACCTAAGGAAAAAAGAGAAGACTCTTCTCATCCTCTCAAGCACCGAGAAACCCAGCATCACACTGTGAAGGGAATAGAGAAATTTCAGCGAAAGGTATGAGATTATCAATTTCAATCCATGTCTGTTTTGATTATGAATTCTAGAAAAATTAATTACATGATCTAGATCTAAGATCAGAATAATATTGATTAGGTTTACATTGTTTTTATTCTGAATCCCAACACAAGTATCTTAGTAAGGTCGATCCTACAATAGAGCTTGGCATAGGAGATAAGGAATGACAACAACGCACATATTTGTCATGATTAATAGAGCTTAATATGAAGTCTTAGAATTAACTTGTGGATCAGATGTTAGGGTTTGGCTTCACTTATAAGAGTTCTGCCCTAACCCGGTCCTAGTTCTTCGAGGGCCTAAATTTGCTAGCCCTTACGGCCTTACCTTTAAGGGTCAAGCCTAAAAAAAGGAGTTTAAAACAAATATTCATACATGGCCATTGGATGCCAATTTAAAATCAATTATTTTATGCTTACTATTTTTACTTTTTATTAAGTTAAAAATAATATAATATACTATAAATTATTTTATGCTTACTATTTTTTATGATAAAATTGTATGTAATATACTCTTTCTTGTTGTATTTTAGCAATTTGTTTGTTCTTTCTATATATTTAATTTTGACACAATATTAAAATAAGTCATATATATATATATATGATCAGACCCATTATTGTTTCGGTCAGTGGGTTCAGATCCATCCTTGTGAGCATGGGTTGGTCGGACCATATTGGTCTGACCAAGGGAGTCAAGTCACCTCAGCATCATGACCTTCCTAGGGTAGGAGGGACTAGCCAGGTGGTTAAGCTCATGCACATGCAAGGGGATTTTAGTCCTTTATAAATAGAAGGCCTTAGAGAGAACCCAGACCCCGGTCCGTGAGCCAACACCAGACCCAAACCAAACCAAGTCCAGAGAGGGTAAGCTATGGTCCAATTAGATTCGACCCTTTACGGTCTACTGGGAGACTCTGAACCATAGACCTCTATTAATGGACCTTGAGGCTCAAGGAAGAAGAAGAAGCTCTAGACCCAAAACCCAGATGTAGAACCCATTAGATTGGTTGTCCAAGATCGATCTAGATCCATGTATTTAGGAATGGACTTCGGTCCATATCTGGATGAAGTTGTAGAATGCCTTCGAACTTCTCAAACATAATACCATCAAGAGAGAGAGAGATGAAAACATTAATCTTATGATTATCATTGTAAAAACGTTAATATCACGAGTAATCACTTATTCTATCATACATATATATAGAGTCCTCCATAATTTTTGCCCATATGCAAAGCACAGCAATGGCATTGTATGAACAACCCCATTAGAGCCCTACTCGGGATAACATGAACATGGATGTGTCGTACCCCTTAGAATCCAACCAGACTGCAGATTTCCTATCAAAACTTAGCACCTCTCGTGGAGAATGTGTTTTGGATCTCTCTTTGTTCCCACCCTTCTTAACTAGAATTGTATCGGCTGATGCGAAGCAATGTAGATATATTTAGATGTAAATAATTTGTTGTTTAATTTTATCTAGTAGGGGTCTGCTTAAGGCAACTTTCTAGCTCAAAACAACATGAACATGAAACATGGTAAATGGTACGGTTAGAATTTTCAATCCAAGATTTTTGTTTTTATTTTTAAAATTTTGGATAAAGATTTTTTATGGTTTATTAGAACTTACCGGTTTAGCCCATATGTATGCATGTGGAGAATGCTAGCCTCAGTTTCTCTCTTCCTTGCTTTCTCTAGGGGAGGGAACACTTATGTAAATTTTTCCCGCTGGAACGGTTAAAATTTCAGCAACGTTAACCCTTCTCCCAATTAATAAGGCGCATTGTTAAATGGAATCTGGGCCTAAGCCTCTAAGCCCAAGCCTGCCCAACTATGTAATTGGGTCAGGCTGCAGGTCAGCTTGACTCATAGGCATCCCTAGCTTCAACAGGATAACCAAACAGTTTTTCCAATTGACGGAGTTATATTATAGGTTTAACCGGTTATTGATATAGGTGTATTCAAGCCAAGCTCAAGCTAAGGTTTTCACAAGATCATTCGAGCTTTTAACTGAACTCCAAACTATAAACAAGCTGAGCCATGCCTAGTTTGATTTAGCTCAACTCGGCTTGAATCAATTCATGCTTATGTTCAAGCTCTAGCTTGCCCATCTTGTTCGAGTCGAGCTTCAAATCTACATTTTCGAGCTAGAGTAAAGCTCAAGCATAGTTCAATTCGAACTCTTCCATACAGTCCTAAATTTAGAGGTAACAGGAAAAAATAGCAACACTTGTCGCTACCTTGGTGAGAGTTTGACAAAGTGTGCCTATGGGGCTAGCATTTCTCAACATGAGGATATAACGAGATAGTTTCACCTGTAACTGGTTGTAAGCACATGATATTTGTCCTCATCCAAAACCCAAAAGGCTTACTTGGCCCAAATAATCCAATATAACTTGGCATAAACCCAGCTCGAAACTAACTGTAAATTTAGGCCCAAGTAGGTCACAGGCACTGTCAGTACTTTAGAAAGAAATTATGTACCATATACCATATTGTAGAAAGAGCACACTGATCAGGCTTGGGTTTGTTTGTACAAGACTGATCTGTCAAAGAATTGGGTCTTAGTTTCATGCCTAAATAGACCAAACTCTGTTGAAAGCGGGTTGGGCTTTGGATCCCACTGATTGGCTGAAGAAGATTGATAATCATATAATTATAGGGAAATGCTAACGACCATTCAATGTGTGAAATTGTTAACCAGGACATTTATTTATAGAGTGTTCATTAAATAGAAGAGAGAAAAATCAAATTGTATTTATTTTCTCCTATTTAATGACTGGTCTTCTATGAAAAGACTAAAATACCCTTACCATTAGCAGATTTTGGTAATTAATGCAGAGATAAAAATGTCTTTGTGGTCGTTACCAAGTTCGTCCACTGAGTGGTCGTTAGCAAGACCCATAATTATGTACTAAATAATGTTAATCGTAATTGAGGCTCCCTTAGAGTTGCCAAGTTCGGCCGGCTCGCTCAGCCCAAATTCAAAAGGTATTTTGACTGGACCTTGTTCAGGCAAGCCAGGTTTTAGGCCCTGGATACATACTACATAGACAGGCGAGCTGGGCCTGAACTAACCAGAGTCTAGCCCGTTAAGGGTTTACAAAACCCCTTTTTTGTTCAATATTCAAGAATTTAGCCGCTAGAGAGCTCGAACTGAAAATGGCCGAAGCCGTCCTCCGACAAGTTTCACGTCAATCGCCGATGACCGCTGCGGCGGCGAGAATCTCTATTACAGTCTACCGTGAACGACGAGCTCACTACGCCACCACGACTGCCGCTTCGGTAGAAGGGAAAGAGAATAAGAAGGAGAAGGAGAAGGAGAAGGGAAAGTGGTTTACCTTACCACCGTTCACTTCCACCGTCGACGCTGCATCGTTGGCCAAAGAGCTCTCCGGCCGTTATTCTGACCGGAAGGGTGAAACCACCGCCTCCACAACCACGGCTCTCAAATGGGTTCTCCGTTGCTGCCCACAAGTCCCGAGATGCCTCGTACAAAAGCTCTTCCGTTTGAGACAGGTGAGACTCTCGAACTGACTAAAATATCTCTCAACTTTTACCATTCTGTTCTTTGTATTAAGAAGGGCTCTGCAAAAGACTATTTAGTTGGTGGCAATCTCACATTTTCAAATAAGAACTCCAGTGTGATTTAGACATGTCGTGATTCGACCAACACTTTAACTTTGTTAATTTAGCTAAACATTTTTCAGTAAATAAGTATATGGGGGTGGTTGATTCTGAATTCTAAGCTAGGATTATGTTGTGTTATGACTCGTATCGGTTTTGATGGATATTGAATTGATACAATATGATTTCATTTAACCAAGCAATCGACTCAGACGAGTCTTCCCAGCAGGGGCGGAGCCGGGATTTTTGGCCGGGGAGGACTAATGGTAAGGTGTGGGGGTTCGCTCCCGAAAAAAAAATTAGTGCCGTCAAGTTTGTGGGTCATCTCATCTCTTTGTCTGTTGGTAAAGAATATAGTTTTGAGTAGTGATGATTAGCGGACCGGCTGCTTAACTTACCGTCGTGTCCTCGTCCCTTTTAACACTCTTTTAATCCTAATTAAGCTTACCAAAATTAAATTTAAGATTTTTATTGTTTTTTTCTTCTAAAAAACTAGGTTGGATTGCTTAACTCTATGGGTGAGTGAATCTTAACCACAATTGGTGAGTGTTAAAGAGGGCCGTGGACCAATGAGGACCGGCCATTTCATTACATGATGGAAAACACATGTAATTTAAGCATTTTCATATGCCTACGCTATCTTAAATTAAATAATATAAATATATATAAAAAAATTTCTTCTCAAAATGTTCAGGGGGGGCTTAGATCCCCCACCACCACCCGGCTTTGTCCTTGCTCATTGGTCACACCCACATTACACTATACAATAAAAAAAAATCCCAAAAGTTGAGGGGGGGCTTCAGGCCCCCCCCCGGGCCCCATGTGGCTCCGCCCCTGCTTCCCAGAGGATAGCTCAAGTTGTAAATACGATCAATATTACTTACAATATGAGCTATCCTTAGGTATAGTAGTTACAAGCTCTTGAGGAAATTCATAGATACAATAGAAATTTAACAGTGACGTGAGAATCTGAATATTAGTGATAGACTTGAATGGCTTGTGTGGGGGAAAAATACCTGATGGGATACCTCCGGTAACGCTGGTCCAGCCCTGAATGGTTGCTACACTTCTGATTCCTCGGGATAGGATGGTCGCCCAACCTGCGAAGACACTCCGATGATCAAATCAGTGCAAAGATTGATAACGGGAGTTAGGAAGAAGAAGATGATCCGGCTAGAGAAGAGTAGGGGCTCAGAATAGAGTTGAGTTTCAGATCCCTTTCTTTGTTCTCTATGTTTGTATTTATAGAAGACACCTTAGGGTTGGCCAATTGTCTTTCTATTTCCATTCCTTCATGGAATAGAAGTCTTTTCATGCACGTTTGTCCTTGTCAACGAGACTATAGATCGAATTTCCTATTTAAAAGGGGATTGTCGTGATCTGTTACGAAATCTTCGGAGTTGGGATTGATTTTGACCGCTTTCCCAGTAGCTCGGAGGTTGAGAGGGCTTCGCCTCGGACCTCCCGAGCTGAAGGTCAGTTCGAGCTCATTCACCTCGGGTTGGGCTGCTCAGTTCGAGCTCATTCACCTTGGGCTAGGTTGATCAGGTCGAGCTTGTTCACCTCGGGTCGAGCAGCTCAGGTCGAGCTCGCTCACCTCAGGTTAGGGATACGAAATCCAACTTGGATACGATTGTTAAGTCAGGTGTTCCTGCCTTGAACCTAAAGTAGGTACTATCAGCTGTCATTGTGCATAATTACCGATTTTGACCTTTACAAATGCCACCTTCTCAAGGCCTTGGGGTGTGCCCGAGTTATTGAGAAGCTAAGGAGTCACTTGGTGGCTTGCTATAGTACGCATATTTTTTGAACGACTCATTGGTGTCCAGTCTGACTGGCCAACGTCGTGAGATGCAAAGCCAACCGTGCCCTCGGACGATCAGGGCAGGAGTCCTTTTGAAATGCTAAGCTGCCTATGAAGTGAGCGGAAGCTCTATTACGCCCCTCTTTCCTACAGAGAGGGCTTGACGTCTGGATTTGTCCCTCTATTGAGGAATAGGTGGCCAAAATTTCCCCCAACCTACCATGCCCCCAACCTACCATTATTTGACTATAGTCTCCCAAGAAGGGGATAGAGCGATCGTATTGAATCTGATCCCTATGACCCTTCACGGGCAGTAATACCTGAGATCCGCAATGAAAGAAATGAGGGACCATAACAAACCTTTGTCCTGCGATCATCCGGGCCTCAGCTAAGGATCCACAACGAAGGATATGAGGGACCATAACAAACCTCAATCTTGCGATCATTCGGGCCTTAACTAAGGATTCACGACGAAGGATATGAGGGACCATAACAAACCTCAGTCCTGCGATCATCCGGGCCTCATCTAAGGATTCATGACAAATGATATAAGAGACCATAACAAACCTCAGTCCTACGATCATTCGGGTCTCAGCTAAGGATTCACGACAAAGGATATGAGGGACCATAATAAATGCTCATAGTTAAGTGTACGTTAGTAATATGGTAAAGGCAAATTCATTCTATGGCTCTTTTATTGAACGCACCTTTTAAAGTTGGAGACATTCCATGGCTTCTATACTGGTTCTCCTTGTGCGTCTTTTAGGTGGTATACTCCTAGTGTGCTAACCTTGGTCATGATATAGGGGCCTTTTCAGTCCCCCCCCAGTTTTCTACTGCTTGTTTCATGAGTATTTTGAAATTTTTTTTCAAAATAAAATCTCTGACCTGAAATTTCCTAATATTGACCTTGCGATTGTAGAATTTTTTTTCTTAGCTGTTATTGGTACGTGGCTATCTTGAAAGATGTCCGTTTACAATAATCTCTTTGCTATGAAAATAAGGATTGTACTTACCTATTAAGATTGATGCATAGAGATTGCTATGTCTAGGCAAAATATAAATCTCAGGAAAGTAAGAAAAATCTGATTGTTCAAAAGTTATCACTTTTGTTGTGTGTGCCCCATTCAATTATTGAGATTGACTTGAAAGAAAACTTGAAGAGCTGATGTTATACTTGTTCCCCTTAAAATTATGGACATAGAGCTTTTGACGACACGCAAATCGGAGTCCAAACAATTGCTATACAACCAATGGAACCAGTGGGTTTGAATAAGGACTTTGGCAGTTTGGCCCAACATTAAGTCAGGAACTTGTCGTGTGACAGCAATCGATTTGATGATGGAGATCGGTCGGCCAATTTTTGTATGTTAGGGGTTCATCTGAGCTGATTCTAGGCATTCGGAACTCACTCTCGGCATTCTGAGCTCACTCTAGGCGCCCCAGCCTGTTTTGGACATTCTGAGGTGATTTCGAGCATTCTGAGTCTGTTATGGGCATTTCGAGGTCGGAGCTCGTATTGGCCTGGCTTATGAATGGTTCAGCTCGTGTCTATTTGGCTCTATTCTTTGAGTAGCACAAGCATGTCACCACATGTGGAATGCTTGGTAACTGTGAGCATTCTTACTATTTTATGCCCAAAATTATTACCTTTCGACTCCTCTGCATCACCATCATTCTCAAAGCCTCCTTTGTCATTATCTATATTATTTTCCCCATCATCTCTAAATTGTGTCTTTTTTATTTCATTACACTTGTCTTCTAGATGAGATTCCTACCTGGCCAGGAGAAGCTTGTCTTTCCGTAGGAGGGGCTACTGCAATGGAAGCAATGACAATGATGGGATTATCTTCGTCGACCACGGGTACTACGTCATGAACACTAATAACTGTAACATCTCCTCCACTCAAGGTCGCGCATCAGCCACTATTGCTTGCGACAACGTTGTTGTCTTCGCCTAGAAGGGCAAGACTCTTTAGGAGTACTGGTGCTGCACTGAGAGGGTTCTTGATTTGGGTCCCGATGGCGGTTCTGTTGTCATTGTCAACGACGGTGGTGATGCTACCTTGCTGATCCACGAGGGAGTGGAGGCTGAGTAGGAGTACAAGAAGATAGGAAAGGTCTCTGATCTCCATGACGGCCAATGCTAAGTTCCAGATTGTTCTAACCATTATCCGAGGTGGATTGAAGACAGATCCAAAGAAGTAACACAAGATGAAGGGGGACTGTTTGGGTTGGCTCGTCCCCTTTAGATAGGCTTGGCTTGGGTTTTAAGAGTGCTTGGCCCCTTGGGCTACAAGCTTTGACGTTATGGATCTAGAAGTCACCCAGGTTCTGCTAACAACACCACAATTGAGGGATTTAACTGCTATTTGCTCTGGAAGGAACTTGGAGTCGACCACTACCTTGTCTCTTTGGAGGTGTTGTACGTATTTTAGAGCTCTTTCCCACAGACGGTGCCAATTTTGTGGGGGAAAAATACCTGATGGGATACCTCCGGTAACACTGGTTCGGTCTTGAATGGTTGCAATACTTCTCGTTCCTCAGGATAGGGTGGTCGCCCAACCCGCGAAAGCACTCTGACAATCAAGTCAATACAAGGGTTGATAACGGGAGTTAGGAAGAAAAAGATAATCTGGTTAAAGGAGAGTAGGGGCTCAGAATAGGGTTGCGTTCTGGATCCCTTTCTTTGTCCTCTGTCTGTATTTCTAGAAGACACCTTAGGGTTGGCCAGTTGTCTTTTTATTTCCATTCTTTCATGGAATAGAAGTCTTTCAATGCACTTTTGTCCTTGCCAGTGAGGTTGGTTTCATATTTAGAAGGGAATTGTGATCTATTATGAATTCTTTGGAGTTGGACTGATTATGGTCACTTTCCTGGTAGCTCAGAGGTTGAGAGGGCTTTTGCCTCAGACCAACTGAGTTGAAGGCCAGGTCGAGCTCGTTCACCTCGGGTCGGGCTGCTCAGGTCGAGCTCGTTCACCTCAGGTCTTGGATACGACTGTTAGGTCGGGTGTTCCTGCCCTGAACCTAAAGTAGGTACTATCAGTTGTCATTGTGCATAACTACCGATTTTTACCCTTAGAGCTTGCAAGGACCAAAGAGGGTTTAAAATTTTAAATAAATAATTCAAGATTTCTAATATAGAAGGAAACCTCAATCAAATCTAATCTAATTTTACCTAATCTAATCAATTCAAACTCAAATCACCTTGTGTTGAGATACGGTGTTTCTCATCACACTTTATTACCCTACTCTATTCTCTATCACCCTCCCGCAATTGCATACTGGTTACAAATGTCAGCCCTTATCTTCCTTAATCTTTGTGATTAGTTGATGAATAGCTAGAACATCCAACCATGCTTGGTGGTTACCACCAGTTTGTGAAGTCCATCTTTGTCGCGTCCCGCTTATTTTTATGAGTCTTTTGGAGCTGCTGGCCTACTAGATCATACTGTCATGATCTTCTCCCAAAAGCACACGAATTATGACCTGAGAAAAACTCTCGTTGGAGTGGTCTTCAATAAATGAAAAAAAAGGAGCTCGTGAGTGTGAGAATTGGAGGTTGTAGAGGTAATAGCTATGAAGGAGGGCAGACTTTTTATTTATTTTTTAAAAAAAGTCACACCTGGATTTTTCATTTTAAAAAAGAAGTTTCACTCCCGGTCGGTGGTAGCGCACCACCCGCTAGCCAGAAAGGGAAAAACAAGAGTCAAGGGGTCTACAAAAGATTGATGGCTCTAATACCATAAGAGAAACTTAATATTATGTAATCAGTTTAAATTCAAATCACCTTGTGAGTTGTGATGGTATATCTCATCACACTTTATTATCCTATTCCATTCTCTATCAAGTGACATGGCCAAATTGACACCAAGTTGTATTTGTTCAACTGTCCACCGACCACATCTTTAATCTTGATTTTGGACTATGATGGATGAACAAATCGTTAACTCTTCAAATTATACCATTTTTTTATCGATTTGTTATGCAATTTGTGAGTGATGATACCCCAATATCGTGCTTTCTTCACTTTAATATTAAGTAATGAGCATATGAATTGATAAGGCTTGTTCCTTATGCTGGTGGTCAGTAAGATGGCATTTACTGATGTTGGAAGTTCCTTCCCACCTTACCTATGAAAAGGAAAAAGCGAAACAGAAGTCCCTTCCCTATCCCTTTAAATTGCAAGATTATACTGTGTTTTGTTACAGGTTCGGAGAGAATCCTCTAACTTGACAAGTGCTTTTGATCAAGGAATTCAAATTCAAGAACATCGACTTAAAAGGGTAAACATTTTTGCTGTTACATACTTGTTTGATTAATTAGGATATTTTTATCTGTACAACTTGTTGAACTCCTATAATTTTTTTTTAAAAAAAGAGTCTAGTTACTCTGTTTCTTTACAGTTTCTGATGACTGCAGGTTTTGCTTCATCTAATATTTAAATTTATTGGAAGGTAGCAGCTAAGGATTCAATGAACTCCGGAGATCGTATATTTCTTCCTATCACTGTTCAAGAGTTGCCTGCTGAGAAACATGAGTGTCACTGCAATGAGGATGAGATAAACTATATCCATAGCCTTGTGTTATACAAGGTTCCAAAATTTTTACTCTTTAATTGGTAAATAAACCATATTGTTTCACTGTCACTATATAACAAGTCATGCTTGCTGAGATTCAGGATCCAGCCATCATTGTTGTTAATAAACCACCTGGCATGCCAGTTCAGGTAAGTTGGATTAGTTCATACTTGAATTTCATCGTGTATGTGTTTTTTTTTCTAGTGAGACTCCCATTCTAACTGATATTATCTTTGAACAGGGTGGTATTGGCATCAACAGAAGTTTAGATGATCTGGCTGCGACTTATTTAAGATACGACCACTCAGAACCCCCTCGACTGGTGAGTTTCATGCAAACTTATAAGAAAATGGGTTTCATTGTCTTCAATGGAATTATAAGTAGAATATATTTATCAAAATGAGGAAGGCTATGTTATTATGGTGAATTATATACGAACACATTCCAGGATATAGTTTTGTACACATAACACACATGTTTATTAGTCTGACCCTGCCATGTTAAGTTATTACTTGGATGGAACCATCCAGGTGATTGTAACTTTTGCTTAAAAGCTAAAACTCACAGAGATGTAGGAAAAAGAAGAGTTTACCAATGATCAGAAAAAAGATCTATATTGGATGATTAGGTTTGCTTAATTAATGCTTACTTTGGGTTATGGCCATTGACCCATCCAGTGGGTAGCCTAACATTTGGATTATTTTGCTGGTGAGCATAGTGACAAAGTCGGGGTTCGGGAATAATTCGGCAAGGGTCAAGTTCGGAAAAATCCGGGAAAAATATAATAATTATAAAAAGATATCCAACAATTTGATTCGATAATATACAAAATAAGTAATTAGATTTTTTGAACTAAAGGAATTATTGCGAAATTTGTGAAATTCGGGAATAATTTGTAAATCGGCAAACCTAAAATTCGCGAATAATTCGGCACAACTAAAATTCACAAATTTTTCAAAAATTCGGAGAATTCTGTTACTATGCTAGTGAACACTGGCCACATTTAAATAACGTGTTTCAAAATGCAGTCAAGCTGTGCTCTACCCAATTACCCCAGTTTCCCTTTTGTCTAAATCTACACAAACTTTTCAAATGTATACATAATGGTATAGTTGGTAGTACAACCGCCATGAGGAACTTTATTGGTGTTAGAACTGAATTAGGTTCAGCATAATTTCATGCTATCTTCTTGTTGAATATTAGCTCGATTTTGAATTCACTATGCAGAAAATTAAAATATTTTATTTATTTCCCTGATGTAATTAACCTGAGCTTGTGTTTGTACAGCACCTTCCCTTGAAAGTCCATGTTATAATCAAGGATAAGTCAGTTACTTGTCATTAAGCTATGGGACAATAACATTATTGATCTTTGTATGAAACTGACATGCGACCACTGTCAATCTCACTAAAGATCATAGTATCATACTATACCATCAATGGAACACTTACCGAGAAATCTACCTAGTAAAAGATCTTGAACATTGCATTCTGTCAAGTGTCAAGCAAAAAATGTTCATGAGCCAACTGTCCCAGGGTGTTGGTTCAATATGCTTCCTGAAACATGAATTCAGCCGCTCACAATGCTGCTCAATTTTCTCTCAATTCTAGTCTTTGTTTTGTTCCCTTTGGGAGTGTCCCCCCTCTACAGGCTTCTGCTACTGTAATGGGGACTCTTTTCAGTAGCTCTGTATTAGCCCTCTTTTGCAATAGATATCTCATTACCACAAAAACAAAACAAAAATGGAAAGGGATTTCTAAAAGATAATGGAGATTGCATCCTGTCAAGCGACAAAATGTTTATGTATCAATTTCAAAGACAACCCATAAATCTACTGTTTCAGAACAAATAAGGTAAAAGTTTTGTGGAATGGCCAACAGTAGGTAGGTAGGAGGGAGGGAGGGAAAACTAACTGCTTCACCGAGAAACCCAGCGAGTAAAAGATGATGAACATTACATCCTGCCAAGCGACAAAGTGTTCATGAATCAGTTGCAAAGATGACCCGGCCCTTAAATCTACTGCTTCAGAACAAGTAGGTAAAAGCTTTGAAGAATGGCCCTCAGTCCCTGGGGTTGTCAGAAGCGCTTACATTAACATGTTTGCACTTGGCAATTGGCATCCAAATAGGTTCATCACTTATCTAGGAACAACTGTAGGGATGTGTTGCAGAGAGATGAAGACCCTTTCATTTCATCCAAGTTGTTCTGCATGGAGGAAGCCTGATTTCCTTTAGCCCAAACCCTTTCTAGGTCAAGGTAACCATTTGCTCAAGCAATAAGACTGTAAATGGTAAGAGGTTAGGGGACAACTTAGCAATTGGACTTAAAACACTCTGTCCATCGAACCAAACTAAGCTTTGCTTTTAAAGTGGGGCTTATTTGACAAACAACGGTATCAAAAGCAGATTTGGGCTTCACCTACCCTTTATCCACAATATTTACCTATCAGTCTTGAGTATTGACTACCCTCATAACTCCCATCACCAGTGATACTCTATTCTCTATTCATCCTCTGTAAACCAAACCCAACACGTAGGATGTCAAACCCTGTCCCGAAGAAAAGGAATATCCTCTTTTCTTTTCTTTTTTCCCTTTTCTAATTTGTTTTATGATCATCTCCTCTCTATTCATGACCAACTACTGACTACATCAAAGGGCAAAAAATTGGCATTCATGTGATTTGTACATTGGGCATCATGAAGCACGCAATGGTTGCTTATTCATAATCAAGAGTGGTATTTTGAGCAGTGTGTACAATACCTTGTGACAAGTATCTTTCTACAAGCCATACCACCAAACTTTTCAAAAGAACTCTAAAGCTCTAAACTAATTAATCTGTCATCATCGCCTTTACTTTCAAATCATTTTTCACAAGCTCAGCTTCACTAGGAAGTCAGCAAGACAAGTTTTGGTCAAGTCTGGCCTTGTAATATATTATAATTTGGGAAAATGCTCTTATAAAAATCATGGAATATGATAAGAAATTTAAAAGAGTGATAGAAACAAAGGATCAACACTTTAAATGATGAAAAAATGCCCCTGCTCTTTTAGTACAGTATTTTTATTTGCCTCTTCAATTCCTTTTTCTAAATCATACAACAGCAGTCAATTTAGTGAACTGTACTCGAGTATCCCTGTTGACTAAGCCAGTCAACTCGAGTTGGACCATATCGATGTTTTTGTCAACTGAACTCAAATTTGGGTTGAATCAAGAAAATTAAATAACATTGAGGCTCTTATGAATGAAACATAAATTTTGAATTCCAATCCATGTTAAATTTTTATGCTATTATCTGCAATGCAAAGTCATTAGTTTAATTCCTATGTCAGACCATTCCATTTCCCTTGATAGTCCCAGATAAGTTGATGTTTCTTATGTATCTGTTGACTTGAGCATCCAAAGTCCAAAGTACTAAATTCTTGGGCCTAATTTCTTAGGTTAGAATTTTATTTGCTATGAACAAGCTCATGTGATTATTAGGTACACAGACTTGATAGAGATAGTAGTGGCATCTTGGTGATGGGGAGGACACAAACAAGTGCTAGAGTTCTGCATTCTATCTTCCGTGAGAAAACCTTTGGAGCATCAAGTGATGTGAGTTAATCTTCCTCTCCCTCTACATATTTATATGAAGTACATAAGTTAATCTATATTTGTTGCTTTATTTCAACCTGTTTTTTCTGTTTCTGTTGTAAGGACATTGACAAGAGCAAAAGAACTTTGCAAAGGAGGTATTGGGCACTTGTAATTGGATCTCCAAGACGTGCAAGTGGATTAATTTCTGCACCACTGGGAAAGGTTAAATTATTCTTGGTGTCCAGTTTCTCTTCATGTGATCGTCTATTACTCTCCAAAATGCTTCACAGCTAGAATTTGCTGGAACCAGTTGCATTTAACTGGATTCAGCCGACTCTGCCATTGAATCAGTGAAATTGCCAATGCCTAAACTTTTCAGCAAGAAGAAGTAGAAGGTGATGATGAAGAAGAAGAAACCAGAAGTTATCTTTAGTTCTGTCCCAACAAAACCCAAAACCATTTTACTAATAGACAAAAAACCTTCTCACTTGTAGCTACTGCCAACATTATCATTATAGTACATCTATATCCCTTTTCTCTCTCTCTCATGCTTTCCACTAATGTTTTGTTTTTCCTGCTTTTCTTTTACATTGATTAAATACGTTATATTCCCTTAAGTTTTCAACTTGACCAGTAAGTAAAGCTTGGAATCATGAAACGCCCTCTGCACCTTTTGGTCCCCTACTGTTTCTGTTTCTGATACCCATTTGCAAATCCCGATTCCCATTCATGAATCATGGTCTAACCTATACCGAAAATCAGGTCACACCACCTTGTTATTAGCTTGTCTGATAATTATGGTCTTGGTTTCTGGAATAAATGGTTTTATCCATAAAAGTATGGGCATGATCTACAAGAGTCGCTTTTACGCTTTATGATACCTTTACTGACACTGACACAGCACAAAAGATACATTGTCCACCCATTAAAGCAACCATGCCTTATTTTCCAGCACATGTTCTTTCAGATTATATTTTGGTATTTATTCATTATACTAGACATTTGAGCCATCTCTTGCAGTCTTGCTCAGCACTAACAATTTTCCATCAGTTGTTGTTAAGCTCTCTAGCATCAATTTTTTTCAGGTTGTGCTGGACAACGGGAAATCTGAGCGAATTACCATTGTCGATGATGCTAAAACAATGTCATCTCAGCATGCAGTGACTGAATATCGAGTGATTCAATCTTCAAGTCATGGTTAGCTAAGAACTTGGCTGCAGTAGCTATTTTAGAACTTATCTATTTGAGCTCTGATGTAAACTTTTTAAACATGTACCTATAGATATTGGGATACATAGAAATTGCAGTTATGCCCTACTTATGACTAGAGACAGAAAAAAGAACTAATTTGTGCCCCGATGACTTACAACTCATATACTTTGTAGAAAGAAAAAAAAATAACACGTCTCTAATGAATAGGAAACATCTCTAATTTGAGCATTTTATTCATGTCTATTGTCTACCCATCTCCGAGAGCATTTCAAATAAAAGACAAGATAGACAATGATTTCTTCAAGAGAAAGTTGTAGGCTTGTAGCGGAAGAAATTAAGCCAAAACCTGCAAAAGAGTGAAATGTCATTGCCAATTGCTGTAACAATTGTGATATCTAGAGATAGGAAATCACCTTCTCTAAGGTCCTTCAAAGATATAGCCTCTATTGGTGGCATGGTTCAAAATATCGGTATCGGTCATCGTATCGGTAAGTTCAAAATAGGATAAGTATCGGCGTATTGGTATCGTGTCGGTTGAATACGGTGGAAAAATTCAAGATACGCTAAAAAATGTTTGGATACGCAAGGAAAAACTTAGATACCTTGCATGAAACCTCTTTTAATGTAAATATAAGCTATAAAAACAAATTAAATGAAGACCTCCAACTACATTTATAATTATACGTATGAGAGTTAACAAATTTATAAGTTAAAAAAGGCGTGCGCGCTGATAAATCTGTATGAAAATACAAACCATAGTTACTTAACCAAGTGATAGAAGTTCACTTACATTCATAAATCATTTTTGAAAAGACATAAACCCTTGTATTCACAAATCAAATTACATACATGATAGAAGCTCAATACCACATTGAGCTTCGTGCTGGCTTATACTCTATCATTGTGGGATCAGGAATTGAGTGGAGTGATACATTATAAGTAGTCCAAAAATGATGACACCACTGTGTCGAAGTCATCATCGTGCAATACATGCTCGGGTACATTTGTACATGTGTTTGCTGCTAAGTCATAATCTATCCATAGCTGTCAGTCGAAGACTGAGACTGAGCATCATAACCAGTGGCTCCTGATAAGTAGGGTTGGGCTGGGGCATCATATCCAGTGGCTCTTGATAAGTAGGGGTGGGTTGGGGCATCATAACCAGGGGGATAACCTTATTTGCATATTAATATCTAAAGTAAATAAAAGTAAAATCAAGTTAAAATCATTTATTTAATAATATATTTTGTAAATAAGTTGTATGTATAGGGTCTGTATTGTGGATCCTAGTGTAAATGGAAGGAGAAAAAAAAATTAACTAAAAAATTCCTGTATCGGGCTTGTATCGGCTCGATACAGTGGAGTTTTTTTTTTTCAGCGTACTAGTGTATTGGGTAGCTCCAAATAAGATATGTATCAGCCCGTAACGGTCGATACGTGTCGATATTTTAAACCATGATTGGTGGTGGAAGTTTGCAATCGCCAGGATTACTGGAGTTTAAAGTATTTCATGTAGCCAACAATATGTGAAGATCGACGGATGCATCACTGTTGATGACGAAAACTAAGTTTTCCTTTTCATCTATCTCTAGTATTAGTTATGGAATATATATGTGTGTGTGTGTGTGTGTGTGTGTGTGTGTGTGTGAACAAGAGATGACTTGATCTACTTCATTGCAAAGTTGCTCGATTCGCTCTGGAGACCTTCAATAAGAATGTTAGCCGCTTGCACATCAGATGAAATGTGGAGAGGTTTTATAGAACTTACTTCTACCTTTGTTCTCCGTGTGCTCAGTTTCCCCTCTTTTTTGGTTCGGGAAGAAAGGGGGGTTGGGGTTCTTCTTTGTTTCTGGATTAATGCTGAAAGCTTAGTATCATACCAATCATCTGCTCCATTGCATGTATGGCCAAGAATAGGGTTGGCATAACTATTTATAGATTGAATTATAATTAGTAGGATCACCCAGCTAGGGTGATTTAGAACCTGGGATGTCTTCTAGGTGGGACCTTGTAAGGGTTGGCCCCAACTTCAGTCCAATCTGTACCATCTGTGAAGAAGTAGGATAGAACAACTCCATGCCTGACGGAAATGTTCTTATTGTATTAATTAGTTTCAAGTACAACTAGTCTTATAACTAAATCTTACATATGTGTGTTTTATATTCTGCAGGTTATACATGGATAGAGCTAAGTCCACTTACCGGTCGAAAGCACCAGGTATAGATTGGAACTCAAGGCTAACCTGACTCCTAAAATGCATCACATTATGTTCAATCATTTGACCATCAATCTACCTAGAAAATATTCTTCTTTTTATAGCTCCGTGTCCACTGTGCTGAGGTCTTGGGAACACCAATAGTGGGAGATTTCAAGTATGGCTGGCAGGCTCACAGGAGATGGAAACCTGAGCCTTGGTCAAATCCTGAAAGGAGGACAAGTGAGAAGCTTCCCAAGTGGAAGACTCTTCCCTTCGGCCTTGATTTGGAGAGTGGAAGCATCTTAGAAAAGCAACCTCACCTGCATCTTCATTGTAAGAAGATGGTTCTGCCCAATGTGTCTTTGGCTTTGCAACATATGCAATCATCTTCGGCTCATGATCTTTCTGAACTGGGCAGCCTTGACTTGGTTGCTCCTTTGCCTTCACACATGCAAAGAAGTTGGGACATCTTGAACTCTTGAGCTGCTACAACATTCTCGTGGAGTCTTTTCGAAGGTATTTTTTTTTGTTTTGAAATTGGCTTTAAAGTGTTGGCAGGTGCAGGTGTTAGACTCCCTCTAGAAGGGGCATTCCTATCAGGTGCGGCCACACCTAGTTAGATTGCTTACCCATTTTCAGACAGTTATACTTTGAAATGTAAGGGTACTTTTGGAACCTATATCAGTCTTCTGAGCAATGGTCCTGCTGTCTGTTTACCTTTTTCCCTCCAAGATATACTAGAAATTAAGGGGGACCCTAGCACTTACTTGAGTAAACCCAAAAGTTAGTCAAAGAAATTTTTTAATTGAACGCAAAAATTTTTTTTCTCAAATTTCATCACATTGAGGTAATTGTGATCCCATAGGCCATAACTCTCCCAACATTAGAAGTTCTATTCAACTAATTTAAGTTTGTGAAAATTGTTCTTACTCTTTGTCCTTTTTTTCATCAGTTATGCAAACGGAAAAGCTACAAGAAAGAAAAAATGCATCTACCTCCGAATGCTTAGCCTGAGAGCAAATGTACATGGTCTGCCCAGCAAACACATGTATATTCAGGTGCTTCTGTTTCATTGGTCTATTACTTATGAGATCTTGTTTGACCTCTATGATTTTGACATTATCGACTAAAACCGGCTACATTATTTTAAGGGAGAGAACATTAGGGCCTCAAATCACAGCCATTTCAACAAGTTTTAGTCGGGATTTTTTTTTATCAAAGTCATTTTGGGTTTTGCTATTTTATTAGGTAGGGGACAATCTTTGTGACGAGACTTTATACTTTTAAAAATTGTTTGCTTTGATGTCAACATTAGAAAATTTGTTTAGATTTGTCTACAACTGAAATTTATTAGAATTTGTTACTATAATCAGAGGAAGATTCAGCTCTTTTACTTATTTGAGTAGTTTGTTATGTACATTAGGGTAAAAATCGAGCTAGGATAACAATGTATAGTACACTAATTGTCTCTCTTGGGTCTATTTTTGTAATGTTACCCTAGTACTCCCTAAAAGGTTGATTGGGTTGTTGAGAAGGAAAATATGTTAGAACCTGAAATGCAGAGAGTTTAAGTTGGTATAGCATGCTTCGCCCTGAATCGGCACCAGCATAGATCAAACACTTGAAGCGGATCTTGGTACGAGTCTCCATGCCGGAACTATGTTGCGGGATACTCCATCCAGTTCAGAATGGAAGGACCTAATGGGAAGCACAGCTACCGCGACATTGCTCACCTCAACTTTGTAATGTTGTTTTTCATGGTAGTAATGACTAATGAGGTATTGTGAGTCAACCAACTTTGATCCAGGATATCTGCCATTAGCGTGTTGAGAGTTGATAACCTCGTTTAATTTATGAGTTGTCCGCAGGGTTGATCAAGACCAGATAAGAGTTGGTAGGCCTGATATTTTGGGATACTAGTGGTTAGAGGAATACTGGATGTATGACCTTCACCAGATTGATTTGATGGCCTCTAATAGTCAACATTTCTATGATATATGATATATGTGTGCGCGCAGGTTGAGGATATAATTTGGAAAATGCTTAAAATATCCGCTGTTTCCATTATGTAGTCTTTGTTGCTTCACGCCTCACTTTTGAACACTTACTATGGTTAAGATTCATTCACCCTTAGGGTAAAGCAATCGAACCTTACTTTTTAGAAGAAGAAGAAAAACTAAAATATTAACTTAAATTTAGTTAAGCTTAACTAAGTTTAAAAGGGAAACCAGGACACGAGGTAAGGTAAGCAGTGGACCCTGTGGTCTCCTAATCAGGCTCATATAATTTTTCAACTATATTAATGAAAAGAAAAAAAAATTATGTATTTTTATAATTTTTTTTTTTTTTAATTTTGTTTGAAGTTTGAACATGTCATATTTTTGTGTTTTAAAGGTCCTACATGTTTTTCATGTGACCAGTTATCCAAAAAAAAAAATCTTTTTCATGTGGCTAATTCAAGGTGTCCATTTGATAGGCTTTCGTCTAAGTTGGCCATCTGTACAGAGCCTCCTATACGTCAACAGAGTACCCTACCATTTTTTTTTTTTGGGGGGGGGGGGGGGGGGGGGGTTGAAATTGGCAATGACAGTACCCTACCATTTTTTTCCCATTGGGACCTCTTTATTATTTTATTTTTATGTGAGGTTGTTAAGTGATCTGCCACGTGTACCAACATGTAAACTTGTTAAAAGGGCGATATAGGTAACCAACTAACTATTAATTGAAGAAAAATAGCCCGCTCCTCGCTCCAACTAAAATTAGTTGAAGTAAAAATAATCCGCTCCACTCTCAGCGGAGTTGAGGAGTTCTTTTTAACCTTCAGCTTGACATGTGTCCCTTTTTAACTCACTTCAACTATTAGTAAGATTTTCTAATCTTGAGGGTTAATATTCTTAACCTTGGTTTTTTAGAAGAGAAAAAGGTTAAAAATATTAATTATAGTTAAAAAAAATTAACCATAGTTCAGGAGAGTTAAAAGGGACACATGTTAAAAAAAATTAACCATAGTTCAGGAGAGTTAAAAGGGACACATGTTGGTTTAGAGGGGAGATGTGGCTCGGCTGAGCGAGGAGCGGATTATCCCTCTAGTTGAAGTGTCTTGAAAGCCAAGATAGAGAAGGCTACCGACTTTCCTGAGTCATATGCTGAAACTGTTGAATTGATGCCCCACCTCTCTTCTGCTAATGGTTCAACTTCATGAAAATTGGTTTATATATATTTTTAAGAAAATGATGAAAAGGTAGTTTCAGTTATCCTGTCTAAAGGAGTAGGTGAGGCACTATAGGAGACTTTAGATGCTTTCATCAAATAAACCAAACTGATGTGGAGCCAAAGACCAAGAAGATTAGTTTCACCGATAGAGAGAGAGAGAGAAATGATATTAGTGAGTGGGTAGGGAGGGTTATTAGCCATAAAGTCAATACGTAATGGACTCTGCTATTAGAGTATTTTTCTTTTTCGTTTACGGTAGGTAACATCTTGGAGTTCATTTTGTGTGTGCAACTTGGCACACAGATCCTGTGTACCCATGTTATTAGTGCACGACTTATATAAATTGTGGAAATATTGAGAAAAGGAAAGTGATTGAAAACTCTTGATGTTACGTTCTATCTATGGCTAGGCCGCCGATTGAAAATATAGCGGCTACAAGGTGTATGGCGCCGTTGGATTTTTAACCGTGCTGCCTTATTTCAATAGTACGAGTTTTAAATCTTTCCTTGATAAAAACGATCGAAATGTAGCTGTCATTCACAAATTATACTTTACCAACCTGCCCAGTTTATCAGTGGGCACAAAAGATGTGTGCAGATTTGCAAATACAAAACTGACTCAACCTTATCTTCTAGCCTCCCAAACGGGGAGTGCACTACTTACCATTAGAGATTTTTTTTTTTATTCAGAAAAAAAGGATAATCATCACCAAATATTCTTCTAATTTGTTTCCCTTATATTAAGAGATTACAATGCTACTCCCAAATCTAGAATTCTAACATTTTTTTTGTTCTAAACTCATTGTGACCTGTGGGGTTGTTTTTTTTTCTAAACTCATTGTGACCTGTGGGGTGCAACAACGGAGGTTGTTACCTTAGTTTCATTTAAGTATGATGTATTTTGTCATTTTCCTGTGTAGGGTTTATAAGGTTTGTTAATTATTAGTGATCTTATAGTTTTTTATATTTTTTGATATATAGTAATCTTGTTATTGAATTTGGAATGATACATTAAATTTAATGTATCAATAGTTATCATTTTTACTATGACTACAAATTATGATAAATGATTTTATCAATTCTTTCTTATATTTTAAAAACTGAAAATGATATGTTCATATATGTGTGTATATTATGAGAATGTGCTCTCAATTCTTTCTTAAATTGAAATTTGATGTTTTTACACTACTCGTGCTAGTTATTAGGTTGCTACGGTGCTACCCTTTCAATTGGTTAAGGAAACACAGTTTTCTTTAATTTGTAGTTTATATTTTGTATTGCTTTCCAAGATAACGGAGAAAATAGGGACTCTTTTACTATAAAGTGAGATTTTGAAAGTGAGTCCGGATCCAGTTCAACTGTGATTGAAAGCCTTTTTAACTCTAAATAAGAAGACTTAACCCTTAAAGTTAATGCTTTTTTTTTCTAAATATCAAGGCAGATTGTTTAAACTTATTAAGGATTAAGGATTAGTGAATCTTAACTACAATTAATAGGGATAAAAAGGGACACGTGGTGACCTGTGGATGCAATTCTACTCTCCTAATTTCAATCGGGATTGAATTTGATCCCAATTCCTTGTAGGGGGGCTAAGAGTGGCGCCTTCCTAATTGCTGACGTCTGTCCCTTTCTACTCTTTTAACTGTAGTTAAGATTCTTTAATTCTTAGTGTTCATATTTTTAACCTTGGTCTTAAGAGAAAAAAACATGATTACAAAATTTAACCACACAGCTTAAGGAGTGAAGCATAATTTTAAAAAGGACACGTGTCAACAATGACGGAGCGAGGAGTGGATTGACTCTCTTTCTTACTTTAACCCAATGTTCTCCGGGCTTACTGCTAGAAGTGGTGCATTTTGATATGGTAGTGACGGATGCATGATGTACTACCCCCCACCTACCGCACCTCCACTTCTGGAATGTTGATCTTACCACATACGCTTTTTTCCCCTCTTAAAGCCTAAGATTTTCTTTCTTAGGAGTAGAAGACGCTTGCCTATATCTATCAGATTCCCCAAACCCTCCTTCCCAGGAAAAAGAAGAGCTCTCCCTCTCTCTCTCTATCTCTATCTCTCTGTATTTCCTCACGAAATGTGTACCCTCGAAGAGGAGAGAACAACGACGGGATGGGCAGCAAGAGACCCAACTGGGATTCTATCACCATATACTTACACACTAAGGTAATTTCATTTCCTCTTCTTTTCTTCACATGCCATTAATCTCTCCTTCTTTCTCACATACCCTCCTTCGTTAAACAGAAGCACTGGTCCAGAAGATGTGTTCATCCAAGTGATATGCTGTGGTATCTGCCACACCGATCTCCACCAAGTCAAGAACGATCTGGGCATGTCGAATTACCCCATGGTTCCTGGGTACAATTCACAACCCCCCCTTCAGTTTCTCTCTCTTTGATTCTCATAATTATTCGTTTGTTTGATCGTTTGTTTGTGTTGTTAATTAATTACGTCAAAGGCACGAGGTAGTAGGTGAAGTGATAGAGGTTGGATCTGCTGTTACCAAGTTCAGAGCAGGAGATTGCGTTGGAGTTGGGGCGCTCGTTGGATGTTGCAGGAATTGTTCTCCCTGTAAATCAAACGTTGAGCAGTACTGTAACAAGAAGATCTGGTCCTACAATGATGTTTACACCGATGGCAAACCCACCCAAGGAGGCTTTGCTGATGCCATGGTCGTCGATCAAAAGTAACGCAACAAACATACCCAGAAGAAGAGTTTTACAGTATTTTTGGGGTATGTGTTATGTATAGAACATCTAATAATTAATTTTTCCTTTTTCTTCTGCATCTGTGTAGATTTGTGGTGAAAATACCAGATGGGATGGCGCCAGAACAGGCGGCGCCGCTGCTCTGCGCCGGGGTGACTATTTACAGTCCATTGACGCATTTTGGGTTGAGGGAGAGTGGACTGAGAGGAGGGATTCTGGGACTTGGAGGTGTTGGTCATATGGGTGTGAAAATAGCAAAGGCGATGGGTCACCATGTGACGGTGATAAGCTCCTCTGATAAGAAGAGAGATGAGGCTTTGGAACATCTTGGAGCTGACGACTATCTGGTGAGCTCTGATGCGTCTCGGATGCAAGAGGCATCGGACACCCTCGACTACATCATCGACACTGTCCCTGTCTTTCATCCCCTCGAGCCTTATCTCTCTCTCTTGAAGCTTGACGGAAAGCTCATCTTGATGGGTGTTATTAACACCCCTCTACAGTTCGTCACTCCCATGGTTATGCTAGGTGAGTCTCTCTCTCTCTCTCTCTCTCATATTCTATATTTTGTTGTGGTTAATGGGTATAAATGGTATGGTTTTGTGGGGGTGAAGGGAGGAAGATGATAACAGGGAGTTTTGTGGGGAGCATGGAAGAGACAGAAGAGATGCTAGAGTTCTGCAAGGAGAAGGAATTGGGGTCGAAGATCGAAGTGGTGAAGATGGAGTATATAAACAAGGCCTTTGAGAGGTTGGAGAAGAACGACGTGAGATACAGGTTCGTGGTGGATGTGGCCGGCAGCAAGCTTCATCCACCCTCTTAATCAGAGGCCAAGATCATGAGTTGCAGATTTTATGAGGATTGCTTCTTTTAATACTGCTGTTGTGGATTGTGCATTGCCTTTACCTTGCCTATATTCCCTTCCAAAAGAAACGAATAATAACGCCAAGAGTGCCATTATAGCTTTATTGAAATTTCATCTTGGGTTTTTTGTTGTTAATGTGAGTGGATTGAGCCTTTGTCGACTGAAGTTGACATATTTTCTATCCGAAATGATTTAAAACTCTGGGTAGTAGGTACTTTGGATTGAAAATCTAACGCTGTCTAAACGCTATCCAAGGCGCACAATATCTTCAATGGCGGACTCCACTTGATGTTTGGCGCCCTTAGATTGTCGATGTGGACAATAGGAGACCGTTTTGTGTGTGCAACCTTGCACACAAATCTTGTGTGCCCCTTACCGAGATCCGCCACGTGTACCTAAAAGCATCCAACTCATCTTTGTGAGATTGACGCCGTCACACCTATCTGGCTCATTTCTAAAAGCGACAAAAGGGAACTTGCTATTAAACATATTATTGTTATCAAATATAACTAGTAATATGAACCAATGAAATTCTGTCATTTTCTTTCTTTCCTTCTCTCTCCCCCTTCCCCTTTTCTGGAAAAAATGTTGCAGTCACATACGCTGAAGAAACTGTGGTAGTGACGTTGGACTCAGTTCTTCATCTAACTGTGAAGAACAATGGGCTGTTAAGGTTTAAGAATTTGATGTGAGTCAGACCTGGTGTACATGATCAATTGAAAAATGATGCACATGCTCCTCCATCGTATCTGATGTCTACTCGTTAATGGATATACAAATACTATGACAGTGAGCAAGTAGAAATGTCATAATTAAATTCAGTGCTCCTATTCCAACTCTTGAACAACATTTGAGCGCAGTGTTGTAGTAGCCAAATTCAGCATCCCTGCCACAGATTCTTCAGCCTCTGCAATGTTTTGAGGGGAAGGAAGAGGAAATAAGAGAAAGGAACTTTCTAATTTAGTCACCCTATCACTAGTTATGTTTGATAATAAGTTTCCTTTTGTGGTCTACAGAAACAGGATAGACAGACGTGACGGCGTCAATCTCACTAAAATGAGTTGGATGCTTTTAATTAGACGTGGCATATTTTGGTATGGGGGCACACAAGATCTGTGTGCCCCGTTGCACATGCAAAACGGTCTCGGACAACAGTACCTATTACAAAAGAGCAATAGTTCGCTCCACTTGCGAGGAGCGAATTATTGAAGTATTGCTCCTGGCTTTCACCTGCCCCTTCAACTGACATGAACTTGGGTTAAAAAATTTTAACATTGGAGTTTTTTTTTTTTTTTTGTCTAAAAACCAAGAGTAGATGGGTGAACCTTAGGGGTGAGTGACTCTTAACTAGAGTTAAAGTGAGTTAAAAGAGGGACATGTGACAAATAAAACGGAACCGAGCCGCACCTCCTCATGTCACCCACGTAGGAGGTGATTATTTTCCATTACAAAAATGCTCCCCCGCCCCGGTCCATTACTTAACTTACCGTGTCCTTATATTCCTTTTAAAACCCCTTTAACCTTGGTTAAGTTTAACTAAATTAAAGTTCATATTTTTTTTATAAAAAAATCTATGATTAGATTGCTTAATCCTAAAAGTGAGTGAATCTTAACCACAGGTGGACCAGCCATTTCGTTACATAATGGAAATGGGTTTTTTTTTTTGTGAAAACCCCTATTGTTAAGCTATTTGCAAATATCAATTTCCTTTTATGATTTTCTATTTTGCCTCTACTAACTTTTAAATTTTTTGCAAATCCACCTTCCATCCATAATTGTGTTAATTTTTTTATTTATATAAAAATAACATTTTTAACCTTTTTTAATTTTCAAAAAGATTTGTAAAACCTTTTCATTGGAGAATTTCTTGGAACCCACTAACTATGGTTAAGATTCACACTCTTAGGATTCATACATCTAACCTTGTTTTTAGAAAAAAATATTAACCTTAGAGGTCTCTATAAGCCACCACGTGTGGTTAACACCCACTAATTATGGTTAAGATTCATTCACCCCTAGAGTTCGTCCATCTAACTTTGGAATTTAGAAAAAATATATATAACAATACTAATTACCTTAGGTTGATTACGTTTAACTGCAGTAATATAAGGTTGACAAGCCACCATGTATCCCTTTTAACGCCCACTAACTATGGTTAAGATTCACTCACCCTATGGTTCATTCATCTAACCTTATTTTTAAAAGAAAAAAGTATATAAGTTATGTTAATTATACTTAAAACACAATTAAAGGGGCTATATGCAAGTTGTCATGTGTCCCTTTTAACACACAATTAAAGAAATAGGATTCATTAAATAGTTTTTTCATATAAAAACTTAACATTTGTTAACTAAGTTATAGATGGATGGTGAATTTATAAGAGATTAATAAGTTAGTTGGGTAAAATATATAATCACAAAACACAAGGGTGCATTTACAAATGCTAAAAAGATAGGGGTAAAAAACGAAAGTGAAAATTTTAAAAATTCCTCCAATCATATCACGTGATATGCAATTGAGCTCTCCTGAGTTCAATTGCAATTGGTGTGATCTGATCTCTTTTAAATCACTTCCCTTTTCTGAAAGGAAACAAATCCTCGACAGTTCTAAATGGATTTGGTAAATCCGAGTATGCCATGAGGTCACCACGTGAGTAGGGACCTTTAATTGTGGTTAAGATTCACCTAATTTTAGGGTTCATCAACTCATCCTTGGCTTTTAGGAAAAAATTATTAAAGGATATCAAAAGGGGCACATGGCAACATCAGGGGCATAACTAGATTCAGCAGAATCCGTTATAGAGGATTTGGTTCCGTTCTAAAATGTCATTAAGTAAACACATTTTACTTTACCCAACCTAACCCACCCGTTCTCAATGGAATTGTGAGCAGGGGCGGAGCGCGGAAATTTTTTTGGAATCCCTTCATGATTCGGTATGAAATGGTGGGTCCTCAAATTTTTTTAATATACTTGCCTCTCCCCCTCTTTGTATATGTAGTGCCCCCCCTTCCCCCAAGTCTAATATGTAATGGGCCCTCCAATGGTGTCCGATTATGCCTTTTAGGTCGCCTCTCATGTCCCTTTTGACACACCTTAACTATGGTTAAAATTCACTCAATCTTAGGGTTCACTGACTTATCCTTAATTTATAGAAAAAAAATATTAAAATTTTTTTAACCTTAAGAGTTAGTAAATTTTAGTTACGGTTTGAAAAAAAAATTTATATATTTTATTAAAACCAAGAATAAGTGGGTGAATCTTAACCATAGTTAAGGGGTATCAATTGGGACACGTGGTGACCTCAAGGATATTACCGGGGAAAAAACCTCAAAATAAAAATATTACCCCAAAAAAATTCCTCGGAGCCCCCATACCCCCAATTTCCTGGCTCCGCCCCTGATTGTGAGTTGTAGCAACACATGTGGCTACCACCTTGGGACTTTAGAAGTGTGAGAGTGAGACTTAAAGATGACCGGTGATCTTCTCCGGTTTTTTGGCAAAACCGGCTATGACCCTGTGGTCACATGTCCCTTTGGTAAATTTTAACCATGGTTAACAAAAATTTTATTATTTATTTCTAAAAACCAAGAATATATGGGTGAATCTCCTTAGGGGTGAGTGAATTTTAACCATAGTTAAGAAGTGTCAAAAAGGACATGTGGCCACCTCAGAGGCGTAACCGGTTACAACCGGAGAAGAATGCGACTCTTAAAGTTTGGACAAATTGAGACCTCAACGACACATTCTACTTAAAGTAGTAACGTGACATATTTGACCTTTACCTAATAACTCAGTTTATTTCTACTCATCAACAACCGCTCGTCACTTTCTTAAGCAGACGTGTTTTGGATGTGCTAATCCCTTGCTGCTTGAAATGAATACTGTGAGGGGAAAAATACCGGAAGGACACGCGTCAACTGCAGCTTCTTTCACGTTCTGGTTTATTGGTAGAAGGTTGGAGCGGAGGGTATGGCACCCTGACCTGTGCTCCGATGGTAAAGTCAGTAGGGGTAGAAGATGATGAACAGTAAACACAAGAACAAACACTGAAAAATACGCAAGGCACTGGAAGCACTGAACACGTATTCTCGGATCTGGGTTAATGAACCAGTCCTCCGTGCACTAAAAATCACGGGTTTTTATAGGGCGAGGTTGGTATGGCCATCGATGACCATAGATGGCCATTGGTGCCCATACCACGTGTCTTTGCACTCATTGCCAAATATCTTGCACATATCTGCCGCCGGTTGCATTACACGTGAGAGCCTCCTATAAGTCCAATCGGACGGGATTAGACGGTACGCAGAAGTAACCAGCATTAAATGCCAAGACAGTGCTTTTGGCACGAAACGGCACGTTCGGCATGCCTATCGGAATTATGGATCGCCTCCTGATCACTTCCTCCTACGAGTCGGTCTCGTTGTTGACCCAAGCTCGGTTACGGCGTAGATGCCTCAAAACACAGCACGACATCGTTGTCGGTGAGACAACGGACTCGTTGTTCGCGTAACGACAACGACGTTGTCAAGAGCACAACGTTCACGTTGTGCTTTAGACAACGACCACGTTGTCAAAGCCACAACGGAAACGTTGTTCTGCATGAGAACAAAGACGTCGTAATGCGCACAACGGGATCGTTGTATATCAGACAACGTGTGACCCCTAAATTTTAAGCACGTGACCCCAACTCGTGTCTACGTGTCACTTTTGTGAACAAAACGACAAAAAACGAGCTCGTCCTCCAACACTGAGTTTGTTTTACGAATTTTATCCGTTACAATTTGCCCCTTTATGATGCTTGGAACGAAGTTCGAAGCGTCATAAACGGACAAAAGATCATACCTGGCACCGCTCCGGAAGACGAAACGTTGCGTGCTTTAAACGCTTGCTGCGAAGGTCGACCGTTCACGCCAGCTGGTTACGCGTGCGAACCGTCACGTCCATTTAATGCGGACAGGCTGTCATCATCGCTGATTCGAATTTCGAAACCACTTTAATGACCCTGACGGTTATTCTATTTGGTGAAAAGACGATCTTGCCACTACTCATATTTCCGTTGAAACAGGTGTACGGCTCAGACGAAGGGCAGTAGTGTACTTTCACAAACCTGAGATGCTTATAAAATCTCATCGAATCCTCCTTCTCTCTCACCCTGTTTCATCAAGCACTGTTACTCTGCCGAATTATCTTCTCATTCGAAAGTTCATCTTCCTCAAGCTCTTCAACAATCTCTCTGAGTTCTTTGGTTCGGTACGCCTTTCACCCCTATCTCTTATTATTTCTTTACTATTTCTCCATTTCTCTCTTCTCTGGTTCTCAGAGTGATTCTGCTCTGTATACTCTGTTGCTCTGTTTACTGTTTTTGCCCCTCTTCGTTGTTTCTTCCAATCACCATGGCCGCCATCGTTCCCGTAGAACCTGCTAGGTTAGAGGAAGTCAGAGGCCCTTCCGATGATGAGGCCAGTTGCACAGGTAGCGCACCTCATGGTGCCTACATTGAAAAATCATCAGCTCTGCGCCAACACCAGTTGGCACATCTGAACCGTTACAGGGAACGTTTCGACTTCCCTTCCAACGTCAATCTCCATTTCATGCGAGATGATGCCATCATAGATAGGCGCTCAGCCTGTACCGTCGTCTACCTCTCCCAGCTTGAGGCTGGCCTTCGCTTCCCCCTCCATCCTGTCTTGGATGAGGTCCTGTCCACCCTGCAACTCGCACCGGGACAAATGCACCCGGGTTTCCACAAGTACATGTCCATGATGATCAAATTCATCAAGGACGGATACCCAATAGAGGCTAGGCACCTATTCCACTTCTGCCATGCCGTCAGATGCCGAGGCAATGACGATGGTTTGTACTCCTATTACTCGTGGAACAAGAAACCCCTATATCCAGAGCTCGTCTCAGGTATCCTCGATAGAGAAAAAAAGTGGAAAGCCACTCCTTTCGTTGTCTCTGGCGGCTGGAGGGCGGAGAGTTCCACGGTCCCCAATGTCTTCCGAGTGGAAGCAGGTATACCACTATAGTCACCCGTTGTCCGTTGTGCACCATTGCCCTGACTCTGTTCTCGTTGTGCGTTGTACGCTCTCGCCTTACTAACTCTCGTTGTACTCATTTGCTTTCCTGTGTGCAGTTGACCCGAATAAGTTTCCGTACAAGAAGTTGGCCCCAGAAGAAGAAGGCCTCCTTACTGGTATTCGCCGTGCTCGAGGTGGGGAATACATCAGGTGGAAACCCCTCAATCCTGACACGCGGGTCTCGTCCAGCACTCCAGCAACTACTCAACAACAGCAACAGCGACAGCAACAAGGCGCCCCCACCTCCGCACCTTCACCAGCCCTTCATCTAGCTGAAGAAGAAGAAGAAGAAGATATGACTGATACAAATCCACCCCCGCTAAGCAGGAAGCCTAGGTCTGCTCGCCATGTGGTTCAGCCGCCACCACTGCCACCACCGCCAAAGAAGAAGAGGAGCCACTCTTTCAAGGGTACAGCGACTGCTGACCCGAAGAGAAAGATGCCCACCCAGGCCGAGTACGAGGCCAGGAAGAAGGCTAAGGCGGACAAACGCCTGGAGAAAGAGAGCGCAGTCATTACCGCTCCTCCTTCCACCTCTGCCGCTCCTCCAACAAGCCCAGGAGCAGAGGTGACAACGGCAGTGCCCGAGGCAAGCTCGGCACCTGGCCCTTCTCGAGCTGCCACTGCCCCAGCCAGCACGAGCTCCGCTGTGGTTGCCTTGGCCGCAACGGAAGCCGGCACAACGAGTCTCCCGGCTAATATGCTGCCGTCCTTCGTTCAGCATTGGTCACCCGACTTTTCTCAGTTCGGTGCACCGACCGTGAACGAATCGGTGAAAAGTTCGGAGAAGGCTGCCCGAGCTCTATCTTACGCGATGAGGTTGCCTCGGGACATCGCCGAGGTCGGCCAGCTTCACCTGTCCGAGTTGTCCTACGCCGCCTGCCAGTCGGTGGCGACAGTAAGCTTCTCCCTCTCTCGTCTTTTTCCTCAACTGTTGTAATATTACTTCTCGTTGTGCTAACGCCCAGACACTTCCTTACAGATGAACGTGCTCATGCAAGAGCTCTGCGATCACAACCAAAATAAGTACACCCAGCTGCGAGATGGGATCAATTACTGGAAGGATAGGACGGAGACGTTGGAGCAGACTTTCGCCGAAGAGAGACTCAAGGCAGACTTTGATCTGTCTCAATCCAAGGCTGATACTGTTCGTGCTGAGGTAAGGCTAAACACTGCCACCAAGGTACGGGAGAAGGCTGAGGCTGAGGCACGATCAGCAAAGGAGGCCGAAAAGAAGGCCAAGCAGGAGGTAGGGAACGCTGTTGTACGCATCAGCGAGCTGGAGCATGTCTCTCAAGTCTTGGGCAGACAGCTGGAGGAGACTGAGGCAGCCAGGGCAGCACTGGCAGAGGAGCTCGAGGAGGCCAAGAAAGCCAAAGAGGACACCGAGAGGTCCGTGACCCTGAGACTGCAACAGCACTATCAGTCTCAGCTGGACACGCTCTTGGACGAAGATCGGGCTGAGACCGAGAAGGAGGTTCTCGAATCACTCCGCCAACAAGGACGCTTGAAAGAAGACAATGAAGAGGACGTAACCACGTTCTCCGAGCTTCCGAGCAAAGAGCTGATCGAGCTCGACAACGAGCCCGAGGTACAAGGCGTCGAGCTGCCTCACTTTCTTGAAGGTCCTGCACCCCTCCCGGCCGAGCTATCCCCGGCCGAGCTATCCTCCGAGCCAGCTGCCCCAGAACTCCCTGCTGCCGATGAAGTTACTCTGGTGGAAGCCCCGACTGCTGAAGCCTCTACTCCTGCTTCTGCTCCTGCTGCAACGATGATGGATGCTGATCTTGAGCTCGTCTGAACTGCTGCTCCTCTGATCCCTTGCTCATCTTCTATGTTCCTGCTTCTGTTTCTGATGATGTAAATTCTTCCCCTTTTTTTTTTTTTTTGGTGGGAGGTTATTACTGTAATTGCCCAGAAAGGGGCCTTTGATATGAATGGATCGCTCCTCTTTCCCATGTTTGCACTTCTTTTCACCTCGAAACATAGTACAACGCATGCACACAGAATCAAAAAGAACACAACATGAGTAATTTGAATGATTTTTCACAGTCCACTGTACTGATGTTAATGCGGTACTTCACTATGTGAATGTTCGAATGTTCATAAAATTATAACTGTTGTACACTAAATAAACTGTTTTGATCAAAACACTATGAGTAGAACACTATGAGTAGAACGCTATGATCAAAGCACAACGAACAAGCACTAATAGTAGATTACTACGAGTAGAGCACTACGATCAAAACACTACGATCAAAGCACTACGAGCAAGCACCACGAGCAAACACTACGTGCAAAGCACTACGAGCGTTCGCTATGAGCGTTCACCAAGAGCAAAGCACTACGATCAAAGCACTACGAGCTAACACTTCGAGCAAGCACCACGATCAAGTACTACGATCAAAGCACTACGGGCACAGCACTACGATCGTTCACTACGAGCAAAGCACTACGATCGTTCACTACGAGCTAAGCACTACGATAAATTACTTATGAACAAGCATTGCGAGCAAGCACTGATCCAGACACATCATTCGCGTAGTTCACTGTGAATGCAATCTGACAAATAAAATTCATAGGACGAACGAAATGTAACTCATTTCGAAGCACATGCTCAGAGGATGTCATTAGGATAAGCCACTTGATTTGCTCAGATGACATCCTTGTATGAGTCACTCGTGTTCGTCATGAGTACGTTGTTCAGTCAAAACTTTATTTGAATTACTTGCAAAACATTCACAATTTTACACTGATGAACCAGACAGAGAATAGTGTTGACAATGAGCAGACACACAACGAGCAGGCACAAAATATTGCAAATCACATATTGAAAAATGAGCATTATGATTATGTGAGATCACTGAAAAACTTGTAAGCACAGCGATGCATGTAAATAGCGTATCACAGATTCTATTGAAAGAATTGCCTCAGATTCATGATGTTCCAAGATTTCGAGATGAGGTTACCTTGCAAGTCTTTCAAGTAGCAGACTCCAGGACTTCCCAATCGTTCTACGATATAAGGCCCTTCCCAGTTTGGTCCCAACTTGCCATTGTTAAGCTCTCTTGTGTTCTGGAACACTCTTCGGAGGACGAGATCACCGATCTGCAGCACTCTCCGTTGCACTCTCTTGTTGTAGGCTTTCCTCAATCGCTGCCGATACCTCCTCGTCTGAATGCTGGCATCTTCTCGCTTCTCTTCTAGCAGATCAAGATGAATAGTCATGAGCTCTGTGTTCTGTTCTTTCTCTCCATCCTTCTTCCTGTTGTGCCAAGAACGCACGGTAGGTAAACTGATCTCTGTTGGAATGACAGCCTCCATGTCGTACGTTAGAGAGAAAGGAGTTTCATTGGTAGGGCTCCTTGGAGTCGTTCTGTATCCCCACAAAACGTTGTGCAGCTCGGTGGTCCACTTCCCCTTCGAATCTTCCAGCCTTCTCTTCAAGGCATTGAGAATATTCTTGTTGGCTGCCTCGGCCAATCCATTCCCCTGAGGATAATATGGGGATGAGAAGACATGTTTGATCTTCAGCTCACTGCAAAAGTCGGCAATCAATCGTCCTGAGAACTGCTTCCCGTTGTCAGTAATGATGGACTGCGGTATGCCAAATCTGCAGATGATATGCTCCCACAAGAACTTCTTTACCTCCCGTTCTCTGATACGCGCAAGGGGAACAGCTTCAATCCACCGAGAGAAGTAGTCTGTTGCTACTAGAAGAAAGATCAGGTTCCCTGGGGCCCTTGGGAAAGGTCCCACAATATCAAGTCCCCACCGCGCAAACGGCCAAGGCTGAGATACAGTGCTGAGCTCTTGAGCTGGAGCATGAATCAAGCGAGCAAACCGCTGGCACTGACTGCACCTCTTCACGTACTTCTGAGCATCGGCCTGCATATAAGGCCAGAAGTAACCTTGCCCCAGAGCTCGATGGGCAATGGTTCTCCCGCCCGAATGAATGCCACATATACCTTCATGTAGCTCAGCAAGTATTCTCTCCACGTCTACAGGATGAACACACTTCAGCAAGGGACCACCAAAAGATTTCCTGAACAATTCTCCTTGCACCAAGGTATAACGAGATGCCTTGAATTGAATGCGCCTCGACTCCTTCACACTGATAGGGAGAACCCCGTCCTTTAGATAAGCCACCAACCCTGTCATTCAGCTTGGGACTGGATTGACAAAGAACACTTCTCGCTGTGCCTGAAGAGTTATCGAATGATACTCTTGGAATTCCATCAGAATAGCCTTAGGCTCGTTAGCCTGCATCATGGAAGCTAGATACGCCAAAGCATCAGCATGCCTGTTGTCATCTCTTCAGGTATGCCTGATCTCCACAACGGTGAATGTCTCACACAACGAACGAACGAGAGTAGCATACTGCTTCATCCGGTCGTCCTTGCATTCATAAACACCATTCACCTGATTCACCACGAGCTGTGAATCACAAAACACTCTCAACGTGGAGATCTGCAGCTCTCGTGCACTCTCCAACCCAAAGAGTAAGGCTTCGTACTCAACTTCGTTGTTGGAGGCAGTGAACCCAAGACGTGACATCTTCTGCACTTTGATGTTGTTCGGACTTATGAGCACAACGCCTAGTCCCGAACCACTGAAATTGGAAGATCCGTCCACGTACAACAGCCAACCACTCCACTCTGACGACTCGGCGCCCTCCACAACGGCATCTCCGTTGTCAACTTCAATTGGGAGCTCCCGAAGATCAACAACCATGTCCTCGGCCACCTCCTCCACAGGGAAATCAGAAAGAAAACCCGCCATCGCTTGCCCATTCTCTGAGCTCCTGGCCCGGTACTGGATATCGAACTCACTCAGAGCTACTGTCCACTTTGACATTCTTCCCGCCAGCTCGGGTCGTCCCAGCACGACTTTCAAAGGATACGTTGTGATGACAACGACAGAATGAGCATGAAAGTACGGACGAAGCTTCTCCGCAGAAAAGACAAGGGCCAGACACACTTTCTCGAGCTTGCTATAATTGCATTCTGCCTTGAGAAAAGTTTTGCTGATGAAGTAGACCGGCTTTTCCACGCCATCACAGCTCCTCACCAGGACGGAACCAAGGGCTTGCTCTGAAACAGACAAATAGAGATATAAGATTTCACCTGGCTCTGACACCGAAAGGATAGGAGCTGAGCCTAAATACTCCTTCAAGGCAAGGAAAGCTCGGGAACACTCTGGGGTCCACGCAAAAATGAAGTCCTTCCTCAGCAGCTCGAACAGAGGTTTGCAACGATCGGATGACTTGGAGATAAACCGGTTGAGAGCAGCGATCCGGCCTGTCAGCTTCTGGATCTCCTTCTTTGACTTAGGCTCTGGCATGCCCAGCAAAGCATGGATTTGAGCTGGATTAGCCTCAATCCCCCGCTGACTCACAAGATAACCCAAAAATTTTCCTGAGGTGACTCCGAAGGTGCACTTCTCTGGGTTGATCTTCAGATTGAAAGATCGCAGCACAGAGAAAGGTTCAGCAAAGTCTACCACCAGAGTACCTCGTACTCGACTCTTCACAATGATGTCGTCGATGTACACTTCAACCGTCTTGCCAAGGAGTGACCCGAACATGAGATTCATCAGACGTTGATAGGTGGCACCTGCATTCTTCAAGCCAAACGGCATCACCCGATAACAGAACAAACCTCGCTCTGTTATGAAGGTGGTCTTCTCTCGATCTGCTTCCTCCAGGAGGATCTGGTTATAGCCCGAATACCCATCCATGAAGGATAACATCTCGTGGCCAGCAGTGGCGTTGATGAGCCTGTCTATCCTTGGCATGGGAAAAAAGTACTTGGGGCACGCCTTGTTAACACCAGTGAAGTCGATGCAAACTCTCACCTTCCCGTTCTTCTTAGGAACAGCTACAACATTGGCTATCCAATCAGGATACTGTACCTCCTGAATGAACCCGAACTGGATCAGCTTGTCTATCTCCTCATTCACTGCATCATGGTAGGCTGGAGCAAGCCTCCGAGGTTTCTGCTTCACTGGAGAGATAGCAGGATCAACATTGAGGTGATGGCAGATAACACTCGGATCGATGTCAGTCATGTCTTTGTGAGACCATGCGAAGACATCAAGATTCTGCCCAAGAAAACTCAGCAACTCGAGCTCCTCTTCCGTTGTCAGGCTCGTCCCGACCTACAACACTTTTGGCTCTTCTTCCGTTCCCAAATTGACAGCTTTCGTGGGCTCAACGGAAGGTCTGCAAGACGATGTCTCCAAGCTCTCCTCCACAACGGGAGCGACCTGTAACTGCTACGAAGGCACAACGGAAGCAGGAAAATCACACTTCTGCGATGCCAACTGATCACCTCGGATCTCCTGAGGCCCGTCCTACGTTGGATACTTCAACACCTGGTAATACGAGGACGGAACAGCCGTAACTTGCCTGTTAATCTCCTAATCCCATCTTTTAGCGATTCCTCAACTCTGGCATGAATCTTTTATCGACTCCTCAACTCTGGCATGGATGGCAGAAAATCCAACAATACTTATAGTCCCACCTCGGTTGGGTACTAGCCTTCGTTGGGTGTATAAGGGACCACAACCCCTTCTCAAGTCAGGCCCTTTTGAAGACACCCTAGTGGTTTCATTAACTCTGGCGTGTGTTTGGTTTTTTAGATTACCTCTTCAACTAAAAAAAATCTTAGAAAATTTTCATCTGTTGTGATGTAATCGATTGTAATGTAATCTAACAAAAAAAAATACTAAAGATCGAAAAAAAATATACAGACAAAGCTAATATGAACGGAAAAAAAAATCAGTACAATAAAATCAAAAACTGAAGCTTTTTCTCATAGAGGGAGAGCTTTGAGGTTTTGGGCCATCTCAATTGAGTTGCAGAGTTGCATGGTTAGGGTTTATTTTGAGGTAGGCCGTATCTGCCTCACGTTTAAACGGTCATTAGATAAAGAAGGGTAAAGAGAAAATTTTAAAACTCTCGTTACTACACTTCTATTAGTGATTTAAAACTCTCGATACTAGGTATTATGGAGAGTTGGTCGTTGATTGAAAATCGAACGGTGTCAAGGCACACACAGGGGTGGAGCGGGGGGAGGGTCCCCCAAATTATTTTTTTTTATTAGTATAGTTCGTCCCAAATTTTTGTCTTTTATATATAATGGTCACCCCAATTTTTTGTTAGATATATAGTGGGCCCCCAAATGGAGTCCGTGATGGCCTTGAGTTCGCCACATGTCCCTATTGACACCCCTTAACTATGGTTAAAATTCACCACTTTTAGGGTTCATCTACTTATCATTGCTTTTTAAAAAAATATTTAACCTTAGGAGTTAGTGAATTTTAATTAGGGTTTGAAAAAAAATCTTTTTTGAAAACCAAGGATAGGTGGGTGAATCTTAATCACAATTAAGGGGTATCAATAAGGAGACGTGGCAACCTAAGGGCATAAGCGGGACACAATTTTCTCAAAAAACAAAAATTAATAAAAGAAAATTTCTTGGGGGCTATGCCACTGAACCCCCATGCTCCATACCCTCAAATCCATTAATTGTTTTTATACATGTATTCCCCCCATGAAAAAATTTTTGCCCCTGGTGCACATGCACATGTATTAAATGGTGGGCACCACTTGATATTTGGTGCCATTAGATTTTCAATCACCTAACTCTCAATAGTTATTATCTTTTTTTTTAAGATTAACTATGAAGGGATTTTGCCAGCCTAGTTCCAAATCTTCCAAAGACGCAACTGCTATCATACAAATGTCACAATTTTTTACTTTTGTTTTTTTAAATCATTAAAATAATTAAACATCTCAAAGAATTAGCCCAACTTGTGGCTATGGAAAAATTGGAGTCAATGTGATTGGTGCTAGCACTCCTCAACTATGAATAGAAGCTCCGGTTGACTCCAACTCTCAACAGTTGTTCTCAAAATTGAGTAGTGATAGGCATACCATGAATTCCATTTTTAAACTTAAGGCATCTGCCTATTGGTGGATGCCTCCCCTTTTAAATGTTCATTTAACTATTTCCCTTTTCGTAAATACTCCTTCCTAGGCAATTTTTAGGTTTTCAATCGGATCTGCTGTTGATTGTTATTCTCTTATGCTCACCCAAAGGGTTGGAACATCACGAGTTCCAAAAAAAACTTAAAATGACTAACCATTAAAAAATATTTCTTTACCAACCTAACTCATCAGTTTTCAAGATAACAGTGAGGTGTAACAGTAGCAGCTGTACCATTTGTCGCTACTTTGGAACCCTGAGACTTAAAGATTAGGATAAATTGAGACCTTAACGATAGTTATGTGACATATTTGACCTTTCTCTACCTAATAAATCATTTTATTTCTACTCATCAACAACAAGCGCTCGTCACTCTCCTAAGCAGCCGTGAATATATATATATATATATATAAATACAATACCACATCATAATCATTTTGGTTACAAATGTAGACATAAAGCCAGCTAAGTAACTCGCTAGCTAATCTCCTAATCCCATCTTTTACCCTATGTTTAGTTGTCAAGAAATAAGTAAAAACATGGAAAAGAAAAGAAAATTAGACAAAACACAACTAAAAATTGTATTAAAAATCTAAAATTTTCTTTTCTTTTCCATGTTTTCATCAATTTTCTCGGCAACCAAACATAGCATTACCTGAACTCTGGCATGGATGACAGAAAAGTCAACAATGCATATAGGTAATCTTAACATTGCGATCAATTTTTTCATCTGTTCTGATGTAATATAACATTTTTATAAAAAAATACTAAATAAATCCATGAACAAAGATCCAAAAGCTAGATAAACAAAGCTAGTATGAACAGGAAAAAAAAAGAGTAAAATCAATGACTGAAGCTTTTTCTGAGAGAGAGAGAGAGAACTTTGAGGTTTTGGGCCATCTCTTTTGAGTTGCATGGTTGGGGTTTATTTTGAGGGGGGGACATCTCACGATTAAGGGGTTCTTAAGTAAAAAAGGATAAATACCGTCATTTCAAAACATATTAATGTTATGTCATTCTACCACCTCAATCTCAAAATTTGGAACAAATGTCAAAAACTCTTCTCTAATGTCATATCATTCCTCAAATTTGAGATATGTTATATCATGCGTCAAATTCGGCACATGATATAGCATATCTCAAATATGGCATTTGGCAATGTTTTGAAGTTTCGTGACCATCTAAAAGCTTTTGATTATTCCTACAATTCTCAACCAACGGCTCGATCAATAGTTTCATTTTGACTTTTTCCAATTTTTCACTCCCAACATGGCATTTGGCTTAACTAATACAACATTTGACATTTTTTTTAAAAGCACCATTAGAGCGCGTCACGTGCCAAATAGCCAAATATAACATTTTTCCACTTCAACAATCTCAAATATAGCATCGAGATGGCATTGCCACCGGAGATGCTTAACATGGAAGCATTTTTGTCATTGCAATTCAAAATTCTAGTACCTGTTTAGTTCTGTTGGACTTTCTGTTTATAACTGTTAATGAAATGATTATTATACCCGTAAGAAATTTCATAATCTCACAAAGTCCCTTTAACTGCCTTGAAACTATGGTTATCAAGTTTTAACCCTTGTGATTAATTCTTTCTAAAAAAAAATTCTAAAAACCAATGTTAGATGCTTTAACCCTAACAGTTAGTGAATCTTAACCACAATTAAAGGGAGTTAAAAGGGGACATCCCTTTAGTTACCTTTGAACTATGGTTAACAAGTTTTAACCTCTATGATTAATTTGTTTATTATCTAAAACCAAGGTTAGATGCTTTAATTTTAAGGGTTATTGAATCTTAATCCTAGTTAAAGAGAGTTTAAAAGGGGACACGTGTCATAAGAATATTATAGTCCACTAAATGTCAAAGAGTATTATAATAACTTTTTAAACATTTTTTAATGCAATTCAAGGGAAGTGGAAGAATTGGGTTATTTGTCTAAAGTTTGAACAGTTATGAGTTAATTTGCAAATCTATTTTAGATAACAATGTATTTGTAACCTAATAATAAACCTAGTAGTTGATATGCAAAACCACCTTCCTATGTGACTTTTGTTAGCGAAGAATGTTAGTTTCAAAAAAGCCTTTTATGCGACTTTTGTTAGCGAAGAATGTTAATTTCAAAAAGGGGTGTATTCAGGCCGAGCTGAGTCGAGATTGGTCAAGCTTGAGCTTGATTCGAGCTTGAAAGTTTAGGCTTGGGCTTGGCTTGAACAAGATTGATTTAGCTCGAGCTCCATTCGAGCCTTAACTTTATTCAAGCCAAGTTCGGGTTGACTCAAGCTTGATTCATGCAATTATTATTTTATATGATTTGAAAAGTTTTTTATGGTTAAATTATAATACAAGAAACTACAAGAATTAGTACCTTCATATACAAAATAAGATTACAAGGTAGTCCTTGGTCTTGAGAATAGAGAGTTAGGGTTTATGTTTTTAAATTTTTAATTTTTTTTGTTATTATTATCTCTTAAATTTATTTATGAAAAATTATTATAATTCATGATAAAGAAATGAAAATATTTTTTTATATTAATATAAATAACATTATAAAAATATATATTGTATATATATAAAGCATTTCGAGTCGAGCCGAACTAAACCCTAGATGAGCCGAACATAATCAAATTGAGTCTAGATTGAGCTTGGCTTGTTTAAATATTCGAGCTCTAATGCTTGGCTTGATCCATTCAAGACTGAAATGCCAGCTTGAGTTTGGCTCGAAAGAGCCGAGTTGAGTCAACGTGCCTACTTGGTCTGAGTGCAACCCTAGTTTCAAGGAAAGGAAAAATTTATCTCATGGCTAGTGGAGTGAAGGAGGCATCTTATCCCCCGCCTTTTCTCGCCACATGTCTCTTCTTAACTCCTTTGGTTGTGGCTAAGATTTCACTCACCCTTAGGTTAAAACATCTAACATTAGTTTTTAGAAGAACAAAAAAAATTAACTTCAAGATTAAAACTTCTTTAAAGGGCTTTGTGAGGGGCAAGGAGTAATCTGCACGAAGAGCATACTATTGCTCTCAAGTAAAATGCTAACACTCACCAATCGTGTCAGCACGAAGAGCAGACTATTGCTCTTAAGTAAAACGCTATTACTCACCAATCGTGTCAGTTGTACCAAAAGAAAATAATAAACAATGCTGGGTTCACTTTTCCTTCAATCCACTTTCCTCCCTCTTATTGATAAGGATAAAAAAAAATAGTGATGGACCACAAAAGGTTATTCTATTTTTTATGAATCGAAATTCTAACCAAACTCTCAAGTAGTAACCAAACTCTTGGAGTACGGTTATGCCATGAGGTCGCCACATGTCCCTGTTGACACCCTTTAACTGTGGTTAAGATTCATCTACCCCTATGGTTCAGCCACCTATCCTTGGTTTCTTAAAAAAATATCAAAAACTTTTAACCCTGATTAAAATTCACTAACTCTTAAGGTTAATTTGTTTTCAATATTTTTTTTAATCTAAAAGCCAATGATAGGTGGGTGAAGGTGAACCCTAAGAGTGGGTGAATCTTAACCACAATTAAGGGGGTGTTGAAGTCATTTTTTATGTTCATGTATAAAAATATATATATATATATATATATATATATATATATATATATATATATATATATATATATATAAAATGGATGAAAAGGAAAATGACCTGCACAAATAATCCAATAATTTTTTAGAATTTTAGTGGGGCCAAGTTCAAAGTGTTTGACCATTACCCCTTAGCTTTAATATTCAAATAAAATTCTTATAGTTATCTAGCCGTTAAAGGGGAGCTAGACCGTGTTAGTTGCCTCCATCAAAGCACGTCTCCTTTATTTTGAGGTCACATAAACGAGCTTCAAACAGAACGCTTAAATAGTGGTCCAAGTTTATCGGGGAAACTGTTTCCTGCAGAGAACCAAAAGCACATTCTTCAGTTAAGTTCTATGACACGCCGGGATTTGTCCCAGTGGTTGTGCATCTCCCTTTGGGGAGGTGTGACTTGTGTTCGAGTCTTGGTGTGGCATTTGAGCGCCCACCTTGAGTTCTAAACCCCTAACTTCTAACATTGATAGATAAATGATATAGCTGCCTACCAAAAACGTTTAAGTACTATGCATTTCATCATCGCCCAAAAAGAGTTGCAGGCAAGTAGAAAAAAAATCATTACAATCAATATGTCAGCTAGTTCGTTTCTGAAGAGACTAACATTTTCTGTCGGACTTATCGGTTCCAGTCTCAAGTTGTAAGGATTCCACCTCCAATGGTTACAAAGAAAGCTGCAAAAGATGTTGATGTGCCAACCCTGTCCTCCCTTTACCCATAAGAGAATCAACCAAGCACTCATCAGATCCTTCTAAGAGTCGCACCATGTCGGACCTCTCATTATACGCTTTCAGCGGTGTTAGCCCTAGTGTATTTCAGCTGCTAACTGAAGTAAATGCTCATAATATATCTTGATGGGTTGAAACCGCTCAGAGTCACTGCAAAGCAAGAGAAGCAAATTGATTCTCTGCTATCAAGCATCAACAACCAAAAAAAAATCAGGAGCGATATTTATACTTACAGAGGGGTGAAAGGATTATGACGAGACCTATTGGATACAAGAAGAAGGTGGTCTTGTCCAAAAAGGGCAGTACTGCAGTGATTTGTCCAATAGAGAGGAGAGTATCAGTACATCTATTCATCAGAGCAATCCAAATAAATAATTTGCCACTTGAAAAAGATTAAGAAAAAGAAAAGAATTATATTTGGGTGAACATGCAAGGAAAGGAAGATGCCGCCCTCTCTACCTCTACCACATACATAGGATACTTCTAGTTGGCTCAGAGGTTTTCTTGTCAACTATCAAATATATAGACATTTTTCCGCAACCTTTCCCATAAATTTCAGACCGTCCAAAGAATGTGATAGATTAGATGAGTGGGATCCTCTGATGGGGGTGATCAACTAGGTCAAACCTATTGCATTAAGCATTTGGACCCCAACATGCCATGTGCAGCACAGGTGGGGGAAGGTAGCTGCTTCTCATCCTACTATCCTGACCCAATATTCCTCATATAAGAAAAGAAAAGAATAATACTAAGAATTAAAATCTGCTTACCATCATATCCTAAAAAGTTGAGATAGTGATAGTATGAAAAGGCCACCATGAATAGCAAATTTGATAGCAAAACGGGAATGAAACCATGTGCCACCAAAAGAGGTGATAGAAAATAATGAATCACTGGAACAAAACTAAAGATATCAGTAACGTCCTTGTGCATATAATCAGGATCAAATTTTTAAAAGGTAAGCAAATTAATAGCACTTACCGTAAAGCATAACGAACATAGGGAAGAAAGAGTTGCAGTGCACATCAAATGCATACAGCCTTCATGAGAGAAACCACATTCAGCATAGAAAAATTAATGTTTCGTTAAATCTTGCAAGTCTAAATAAGAAAAGAAAGGTTTTTACATAAATATAAAAATGAAATAAAATAAAATAAGAGATATTAAGTGGACCAAACCAATTTTGTATCACGCAAAATTTATATGCAGTTCAGAATTCAAATGAGAAGAAGCATGCCACTGTTGGATCAAAAATTTGTTGAGCTGTTGCAAATAGTATATAATATCCAATATAGTAAAAAAGTAAGGTTTCATGACTTGCCATTCAACACGTTGCTCAACCACGTGACTATTTGGAGTCTCTTCACGAAGGTAAGAATTTGTCAGGAACCTGCATGGACATTGAAGGTGAGAAATGTGATCTGTTATCAATTATCATACCAGAGTACTTATTAGAACACTTAGAAGCATATACTCACACAAGTCAGGCCACCCACCACTGCAGTAGAAAGAATGGATATGAACTTTTTAGGCAAATGAAATGTCTTTCCAGAGCACGATAATCAAAGCCCATTTAGTATGACATTTATCCAAGATTAGATTTATAACTTTACTATCAATGTTTTGCATAAATATGCCATAGAACTAGGGGTGTCAACGGGTAGGGTAAGAGTTGGGTAAGACCTTTCCCTTACCTATTTATGATTTCTTACCTGCCTTACCCATACCTTCTCAGGTCGGGTAAAATTTTCAATTATCCACACCCCCTCGAGTAGGGTAAAGATTTTTAATTACCTATCAAGTAATCAAGCAATTAGGTAAAATAATCATTTCATTTTTACCTATATTAACGCAATTTACAATAGCATAATTAGGTAATCAAGTAAAACCTAATAAATTTATGTTAAATCAAATAAATTATGTATCTCACACCACAAACCATTCTTATTCATACATAACAACAAAATCATCAAACCACAAAATAGAATATAAAAAAATCCAACAACACGTCATCTCAAAAAACTTTAACTCATCCATAAAACAACAATATAATCATCAAACTAGAAAAGAACTGAGATTGAACAATACAAAGCAGCTAACTCTAAGAAAGCTGTATAACAAAACTAATATCAAGAATGAACAGAATGAACCAAAAATAAATCATGTAAAATTTACAGGGCTTTTCTTAGAAACCAAGCAGTTCTTTGAATTACACAGAATTAGAAACTCGATGATGCACGCAGAACTGAACAAAGATCTATGCAACATTTACAGCACTTAAGAACCCCAATTCCGAACAAATCTCCCCAAAAGATTATATACAATTTGCAACTGTAGCTTTCCACCAACTTCAATGGACATAGAAAACAACCAAAAACCCAAACCAGAGTACCAGACAAGGTAGCATTTATTTGTGCAATTAGGGGATTACCATCTGATGATGCTCTAATTCGAGAGAATCTGAGAGTAGCCCCGAGTCTCCAACACCTATAGTAGGGAGTTAGTCAACGGTTTATATACGTTCCATGAACACCACTGACAGCACTAGTGAGGAATGAGTTTGTGTAAGTTGAAGGCTTTGAATGTCCAAGATGAAGGCTAAAATGAGGATGATGAAGATAGTGAGGAAAGATTTGATAGCACACACTCTGACCGATGTTATGGCTTTTGATAGAATGGAAGGACATACAGAATTCTTGTTGCCGAACCCAAAGAGTTGGTGGATTGTTGGCCAGGATTCCTAAAGTAAAGCAATAAGGCCTAAAACAGTCCTAAAACCGTCCAAGACCCATAGAAAAAGAAGCGGGTTCAATCGTTCCACCTTGGGGTATAGAAAGAGATGGGATTAGCAATGCAAAATAACTAGAAATTATGTTAAATAATGTTTGCCCAAATTGTAGGGTTAGTGATGTTAAAATAAAAGGTTAATGCTATGGCAAATTTTCTGAAATATGACTCGAGGAAACAATTTTTCTTCTAGGAGATTTATATATTTTAGTATATCTTGCTAATAATATATCATTTTTATCACCTTCCTTTTTGGATCAATCCATTTCACACTTGCTCTGCCTAATACAGAAGTCTTAACATTTTTCATTTCAGAATTTTTGTATTTCTTAAGCATAATTTCACCATTTCCAATGACTGGCCAACCACCACAAAGAGTTCAACCACACTGAAGTGTCCAGCCTTCTTGAAATAGCAGAAGACTAACAAGCCTTTACTATAAAGCAGTATTTACACCCTTGAATGTGCATCAACTAACACATGAAACCATCCAGGTCTGAGCCCAGATCTTAAATTTCCATAGCAATTGCAGGTTTGGGTTCTCTTTTGCCAACAAACTGAAGAGTATTGAATCCTGTGGAGGCGAACTATTACCCATGGCATCAGCTAAGAAGTGAGCATCCATAAATTCCAAAGATAACTGTTAAAAAAAAGACTGATACAGGTTACTGCTTTCAATCTCAAAGTGATGGAAAATGAAAATACCACCTCTGCATCAGAGAACACTATCAACAAATCCATATAGTGCACCTACTACCATACTCAGCAATCACCACTCTAGAGCCAAATATAGTAAAAGAGGTAGGACATAATACAGGAATACAACCCATCTGTCTTCAAATACAATTATGCATATAAGAATTATTAGGTATTCAAAAAAAAAATAGTCACATATTACAATGGCTAAAGAGAACCAGCTCTTACTTTTTTCACTATTGGAATAAATAAGTAATATGGGACATAATGCAAGTATCATGTCTTTTAAGTAGAAGTTTTACCAACAACACGTAGCCAGAATTACTCCAGTTGCTAAGAAATGAAAAACCAATACTGCAATAACCGTGAAAACAGCATGAGCCACACTGTGAGCATACCTGAATAAACAAAAGAAAGGAAGGCAAAATTAAAATCAACAAGTCAAGAGTTATCCTGTCTACTGATTGAGACATAAGATATTTGGACAATCTAAATTCAGACATTCAAGTAATCCAAATTGATCAAAACTGGAACCATGAAATTTATGAAACTAGAACAAAGTTAAAAATTGAATGACAATACCATCCATAATTCAACATTTTGTTAGAACCATTATGCATATAAATTTCTAGTTAAAAATCTCACTTTCAGATGTCTTTTTGCAAGGAAAACGCAAAAGAAATTTCTGTTGTTTTCCTATGGTTTTAGCTGAGAACATAATGAGAAAGTTGGACAAAATAACTTATATAGATTATAATAGTAAGACTCAAAATGACATTCATCAAAAATATACATCATGAGAAATTAGAGTGTTGATAGTTTTTCTATATCAGAAAATAAGGTAATTTTCTCAAGTACCATAGATAATTGTGACAGTATTCATCTCTATTATGATATCAGCCAGTGACAAGCAAGTATATGGGAAACTTACGCGGCACAATAAGCCGAAGTTGCAACTACCAAAAGAAGACTGCAGATAACAACAAAAGCAGGATCATCGCGTGCCCATTGGTTCTTTGTTTCTGGGACAAAAAAGAGAAGAAAATTCCAACTCGTCACTTACTTCTAATAAAACATGACAATTTTCAACATTTTCAACGACTGCATATGCACCAGAAAGTGAGTACGGGAAGAATCTCAAGCACAAAAAGAATTTAACAAAATCTTACAAAATAAATCTTTTTTCCCCTCTTTATGCTACGCAAAGCAAAAATGTGTGTGGAATGGGAAGACATGGAGTCTCTCCTACTCTATACTCACTTGAAGAAACACTCAAATGAAAAGTTCAATCCGAAGGAAACAATAGAAAATAAAAGTCTGTGTAATGAGAGAAAACCTGTAAACAAATATTATGCCATAAGACAACTGATAGAATGTAAAATAAAGAATATGAACATCTTGTGTAAATGATATGTTGGCACATCATTCCATGCACCAGAAGACAGAAACTAGGAAAAGGAGAGGGGGAAGAAGTATATCTATTTGTAAGAACAAGTTGCATTGGGTGCATCAACATGCACTTACACATATATAGTGTAATATGGTATACTATGACCACGAAGTAACTATAACATGCTTTGTGTAAAAATAAGCTTTACGTTAAATTGTAAATATAAAAAACATATATTACATACAACTTTGGTATAATATAGAAATGTGGATCAAAAATATTACATATAAGTATCACATATTGAACGTGTATATTTACAAAATTTCCAGTATTAAAATCATTTGTTAGAAGCAAACATCACCAGAACTTCTATTACATTTGAAGCAAGCGTTCAGTTAATCTAAGAACTAAACCATTGCCCTCTGGTTGGAAACTGGTGTTTCCAATCTACTGCGCTTTTCATATGACTAGACGCAGCAAAAATTAGATTATGCCCACTGTGGAGTTTCAGCATTATTCAGGAAGCGGATTTCCATTGCTATTTCTGTTACTATTACAAAGCCAATTGTATAGTGTGTACTGACCAAGACTTTAAGAAATAAAAGACCTGGATGGATAACACATATAAAGATAGACAATTATAGCCTCTGGAATATAACATACAGAGAATTTACAGATTTACAACCAAATCAAAAGGGTTAGGAGTTAGGACAGAAACAGTAGCCCCATATCACAATTTGGCAATAAAGCACTTATCAACCAGATGACAGCTAACAAATGGTCAATGGGAAGCAGGAATACTTACGCTTGTGATACTTTGTGTGCTGATAGCTGTATTCCATTGTTCAGTTCCACATGCAAAAGGCAAAATTAAAACAATTAGGAATTTGTCCTATAAACTCGCAACACTCTTTAAACACCCTGAATATTTCATGACATTCATATTTTGACAGCAGTGTAAACCTTACATGCATTCTCCAAAATAATACTAGTCACATAAGCTTGTTTGACCATGTAGCTTCAATTGGTTGAAATTATGACAGAATAAGGTTTACATGACCCTTTCATATACTTTAACCAACTACAAATTCAATAAACAATGCTAGAAAAAATTTTACAGCAGCTAAAAATAAATGGGACCAAGAAGAGCAAATAGCACTTAAAATTTCTCATCTGCTTGAAAAATGAAAAATTGAATAGGAATAGAACAAAAGGTGAATGTTAGCTAACTCCATTATTCTTGGAAAAATAAAAGTTGGAAACCGATGGCTTAAATTTCTCTTGCAGGGAGACCCAATAACGAAAGTAAAATCAAACGTCACTTTCTCAAATTACCGAATAATTTTGCTAGCATAAAAAGAAAGAAAGAAAGAAAAATAAAACCCATAGCAGGTTAAGGATCACTTTTTCTTTGTGGTAATTGATGTTGCCTGAAGGTAAAAGAAAGGGTCATGTTAACCCAATGTCTTTTTTTATCGACATCTTAACCCAATATATTTAAGAAAGACCAAGGTAACTATTGCATGCACAAAAGAAGTAAGGCAGGAAGGATACATACACAACTTTTGGTGAGGTGCAGAGATGAAGCATTTGCCAGAAAGAATATTCAATATCCATTTGTTGCCACTACAATGAACCAGGAAAAAAAACAATATGAGATATAAACTAAAATATCCAATGGAAAAGTGGCACCAGAGAACAATAACAAGTCGCATACAACTTCACTTAAGAATTAAGTGGCCCAATATATCCATAAAAAGACATTTCATTTGGAAATGCTCAATCCAGAAAGCAAAAAAATTGTAATTAGCAATTAGTCAGCCATAAGCAAGTCAGAAACAAGCCACCACCCCAGATATGCAGGTGTTCATCACATTGATGACACCTTTTATTAATGACCTAATAAGTTGGACATCAGAATGTTGCCAATGTCAGGTGTGATCGCAAGGTATCATCATAAAGACCTTGGTGTAGCATAGCAACCTTTGGAGAAGAGCCAAAAGGTCTTCCTCACACAAGCACACAAGTGTACTAACATGGGAAAGTTGGAGTTTCCACCAACCATGGATTACAATGTGATTGATCACCATGAAAATAAAATGCATTTTATAGCAAAATGATTCCAGATCTAAGAAGCCAATGAGATTCTAGGAAAGGAGGTCCAATTATAAATCAGGAGAGGTGTTAGGCATCCCAATCCATCCGTCCAAAGTACGGTTAGCTATGCTTCCAATGTTCCCTTCTAATGTCTATCTGAAAAACCTGCTTAAGCAAATGAAAATGATGATAATGTAAGGATGAATTTGCATGCTTTATGCTATTAATCCTAGAGTAGGCCATTGGAGTTACTCTCTTTGAAGGTCTAAAAAGCATCAAGGACATAAAGCAAAAGATGATTTCTATGAAAAGACATGGGCACCTTTTCAACGAAATACATGGCTTTCCCTTGGTTTGAGACCCTTAGCCAAGGGGACCTGCGATCTGATGATTAATGGGGTGAAGAGGAGGTTAGCATGCTAAAAAAAGGCTTTTTATCCCTCTGTGGAAGAATTACTCTAATTAAGAGCACCTTAGGCAATATTCCAGTTTTGTGTATTTTTATCTTTAAAATTCCCATATATGTTACTGATAAGAAAAAGAAAATCACACATCAGTTTCCAAGAGCATTGAGAACCTTAAAGGGGACTTTCTATTAGGAAATAGAGGGAATAGGAAGAGATTCACTTGCTCAAATGGGATGGATTTGCAGACTGAAGGACTGGGGTGGGCTGAGTTACAGGATACTTTGGTGTAAGGACAAGTGTTACCAGGGAAATGGTTGTGGTGTTTTAACTCAAAGGTCACTGCATTGTGGAGGAGAGATGTTGGAGCCAAGCTCAGGATTGCCAAGTGCAACTAAAATCCTAATCCAATCTTCAGCTCTTATGGGGTTAAGGTCTGGAAAGGAATCATGAAAGTAAAGGAGCATTTATGGATCATACTATGTTTGTGGCAAGGAATGATAGAAGGATCCAATTTTGGGAGAATGATTGGAATGGAGCCCGGATACAGGACATGCGAGACTGCCTCATCCTAGCCAAAGGCATTCAGGTACCTAACTCAATTTAATAAAGAGATGGGGAAGTCGTTTGAAACCCTCTTTGTCGCAGAAATCTCAGAGGGAGATCAAATGTCCGAGGTTGCTCCATGGGTTGAATGAGATGAAGGTTAACTCGATTGCAAATGACAAGCAAGTCTGGAAGAGCGACCCAGGAGTATATTCAATACTAAAGGTTTCTATGGCTATCTTCTTCAAAAAAAAGTCGAGGAACTTGTAAGGAGGCCCTGATTTGCAAAAAAAATTGAAATTCTCAGGTGGTTCCTCCAAATGCTGGCTTTCATCTGGATGGCAGTGTTGCATAAGATTATCACCAACAACCAGCTTAGGAACTGGGATACGATGATTCGAGCAGATGTTGCATGTGTGGTCTTTGTGAACTTCCCTGGTTCACCAACATTTTGAGATCTTTCTCTTGGTTGATACCTTTTTGCCCACCTCCTGGCAAGCTTAACCATAGTAGTCAGAAAAGGCGAAAATCTTTTATATCCGTGCCCATTTTGGATAAGAAAACAATTCAAACTTGATTCGACTTAGTAGAGCGCATTGGATCGCGGTCTTGGCAGAGGACCGCAGGAAAGTGCTCGACAGCTTGTTGGTATCTTTGAAAAGATCCTATTGGCAGTCTTTGGTGGTCTCACGAAGGAGGTCTGTGTGGCTACTTATTGCGAAGGAGGGTGTTACACACCTTCTCATTCATTGCACGGGATCCGGATTGTCTAGAGTTTCTATCTCTTTTCAGAGTCCTTGGGTTCTTCCGAATGCGGTGAAACTTGAAAGATATCTTTCTTGGACAGATGGAAGGTACTTTAGATTTTAGGGGTAACCGTCTTCGGGAGATGTTACCTTATGTATTTTGTTGGGGAATTTAAAGGGAGAGAAACAACAAGATTTTCAAGAACTCAATAGTCTTTGCTGGATAAGATTTGCTCATCTACCGGTTGGAGTATGAGCGGTTGGGCGACTCCTCTTCTAGAGTTTATGGGAGTCCATAGCTTTTACCATAGTTATCAAAGCGAGAAGCAAAAATGAGTAGCAAAGTGAAAGAGAGAAGCGAGGCTCAAAAAATTCTTAGCAATAAAAATAAACATGTCATTCCCATTATATTAGTACGGGCAGCCATACCTAGATTTTATCTTACATGAGATATTTGTGAAAGAGTAGGTGCCTTTGGTTCCAATCCAACAATACTCGCTAAGGGTCTTCAATCTTCACTCTAGGCTATAGACTTGGGTACCCCATCATTTCCCACATGCATAGCCTTCTTTGAGTTTTGACCACTAAATGAGACGTGATGGATGCAAGCTTCCACGGAAGTGAGTCTAGGAAATGAGCTTCCGGAGAAACGAGCAACCTACCATGTACATAGCTTCCCTGCAACTATGGCTTTAACTTTACGTTAAAATGGAATCAAATTGTACCTTGTGACTCTTGAATCCTCTTTTTCTTGTTTCATTTTGGGGGGAATCCACTCATTCCCCTGCCTATTATAAATACTTCTTCTATTTCTATTAATATAGTCCTCATTATTCATAAAAATATTTAGAATAAGATAAGATAGGGATGTAAATGGTTTTCCTTAACAAAAACAAAAAATTAAATAAATGTCAACTTTTTTTTTTATTTAACAACATAAAACATTTTATTCTAGAGAAAATTAGGTACAAAAATAGAGGAAACGTAGCATAATAAGGGAACATGGTTCCACCATGGAATACCATATCATACTTTGCTTACAAGCCCGTCCCTAACAACCCCTTCTTACACCAAAAGATTAGCCAAGTTATTCACCAATCTAGGGATCCAAGAGAATGAGATGTTCCTTTGGGTTTCCAAATCATGAATCTATTTAATGGAGTTAGCGTATCTCCATGGACCATGATCATAATTCATAACCCGCTGCCCACCTGATAGCATCTTAATATCCTCCAATGATTAGGGAAGGAAGATCAAGAGAACTATAAAAGGGGAAGACCACGCCTCAACGAGAGGATCTCATTCTAATTAGAACTAACTTCACCCACCGCCCCTGAGAACCAGAGTACATTATACCTTTACTATTTCTAATAGTCTAGATGGCTTTCTGGGGGGGGATGTGCTCTAGATGGCTTTTGGAGGAAAGGTGGTAGACTCCTCTTCCATGTTCTCGATTTGTTTGCTAAAAAAAAAAATTTATACAATTTTCCATTCGGATGGGGGAACCAAATTCTATAATCATGTTCAGAATGAGAGAGTATAATTCTATTGGGAGAACGAAGAGATTTGAAAGTTCATCAACTTCAATGGACCTAATAACTCTACAAAAATTACAATTCCATGCTATAGTGGATGATGAATAAGTACTCATGTATGAAATATAACTGCTCTTCAAACGGCTAAGGCTGTACATATGAAGAAAATAGCGATAAAGTGGGAATAAAGGAAAGAAGAAGTTTCTAATAGCTTTCTAGGGGTACCAAAGGTTGACACGATTAGATAGTTTAAATCCAAACCGTTAGGCGTTAGTATCTAGATCATGTTTTCTCTCACTGACCAAAACACAAGTACTATTTAGCTCTAAGGAGAATCCATAACCATTTGCCCAACAAAGCCTAATTTCTTTCTTTAAGCCTCCCAATATTTAAACCCCTTCTTTTTTAGATTCGGTCTCCACCTCCCAACTCACTTGACCCTTTCTTGGGTCCTTCATTTTCCCATAGAAAATTTATCTATATTTGTTCAATTTTTTTTTATAACTTTGTCCAAAGCTTTGAAAAGGGATTGTAGTGGATCGATCAATTAGAGAGTGAATTTTATTTTTCCAATGACCAAGTTCCAATACTCAATGGATTTAAGGTCAACACCTAAAGATACGAAGACATCTTAAAGGATAGAGATCTATGTCAGCGATCGAAAAAAAAAAAAAGGATAGTGATCTATGCCATATCCCATAATGTTAGCAAAGCTCGAGGTTTCCATCCCTTAAGTTTACACCATCCATGCATCTTTTTCCAAAGGGATTTTCAACCCTGAAATAACCTCAAAATATTCTAAATAGTACTTAAGGTTAACTACCTTGTTTACATCTGCATCACAAAACATGATGGTGTCATCGACAGATGAAAGATGACAAACCCCCATCCTTTTCCTCCCCACTTGAAAGCCACTGATAAGATTAAGAGACTTAACTTTCATGATTAATTTGCTCATAAGGTTCCCGACAATAGTGAATACAAGGGGAGAGAATGGGTCACCTTGATGAATCCCTCTACTTGAATAGAAAATCTCTCTAAAAATCAACTATAAGAATAGAAAAGGAAACCAATGTCTGGTCTGTGACGCCCCGAACCCGCGCCTAGGGAATCAAGTTCCGAGACGCGTGTCCGTTCGTCAAATCATGCAAGCGGAAGACTTTACCCGCAAAAATGCGGGAAATTTAAACATTTATCAAATGCTCCCAAAAAGCAAATAATACCTGTCATCACAATAGCCATCATACAAACCATATACCTGTATTATTTACATCAAGTTTGTTTTACAAAAGTAGACGCTTCTATCACGCCGGGTACAACTTGTACAAGCTTCCAAAATGTCCAGTTGGACTTTTCACTTACTGGTCAGCAACTCCAGGATCTGCTGACACAAAAAGTCAGTGAGCTATGAAGCTCAATAAAACCACAATCCTTCTAAACTATTTTCCACATAATAACACGCATCAATAATGATATAATAAGCAGTTCAATTTGCATGTTACAGTAAAATAGAACAGTATATAATAAATTGTGACCCAAGGTCACTTAGGGTTACGTCACCCTAACAGAGGTTCCCGACCTCACATTACTTTCCAATTATGAGGTCCAGTTATGAATGTATTATATTACCAAATTATCGTTTCAATCATCAATCATGTTTTATTTCGAGTCCTAAGACTCTATTAATTGGCCACAGCCCACAAATGTTTAGCTTAAAGTCTCTAAATCATAGCCATAATACATTGAGTCATTTAGACTCACACACGCTGTTCCGGCTTTCACCCGAACATGACAAAACCTTGGGTATACCAACCCAACTCACCTGGAATCCGATGATTCCATACCGAACTGAGTCCACCAACTCAAACAAATACACCAACTCTGAGTATACCAACTCAGACCACTTCGTATCCGAAGCTTACACACACAACATGGGCATTCACCCAATAAGAACATTTTTCCCATTCAATTGACTGACCACATCTACCGTGTATTCGCCGCCATCGCCCTGGGTATCAGTTATGAAGGAACCCCGACCAACCTGCCTACCGTCATCTTCTGGCTAGTCTACGGAGGAACCCCGACATCTATACCAATGCCGACATCTCCTGACGTTCCACCAAGAAGGGACCACGATAGACACGGTGCCGACATCTTCTAACCCACCCAGAGAGGAACCCCGGACTATACACTATCTGATGTTTAGCCACTTTAAACTCCCTAAGACTCCGACATCTCCTGACTACCAGTCACGGAGGAACCACGGGCCATGCAGGACACCGCCACTCCTAACCTAGTCCAAGAGGCACCACGGACGACCTAGACAAACAGACCGACATCTCCCGACTATCAGTCACGGAGGAACCCCGGGCCTTACTGGGCACCGTCTCTCCTGACCTAGCCAAAGAGGAACCACGGACTATACTTAACCCTGGTTAGATTTTCTAACCACAGGTTAACCCCAGTTAACCCAAGCCTCGCTTGATTAACTGAAACACTTGGGCCTCGCGCCCGTGAACCAACTCCGGTAACACACCGTCCCGTTAGGGAGCGTTTCCAGACTAATGGATGTCTCCATAGCCTTACAAGACATGCAAAACAACTTTTCGTCACCCTAGGGTGGCGATACAATTTACCCGGGACCCGATCTGGGCTCCCCGAGGGACCACATAAAATCACAACATCATATAGGGGTCTCCGCCCCTTTTTCATTCACGTCAAAAGACATGCGTATACATCACATGAAATAATATAGCAAAATAAGCGGAAAAGGAGAAGAAAAGATAGGGGTTTTACTTGCTTCACGCGTTTCGAGGCGACTAGAGTCGAAACGGACACCGCCAACGCGCTCGGAAGGATGATCAACCCCAAGGTAGAGCGCATGCAACTTTCTCTCTCAACTTTCTCTCTCTACCTTTTTCTCTTTCTCTCTCTACACGCAACACGAGATGCCGGAGAGAAAATCAGACGCCGCCAACGCGTCGGGGGCGTCGAAAAACCTCAAGGAGACCTCCCTTTCCCTTTCTCTCTCTTCCTTTCTCTCTCCTCTTTCTCTCTCTTCCTTTCTCTCTCCTCACTCTCTCTCTAAAATGGTTGGGGCAGCATACTGTGTCTGCAGCTCTAAACCGTGAGATTGCAAGGGGCTGTCCCCTATTTATAATACAAGGGTCATGTGCCATGCACATGACCTCCATTAATGGTCCCCGTTGACCAAGTCAACGGGTTGACCATTTGACTATTATTTCGTATTTTTTCGCATATACGGCCTACGTAATCCTACTTAATGACATCCGATTTTGACGAAACTTTAGGTGACCGAACTTGGGGCAGTCCGACACCTACTGTAAAAATTTCGGGGAAAAATACTGAGTTTTGACAGCTGCACTTTAGTCCGGAAGAAAATTGCAAAACCCACTAATTTTCTGATTTCGGACACAAAACACGCTGTCGCTTTTTCGTTTGAGATAACTAACTGCCGTGACGATAGACATTAGTCCCCACGGCCGACCGACACGCATTAGTGCTAACCGCACGGATTTCTATTAGGATCTCCAACAGATATTGGGTCCCACTTAATTTCTGGAAATATGGAAATTTCCCGTTTCTCTCAATTTTATCACACATAATGGCCCCGCGGTCCCGCGAAATGATACTTGACGGAACCGATACGGTAGGGGTGTGTCCCGGCAGTCGACCGGCACACTGTGTGCGAATTTTTGCCAAATGATACTGAGATTTCCTCGGTGCACTTCAACCCTGAGCAAAATCTCCTTCTTATTAATTTAACAATTAATTAACTAATTAACCTTCATTAAGGACCCATAAACACATAATTTTATTATATTAAAATTCCGGGTCGTTACAACCTCCCCTCCTTACAAAAATTTCGTCCTCGAAATTTATATATACACTAGTCATCAAATAACTGAGGATGATTGCTTCTAATGACATCTTCAAGTTCCCATGTGGCTTCCTCTATGCTATGGTGTTCCCATAAAACTTTAACTAGCTTAATCGTTTTGTTTCGTAACACCTGTTCCTTGCGGAACAAAATTATCACTGGCTTTTCTTCAAAAGTTAAGTCCTCTCTGACTTGAATTGGTTCATATCGTATCATGTGCGAGGGATCATGTACATATTTTCTCAACATGGATATGTGGAATACATTGTGAACCCTTGCCAGCTCTGGTGGTAACGCCAAACGATAGGCTACACCTCCTATTTTAGCCAAAATCTCAAAAGGTCCAATGAATCGCGGACTTAACTTTCCCCGCTTTCCGAATCGTACAATACCTTTTGATGGAGAGATTTTCAAGAAGACATGGTCGCCGACTTGAAACTCTAAGTCCCGACGCTTTCCATCTGCATAGCTTTTCTGTCGACTTTGTGCAGATAATAACCTCGATCGAATCAACTCGATCTTCTTTGTTGTTTCTTGCACCAACTCAGGTCCCAGTAGTTTACGTTCCCCTACTTCAGTCCAACATATTGGTGACCGACAACTCCTGCCATACAAGGCCTCGTAAGGAGCCATTTGAATACTTGCCTGATAACTGTTATTATATGCAAACTCGATCAATGGCAAGTGATCATCCTAGTTTCCTTGAAAGTCCAGACTGCAAGTGCGCATCATATCTTCTAGAGTTTGTATTGTGCGCTCAGACTGTCCATCGGTTTGCGGATGATAAGTTGTACTCATGTTTAGCTGCGTACCTAAAGCTTCTTGCAAGCTCCTCCAGAATCGGGAAGTAAATCGCGGATCGCGATCTGACACAATAGATACCGGCACACCATGCAGCTTCACAATCTCCTTGATGTACAACTTTGATAAATTTTCCAGGGTTATGGTATCCTTTATAGTAAGAAAGTGAGCCGACTTCGTCAATCGATCAACTATCACCCAAACGGCATCATGTCCACTCCTTGTTTTTGGTAACCCCACCACAAAATCCATCGTAATGTGCTCCCATTTCCACTCGGGAATAGGCAATGAATTTAACAATCCAGGTGGTTTCTGATGTTCTGCCTTGACTTGCTGACAAACAAGGCATCGAGATACATACTCTGCAATTTCTCTCTTCATGCCGTTCCACCAGTAGTTATTCTTCATATCCTGATACATCTTTGTACTTCCGTGATGCACCGCAAAACGAGATCGATGTGCCTCATTGAGCAGTTCATTCTTCAACTCAGGATTTCAACTCTTGAATTCTTCGATCATCTTCCATCGCTCGGCCCTCATATATGCTACAGATCCAACTGTCTTTCTACTCAGGGCATCAGCAACCACGTTACCCTTACCAGGATGATACTGGATTACATAATCATAATCCTTCAAGAATTTCATCCATCTACGCTGTCGCATATTGAGTTCCTTTTGGGAGAATAGATACTTTAAACTCTTGTGATCACTATAGATCACCAACTTCTCTCCATAAAGATAATGTCTCCAAATTTTTAGTGCGAATACTACCGCAGCTAACTCCAGGTCATGCGTGGGATAATTCCGTTAATGAAGCTGCTATCTTCGAGAAACCTTCTACAAATCTGCGGTAGTACCCAGCCAATCCCAGAAAACTTCGAACTTCAGTAACAGTGGATGGCCTTGCCCAATCGGTTACTGCCTGAATCTTGGAAGGATCAACAGATATTCCATTTCTTGACACAATATGTCCAAGAAAGGCTACTTCTTCCATCCAAAACTCGCACTTGGAGAACTTAGCATACAGCTGATTATCTCTTAATGTCTGTAGCGTAATCCTCAAGTGCTCAGCGTGCTTCTCATGACTAGGTGAGTACACCAAGATATCATCAATAAATACCACAATAAACTGATCCAAGTACGGCCTGAAAAGACGATTCATCAACTCCATAAAGGCCGCAGGTGCATTTGTCAGTCCAAAAGGCATCACCAAGAACTCGTAGTGACCATACCGAGTTCGGAATGCTGTCTTTTGAATATCTTCTTCTTTGACCCTCAATTGGTGATAGCCGGACCGTAAATCAATCTTGGAAAACACTTGGGCGCCTTGCAACTGATCAAATAGATCATCGATCCTGGGGAGAGGATACTTATTTTTGATCGTCGCTTGATTCAGCAAACGATAATCTATACGCAGACGCAGACTCCCGTCTTTCTTTCGGACAAATAACACCGGTGCTCCCCATGGTGAAACACTAGGACGGATCAAGCCCTTATCTAATAGGTCTTGCAATTGAATCTTCAGTTCTTGCAACTCAGCCGGAGCCATCCGATACGGTGTTTTAGATATCGAGTCTACACCCGGAGTAACATCGATTGTAAAATCGATCTCTCTAATAGGAGGGAGTCCTGGTAATTCATCAGGAAACACATCTCGAAACTCTCTGACCACCGGGGTATTCCCTAAAGTGTCATCTTCATCTTTATCGACCACCACTGCAGCTAAATACCCAGTACACCCCTTGTCTAGAAGGTGACATGCTTTAATTGCGGATATTAGCTTGGGTGCTTGACCTCGGATAATCCCCTGCATTTCGAACTCTGGGATGTCCGGAATTCGAAATATCACTTTCTTGGCATTACAATCTACCACTGCATGGTAATTAGCCAACCAATCCATCCCTAGGATAACATCATAATCCTTCATGTCTAACACGATCAGATCTACTAACATCCGTACACTATTGACAAGTATGGGACACCTATCATAGACTGTTTTTGTGCACAGAACTTTCCCTGATGGTGTAGATACAGACATCATGCTTTTGAGTGTATCAGGCTTGTAACTTATGTGTTTAGCAAAACGAGTAGAGACAAACGAATGTGTAGCACCAGTGTCAATCAAAGCATAAGCAGGTACTTGAAATACTAAAAGTTTACCTTCGATGACACCTTCGGTCTGCTGTGCCTCTTCCTGGGTAATTGCAAACACTCTTCCTTTTCCGCCTTCCAACGCTAGTGGTTGAGCCTTAGGGCAATCCTTCTTGAAGTGTCCAGGCTTTCCGCACTAGAAGCAAACCTTCGCTCTACAGTCCTTGGTCAAATGACCCTGACCACATTTCTCGCACTTAAGCCCCAATCTTCCTGTAGACCCTTGGTTTTTCATGTCGAACTTTCTTTTCCCAGTAAACTGCCGGTTATTCTCCTTTATCCAGGGCTTCCCAACTGTCCCTTTGCCTTTGCCAGCACTATACTGTGCCAGTTCTTCATGCACTCGCTCTACTCTGATTGCTCTATCTAATATCTCTGAGAATGAGGTAAATCGTTGAGCTGCCAATTTCCCTCTGATAGTCGGCTTCAATCCTTCTTCAAATTTCTCAACCCTCCATTGCTCATCCTCGACAAATCTTGCAGCGAACCTCGAGAGTTGATTAAACTTTTGTTCATACTCGCTAACCGACATGTTTCCTTGGGTCAGCTGAAGAAACTCCATTTTTTTTCCTCTTTTTCATCGACGCTGAAAAATAGCGCTCATAAAACAATTCAGTAAATCTTGCCCAAGTAACAGGCCTCTGATGCGGTGGAACTGTCCTTTCCCCTGTGGTCCACCAATGTTCCGCTTCTCCTTCAAGTAGAAAGATAGCGAACTCGGGCTTGTCATTTTCTGGCAAAGACATAGCCCTAAAAACTTTTTCCAAACTTCTAATCCAGTTCTCCGCCTTCAGCGGATCAGTAGTGCCCGAAAAGGCCGACGGTCCAAGCCTCTTAAACTTCTCCAATCGGGTCACATTCCCATGCTCTGGCATGGTAGCAATGGGGATACGACTACCATTCCCATTTCCATTCATATTCTGGGCCTGTTGTTGCTGAATTAGGTTGACTAGGGCCGTGATAACCTCAAATGCCCCAGCCAAGGTATTTTCGGGTGCTCGTCGAGGTGGCATGATTCACCTATAATTATAAAGTAACGAACTTTTAATGAATGGGCATCTATTATATTCCAAAACGCCAAAACGATATAGATGCACCACGCTCTTCCACCATGATCCTATACTTCGTACGTCTCAACCTCTATCGGTGAGACTGCTACACTACCCTCCTGCGGTGCCTGATCCTCTATCTCAGGTCTAGCCTCTCTCAAAATCCAATCAATCTCGCTCTTTCTTAGGGATTCGCGCATTGCTTGTGCGGTCAATCCCTTACGGAGTGGTTTTACCGCCTTTAGGTGTATAGTGCGGTAACACGACCATCCGGCGTGACGTCTTCTCTGCATAGTCACCGCCCATTCAAACAGAGCTATCTCCCTCTTTGTGGGAATTCGGTGCGTCCTTGCCATTCCTGCACATGTACATATTCCAAATCAATGTCTGATTTCGAAACATGACATGTACAACAATCACTCAACTAGGAATATCAAATAAATCTCTAAGGGATCGCCTATCCAACGGTTCCTAGGTGTATTATGCTCAAGTATGATTTGTGTGATGGTTATTGCTATTGGCTCTGATACCAATTGTGACGCCCCGAACCCGCGCCTAGGGAATCAAGTTCCGAGACGCGTGTCCGTTCGTCAAATCATGCAAGCGGAAGACTTTACCCGCAAAAATGCGGGAAATTTAAACATTTATCAAATGCTCCCAAAAAGCAAATAATACCTGTCATCACAATAGCCATCATACAAACCATATACCTGTATTATTTACATCAAGTTTGTTTTACAAAAGTAGACGCTTCTATCACGCCGGGTACAACTTGTACAAGCTTCCAAAATGTCCAGTTGGACTTTTCACTTACTGGTCAGCAACTCCAGGATCTGCTGACACAAAAAGTCAGTGAGCTATGAAGCTCAATAAAACCACAATCCTTCTAAACTATTTTCCACATAATAACACGCGTCAATAATGATATAATAAGCAGTTCAATTTGCATGTTACAGTAAAATAGAACAGTATATAATAAATTGTGACCCAAGGTCACTTAGGGTTACGTCACCCTAACAGAGGTTCCCGACCTCACATTACTTTCCAATTATGAGGTCCAGTTATGAATGTATTATATTACCAAATTATCGTTTCAATCATCAATCATGTTTTATTTCGAGTCCTAAGACTCTATTAATTGGCCACAGCCCACAAATGTTTAGCTTAAAGTCTCTAAATCATAGCCATAATACATTGAGTCATTTAGACTCACACACGCTGTTCCGGCTTTCACCCGAACATGACAAAACCTTGGGTATACCAACCCAACTCACCTGGAATCCGATGATTCCATACCGAACTGAGTCCACCAACTCAAACAAATACACCAACTCTGAGTATACCAACTCAGACCACTTCGTATCCGAAGCTTACACACACAACATGGGCATTCACCCAATAAGAACATTTTTCCCATTCAATTGACTGACCACATCTACCGTGTATTCGCCGCCATCGCCCTGGGTATCAGTTATGAAGGAACCCCGACCAACCTGCCTACCGTCATCTTCTGGCTAGTCTACGGAGGAACCCCGACATCTATACCAATGCCGACATCTCCTGACGTTCCACCAAGAAGGGACCACGATAGACACGGTGCCGACATCTTCTAACCCACCCAGAGAGGAACCCCGGACTATACACTATCTGATGTTTAGCCACTTTAAACTCCCTAGGACTCCGACATCTCCTGACTACCAGTCACGGAGGAACCACGGGCCATGCAGGACACCGCCACTCCTAACCTAGTCCAAGAGGCACCACGGACGACCTAGACAAACAGACCGACATCTCCCGACTATCAGTCACGGAGGAACCCCGGGCCTTACTGGGCACCGTCTCTCCTGACCTAGCCAAAGAGGAACCACGGACTATACTTAACCCTGGTTAGATTTTCTAACCACAGGTTAACCCCAGTTAACCCAAGTCTCGCTTGATTAACTGAAACACTTGGGCCTCGCGCCCGTGAACCAACTCCGGTAACACACCGTCCCGTTAGGGAGCGTTTCCAGACTAATGGATGTCTCCATAGCCTTACAAGACATGCAAAACAACTTTTCGTCACCCTAGGGTGGCGATACAATTTACCCGGGACCCGATCTGGGCTCCCCGAGGGACCACATAAAATCACAACATCATATAGGGGTCTCCGCACCTTTTTCATTCACGTCAAAAGACATGCGTATACATCACATGAAATAATATAGCAAAATAAGCGGAAAAGGAGAAGAAAAGATAGGGGTTTTACTTGCTTCACGCGTTTCGAGGCGACTAGAGTCGAAACGGACACCGCCAACGCGCTCGGAAGGATGATCAACCCCAAGGTAGAGCGCATGCAACTTTCTCTCTCAACTTTCTCTCTCTACCTTTTTCTCTTTCTCTCTCTACACGCAACACGAGATGCCGGAGAGAAAATCAGACGCCGCCAACGCGTCGGGGGCGTCGAAAAACCTCAAGGAGACCTCCCTTTCCCTTTCTCTCTCTTCCTTTCTCTCTCCTCTTTCTCTCTCTTCCTTTCTCTCTCCTCACTCTCTCTCTAAAATGGTTGGGGCAGCATACTGTGTCTGCAGCTCTAAACCGTGAGATTGCAAGGGGCTGTCCCCTATTTATAATACAAGGGTCATGTGCCATGCACATGACCTCCATTAATGGTCCCCGTTGACCAAGTCAACGGGTTGACCATTTGACTATTATTTCGTATTTTTTCGCATATACGGCCTACGTAATCCTACTTAATGACATCCGATTTTGACGAAACTTTAGGTGACCGAACTTGGGGCAGTCCGACACCTACTGTAAAAATTTCGGGGAAAAATACTGAGTTTTGACAGCTGCACTTTAGTCCGGAAGAAAATTGCAAAACCCACTAATTTTCTGATTTCGGACACAAAACACGCTGTCGCTTTTTCGTTTGAGATAACTAACTGCCGTGACGATAGACATTAGTCCCCACGGCCGACCGACACGCATTAGTGCTAACCGCACGGATTTCTATTAGGATCTCCAACAGATATTGGGTCCCACTTAATTTCTGGAAATATGGAAATTTCCCGTTTCTCTCAATTTTATCACACATAATAGCCCCGCGGTCCCGCGAAATGATACTTGACGGAACCGATACGGTAGGGGTGTGTCCCGGCAGTCGACCGGCACACTGTGTGCGAATTTTTGCCAAATGATACTGAGATTTCCTCGGTGCACTTCAACCCTGAGCAAAATCTCCTTCTTATTAATTTAACAATTAATTAACTAATTAACCTTCATTAAGGACCCATAAACACATAATTTTATTATATTAAAATTCCGGGTCGTTACATGGTCCACTGATTATAGTGTCGATCCCTTATTTTCAAGCTTGTAATCTAAGAAGTCCTAATATACCATGTCATAGGATTTTTCCAAGTCCAACTTCAACACCACCCCTCAAGTCTCAATGACCCCTAAGAAACCCACACAAAAAGTGTAGAAGTTTTTTCGTATCTTGTTCTCTCTAGCGAATAAAATGAGAAGTTCAAATCTATCTCTACGACTCAACCTCTGTCTTCTTCTTCTTCTCCTTCTTTTTTTGGCATGCCCACTATGTTGTTTTACTTTTTCATATTTATTAGGATTTAGGCATTGACTACTTTACTCGTAGTAGTAAACTATGCCTCTCACTTTTATCATGTTGGTCTTATATATGTTTTTTTTCCTAGTTTTAAACTTTAGTCACAATAATAATGAAGATCCTCAATTTTATAAATTTAATTAATAAGATAAATTATGGTCGGCTAACCGATGATTTGCCTTGAGAACCCAATCGCCTAAGCGTTTTCCCTGGATGCTTTGACTACACTAAATAGATTATGAGTCACCTTTAAAATTTTATATGATTTACTTTTCTCCGTGACCAATCACACCAACCTCCATGGTTGGTTCTAGTTGCAATCCCCAAATTTTCCCAAGTTCAACTCTCGCATGTTTATCAATAGAATACTCTTTTTCCTTTGTTAACTTTATGGGTTTTCTTGAACTGATCACTAGCTATGTCTTTCAATGCTTCCCCCTCCGCAAACATCCTTTTGCCTCTTGTTTTCCAACCCTCTGTTCTTTTCCTCTCGCATTAGCCACACCTGTAACGCTCATTTTACCTCCCATTCTGCCATATATTTCTAGGAAATCCACGTTCCTTTTCCTGAACTTCTCGTTTAAAAAGGTTGAGCTTTAGAATGAACCAATGTCTTGTGTACTTTCCACTTCAATAAAAAACCAACACTCCATTGCAAGGACATGAATAAATAGATAAAATCCTACAATAAATTTTCAATATGGAATGGATTTATACCAACAATCCATCTTGGAGTCAGGCATCATAAGGTTTATATCTCTACAAGGATGCTGATAAAATTGAACTCCCACTAACTGGAAATGAGAAAGTGGTGCAGACGACTCAATAAAAAAATGATAGCAGTCAATCAAAATCTCACCACCAAACAAATGTTCCAAGACCTCATCTCTCCCCTCAAAACCAGTGAATTCCCTCATACTGGAAGGGATAAAGGTGAATAACACTGCTCACTAGAGAGCATCGTTGGGAACCTAAACGTAACCCAAACAAGGCTTACACCACTGGATCATAACATTTGGCTCTTAATCCAAATTCGACACAGATAACCCCATTTGACACTTATTCGAGTTCTCATCAGATCCCAAAGAACAACCACAGAATCCATAAATCCCGCCGCAGGATTAGCTGACAACATCTGCCCCAATTAAATCAATTCGCATCTCCCTGAAAGATTTATGCATGCATTTTGCATTTCTGATCAATCTTACCACACTTTATTCTGCCATCAATAATAAAACATCAAGAAATTCAACATTGACAGAATCACATACATCATACGGATAGCTTGTGAGATGATTCTCCAAATTCTGAATCGTAGATAATGTGATGTGAATTTCAAAACAGAATCACGAATAAAATCAAAAAAGAGAACAACAGAGGAGATCAACTATAGCAGAAGTGCGGAATGATGTTTAGCATGTAGATCAGAACAGCTTGAGATGCGGGTAATTTGAGAATTCGGAATTAATGATTGAGAAATAAGAGAAAACCTTGATTATCCTTCGGAGGTATTGAGGAAACACAGGATTGTGGCGCACGTTAGAAGGCGTGCGCCCTTTTGAGACGGTGGGCAGCATGTCTCTTCTTCCTTGCAATACCTTCTCACCTCCGAGATCTGTCTCAGATTTTGGTGCTCTCGCTCGCTTCCCGGCTGGACTGCGCTTTAAAGGAAACGTAATAAAAGGGATTGACTGAGTATGTGTTTGATGCGTTTAAACCCAAAAAAAAAAAGTTCCTCTTTCCAGTGGGCACCAAATTCAAGTATAAATAAATCTATAGTGAGCAGACGGAAGAAGCTTCTTCGTTTGTTTTTTACCCGCCCATTTAGCTGGGAATGGGACGGTGAATGTGTGTGGTTATGTAGAGGTCCTAATATCGATTCCCTTCCAGAGGGAGTGATGGGTTGGTAAAAAATATTCCATTTGGGTTTGATGCTGGAAGATGTGGAGGAGAATCTCTTGGAGTGGTGGTAAAAGTTTCCTCTGGAGGTTAGAACATAAAAGGTTTAAAAAAATATATATATTTATGAATAGATAATCGGAGCAACCTAAAAAAAAAAAAAAGGGAAGTGATAGTTTGGTAATTATAAATACAAAGAATGATATTTTTATTACTGATTTTTTTTTTTTCTAATATACCCCTTCAAAAGGTTTTTTTTGAGTTTCTTCATTATCTGAAAAAATAGCATTTTCTTGTGCATTCGGTTTGTAAGCAAATTTGGGATGAAAGTTGTTATTTTTATTTGGATTGTGATTGTATGCGCGATGGCACTTGCTATCGAGCACACTACCGTCCGATCGATAATCTAATGGTGCCAAGGTGCCTGCACTGACATGCATTACAAATGGTGGCCCCATTGGGGGCTTTGACACCGTTGAATTCTCGATCGGACAACGGTACTATCTAGCACATACAATCACAATCCTTTTTAATTTCCTAGGGTGTGTTCATTTATAGGGTAAATGGGTGGGAGAAAGTAAAGTAAAGTAAAGTGAAGTGAAATAAAGTAAAGTAAAAGAAAAGTTTAGTTTCTTTGGTGTGTTTGGTTTGAGAGAAAAGTGTTAGGGGAAAATATAAATTTTTCCAAAAGTACTCCTTCCTCTTTTTAGGAATATAATCATGTAAAAAAGTAGAATAAGAATAGTGAGATTTTTACTTCACTTTCTCTCAATTTTCCTTTAAAAAAATTAAATACATTTTGGGTGAAAGTGAGAAAAAGTTAAACACTATTGAAAAAGTTGAGACTTCAATTTCCCTCAAACCGAACAACCACTTTTACCCACATTCCACTACTTTCCCTCCCTTTCCTTCACTTTCACCCCAAACGAACACACCCTTACAAATATATATATATATATATATATATATGATGGCTCAAAAGATGAAAGAAACAAATATAATTTATTTCTAAAAAAAAAAAATTGTATATGTTAAGTTTGCATATTTAGATTTTGAAATAATTAATGATGACCTTTGAAATTAGCAGCTTTAGTATGAACTTGTATTGAACTTCATGCTTCTCTTTTTCATCAAAACTAGCGGGTGGCATGTGCAATGCACGTGAGAGCGAGGGGAAGGAGTTAACCACAGTTAATAGGAATTAAAAGGGGCACGTATTAACCCATGGGTGTGATTGAACTCTCCTTTAGGAATCAAAGTAAAACATTAAATCAATGCTTTGTTTTTATATAATGGTAATTTCGGAATTTCGGAAAAATCATCTACGCATGCCTCTCGCATTATAATAGTAAAGATAACCAAACTTTGCTTGAGAAAAGTTTTTAGGAAAAGTACAATAAATTTTTTAAATGTATTATATTGAAAATAAAAACGCATCGCAAATCAAACGCGTGGAGGTAAGTTTTCTCGAGTAAGCACATGCTTCAGCATCCATTTCTCACAAAACCAAATCGTCTTGTGGTTATTTCCTATGGCCTGAGTATGTGAAGGTGGATCTCTTCTAATGCTAATTACAATTGTTAAATCCGTACAAATGATTTGATCTTAGTCTTTATTAAACACTATAGGCTCGAAAAGAACTCATGGAAAGATCATAAAGGATTTGCTTCTCTTTCTCACTAACTAAATGGACCCATGGACTCTCATTGGTTAGCAAGAAATCACAAGAACGAAAAGGAAAATAATCACCTGCTCGGTCAATGACGCGAGGAGGTGCGTCTTGGGTCCCCTTTGAATGTCATGTGTCCTTTTAACTCAATTTAACTGTGGTTAAGATCCACTCATCCTTAGAGTTTACCCATCTATCCTTGGTTTGTAGAAAAATAAAATAAATTTTTTAAACAACGAAAGTGAAAAAAAAAAAGTATTTAGAGTTCGTTGTAGTTGAATTGCTCAATGAAAAATATTAATCAAATCAAGCCTTAAAGCCGTATTGTAGGAGGTGGCATGGGGGTGTCCATTTTTTTCACTCGGGGAAGAAAAAACTTGTTTGTATAGGAAAAACAAGATCCAACTTTGTTGCTGAGCATTTTCCAAAATGCATGCAACTCATTTCCTTGTAATTGTAACAATAATATCTTGAGCGATTTTTGTCCAAAATGCGAGAAAGAAGTGTTATCCTAGGCGCACACATTTAAACCCATAGTTTGAAAACCGCCCTACACACAGAATGTTGAGGCCAGAGGACTAGTGAACAGAGATGACTAGCCTATGGTCATTGCTTGTGCGTATGTGAAGTTCCAAGAGAGGAACCAGAAGGGGTGGACATGTGGTTCTAGGGACTTACGCCTCATGAAGCAGAAGGTCCTGGTTTCGACTTCTTACTTCCCCTTTGGGGCCAGTCCAACATGGGAGATTCCTGGACTTACTTGGTGTGGCGGGTTGCAAGCTCTCGTCACACCCTCAGGGATTAGTCTTGACCCAAAGGGTTAGGGGCACACTTGAGTTTCAAAAAAAAAAAAAAGTTTTAAGAGAGTGTCTCTAACGTCTCCAATGGAGGTTCCCCACTTGAACTGAAATTACAGTAATGGGGTAGAAGTCACTCTTCACATTCACTGAAAAGGAAATGATGATTGAAGCAATCAAAGAAACAATTAAGGGTGCATCTGGATTTGTGGAATTTGAATTGAGCCAAATAATTGAATTCCATATAATTAGAAGTCAATCTTCCCTCACAATTCTGAATTCTATCGTTTGAAGGCACTGTAGAACCCTAAAATTTATTAATTTTACGCAAAGGTCCTTACACTCTGATAAAATTATATAAAAAGCCTAAAATCATTAAAAAGCCCTATACATTTAAATTGGGCCTAATGACAAGGCATGAGCCTTTTACGGCTCGGGTCTGGGCACGAAGTAGAAAGCCTATAAACTCAAAACTCAAGTCCAAATCTAAATGGGTCATACACTCGATAAGTGGGTCGATCCGTCAATACAAAAAACCTGATTGTGGACTCAATACCCAAGAAGATGGGTGGGGCCCATGAAAGCCTCCTAAGTCCCTTAAACTACTAAATAGAGTGGGACTCTTGAAATCCTTATCTCTAAATGGATAAGCCTTATCAAGATCTCTTAAATCTCTTAAACTACTAAATAGAGTGGGACTCTTGAAATCCTTATCTCTAAATGGATAAGTCTTATCAAGATTTCTTAAACTACTAAATAGAGTGGGACTCTTGAAATCCTTATCTCTAAATGGATAAGTCTTATCAAGATCTCTTAAATCCCTTAAACTACTAAATAGAGTGGGACTCTTGAAATCCTTATCTCTAAATGGATAAGTCTTATCAAGATCTCTTAAATCCCTTAAACTACTAAATAAAGTGGGACTCTTGAAATCCTTATCTCTAAATGGATAAGCCTTATTAAGATCTCTTAAATCCTTTAAACCACTAGATGGAGTAGGATTCTTGAGATCCTTATCTCTAAAAGTCTATAAATAAGAGCCAAAGCTAGAGATTTAGAGATTCAGAAATTCAGAGAGAGAAATTCAGAAGAAGCCAAAGAAGAGAACTCAGAAGCATTCTCTAGCCTTCAAAGAAAAGAAATCAAATCATTCCGGAGAAGACAAAGCTGCAAAGAAGCCAGTTCTCCTCCAAAATAACTTTCTAGCCGATTAAGTGCGAAGCCCGGAAGAAAGGAAAAGCTACATCAACACCTTCAAAGAAGATCGAGATCACGCCTCGGCCCTCATCTTCTATTTTAGAAATTTCTGATTGTTAATCAGAGGATTTCTTGAGAGTTGTACCAAACTGAAAATAAATAAAATATTTTGTTCATCATTATTTCGTCCACGAAATTTTGTGTCGACAGGCACTATATTAGATTCATGAATAAATGAAACCATTGGGCTTTTTTTTGTTTTTAAATTCTACAACAACATGAATTTGTCAAATAAAACTCTTTCACTGCTTCAATTCTATATGGAATAAGAGAATTCTAATTTCACCATCTTTATTATATGTCCCAAACAATGAAATTGAAATTGTGTGATGAAATTGATAATTTTGTTCCTTCGATTCCATAATAGGTTAAGAAACTGGAATCGCTTTTAAACAGAAACTTTAATGTCCTTCTTAAATAACATGGATTTGGATTTGTAATTAAACAATTATGTGGTTGAAACACATTTTTTGAGGACTCGTAATCATCTCCAATTGTAATTGGATTTGGGGGAGTTCAGTTACACTACTGTTGTTGCCGCATGCCCCTTTTGACACCCTTTAACTGCGGTTAAGATTCAGCCACCCCTAGGATTCATCCACCCCTAGGATTCATCCACCTATCATTGATTTTCAGAAGAAGAAAATTATAAAAATAAATTAATACTGGGAGTTGGTGAATTTTAACTAAGGCTTCAACTGTGTCAAGCGAACAAGAGTTCGTTGAGCTTCTTGCAAATCAATGTCACTACCCTTCTTCACGGTTAAATTTATTTTTCAATATTTTTTTTTCTAAAATCAAGGATATGTGGGTGAACCCTAGGGATAGGTGAATCTTAACCGTAGTTAAAAGTATAGTTTGAAAACTCAGCGAGTCACCTAAGAAACTCGGCCGAGTTACTCAACTCGGCTGAATTTCGAGTCGAATTGCTTCAAAATTTGAAGGAGCCACTATTTGCCGAATTACTCGGATGACTCAGTCGAGTCAAGCCGAGCTTTTCGACTTGCTAGACCAATTCGAGTCACATAATGATATTTTTATAATTTTTTCAAACCTAAACTCAAACATCACACTGTTTTTGCATTATATTTTTTTGGTCTACAAAGGCATACAACCTATTATGAGTTATGTTAAACCTAGTATTTAGGTTTGAGACTATAAAATCAACAAACTTTGAGTTATTTTAATCAAAGTTTTTCAAGTTATTACATATATATATATATTTCGAGTTGAACCGAGTCGAGTTTTTTTCGAGTCTTCTGAATTACTTGACACGGCTAACTTTCAAATCGAGTCAAATTTTTGAATTTTTGCACTATGGTTAAAATGTGTCAAAAGGGACACATGACAACGTCAGTGGCCTAACCGAACTTTCCCGAATCTCGTTACAAATGGAGAGAATCACGAATCTTTTTTGAGTGCTCGCTTGGTGACCCAACACTTGCCCCAATATGGGTGAAGCCTGAAGCATACCTACAGCCTCCCCCTCAAGACAAACCATGTGTTTATACTTTATACCAACTATAATAAGCATGGTTTTACAAATCTCACACCAAAGGGACAAAATATGAGCAAAACAAAACGAAGCAGCGACAAATTAAGGTAGAAAAGTCAAATTGGTAGAATTTAAAAATTACAACATTATAAGCATTGTATGTGGACAGATAAATAAAAAAACAAGAAGTGCTATCCACTTCCAAGTTCTCATTGTGTAGTGGCGTGCAAAAAATAAATTCAAACTTATATAAACTATAAACTCATCCTTTAAATATTTTGTTTTCTTAAATTGAGTTAGCAATCTCAGGTGTTGCAACAAGTGAGGGTTTGAGAAAATTATAATTATGTGCAAGGGGCTAGCACTTCTAGCATGTATTGTATTTTTGGTAGTGATTAGCACACCACACATACTATTAAGTCTAATGCCATGCCCTTTTTAGCACTTCTTTAACTGTAGTTAAGCTTAAAAAAATTCAAGTTAATATTAAAAATAAAATAAAAATCAAGATTGAATTACTTAACTTTAAGAGTAATGAATCTTAACTACAATTGATGTGTGGTAAAAAGGCGGGCATGAACTCCATAGCATAATGTGGCAGTAAAACATTTCTCTGGATTTTTTTTTTAGTAAACCAGACAAATATATATAAAGCAAATAAAATGATTTTTGAGAAATAAGCTCACTGAAACAACTGCCACCAAAACCTAAACAAAAAGGCTTTGGACTCTCTCTGGCCCGTGCCAGAGAGCATCTCTCGGGCCACCACAAATGAAGCGACAATTGGAGGGAGAAGTCATTTCATGGGGCCCATGATTTTGACTTCTCCCCCCTTTATTTGACGCATGATAAGAAAATGGTGTGATAAAGGGAAGGATATATCAAAAGGGGAGAAGTCAAAAATGAAATGACTTCTCCCTCCACTTGTCACTTCAATGTGGTGGCCCGAGAGATGCTCTCTGGCACGGGCCAGAGAGAATCCGAAGCCAAACAAAAATAACAAAGTACGTCCTCGCCCAAACAGACACATATACAGAGGCTCATCTCGTTTGCAATGGTCAAAGACGCTGAGGAGATTGTAGTTCGTGGCTATTTAGCATCACTCATTAGGAACGATTTATTTTTTCTCGAAAAACGGAAACCACGATAACTCGTTTATAGTAATTTTAAGAATCATTTAGTACTTGAAAAAAAAAATTTGTGTGAAAACAAATTTGTTCCTCATAATTAAAAAGAAAAACACACTTAAAATGAACTAGATAAGCATAAACATAAACAATTTTTGGGAATTTTATGATACTTATAAACGTGTTAGTACTTAAAATGTCTTCAAAATGTAATTTTTTTTTTCTTCATAATTATGTCTGACAGAAATTTCTTTCCTTACACAAAATTAATTATAAAAATAAAAATATTATTATTATTATTTTTGGGGGTTGGGGGGAGATTCACCGGCCACGGGGCCAAGCTGCTTGAATCACAAGTGTGAGGTAAAAGGAGACACAACTCAGAAATTATTATTTATTTTTTTTTGGAGAAAATACATTTACACCCCTTCCTCTCAGTTTGACAAAAATCCACATAGACCTATGAGTTGACTAACGGTTAGTTGATGGAGGGGGTTTAAGTGTCATTATTTTATAAAATAAGGGTATTTAATATATTTTTTTGAAAACTGAGAGGTTTATGTGTATTTTTCTCAAACCTCCGGGAGGTGTAAATGTATTTTCTCACAATTCTTTTTTTAGCACTTACATTACATTGAATGAGGACATGATGTGGGTGAGATAACCACACCCAAAAGTTTGAACCGAGGTTAAGATGTCAGAGGGAGTTAGAGCCTAGAGGCTCCAACTGAGTCTCCCTCACTGTCTCCCATCCCCTGTTCAGCTTCAATGTCGATGGCCTGACCTTCCAACATCCGACGATGGAAGCTCTTGATGTTGCAATTGGAACTAGCGGACTCCGTACACTGACTTACAGAAGTAGAAGAAGAGTCCCTTTCTACTCCAATTCCAATCTCAATCCCATCCATAACCAAATACCACTCTCTTTTATTTTCCCCAAGCCCTTCACTCGCCCATGTAATTTCTCGAGTTCCCGTCGCTGGGCAATTGATTGCGTAGCTAAAGGTCACGATCACGACACGCATCACCATAACCACAACCACAACCACAACCACGACCACGACAACCATCACGATCACCAGCATCACCAGCATCACCACCATGGCCATCACGATCACCATCACGGTGAGGGCACGAAGCTCAATAGATCTCAGGAAGCCGTTCTTCGATTTGCCAAAGCAATTGGATGGGTGGATCTGGCCAATTTCTTACGAGAGCACTTGCAGTTGTGCTGCTGTTCTACAGCTCTGCTTCTTGCTGCTGCTGTTTGCCCTTATTTACTCCCCAAGTCGACGGTGAAGCCTATACAGAATGCCGCCATTGCTATTGCTTTCCCTCTTGTTGGGGTAAGATTGTTAATCATAATTATCCTAGGGTCCGTTCTTTTGCTGAGACTTGTAAAGCTTGGCACTTTGCACTTTGTCAATGTAGTTGTTAGGAAATTTGAGTCAGATTTGAAGTCTTATAATTTTTTTTATGAGATTTGAAATCAAACATTTTGCTACATTTGAAGTCTTATGGAACACCATACATCTAGTTCATTAAAAGGAAACGCCTACTGTCTAATGACAAAACTTGCAAAGTGCAGGATTTTATTAGTCTCAACAAAAGGATGGACCCTTGCCCTATGTTTGGTTGCCGGGAAAATAAGTAAAAACATGGAAAAGAAAAGAAAATTGGACAAAACATAACCACAAATTGTATTAGAAATCTAAAATTTTCTTTTCTTTTCTTCTCCATGTTTTCACATATTTTCTCGGCAACCAAACATAGCATTAATGTTAACTAATAAACTGAGAATTTGACAACCGTGTTTGCTTGATTTTTGAAATGTTTTGTTATGATTGATGTGTTTTGCTAAGCCTCATTAAATCATGACAATATAAAAAACCATGGCAATATCATGTCATTGATAAACAAAGCTAGTGTGTGGTACATTGGGAGTTCTGGGATTATACTGCGATATTGTTGCCACTGTAAGTGAGGAGGAGATTACATAATTGATGGGATAGGAAATGCATGAAAGGATGTTATGTGAGAGGAATATCTTAACATGTTGTGGAGTGAATCAGTTGGAAAAGATGGATAATTAAAGGATTTTTTCCATGTAATGCAAGAGATTCCCAAAAGGCTTTACCTGTTGTTCTAATACCAATTTGTTATGCGGAAACACGATTGTAGAGTCGATGGTAATATGGAATAAATATGGGGACAAAAATTAGAGAAGAAAGAACACACAACCACAAGACAATATTTAAGTGGTTCGTAACGAGAGTGACTACGTCCATGGGCAAAACTGATCTAAGACCAACAATTTAAAAAAATATATATCTAAGAGCTTCCACTATTGGTGAAGATTTCTCTTCAAGAGTCGGAAGCAGATACCCTAAATAGATACCCAAAAACCCAGTCATTCAAATTACATAGCTTTGCAATACAAGAAGTCTGCATGACCTAGGCTTATTTATAAAGCCCTAGAACTAGATCCCTAACTAACTTGGAATTCCCAAATTATATCCCTGAACGGAAAAACTCCAGAAGTTATAATCTTACCCAGATTGGAATTCAATACACTTTCCAAAAATCTCTACATTGGCTTAAATTCTATCAAGCCACCCAAGAAACTTCATCATCCATTTTCTTCCATAACACCCAAAAAGCTGCCTCCATTGATTGTGTCACACTTTGATCAAGTCCAAGCAAATCTTGAATTTATGCACAAGGTCATGCTTTGTCATCATATCCGCTGGATTTTTCGCAGTAATTTTATTTACGAAAACAGCACATATAATAATCCGAATGTAATGGCACATAATGTCAATATGTTGGTCCTTGCACATCGCACTTGTTTTTTGCCAAATATAGTGCACTTTGTCTATAATAGCTTATAATAACCATCTAGGTAGCCTTAGTAAACTTCTATTTGTATTGCCTGCTTTTTCTTCTATATATATAGGCTCTGATTACCGAACAAAAAAAAAAAAACCGTGTAGGTACCGGTGTTTTAAAAGACGAAGGCATTAGGACCTTAAGATGCGCGAGGCATAAGCCTCGAGGTGTGTGGCTTAAGCCTCACCAAAAAGCCTTATGCTCCTTCATTTTAATAAATAAATAATAAATAAGAATATTGCAAAAAGATTAAAAAAATTAACGAAATGATGTAATATATGTATATATATATATATAAGTATATATATATGTGCACGTGTGTGTACGCACACGTGTGCAATACCATATACATTATCCAGTCATAAAATAAATAAATTTAAGGGGTAAAAAAAATCTGAAATTTAGATTTACTTTTTTGTTCATATGCAATTGAAAGACGGATGATGCACAATCATCACGTGGTGGATTTTGGATTCCAACAAAAAATTGAAAGATAGTCACCAATTATATATGTTAGGGGCAATGGATCCAAAGCTTTGCAATGTCTTCTACGAAAATAAGCGGGTGGGGTTCGACCAATACTCGCTTTGGGATGAAATTGAAGGCTTTCAAAGCCAGGTTGAAAATTTGGAATAAAGAAGTGTTTGGGAATGTCCAGGTTCACCTAACTAGGTTACTCTGGGAGATTGAAGAGTTGGATGGTTTAGCCAAATGTAGGGTTTTGTCCCCCCAACAGCTCTTGGTTCAAGAGGCTAAGCGCTTGGAATACGTGTCTCTCCTCAAAATGGAAGAAATTAGTTGGAGGCAAAAGGCCAGAATTAGTTGGTTCAAAGAGGGGGATCGTAATACCAAGTTTTTCCAGAGATCAACTAACTTCCATAAGGAAAGAAATTTTATTTCCAAAATTGAGGGTGGAGGGGCTTTGGAAAGAGTCTTCAGACGCTATTGCAGATAGTGTCATTTCATTTTACAGGGATTTATATAGCAAAAAGGAACCGTGGCGTCCTCAGGTAGATGAGCTTGCCTTTGATGGCTCGTCTCTGGCCCAAAAGGAGGCCTTGGAGGCTCCTTTCGAGGTAGAGGAGGTCCTCGGAGTTATTTGAGGTTTAGCGGGGGACAAGGTGCCTGGGCCTGATGGCTTTTCCATAGAGTTCTATAGGGCGTGTTGGGACATTGTGGGTAACGACTTTATGGATGTGATGGGGGAGCTTTATGTCTCGGGTCGTTTTGACAGAGTGGTGAATTGTACTTTCCCTGTGTTGATTCCAAAGAAGGAAGGCACTGATGATCTTAAAGATTTCCATTCCATTAGTTTGGTGAGCAGTGTGTACAAAATTCTATCCAAGGTTTTGGCGAATCACCTTAAGTTAGTCCTGCCCTCCATCATTTACCCTCAACTGGGAGCATTCGTTGGGGGGCGTCAAATGCTTGATGACATATTGATTTCTAATGAAAGCATTGACACTCGCATTAAATCCAAGATTCCAGGTCTCCTTTGTAAGGTGGATATGGAAAAAGCCTACGATAATGTCAACTAGGCCTGTCTAGAGTACGTTCTAGTCAAGATGGGATTTGGGGCTAAGTGGAGGCAGTGGATTAGGGCTTTTTTTTCATCGGTGTCGTTCTCAATCCTTCTGAACAGGAGTTCGGTGGGGTTTTTTCCTAGCTCTAGGGGTTTGCGTCAGGGAGACCCGCTATCTTCCTTTCTTTTTGTGATAGTCACGGAGGCTTTGAGTCGTGTGTTATCTAGGGCAGAGGGGAGGTTTTTTGAATGGTTTCAGATTGGAGCAAATAGGTTATGTATTTCCCACCTTTTTGCTGACGATACCCGTATTTTGTGTCGAGCTCAGAGTAGTGATCTCCTCTATCTTAGATGCATCCTTCGTTGTTTTGAAGCGGTTTCTGGACTGCGAGTGAATTTAGGGAAATCAGAGACTGTGATTGTAGGCGCAGTCCTTGATTTAAATCTTCTTGCTTGGTGCCTCAGGTGCTCTTTGGGGTCCCTTCATTTTGTTTACCTAGGTATGCCGTTAGGTGCGAGCTTTAAATCCAAACCGGTTTGAACCCCGGTTTTGGATAGGATGGCCAGAAGACTTTTAAGTTGGAAATCTACCTGTTTATCTAAAGGGGGGAAATTGACTCTTATCTAGAGCACCCTGAGCAACTTTCTGACCTATTTCATGTCCATTTTGACCATTCCTCGTTCGGTGGCGATCGCTCTCGAGCGACTCCAAATAGATTTTTGTGGAATGATAAAGGCGACATTGTCAAATACCATTTTGTTGCCTGGAATCTCATGTGTAGGGCCAAGGAGAGTGGGGGTTTAAACATCAAGTCGTTGTCCTAGGTGAACAAGGCTTTGTTATGTAAATGGGTGTAGAGGTATGGGGAGGAGAGGGATAGTTTGTGACGGGCTGTGATCATCGCCAAATATGGGGATCTGTCAAGTTGAGTGCCGAAGGAGGTGAGAGGTTCTTACAGGCAGAGTCAGGGGAAGGGGATTATAGCCAACGCCAACCTAGTGGTGCCGTTTTTCAAGTTTAGAGTTGGGAGGGGGTCTGAGATCAGGTTTTGGTTGGATGTGTGGTGTGGGGACTCTAGGCTTAAGGATGACTTTGGTAACTTATTCATATTAGCATATGATAGGAGAGCGTCAGTAGGGGAGTCGTATGAGGGGTCGGGGGAGGGGGTGGTGTGGTGTCCTCATATGCATCAGGACTTGAACGATTGGGAAGTTGAGGATTTGACCCATCTCTTGGAGCGTGTTTCCTTGTGTATCTCCATGTGCCGAAATTAGGGACTGTAGGATGTGGGCGAGAGACAACCATGGTCGGTTCTCAGTAAGATCACTGTTACATTCTTTGTATCCTGTGCCCTCCAAGTCGTTTTCTCATAGGATTGTATGGAATCCTGACATCCCTTCAAAGGTATCTTTTTTCGTATGGAATGTGGAGTTGAATAAAATTCTGACATGTGACCATTTACAAAGTATAGGGTGGAGGATGGCCAATCGGTGTTTCTTGTGCCTTCAAGCGGAAGAGTCCGTGGACCATCTCCTATTGCATTGTCCTATCGTGTTTGAGATTTGGGGTTTCTTTCTTTCTCGGGTGAGGGTTGCCTGAGTCTTTCCTTCCTCTTTTTTAAACTTCTTATCTTGTTGGACGAAGATGAATGTGGATGGTGCTAGGGAGGCGATTTGGTCGGTTCTCCTGGTGGCTATTTCTTGGATGATTTGGAAGGAGAGAAACCTTAGAATATTTGAAGATTCCTCCTCTTCTGTGGATCGTATTGTGTGCGGATCCGCATGGTACTTTTGGAGTGGGCGGGGCTTCATTTCGAAGTGGAGGTTCTAAGGGAGGTGTTGGGTTGATTTGGTGGTTTTAGGTGCTTGGGGCTCATTGATATGAATTTATGTACTTGTAAACTTTTTCTTTCTTTTCCTATGTGCCTTTGTATTGCTTCCTCTTTTTTAATACATGATGATTACTTATCAAAAAAAAAAAAACTTAATACGTTAGACATAATCAATTAAGTGTTAATTTAAACTAATAACCAAATTGAAATAAAGAAAAAGATTAATGTTTTTTATCAATAAAAAAATTAAGGCACACACCTTATAATTTAATGTTTAAGTCTTTGATTAATGTATGAGGTACAAGCCTTAAAAATAAAATAATGTTCAAGTCTCAGTTATGTGGCGGATCCTATTTTTTGATTAATGTAAGTGGCATGCGCCTTAGACACAAAGTGAGCCTCAAGGCGTGAGGCGTGTGCCTCACATTTTGAAGTGTTAGCCTAATGAGATTTAAGCCTCAAGGTTGTGCCTCAAAGTGATTTTCTTGTGCCTCGGCGAGCCTTAAGATGTAAGCCCCACACGCCCTTAAAATACTGTTAGGTACCTTCACCACCTCAATCATTCCCACGTACTCTGCCTTTGTCTTAGACAATGCAATCGTTACTCTAGCATCAACCTCCACTCACGACACCACTTGTAATGCAAGAATGAAGACATAGCTCGCAGTGGACCTTATATAGTTAAATTTCACAACATAATCAGAACCCATATACCCAACAATTTGTGTCCCAACAATTTGTGTCGTTGTCCCTATCAAGCACTAGACCAACACTAAGTGTACCCTTCAACTAATGAAACATAAACATACCATTGAATTTGACTACAGGCATCCTTTAATGAAACATAAACATTTAATTAATTTGCTTTCTCTCTTGCCTTCAGAGTTCAGAGGTTGATCTCCTAAAAGGGTGTAATTAACGGCTTAGATTTATCTAGGCCGGAAGGGATGTCTCCCACATAAAATATTAAATTCTGGTTGATGGGGGATATTTGACATTGGGTTTTGGATGTCTTATTCTATTTGAGACGCTCGAAATTTGGTCATACTATACTCAAAAAATTCAGAATCACATACCATTGAATTTGACTAGATATTCACATCACTATTTATGGGCGCTATTCACAAACACTCCATTAAAATAAAAATGCAATCCTTGTCTTCCTACTCTGATACTTAGTAGAAAGAGAAACCCTAAATGAAAATACGAAGAAGATGAGAAGAAGAGAGAAAATATTAGGGGCTGATTCCTCTTTTTATTATTTATACTGCTTATAAGAGAAGATTACAATAATGTCCTTAATGACATGACACGGAGTATCTACACCCATATTATCAATATATCTTAACAATATATATATAATTTGAATTTGTAACTCATTCTTCTTCTTTTTTCAATAAAGTAATTCTCATTATTGGTAAAAGAATAAAGAAAGAAAACGAAAATAATAGTTGCGATAGCTTTTTCAAGTATGCAGTGTCAATTTGTTTCTTATTGGGATTTATCTGATTGATAAAAGGCAACTAATTCAATACATCTAAGGACCTCCATTATTTTGCATGAAGCTGACTAGTTATCAGTTTTGCCTGACTACATTTAACAATTGTGGTTGTTTCCTTTGGATTGAGATCTGCTTAGTATGGCAATTTTAAACTGGTGATGGACCTTGCATAATAGTGCAATGGAAAAGAATATGATATGAGAGCTGGAAATGCAATCCTTTTACAAAAAATTATGAGAGCTGGACACACCAAAACAAAAACCACATGGAATCCTGGGATCCAAATATGCTATGCGCTTTTCTTGTACTTCCGACCCTGCAAGATTTGGTTCTTTTCCAATTCTGCTGTGCACTTGCCATCATTTGCTGTGGGTTGCTTGCCATAAAGACTCTAGTCTTATTGGTCTTGAGGCTGTGTATATATGCTTTTTGTATGTTGACTAGCGCCCCCCCCCCCTCCTTCTTTGTGAACACAAATTTTACGTACTAAATTGAATTCATTCTAGATTATTAATATTAGCGGAGTCTCGTTGTCCATTATTGTAGCTGTTGCGATCTTGTAACATAAAATGGTAAATCTACACGTTTTCTAAATCTCCCCTGAATATCTGCTGGTACTGCTTTTACTTGGTTAGCTGTATACGTTGCAAGCCTGTATCTTATTTCTTAATCATTTAGACAATAATGCAATGTCATGCTCATTCATCATTTTTAAAAACATTTTATCGCTATAGTAGTTATTAAAACAATACACCATTCTACATGTCAGGTCTCAGCAGCACTTGATGCTCTTATTGACATTACTGCTGGAAAAGTAAACATTCATGTACTCATGGCTCTTGCGGCCTTTGCATCAATATTCATGGGGAACTCCTTAGAAGGAGGCTTACTTCTTGCGATGTTTAATCTGGCCCATATAGGTAAGCATCTCAAATAGCTCATCTGATCACAATTTTCTTCAACAAAAATAATTAAATTTTACCGTCTTATACGTATTGTGCTTGCAGCGGAAGAGTACTTCACTAGCCGTTCAATGGGTGACGTTAAGGAGTTGAAGGAAAGTTATCCAGATTTTGCTCTTGTACTGGAAGTTACTAATGACAAATCCCCTCATTTCTCTGATTTGGCATACAAAAGAGTCCCTGTGCATGACTTGGAAGTTGGTTCATACATCTTGGTCAGAGCTGGTGAGGTATGTGTGTCGCAAGTTTTCTGCTGCCTTTTTCTTATGTGAATATCTTTTACTATGTGTTCCTGTTTCCATTTTTATGATGCTTGGTTTTGCTGGCTTATATTGCTAGTCTCATCAACACCCCACACCAGCTGCAAGTAGCAGAAAACTTTATCAATTTTTGGCTGACATTTTAGATGTTTTAGCCCATTGAGACCCTCGTATTGTAGCTAGACTTTTTCAAAATTTAATCAGTGTAGTCAAAGTGTCCACATGATGCCTAGGCGATGGGGCTTCCGTAGACGAGATGTCGCCTAGGTGACCAAAACTTATTTTATTTATTAACTATATAAATATGAAAGTAATATTATTTGAAGAAAAACCAAAAATGGTAAATAAAGCACACTAGCACAGATAAGAACATAATCTTCCAGAAAAGAAGAGAAAAGAAAAAAAAATAAAATATATATATATATATATATATATATATATAGAGAGAGAGAGAGAGAGAGAGAGAGAGAGAGAGAGAGGTTTATAAATATGTAGTCGCTAGGGGTCTCGGCTAGGTGACACTTTTACTACAGTGTATAGAGACACAAGTCTTGTTTCCAGTTCGGCTTTTGTGTTCTAGCTTCATGTGTAACTTTGGTGCTTGGATTTTTTGATGTTCCATGTCAACACAAAATGAAATGGTAGGGAAATAGGATAAGTGTTGGATATAGATCAGCCTTAACATGATTAAATAGCACTTCAAAAGTGAATAAAATATTTTACAAATCAAATACAAGATTATATAAATTTAAAATCTTAGACACATTAACTATATGTAGCTATGTCTCTGTGGCGTTTGTTAACTTGTATTTGATATAATAAGAGCTATTTGGATTAATTCTAGGAAATAAGAGCTGTTTATCTTAGGTCTTGTTTGGTAACATTTACATTTTTGAAAAACAAAAGCTCTTTTTTAAAATATTGTTTGGTAAAACATATGAATAAGCACTTATTTGAGGGGCATTTGCAATGGGAGGTTTGGAAAAAGTATTAGGGACATAAAAAGGGATTTGCAAAAAGTATTGAGGACAAAAAAGTTTATTTTAAGTGAATAAAATGCGCATGTGTTCAAATAAATGTCTACCCGTTTTAGCATCAGAAGTAAAACCTCTTATGCTAAAATATTTAGATGTTGGATTAGACATTTACCAAACAGTCTGATTTCGGAATAATTTCTTATTTATAAATTGCCGTGGACAAAACTTTCTTTAGCTCTTCCTTCTTCTTGTTCTTTTTCTTTTTCAGCTTGAGGAGTGTGAATCTGTGTGATACATCCAATTTATTTATTCCCTAAATCCCACAGAGGATCTCTCTGACTTTTTTCATAGAGATTCCCGTTGTCTTCTTATTTCTTGTCGGCCCAATTATTATGGTTCAAAATCACTCTCTTCCATGTCCTTCACTCCTTGTGCTTATTGTATTTCGTTCTAGACAATGTCTTTCTAGTCTAGTGGATATGGCTTAGCCATATTAACTTAGGAAGGTTTGTTGGAAACGTTTTAGTCAATACGTACTTTCTGAGAGGAATTCAAAACTTTTTTTTATAAACATACCAGTTAATCAGACTGTCTTTTAATTGTTTATTACTTTGACATAATTAAAGCGTTATATGAATGTGGTTTATGGATAAAGCTGTTTAGAAGTAGGTGTTCTGATTTCTTTCTCTTTCCTTCTTTTGTATACTCAAAGCCTTAGATATTAAGTATCATGTCAAAATCACCTCAACCGCCCCAACGGAAGTATGAATGGAAATCAATGTAGTGCTTAGTCCATACGGAGGAGGTAGGGTAAGCCTTGGTACAATTTGGGTCTTTATGCATTGGCAAAGCATGTTGAGAAAAGGAGGGTCTTTTTGGATATTCTCCTTTTTTTTTGCGTAATGTTCTACTTGTTTTCAAATTGTGGATCGTTTTATATGACATGTATGGTTGTTTGAAAAGGTGATTTCTTTTGGAAACCTTTTAGCATTTTCAATCTTTTATGATTGGTGGCTGTGACACAATGAAGACTTGTGGTTTACTTGAGCCGAACAAGGAGATGCCGGAGTTTGGTATTTCTTGACTTTGATGTTGTAAATTTGCAGTCAGTCTATATATAAGAGTATGCCACCTCTTTATAATCTTAAACAATAAATGAGTGGTTAGTAAACCATGTCCTAATCAATTAGAACTGTTTCACATGCCACGAGACATTAAAGCATATATAACTAAGTGATCCATGAGACAGGTATTGTACTTCTATGTAGCCTTGTCTGTGTGCTTCTGCCTTCAGATAATGATATTGTCATGAATGTATTTGTAGTGTCATTGCATCTAAGTAGTAACAAGCAACCACAGCTCTGTGTGACACAGAATTACATTTTTTTCACATTTAAAATAATTGTGTATCATTAGATAGTTTTATAAGTATTTCTTTCACTATTTTTACTTTTTCTATTGTGATTCTTGGCTAGCATTCATAATATGGTTATTTTTGTGTAATGTTCCTCACTACCTTTTTGGTTTACATATTTTGATTTGAAAGTGTCATAATGGAAGCTGGTATTGTGATCAGTCTGTGCCTGTAGATGGCGAAGTTTTCCAAGGGAGATCAACAATTACTATTGAGCACTTGACTGGGGAAGCCAAACCACTTGAGAGAAAACCTGGGGATAGGATTCCCGGTGGTGCAAGGAACTTGGATGGTATGATGATAGTCAAGGTATGCCTAAGTTTAGTCTTAAATCGATTTCAAAAGATCTCATAATTGTTTTGGAAGAAAAAAAAATTGATAAAAACTTAAATATCTCGTAGGAAATTAGATATCTGGAACGGAACTGAAAGTGTTTTCAAATATTTTTTTGTGAAAATCTTGCTGACTTATGAATTTAGTTTTCACTAGAATTTTCTTATATGATTCATTTCTGACAGTATTTAAAAGGCGAAAGTGTGAGGACCTCTAGACACACGAGGTGTAAGCCTTATGACTTAAGTCTTAAGCTTCACATTCCCTCGTTTTTTTTAAGAATATTGAAACGAGAAAATTTGTCGAAAAATAAGGGAAGATTACAATATATATAATGAAAAGTATTCAAATAAAACATTATATTTAAGAGAGGTATGATAATATCTAATTAATTAATTTTTTTTTGTTCAAACATATGAGAAACAAATGACGGTCAATCATCAATTTGTAATAGAAGGTGATAAATATTGTGAATTAGGATTAGAACAATCAGTTTCAAATAAGTCAAGGAGAAATTTCATTGCAAGGCAATGGGTCCTAAAACCTTCAATATCTTTATTCTTTAGAGAAATATTTAGTGTGAAATAGAGCCTTAAAGGGTCTTAAAAGCCATAAATACGTTAGGCACAATATATGAAGTTGTACTTTAAACAAATAATGAGAAAGTGATGACTTAAGCTAGAAAGGAGATAATCTTTTGTGATTTTTGGATGTTTATTGAGCAAAAACTTGCTTTCTCTTTGCTTTTCTCGCTATGGTAACTATGGGTTAACTTACCACTTCATTACATAGGCTTTTATCAGATTTGAGCTGATTTCCCCATTGTTATTATATATCAATGGGGGCATTTTCCTTTTTGCTAACAAGTCCTATTGATACATTACTTTTTCTTTGTCTGTGCGTAATTACAACTATTAGAGGTCGGCAACATGAATATTTCCTTACTATCTCCATCCACACCCTTTTGGCCTTCCCTCTCCCTTTTTATAACCTTTAACTTACACCAACTCGCTCCTCATTGGTGCTGTAATTGGTCTTCGTTGAACATTTCCAAAACTATCTCAGTTGAGTCTACCTTTTATCACCTATTGGAGCTACTCATAATTTTCGAGAATGTTCTCATTTTACCTCTCTCCTAGTTGTACCACTCATCCATGTAAACATTCTCATCTCGGTTACATTCATTCTAGGAATAGGTTTCTTCTTGGTCACCCAACATTCTGCTCATAAAGTATAGTTGGTCACTTGGTCTTATTGCTGCCTTATAAAATTATCATTTTGGTTTGATAATTGATTGGAGTGCGACAATTACATAACACTCTGGAAGCACATGTCTTCTTTATACAAACAAATTGTGATAAATGTGCTGAGCCTCGCAGTGTAAAAATTGTAACATTCGCATAATAATTTTACATTTACTTCATTCTTATATTTTAAAAAGCAATAATACGAGTGCATGTTGTAGCTTTAACAAAATTGCTGTTTTTTTAACATATGGAAAGTAGAAAACCACTATACAGGCAAAGCTGGTTAATTTTGTTTTTTGCCAAGTTTTTATTTCCATTAATTCATTTTTGATGCTCATTGTCATAAACTAATCCATCAAGTTCATGGTTGTCATATTTTGGTTTGTTCAAGTTTATTTTTTACTTTGTTTGGTGGAACTATCTTTGGCAACTACCACATCTACATCTTGAGATAGTTTCTTACTATGTGACGTACTTAGCAGTTCTTTTCTTTAATGCTTCTCAGTGAACTTAAACCTTTGGTTCAGGCAACCAAGAAATGGAATGAGTCAACACTCAGCAGGATTGTGCAGTTGACTGAAGAAGCACACCTAAACAAACCAAAGCTACAAAGGTGGCTGGATGAGTTTGGCGAGCACTACAGCAAGGTGGTTGTAATTTTATCTCTTGCTGTTGCTCTCATTGGACCATTACTTTTCAAATGGCCATTTATTGGAACACCAGGTACTTTGAGGAAGGTGCTTTCTATTTGTTTTTTAAGACCTATGCATCTATAAATATTCTGTTGCTTGTGTTGAACTGCTTGATACTAATGATCTAGTTTTCTTACACCAATTATCCTCCAAGATATCTCTATGTTGACAAACACGATAAATTTCATTTGCTACAATCTATCATGGTTCCATATGTTGATAGACACGCCTTAATATGGGACATATCCTTTTGAAATTGAGAGGTCTCAAAATGATAGCCCTACATATCCATGCACATAGACCTGTAGATTCTATGGTTGTATTGTGTGTGTCAAGCACCACTTATGTGTATTGGTCGTTTTTTATAATCATTTCACATTCAATGTATAGATCCATATCAACTGATAAACATTTGTATCGATCAATATCTATATTTTTTCCAAATTCCATTTATGTTCATTTTTTCAATGGGTAAAAGATCAGTGTGGAGGTATCATATCATATCAATTGGTGTCTGATACATATGTCAATATTGATAAGTAAGAGGATGCTGATTATTTACAATCCTTTATCAATCTTTGACTTCCACATTTCGCTTAACTTGCTTCAAGGAATGTCAAGTTGTATTATTTCTCATTTTTCAATTGCATGAAGGATAATAAAGGTGGAAATTTAGGTAAAGCTTCTCATAAATTTGAAACAAACTGTGACAAGAATTTCATATAGATCTGTAGTTAGACTACTGAAATGTACAAACATTTACATGTATCTTGGGTAAGTAACTTCCTGACCTAGTTTTATTTAGTGACCTGGTCAATTTGATCTGCCCAACCTTATTAATCATTGTTGAGTTAAATGACCTAATTATCCATTGATTATATAGGACATAAGGAATATGGAATCCCACAAAAATATAGACTGTTGAGTGTTGACGTGGTTGGACCAACACATGCATGCACCTTTGTAAACAGATAAATAACTGCAAACCCCATACTACCTTTTAAGCTGATAATACTCATAGTTGGTTTCCAATAAAATTCAGGCTAATCATGGATTCTGACAAGATGAAAGCCACTAACTGCTATGAACAACCAGATCAGCAAAGCATGGATAAATTGATTTTGAGCTTTGAGTAGAGGGGTACCGGGTATGCTAGTTGCCCTGTGCTTACATGCTCTCATTCGTAATCGTAAATACGTTCATTTGTAGAGGATACCCAGTGTTACCCACTTGGTAATGCAGATAAAGAGAAGTAAGATATACTTGCATCAGTCAGAATTACCTTTGATCATAGAGAAGTGTGACAATCTGCCTGACTGGTTTTATTTTAAAGTATCTAATCTTCATCATCATCATCATCATCATCATCACTGCCTTATGTCAAAGTCAAACTTCTCCACAGCAGAACAACCGTGTGGTGCCCTAGCCATCATCCAATTGGGGCCAACCTTATGCTATTTGAATACCAAATTCAACCTATAGGATACAACTCTCTCCCGAGTCCTGCATGCCAAGACCTTTATAGCCGGCCCAAGTCACTTCATTGTGTCACCCCTAACAATCATCTGACTCATAGGGTTGCCATGTCATCCAGGCTCCTTCCTGTGTATACCTTCGTGCTACTAAGGTCCTCGGCCAAGCCGAAGATCCAACAAGGCCTAATACTCCTGAGTTCCATCTCTGGTCATCCCACACACCTTGGTAGCGTTGGAGCCTAACAGTTCCATCCACCAAGTATTGAGGGTATATCACGATTCGTGGGCCCTTCCCGAGCAAATCTAGGCAACTAAACTCCCGCAGCGCATCCATGACCCTCATATGATAACTGTGCGAAGTATTACATTCATGCTAAGTGCTTCCCTTTTACTTCATTTACTGTGCTACTCAATCAATTGGCTGGCCAAACCCAAGGCAGGCGTCTACAACAGACTCTTGGTCCTCAAGGTTCTGAGATAGCCCACTTGGTCCAACGTTGGCGGCTAAGTGTGTATTGATCATGTGAATGGCATGAATGATATGAAACCTTTGATCTGGTAAGTGCTGACTGTCCAGCGACTTAGAACCATACCAAAGTGCACCACCGCTGTCCCATGGAGTCCTTAGAGATCCCCTTTAGGACCTCTATGCTCATCCCCATCCCATATGGGGAATGTCACTTTGACTTAGTAGTCCAACAGAGACCTCAAAGGGTGGGTGCGCACTCCTTTCCCCGCAAGGTGGATGCTACAACTTTTATCCTTTGTCAGAAGGAAACATCACTCCTACTGGTACAATTGTACTTGTCCTTCTTTGAAGTTACACATCGAGTCTAGCATTGGTTTGTGCCTATGATCTTCGTGTTGCCTGCACTTTATGATGGAGGGCCCTCAGACTCTCCCCAATGTGCCATGTGGGCCCATAGCATCCACAGACCATATGCTCGACAAAATTCGGAGTTCAACTTGCACCTCATCAAACCACATGAGCACCTCCTCATTCAAGGAACTACCATGCTCTCAGCATTAAAGCACCTCTTTACCCTCTCGAATCCTTTGTAGTGTCCTTAAACAAATAACCGTTGTGCCCCCACAGCAAGGCACCAACCATGCACCATGCTGTCCACACCTTAGCATAGTCCCACACACCTAGGGCATCACATGGTCCACCATGCCCATGTCAGGGTCGCACCTATCCCACAGTCACTGTCTGGCTTTGTACCATTTCCTGGACCGTGATACTTATCCCAAATATTTGGGGTTGGAAACATGAAGCATGTTCTGTCATTCCATTCGATCAAAAACCATAACTTAGGACAAATCATGTACTATGGCTTTGGCTAATAAACAAAATTATCTCATCTTACCCTCCAATTTTTTTTTATCTCATCTTATTTTTGGTCTTAAATGTATTCTGCTCCTCAAACCTTATTCTAGCGAAACAAAAATCTCTATATTTATTAATTTTGTAACTGCTTCAAACACCACTATGACACAAACACCTTTCTGTCTCAGATATAACCTTCATTAAACTCTCTTGGACCATAGCTTTTCAATTGATAATGGCTTTCTCTTTCCTTTATTGACATGCAAAACCTGTATAAGCGAGGAGTTATGGTCCAAGCAATACATGAGATAATGGTATATAAATGATTTTAGCAATCCTTTAAGATTTTCTCCTCTTCTATTTGCTAAAGGAGTTGTGACAAGTCACATTTAGATGTTCTTTCCTTATGGTTTGGATCCAAAGTACAATATTATGCCTTTGTTGGTCGTCGTCCAGAATATCTCTTTCATGAACTGTCAAAAGAGAATGATTTTGATTCACTGAGTCTCTCCACTTCTTGATTCTCAAGACTTCATCTTCACACTTGTTTACCTTTCAACTTTTCCTTAATTATGTAGCTTGCAGGGGATCAGTTTACCGGGCATTAGGGCTTATGGTGGCAGCATCACCATGTGCGTTGGCTGTAGCTCCTTTAGCATATGCTACAGCAATCAGTGCTTGTGCAAGAAAGGTATGTCACTTAATTACCATGTTCAAATACTGATGTGATTATTCAGTCTTCTTAACTAGATATAATTATTCTGTAGTTCTTGCATTTTTTCCCCACTTTGTCTAACGAGTTGGATCCTATCTAAGTAATACATAAATGTTTGTGCACTTTGCTGAGGCTTGGATCTTGTATAACTAATGTTTGTGATACGCCACTTGGATCCTATATAACTAATATGATACTCTACTAAGTAATATGACAATTACGACTGTCAAAGTGTCGGGCCAGGATCTCCCCAGGCCCTGCCCTCACTTCTAAGGGGAGGCCTGCACTGGATAGGTCCTAGCCCTGCCCTCAAGGGCCAGGCTGGAAAGAAGTGCAAAGGATTTTTTTATCAAATGATTTAGTGGGATTTTCTCTATACCAACTGCCAACCTAACATAAAATCATCATCCTCTATCTGGACTTGGGATTGACCATGCAACACAAAATGCAGTACGGTGGAGAGTCGAGACTAGAGAAAGAGATCAGAGAGTTGATAGAGAGAGATCGGAGACTCAAGAGATAGAGAGATGAGAGTCAAGAGAGATCAGGGAGTTAGGGTTAGGTTAGGATTTGTCCTAGTGTAGTGAAGGCCCAAATGAAATGGCTTTAAGTTGTTCGTTCCTTAGGTGTCCCATCTTTAAGGAACATCATTTTTATCTACTCTGTCACTGCCTAGGACAAAGATACACAAACTCTTTTAAGAAGATTGTAGAAGTGGAATTGTCCTAGCTGGGGTAGCAATCTATCTCTTTCTTTCATGGGCAACCGGTGGCAAAGGTTTGATCGGGTTGGACTTGTGGTGTTGGAATGTGTGGAGGGCTAAGATAGGGGGACGGTGTAGAGGCCTTAAGGGTCTCAGTGGGCTTTATAGAGGAAGGGAGTGTCAGTGTTGGGGAAATTACCACCATACCTTCTCAAATGTCAATTCCTTAAGGGCATAAATTTAATTTAATAATAAACTTATTATATACTCTACTATACATGCACATACTATTGATTAAAAAAATATTCATACGCGTACTATATAGTATATACCAGATCTAGTATATATATAATAACTAATGGAGGGTAGGGCCGGGTCAGGGAGGGGCAGGGCCTTGGCGTTGGCCCGGTCCTCAGGTAAGAGGGCTTGATATTTTGGGCCCTGTTCCCTTGGGCCTTAGGAGGGCTGGGCCGGGTGCCCACATTTAAGAGTCGGTGTGACAGACCTAAGGACAATGTCTTGTGAGACGACAGCCTAAATTTTGTTAGATTTCTATCTGGAATATTATATTTTCGTTTTTTTACTCTTTTTTCTATACCGTTACCAATTAGTTTACTGGTGTGCATTCAAATTTGGCGCACTTTGTTAAATGGCAAATATCATGTTTTTTTTTTTTGTTTGGTAATGCATCAATATATATTTAAACAAGGCAACAAGTTCCATGTTTGTGACTTCGTTCTTGATTAGATTAATAGTCAGGGTTGCATGATAAGTTCTATTATGTTGGATTTTGAAACGTTTCGTTGATGTACATATGGGTGAAATAATTACCAGAATGCCTAGAATAAGAAGGCTGCATGCCTATTGACAAGTGTATGTATGTGTCTTCTTTACTTAATGAAGTAAATAAGACTTTGTACTAAGAATTTCCTTATTTTTGCCCAGGGAAGCTACAGGTGGATCTGAAATCCAATTAAAGTCGGAGCTGGCCTTTAGGGCTTCTCAAATAAAAAATAGGATTTTTCAAGTTGTCAATTATAAGCCATATAGAACATTTTTAGACCGAATAAGCAATCCCTAACATATGAAATTGGATATGAATGTAATTATACCCCAAACAGATATTCAAAATTTGAGGGTTTCGGAATATAAAGAAAATTCAGCCAGATGTTTTAGGGTACTCCGAAATATGCTAAGAACATCAACACTTGAAGAATCCATGTGATCCGAAATTATAGGGATCCAATTTGTTGTTTTGGATAGCTAAGGTTTCAAGTTGAGAAAAGAAATCAAAATAGTGATCTCTAGACTAAATCCAAAGCTATCAGAATATCAATTGTTAAAGCACCATGATGATCCAGAAATAATGGTGGATGAAATGGATAAATACCTTTTATTGATTTGACGGAAAAGTGTTGGACAAGTCCACTCCATTGGATTAGTCAGAAAGATCTCCCCTGAATAAAAGAAGGAAACTATACCTTCAACTAGATTTAGCATCAGCAAGCTTAAGAGACAGGAGATCATACATCGTTTTGTGGAGGATATAGTTCTTCAATCTATATACAGGAGATTGCAACTCATACCAACCAGGCAGCCAGGCAACCAGGCAGATGGTATTGATGTAAATAAGTAATGGAGTCACACTATTGGTTTACCAAGCATATTATGTTTGTTTTAAATGGCGATATGCCTCAGGGAAGTGAGAAGTGTGACTCTTTCTGAGGCCTTTTTCCTATGTCATTGGTATCTTGAACTTTTCAATCAGTTTATTAATAAAACTTGAAACTAGACCATACATGTTGGAGTTGATGCAAAACTTATTCAATCATAAAAATGTATTTTTATTATAATTTTTTAAAAAATTAATTTGATCAGTGCTAGAGTTTAATTCACAAAGTAAACAATGATAAAGACCCTGAAGTATTAAAAGAGCCAGCCATCAAAGCAATGACAGCTTACAGAAAGGCTGTACAAAAGTAGCCTCCTAAGATAGCATTGAGAATGCCCAACCATATTATCCCTCCAGTACACCCAGGATAGATCCCCAACTTTTTATAAGGACAAAAATATATTTAAAGATTTATTCATACTTGTAAAATATTATAATATAATTTGTTGGAACTATATGAGACTTCTAATTTGAGCTAAATTGGAAGTCATGTTAGGTGTGACATCAAATGTGCATTCTTAGCCTGGTAGATTGTACCTCTTCCCATAGCCATGACAAATTGTTGCTTGTGACTACAGGGAATATTGCTAAAGGGTGGGCATGTATTAGATGCCCTAGCTTCTTGCAACACTATTGCATTTGATAAAACTGGGACACTAACAACTGGGGAACTTATGTGCAAAGCAATTGAGCCAATTCATGGACATTGGATCAAAAGCAAAAATTCAAAAGTTGCTTCCTGTTGTATCCCTAATTGTGAAAATGAAGCTCTTGCTGTAGCTGCTGCCATGGAGAAAGGGACTACTCACCCTATTGGAAGGTATTATTGTTGAAATCTACCCCAACTTGTCCTGATCTACTGTTTTCCTAATGAGTTACTCTTTTATTATGGTTGCTCATATCTGTTTAAATGGTTCTTTTGTATGATGGATTATTATACTTGACGTCTTATTCTAACAGCGTAATTCTGATTGCAATAGCTCCTTGATCTCTTTTTTCTCTAAAACTAATTTATTTTTATTTCTAAAAGCTACTCAATTCCTTCTATAACTTTTACACTTCTCTCGACGACAACAATTTAACCATGTTCTACATTTCCAGAAAATTTGTCTTGATTATGGTTCTACCCTGGGAAGAAAGGGTTGGCTTGGGGCTTCCTACCCCATAGGATCAACAAAGGTTTCCTTTTCTATGGATACTTTAGCTGCTCCAGTTTTCAATTTATTTGTGCTAGTTAGGTTCTGGCACTCTTTATATGTAGGAGTTTTTGTCTCTATGTTATTTTCTCATTTCCGTGGGAAAGTACCACAATTTGAGGGAGTTGTTCTTGTCCTACCCAACCAGTGTATTGTGTGCAAGAGAAATAAGAAGAAAGTTAAACTCATCTTAATCCATTCTAAATTCAATAGAAAAATCTTTTCCTACTTCTTTTTGAATGCTGGAAGTGTTTGGGTAGTTCACATGCCCTGTTTGGTCAAAAGGAAAAATGCTTTGGAAAGTCCTATATGGTATGGAACCCTGGAATAGGGAAATAAAAGTATTAGAGAACTTTAGAGGACATTTCCATCCGAAGATGGAAGTTCGAACACATATGAAGGCTTTTAGCAGAATAAACTCGTATTAGATGATTTCTGAGACTTGAATATTTCTGTTTTTTTAAAGTAAACTGAGCAACACCTCTTTTAACAGAAGGTTTGTTACCAAATCGAAGCTGGAGTGGAAGAAGCTTGAAAAAGGTTGGCTTAGACTGAATTCAGTGGTAGGCTGGTAGCTTCTGACAGCCAGACCCAGACCCAGTACTGGAAGTGCTTTTAGAGATCAGAACAGTATCATTCTAAAGGTTCTTTTGAGTCCTGTCAGAGTGGCAACTGAAATGAAATAGAGCTTATTGTTCTACATCAAGGCTTTAAAGGGACTTCTCTTGCCCACTGGTGTTTGAGGGCGCCTTGGCAAACAGTAGGTATTTGTCAGGTGAAGAATGAAGACAGTGGACTGTCGAGATCAATGAAGTTCTTGGACCACGTAAGGGTGCTGGCCTGAGGATGGTCTATTATGCTCACTCGCACTTTGAGAAATGCTAATGAGATATACTGGAATTTTGCTTCACATGGTGCTGATAATAATTTTTGTGCATAGTTCTGTTCCCTAACTTTTAATTATTTTACTATTTCTTTTCTTTTTTAATTAGTTAAAGGGGAAACACCCCCACTAGAAAAGAGCTTTAAAGATAAGAGCAAACTGAGATGAGAATAGTCATTTGCATAAGAGCTATACAAAAAAGTACATTTGTTGCTGCCATGAGTTGTGGCATTCCAATGTGATAGGAAGGATGATGTTGACCCCCTTAAACTTTTTAAGGGCTAAGTCTTTTGCCTTTTCTTTTCACCTTCTCTTCAACACCATTCTTGTCCTTAAAGATTTGAGTGTTCTCCTATTCCCATAAGCTCTAGCAAATGCTTCTTCACAGGATTCATCCTTAAGTATTGAATGCTTCAGCACCCACCTTAGATGTGCTTAATAAGGCTGCTAGAAGTTACCCAATGAACTACAAAGAGAAGAAAAAAGCATTCCCAAAATCTCATGGAAACTTCGCGGTGAAGGAGATGATGATTAACACTTCCCCTTTTGCTCTACAAAGGTAGGTACAACCTCCATCCCTAATCTCTATGTATAGCTTCTAGGTTCCTTTCTCTTTAGAATCAAAAAGCCTCTTAAGAGCATGGTTCAAAATATTGGTATCAGGTGCCGTATCGGTAAGTCCAGAACATGATACGTATCGGATAGATGCAGTGGAAAAAATCAAGTTACGCTAAGAAACACTTGGATATGCAAGGAGAAACAAGGAAAAACTTAGATACCTTGCATTAAACTTCTTTGAATGTCAAATATAAGCTAAAAACAAACTACATGAAGGTCTCTAACTATGTTTATAACCATACATATGAGAGTTAAGAATTTTATAAGTTAAAAAAGGCATTCGTGCTGAATCTGTTAATATACAAGTTTGAAATACAAATCATAGTCACTTAGCTAAGTATAGGAAATACAATCTAAATAAAATCTTACATTCAATGAGTTAAATAAGAATGTATTGAATTACAACCATAAATTATAAGCTTGAATGTAAGTCTTTTTATGCAGAACTGTTACACTGTTAGTTGACTTTATCATGTAGATGCAAATATTTTTGAAGACTAAAATATGAGACTTTTTTTGCTTGACTTTTGGGTTTTGGAAAATTGTTGATACAGTAGAATTTATGACATTTTAACATTTGAGAAATACCTTACCATTTGAAAGTTGAAATTTTGACCTAATCTCTAAAAGACGTTAAAAAATAGGATTTTGTTCTTGAACTGGAAAGTTGACTTTTTATTCTTCAAGAATTTGGATCCAAGATAATTTTTATTGATTCAAATGAGAGGTATAACCTTATTTGCATATAAATATCTTAAATAAATGAAAGTAAATTTAATTTAAAACTATTTACTTAAATAATTTTCTATGTAACTAAGTTGTGCATATTTGGTCTGTACTGTGGATCCTAGTGTAAATAGAAGGAGAAAAAAAAATTAACTAAAAAATCCTATGTATCGGGCGTACCGGACACATATCATTCCCCAGTGTACTAGTGTACCGGGTTGCTCCAAATAGGATACGACTGATACATACTAAAATTTTAAACCATGCTTAAGAATTCTATAGACCGATTTTTTTTAAATGGAAATCAAACTTGATTTTTGAGAGGACAAAACCCATAAAAAATCCTAGTAGGTTTGGGAGAGAGGACTTTTCGTGCAAGACTTCTTTGGTTTGGGAGAGGACGAAAATTCTCACCGTCTTCAGTTTGCTTCTCAATCGTGGGGTTGGTTCATGGTTTAAAGAATTAGCACATATCAAGCGTATCGGCCCAATACATATTGGTTTGGAGGATACCAGTTCGCTGACATGAGGTACTTATAAAAATCCTGAGTATCGGTAGAGTATTGCTGTATTGGTCAGTATTAGGCGTATTGGACCGATACTCTACCGATACGCTGTGAATTATAGTACTCAATAAAACCAAAGCTTTTCGACATTTGGGTTGTTGAAAAACACTCATAGTAACCCATTCTTTCAACTAGTTTTCTCTCTAATCAATATTTAGGCCCAAAACAACAACTCCTCTGTCGATTTTAGATTAAAAAATGATGGTCTAAGTGTTCGATTTCGGATTGAAAGAGTTTTCCCAAAATTTTGAAGGTATGAAAATTTTCTTTGTTTTTCCCATTTTAATTGTTTAAATTTGCGAAAATAAGTTGTAATCAACCAAAAGTAAGTAGATATTTTGATTTCATGCAAAATCCATACATCAAGATCCATTTGTTTAATGAGAAATCAATGATTTTTCAATTTTTTTAAAAAATCCTAAGATCTTCAATACTTCAAAAAATACTTTCAACACTCTCGGGTTTGTAGTCGATCGGTATCGTGTATTAAAGTCTTCGGAGGAAAATCATTGTGGCTAAGCATAGGGAAAAGCCTTGCAGGGAGTCTAGAGAGGTGAAGGCCCACCCATGGGTTGGGGTTATGGAAGGGTATTATAAATTTGTCACCGCAGTTTTTGCGTAATGTATAAGTATAGGGTAGGACATGGATGGGGGTTAGGTTCGAGGGACTTATGGTGTGGTGTATCGCGCTTGAAAGATGATTGTGTAAATCTCTCTCTTAGCACTAAATCGATCAGCCTTATTCGTTGATTGCTTTGAAGGGTGGCATAGGAGGTGTAGTGCCCAAGGTTGAGGCGTGGGCTGAACGATTGGGAAGTGGAGAATATGTTGTGCCTCATGAGAGTCTTGCAAGACTCTCATCCGTGTATTTTTAGTAGAGATGCTAGGATTTGGTGTAGGGTCAACAATCATCGATTTACAGTGAGATAATTTGCATTGTCATTTGGATTAGGTCCTTGTGCTCCATTTCCTCATTGGACTTTTTGGAATCCCGGAATTTTTCATCCAAGGTATTTTTCTTCTTTTGGGCTGCAACCCTGGATAAGATTCTTACGTGTGACCATTTGAAAAATAGGTGGATAATTACAAAACCTTTTTTTTGTGCCACCAAGCAGAGGAATCGGTGGATCATTTGCTTATGCATTATCCTTTTGCTCATGCTGTTTGAGGATATTTCCCTTCTCGGATGGGGGTGTGTTTGGTCTTCCCTTCTTTGCTCCTGGATTTCTTATCGGGTTGGTCCTCGGTGACGGTGAGTTTGGAGGATTGTTGAGCGGCTATTTCGTCATTTCTTCTGAAGGCCATTTTATGGGTCCTTTGAAAAGAGAGAAACACGAGTGTTTTTTAGGATAAAATCATCATTTGGGTCCATCTGTGCCTGAGGATTAGACACCTATTCCTATTATGGTGATCCATCCAACAGGACGTGGAGGATTTGGTCGGCTTGTTAAAAAGATGCATGGTTGTACTTTTCTCCTCTTTATCTCACTGTTGGTGCTAGCGAAATCTTTTTGCTTAGCTGTATTTTGCTTGAGTTTACTCGCTTGTAAAGTCATATCCTATATTATGTTTAGCCTTGATTTCTTTATAATATAGATTCACGATTGCCAATATATATATATATATTTTTAATTTTAAAAAGCAACACTTTATGCATCACCTTCAATGGATGAAAACAGAGAGCTCCATTCTTAGTGTAACCCACTACCTTACCTTCGAATCGAACAATATTTCTTTCCATCACTTTTACCATTTAACAAGAAATTTCTTTGCCTTGGGTGGTGTGCATATTCCCTTGTCTTTGCCTTCAGTCGTTGCCTTGTGGTATGATTGAGTTTACCAAAAAAACCAGAACACCCTTAGGGTGAGTGTTTAGTCCCACATCGGGTTCCTACCATAGTTCAAAATATCGATACGTATCGGCCGATACGGGCCGATACGTACCGGTTTTTCAGCCTACTGATACAGAGATACGCCGGAATGAAAAAAATACAGCGTATCGCAGCCGTATCGGACGTATTGGTGCGTATCGGTACCGATACGCACCGATACATGCGATACGCAGCTGTTTGACGGTTTTTTTTTTTTCCTTTAAGTATCGACCGATACTGTTCTAAGGGAGAGATTAAAAAAAAAAAGGGAGAGCTATTGATATTTCCGAAATTTCGGTCAAAATCTTTAAAAAGATTCGACACTGAGGAAAAAAACCCAATTTTTTTCGTTTTTTTTTATGCTGTGATTTTTTTTTGTGAAATCCTATAGGGTTTCACTTGTCTGTAACAGAAAAAGAAAAAAAGGAAAAAAAAAAAGAGCAAGAAGGAAGAAAAGAGGAGAAAGGAGGAAGAAGGAGAGAGGAGGAAGGAATAAGAACCTGTAGCCGACGCCGTCGCCGTCGCCATCGCCATCGCCGTTGCCGAGGGTGAGTCTCCTCTTCCCCTCTTCTCCTCTGTTCTCTTTTTTTTTTTTTTTGATACTGGATCTTGATGTTACGATGGGTTATGAATTAGGAAAGTGAACGGTCTTTTACGACAAAAGACCCTAAGTATTGATTAATTACCAAAAGGTAATTATTTATAAATAGTTTTTTTTTTTTTTTTAAAAATAATTTTTAAGACCCCTCCCTTACATTACTATTATGCCTTTAAAATATTTCATAACCTCATAAATCCCCTTAACAGTTCTTGAACTATGGTTAATAAGTTTTAACCACTATGGTTAATTTTTTTTTAAAAAAATCAAGATTAGATGCTTTAACCTCAAGGGTTATTGAATCTTAACCATAATTAAAGGGAGTTAAAGGTAACCCGTTAAATTTTTTTTTCCAAAAAACTAAGGTTAGATGCTTTAACCCTAAGGCCTAAGAGTTAGTGAATCTTAACCACAGTTAAAGGGAGGGACACATTAATTTTTTTATTTGTTATTTCTAAAAACAAAGGTCAGATGCTTTAACTCTAAAGGTCAGTGAATCTTAATCATAGTCAAACGGAGTTAAAAGGGGACACATCATTTTTGTATTTTTTTTCTAAAAACCAAGGTTAGATTGTTGAACCCTAAGGATTAGTGAATCTTAACCACAGTTAATAGGAGTTAAAAGGGACAGTCAATAGGTGTGATTGAACTCTCCCAAGGTTTTTTTAAAAATAATAATAACAGTAACCCTATTAAAAAAATCACACCCACTTGCCAACGTGTCCCTTTTAACTCCTATTAACTGTGCTTAAGATTCACTAACCCTTGGGGTTCAACAATCTAACCTTGGTTGTTTTTTTTTTTTTTTTTTAAAAAAACTAACTCTATTAAACTTGTAATCACCTAAACACCACTCAATAGATATAGAAGTCCTGCTTGTTTACATTTTTTTTTTATCGATAAAAAGTAATTTCATTAAAAACTAAGGATTCACAAATAGTGAATCATAAAGAGCCCAAACAAACAGAGTATAGACTAACAACTAACAACTACCAAATAAAATTACAGTCATCCTGCTTGTTTACATCGAAAATAAAAAATAAAAAAATTGAACAAAAGCCCTGCTTGTTTACATAAAATAAATAAAAAATTATATTTACATCCACTTCACAGTAAAATAAAATTACAGTCATCTTCGTTTGATCTTGATGTAGGGTCTTCGATAATTCAACAATTTCCTCATCTTCCCATATTGATTAAGTCCTGAAAAAACATCGAGCTTGTCAATTGCAGATAGAAATAAGTTTGGAAACTAAATTGCTAAATTTCAATTAGTTATCAACTTTAATGTGTATTCATAAATTCTTTAGATATCTAAAACAATTAAAATGGATAATCATTGAAATGTTAAGTATAGATAACTTAAATTTTCTACTCTAAGTTGATATATACTAATGATCATTAATTCTAGATTATATTTCTTATACTTGGTTGACTATTGTTGGTATTTTCATGCATATTTATCAACGCTCACATCTTTTTTAACTTATAAATTTTTTAACTCTCATATGAATGATTATAAATGTAGTTGAAGATCTTCATTTAATTTGTTTTTAGCTTATATTTACATTAAAAGAGGTTTTATGCAAGGTATCCAAGTTTTTCCTTGCGTATCCAAGCTTTTTTTAGTGTATCCTGAATTTTTACGCCATATCCAACTGATACGGTACCGATACGTATCCTATTTTGGGCTGACCGATACGGCGACCGATACCGATATTTTGAACCATGGTTCCTACCCGAGCATGTTGTCCCATATAAGTTCCTTGGTGCCTCAAATGGTTGGTACCCGTTTTGAGGAGCTCTAGGGTGAAGCTTACATGGGCTGCATGTGTGTGGTGTGTGTGTGTGTGTGAGTTTGCATGTGGTGTGTGTGTGTGTGTGTGTTTGCTTGGGTGGTGTGAGTATTCCCTTGTCTTTGCCTTGAGTCATTGCCTTGTGGTATGATTGAGTTTACCAAAACAAAAAAAAACAAGAAATTTCTTTCTAGTCTCTCTAATCTCTTTGCAATTGAGCTCGGGAAAAGAGAGTCATTAGGGAGACTAATAAGCGTGGTGTCATTCAAAGCAACCTTTCCCCTTTAGATAGTAATGTCTTTTTCCGTGGTTCTAGCCTTCTTTCAAAATGCTCAATCGCCGGATTCCACAATGCCTTGGAATGATAACTTTCACCTAGGAGCAGCTCAAGATATCAGATAGATTTTCTCACCTTGCAGTCCAAGGCATAGGCTTAATCTGAAGTATTGTCCAATTCATGGTTTGCATAGATTTCTCTTTGACCAAGATTGATGCGCTATTTGGACACTACCTCAAAGCAATGTGAAGTACTTCTCAAGTACCCAAGTTGCTTATGACGTGCTTCGTAAAAGAAGATTTGCGTTGTCCGCAAATTGAAGAGAGTAACTGTTAACTTTTGAATGTAGCGAAGATCGACACTCTCAAGATCCACTTTTGCAAATATCCCTCTTTAATTTCAGGGGAGAAAAGTCCATCCTTCCTTAACCATATGCTGTTTCTGTTATTTTCAATCGCTGTAAAGAGGGCCTTGATCTCTTCTTCAAAACTTGGATAAGGAAGAAACCCATTATTTTTTCTAATACCCAACCAGATACCTCATCTGCCAACTTTTGATTACTGCTGCATCAAGCAGCTTCCAGTTCCTCTACTCGTCCATCACCTTGGTCTCCCTTCCAAACCCCCTTTTTTGACCGGAGGAACAAGAAATAATCATTGTTGACTTCACCTGTATCTGTCTGCTTGGGCTTACATACTGACCGAGTGTCAATTTCTGCTTCTCTTTTCCTGAGCCACAGGCAAGCATGGACTTGCTTGTCAATTTCTGCTTCTCTCATGGGAGGGCATCTCATTTACGATAAATCCCTTGCCAAAGGGGAGGAAAGCTGATGCCCTTACAAGTTGGCAGCTAGGCAAGCATGAGAAACAATCAACTTGAGACCCTCAGCCAAATCAGCTTCTGTTAAAACAGGGCTGTCCAAATGGTTCTTTCCCTCCTATGCTAAGATGAAGTCATACAGTTGCCAACTGACAATTGGTGGTCTGTTTTCCTCTCTGGTTCTGCAAATCTCGTCCAAGTTTCCCTGTGATACTAACTCCACTATATCGTCTGTTGAGCCAGGATTCAACTGCATTTCCATACGTCATAAACTGAGTTTTGTGATAAATGTGGATTTCCTTGAATATAAAAAAGAGAGTATTCCTTATACACACAAATGGACATGTGTTTTTGTGGGTGTGTGTGGTCGTACTTACCTAGATGGAGGTAGATATATACATCTCATGCATGTTTTAGGGAACCTAGATAATATATGGGTAGATATTTCAAATATTCTAAGGGTAAACTTTCTAAGACAACTGCACTTCAAGAAGAATATTTATAAATTGTTGACTTGGATATGACATGCATGAGAGCTGAGACACTCTTCACACAGCTCATGCTTTAATGGAGCGTTTAGTTGTACCAATGTTTCATAAATGATATCATTTCAAATATTCTAAGGGCAAACTGTCTAAGAAAACTGCACTTCAAGAACTAGAAGATTATTTATAATTTGTTTACTTGGATATGACATGCATGAGAGCTGAGACACTCTTCACACAGCTCATGATTTTATGGAGTGTTTGTTTGTACCAATATTTCATAAATGATTTCATTCTAAATGAATTCGTTTGTGAAATTGGATCATTTTATTTGGTCGTCTTAACTGAATAATTTCAAAATAATCTCATTTGATTTGTCATAAGAAAAATAAAATTAGTTCACTTTAAGAAAACCCAGCAATGATTTAATTTAAATGAATTTTTTTTTGTCCAACTCTCCAATTCCCATCTTTATCTCTCATGTTACTGCAAAACATGGTATAAGATATCGGTACGTATTGGCCGATACGCATCGGTTTTTGGCCCTCCCAATTCGTTGGAACACCGGAATCTTTTTTTTACAACGTATTGTTGGTACCGATACGGGCCGATACACATATTTTGAGCAATGTTAATTTTTTTTGGGTACCGACCGATACTATTCATGTATTGAACCGATACGGACCTTACAATTGTATCTTTTTCATTTTAAGGTGTTTCAAAACACCTTCAAACCCTTTTCTCTCTCCCAAATTTCTTTCATAATCAAATTTTAAGCCTAAAACAACAATTCCATTGTTGAAAAACAAAGATCTTGACATTTAATTTTGGATTTGAAAGACCTTCCCCAAAATTTTGAAGGTATGTAAAAACTCTTAATGTTCTTCATTTACTTCTTTAAATTCATGAAAATAGGTTGTAATCAATCCCAAAATTAATAGATGAGTTTGCCACAATGGTGTCATCATGTTTGGAGTACCTATAATGTATCACTTTACTCAATTCCTGATCCCAGGGTGACAGAGTATGAGCCAGCATGATCTATGAAGCTCAATGTGGTATTGAGCTTCTATCATGTATGTAATTTGATTTATGAATGCAAGTCAATACTTTCTTGTGTATTTTATTAAATGTAAGATTTTAATATATAGATTATATTTCCTATACTTGGTTAAGTGACTATGACTTGTATTTTTATACATATTTATCAGCACACACGCCTTTTTTTAACTTATAAAATTTTTAACTTTCATTTATATGGTTGTAAATGTAGTTGGAGGCCTTCATTTAGTTTGTTTTTAACTTATATTTGTACTAAAAGAGGTTTTATGTAAGGTATCTAAGTTTTTCCTTACATATTCAAGCTTTTTTTTTAGCATATCCTATTTTTTTCCGTTGTATCCAATCGATACGGTACCGATACGGCGATACGTATCCTATTTTAGACTTACCGATCCGGCGACCGATACCGATATTTTGAACCATGCTGGAAAAAGAAGGTTTCGGGAAATCCCCCCCCCCCCCCCCCCCCCCCCCTTTCTCTCTCTTCATATTACTGGCAAACAGGTTTCAATACTTCATTTCTCCCTTCTACCCATTTTCTTTCTCTTTACATTACGGGCAAACATGGTTTCTGAACACCCTTCTCTCTTCTAGGGTTTTCCATTGCTATTTGTATTTTTATCATTGTTATTAGCTTTCACAGCCAAGATGATCAAAATTAGTTCAATGAAACCAAGTCAATTGCGTTCATACCTAATGGTATCATTTTTAAATGAGGTGATTATAAAAATAGGGCAATTTGTGCTTCCAAACGGGCTCTAAGACAATGAGGTCATTCTGTGTAGAAGTCATTTGTGAAATAAGCATGTTTAAACATTCCCCAGAATTCATTTGAATAAATTCTGAAAATATTGTTTCAAGACCTGGAATTCATAAAGACTCTTCCACTAAATGTCTTAAACATCCCATGTTTTGAAGATCATGGGATCTAGGGGAAAAGATCTATCTGATCCAGGTAGACGAACTCTATATACTTTAATCTTTCTATGCTGGCTTTAGATCTGTGGCATCTGAAACACAGCCCATGACTTTTGAATAGTGGTTTCATAGACCAAGTGTTATTGGATCTTGCTCCCATGGCCCAAGATTTGTTGAAACCTTGTTCACGTGGACTAATCCATCCTCTCTTGGTTCACGGAGATATACCCATCCTTAAATTTGAGGACCAAGATCAGTTTAATCTTCTTATGATCCATACACATGCATTGATGGCTTGCCAAGGAAATTGATTTAGCCCCATCATGTACATGAGATGTTCCCGGTTTGTGCATCTCGATCACAATATTACTTGTATGGAACTTATAGGTTCATTGTGGAGGTTTTTAGCTATGAAGCCAGATTCTTCCCTCGCAGTTAAAATTATAGATCATATATTGTGAACCATCCTGTTTCATATCGTTTAGCCTTACCTAAGAAATGTTAGTATGTTTTATGAAGTTGTTCAATCTTTTTAATGTATTATAATCTAGTATGTCAATTATGTTGAATATGATGTTCTTGATAGATATCAATTATTCTTTTGTTTGTTGCAGAGCTGTTGTAGACCACAGTGTAGGAAAAGATCTTCCTTCTGTTGCTGTAGAAAGTTTTGAGTGTTTACCTGGTAGAGGTCTTTTTGCGACATTGACTAGCATTGAGGTAGTTTGCTCTATATCAGCACCCTAATAATTGCAACATTGACTAGCATGGAGGTAGTTTCCTCTATATCAGCATTCTATTAACTTCTCATTTATTGTCTGGAATTTGTTCCAATAGTGAAACATTCACGTAAACTTAACTCATTTTACTGAAAATAACTCTTTTTTCCCTTTAGAGCTACTCATGGTTACTGAAAAGATTCTATTTATCATAAGACTTCCATATATGTGTTCATTTATCACGCAGTATCATTGGATCATATCTGTTTCCGGAAAGATATATAGTATCACTATCTTGCCTGATACAAGCTGAGACCCTTATCTGTTAAGTCAGTAGATGTTTGTCTTGAACAATACACACATGAGAGATCCAAAAGCTGTACTTAGTAAACCTAGATGGGTGTATCCAATCTTTTCTCAATTGTGTTTATAAATACCATTTTCCGAAGTATACGGACAACTGACGTGTCACGTTCATACAACAGCGATGGAAATTCCACTTTATGTGAAGGATAAACGTCTTTATACCCACACACCGCCAAGTGGGGTTGGTTTAAGGCTTTGTATTATCCTATTTAACAGTTACATTCCATTCATGGTTTAAAATATCGATACGTATCGACAGATACGAGCTGATACGTATCTTATTTAGAGCTACCCGATACACTAATACGCTGGAAAAAAAAACTCCATTGTATCGGGCCGATACAGGCTCGATACACTCGATAAAGAGATTTTTCAATTAATTTTTTTTTCTCCTTCCATTTACACTAGGATCCACAATACTGATCCGATACACATAACTTACTTACATAATAAATTATTAAGTAAATGATTTTACTTTCATTTACTTTAGATACTAATATGTAAATAAGGTTATCCCCCTAGTTATGATGCCCTAGCCCAGCCCTACTTATTAGGAACCACTGGTTATGATGCCCCAACTCAACCCTACTTATCAAGAGCCACTGGTTATGATGCTTAGTCTTAGTCTTCGACTGACAGTTATGGACAAATCACGATTTAGTAGCAGACATATGTACAAATGTACTTGGAAATGTACTGCACGATGATGACTTGGACACAGTGGTGTCATCATGTCTGGACCACTTATAATGTATCACTCTACTCAATTCCTGATCCCACGATGATAGAGTATAAGCCAGCATGAAGCTCAATATGGTATTGAGCTTCTATCATGTATGTAATTTGATTTGTGAATACAAGGGTCTATGTATTTTCATATTTTTGATTTATGAATGCAAGTGAATTTCTATCACTTAGTTAACGATGGTTTGTATTTTCATACATATTTATCAGCGCGCACGCCTTTTTTAACTTATAAATTTGTTAACTATCATATGTATGATTATAAATGTAGTTAGAGGCTTTCATTTAATTTGTTTTTAGCTTATATTTGCATTAAAATAAGTTTTATGCAAGGTATCCATGTTTTTCCTTGCGTATCTAAGCTTTTTTTAGCGTATCGTGAATTTTTTTGCCGTATCCAACTGATACGGTACCGATACGCTGATACGTGTCCTATTTTGGACTTACCGATACGGTAACCGATTCCGATATTTTGAACCATGATTCCATTTTCTTAGATTTGGCTGTGTCAGACACATGCCGTTCTCCTGGTTTCTAACATATGTTGGCACTTTTATGAAGAGAATGACAAATCTTAACATATCACTCTTTTTTTGAGCTATTATTATTTACGAGGATGGGTGATATATATGGGCCAACACTGTGTATGCATCATGACATAGTTCTCATCTTTTTATTATGTATGTTATATATATTTTTCTTGTCTATCAGCTTGTCTTTGTACTTCTCTTATATTGCACACTGAGTTAAATCATTTTAGTATCTCATAATAGAGTGAAAGATTCTTACGGACATGTTACATTTTGGATTTTTAAGGTTGGTGTGTTACACTTTGTATCCATGTTCGACTAATCACACATGTCTATGTCCAACAGTCAGCTATTACTAAGGTTTTAAAACATTTCAGGTTACGTAACGTTATGTACTGGATGTTGCAGTCTAGAACGTAACCTCCAATATATTTTTTTCTCTTTTTTTGTCTAAGGCATCAGTTATTGTTAGTAGTTAGGATTAGTGAACCCCCTTTTTTTTTTTAATGATTTTATCATAGAATATATCCCGTTACGTAACGGCGTAACGGGCGAGTCCTACAATTAGGGATACTTTGTAGTAACTTCCCTTGTTTAAGTATGGGCTCAACGTAATGTCTAAGATTTTTGCTTTTTTTACTCTTTTTTGTCTAAGGAATAGTTACTGTTAGTAGTTAGGGTTAGTGAACTCCCTTTTCTATGATTTTATCATAGAATATAGCCCATTATGTAATGGCGAAACGGGCAAGTCTTACAATTGGGGATACTTTGTAGTTGTAGTAACTTCCCTTGTTTAAGTATGGGCTCAGTCGAAACCGTTACGGAATACAAAACAGTTTTGCCGAGTTATATTTACATGGCTATTACTTGATTTTCTCTGGGTATCAGTAAATAAGAATGTGATACTTGCAGGGATGGAATGTTGAAAGTATGCTGGGTATTAGCTTGCACATGATTCCATTATTATCTCAAAAAATGGATACTTACGTCATACTCCACCTTCATTAAGTTTGTATTCGTAGTAACAGATGAATTGAGTCTGAAATTCATTTTTAATTTGTTACAGTCAGGAAGTGGAGGTGGTGAGCTGTTGAAGGCATCACTTGGTTCTGTAGATTACATTGCCTCACTTTGTAAATCCGAGGATGAGTCAAAAAAGATTAATGAAGCTGTGAGCACATCTTCTTATGGAAGGGACTTTGTTCATGCTGCTTTATCTGTCAATCAAAAGGTTGGTAGTCTCTTCAACTATAATGCTTATTTAACTTACTTTAAGATGCATATTTAATATCATCACTTTCCAAGTTATGTACAATAAGTGCATGTCCATATTGACTTCCTACTCTCTACCTTTTGACCACCCATCAAATTGGGAAAAAAAGAGTTGAGGGGTTTTGAAGGAAACATAAAAGAGATATGTTTTACATACTTCAAGGCTAATCAAGTGATATCCACAGCAAAAAAAAAGGGTAATCAAGTGGGTTGTTCACATGAACAAAAATGAGAAGGGGTTTGTGACAAAAGAACTGGAAAAGATGATTGTCCTTATGGTGTCAGAATTCTTTTCTCTTTCCTTGCTTAACTAGGTAGCTCAGTTGATTCTGGTCTTGGGAGAAATTCCCAAGATCTCGAGTTCAACTACTCCCAGGCTTACATAATGCACATGGTTTGAGGGTGATTGCGGTGCATCCGATAGGACTAGTCCTACTTGTCAAGGTTGGGAAAAAAAGTTGAAGTTGTGGGGATTAATAAAAGCGGAATATGTGTGAGGCATACAGTCTTTTGGCCCCAAACATGTGTTTGAACTTTGAAACGTCTTCACTAGATTACATCTCTCCCCCGGAGCGATTACATCAGATTGGATGCTTTCTTCGTTCACAATTAGAGAGGACTTTGCTGACCATGACCTCTCATCCCTCTTCTAGTTTCTTGCATGTGTATATTTTCTCCATTTCCATTTTTTTTATTTGCTTGTACTTCTTGCTTTGTTCACCTATCGGTGAACTTTTCTGTACATTTTTTCTTCTTATATGCAGTATGCACTGATCATTGTTACTGATTTAAAAAAAAATATATCTTTGCTTTTGTATCCATGACACCCCTAATTCTATAATTTGATAATTCTCGTAATATTTTTGTAATGATGCAAATGCAGGGATACTAAATAATTTCTGTGCAGGTAACACTTTTCCACTTTGAGGATAAGCCTCGACCTGGTGTTGAAGATGTCATAGCTGCATTACGAGATCAAGGAAAGCTCCGTGTAATGATGTTAACTGGTGACCATGAGTCAAGTGCATGGAGAGTTGCAAATGCTGTTGGCATCAATGAAGTGTACTCTCGCTTAAAGCCTGAGGATAAGCTCAATCAAGTGAAAAGTATCTCGAGGGATATGGGTGAGATTTCTACTCTTCAATAAAGATTATTTCATTATCTTCGTGGCATTGGCCAACTAGAAGGCTTCAGTTTTCTCGATACATGATTGATAGGTGGAGTTCTCTTTCTTTGGTATGGCAATAGTGGTACTCCCGAGTGATGGTGCTTACTATTTTAGATCTTGGAGATGTCATCAGTTTGCTGGACTAGAATTGTTTTCTCTGGATGAGGGTATCCTTTAAGGACATCTTTACTGCTTAAATCGGGCCCACAGCGATCAACAGCTGATTTTTATTCATGGCTGTATATATGAGAATGATTAAATGACGAAACTTCCCTTCTTATCTTTGACATGGTTTAAATTATTAAACAAAAAAAGCATAACATGGTTTAAAGTTTAAACTCTCTAAACAACAGTTACCTGTAAGGTCAGGGTATACTTTCTCTTTTTCAAGATACCAGGAAGGTACTTATACAGATTAAACAATTGCAAAAAGTTTTATTTGGGAAAGTGAGGAGATGAGGACTATCTAGTGAATTGGACTAAGTGACTAGTCAAAAGAGGTAGCAACTGGAATATTGGGATGATTAAAGAAATAGTATGGTTCTGTTTACTAAGATGGAGATTACCCATTGAACCAAGCTGTCTCTAGTACTCTGATCCATACAAGTATGGTTTAAACCCAAATGTGTGAATAAAAAATCAAAACCTAAAGTCATTCGTCTTTGTCCTTGTAAATCCATTCTTGCACTTCTTCCATCTTTCATTCCTTTTGTTTGTTATGACGTGGTCAAAGTAATGGGAATAATTTCGTTCAGTATTCGATGGCCGATATTACTAAACGTTTTCTAGAATCCCCTTGTCACCATATGGTGGCTAATTCTAAGATTCTTATATTAATCTGGTCTTCCCTTATACGTCTGGTATTTATTGGAGCCTTTAGAGATGTGGAAGTCATAGAGTTGGAACATTTGATGTAAAAATCTGAAGATTTCTGTTCGTCTCACTCTTGTGTTGATTTGAGGATACAGTCGCTCCCAATGGAATCTTTCCAACTAAATTGTTTTTTAAAGATCTCATAAACCCCTTTTAACCAACCCCACCATCTTTGTGGTACAAGATCATATGAGGTCAAAATGTCCCCCTCCCAATCCAGTAATATGACCTAGTGTGGATGGTAGCTTACAAAAAGATCAACACTTGTTATGTTCTCCATAAGAGAAAAAAAAGGTATAGATCTCCTCCTCACATGTATATGAAGCGTAAAAGAGATGTTGAGTTCATCATATGGAACTATTTCTCCGAGTTGTTTGTTATGAATTGGGTATTTCTTGGGGACATTCAGGAAATGATAATTTAATGCAATCTGGACCCTTTGAGATTTGCGTTCGGGCTCTTTGGAGTATTCCCCTTAGATATTATGTGGGGAATTTGAGATGAGATAATTAGAAATACTTTTTAGGAAGAAGTTTTTGGTGTCACCGGCATTATCATAGAATTAAAATGATGGTGGCTCATTAGGTTTCTTCCTTAAAGCCATTCAGAAATATTGGTCACGATGACACTATGAGAGATTGGAACTCGATTGTTTTGTTCTCCTTGAGACACTTATTTATTGAAAAAGTGGTATCCAATGAAGAATGGCGAAGTGGAATTTAACTCTGATGGGTGCAATTTGATTGATGGCATTTTTGGATTAAGTTAAGGCGGAAGTCATCTTCGTGTATTCCGGTCTGGTTGGAGGAGATTTCAACAAAGCAAAGATTCTAAACTCCTAGTTGCTTGAAAATCACCATGAGACTATCTTTAAACAATCTTGTGGTTGAAGGAGACTGGCAATGCATATAATTGGATGCCTGGAAAGAAGTGGGGTACATGGAGGTTCTTCCATAATCCCTATTATTAAAGAGATTCAGGCGTTGGTAGCATGCTGAGATCAGTGAGTGTCATGGCACACTCACTTGTAAGGTTGGTGTGCATAGGGATGTGTTATCTTGCATAGGGGAGATCCTCTTTTAATTTGCATTGATTTCTCATGTTGCCCTCAATAATTTTGAGGGCGTGCATGCCTCTCTTTGCAGTCTTTTGTTTGCCTTTCTTTCTGCTTTGTCAATGACTTTCTTTGTTATTGATCAGGAAAAGAAAGACAACCCTCTACCATGTACAGATATGTGTGAACAACCTCTTTTTCATAAACACATATCCATAAGCATAACCATACCCACACTCCCACAAAACACATTGTGTAGGTGTTGAGCTCATGTTTTTTTATTATAAATAAAAGAGCTCATCAAATTAAAAAAGTAGAAAGAGGAAATACAAGGATTCACAAAAAGTGAACCTGGAAACAGAGAAAAGAAAAATAAACTAACTACCACAAGAAAGGTCCATGTGCAGGACTACAAAAACAAGTCACTGTCTTTAAATTAGAAACTCTAACTTAAACAAGTCACTGACTACAAAAACCCATCCTCTAGCTGCATTGAAGACCGATGCCCAGGCTCTTATGAGATTGCATGCTCGCTTGGACACTCTACCACATGACAGAGAGGAGTCCTAAAAAAAATTCTCCAATTGTGCTTTTTCCAAATGGACCATGTAACCACCCCTGGAAGTATATCGCCTATAAAGATCCAAATGGGGGCCCATCGAACCTGACTGTCAGCAAGAAAAGAAACATTGGAAGGAATGAGGAAAAACCCATGCCACTCCGAAGTGAGCTAAAAAGCTCTATACAGTATGCGCAAAAGGACAGTGCAAGAGAAGTTGATCTACTGATTCCTTTTCTGCCAGGCACAACACACATCTATTTGGCAGAATCCAGCCTTTACTTTGAAGATGAGCAACTATCAAGATTTTGTCCAGAAAAGCAGTCAATAGAAAAAAGGATACCTTGGATGGCAGGCCAGCCTACCACACCACTTTACTCGGGAAATCTGAATGAGGAAAAACTCGCCAAGTCCGCAAGAAGGATCTAACAGTAAATTGACCTTTGTTGTCCCTGGACCACACCCGGATGTCCCTAGAATTGGGGTTAGGTTTGACCGACTCTAGACCAGGGTTACCTAATTCACTCATAGTTCAAAATATTGGTATCGGTCGCCGTATCGATAAGTCCAAAATAAGATACGTATCGGTGTATTGGTACCGTATCGGTTGGATATGATTGAAAAATTTAGGATACGCTAAAAAAAAGCTTGAATACGCAAGGAAAGACTTTGATACCTCGCATAAAATCTCTTTTAATGCAAATATAAGCTAAAAACAAACTAAATGAAGACCTCCAATTACATTTATAACCATACATATGAGAGTTAACAAATTTATGAGTCAAAAAAGGTTTGCGTACTGATAAAGATGTATGAAAATACAAACCATTGTTACTTAACCAACTGATAGAAGCTCACTTGCATTCATAAATCAAAATATGAAAATACATAGACTCTCGTATTCACAAATCAAATTACATACATGATAAAAGCTCAATACCACATTGAGCTTCGTGCCGGCTCATACTTAATCATTGTGGGATTTGGAATTGAGTAGATTGATACATTATAAGTGGTCCAAACTTGATGACGCCACTGTGTCCAAGTCATCATCGTGCGGTACATGCCCAGATACATTTGTACATCTGCCTGCTGCTGAGTCGTGATTTGTCCATAACTGTCAGTCGAAGACTAAGACTGAGCATCATAACTAGTGGCTCCTGATAAGTAGGCTTGGGCTGGGGCATCATAACCAGTGGCTCCTGATAAGTAGGCTTGGGCTGGGGCATCATAACCAGTGACTCCTGATAAATAGGGTTGGGCTGGGGCATCATAACGAGGGGGATAACCTTATTTACATATTAATATCTAAAGTAAATGAAAATAAAATCAAGTTAAAATTATTTACTTAAATAATATATTATGTAAATAAGTTGTGTGTATCGGGTCTGTATTGTGGATCCTAGTACAAATGGAAGGAGAAAAAAATTAACTGAAAAATCCTCGTATTGAGTGTATCGAGCCTGTATTGGCCCGATACAGTGGAATTTTTTTTCCAGCGTACCAGTGTATCGGGTAGCTCCAAATAGGATACGTATCGACCTGTATCGGTCGATACGTATCGATATTTAAACCATGAATTCACTGGGGACTTACGAACTGCAAACTGGTTCGAAGCGAACCAGTTCGTGGTTTAGTTTGGTCCAGTTCGGTGGTTTGAGCGAACCGAGAGGTTGAGTAGTAGTTGGGTACTGTAATTGGGTTAGGTAGTGTGCTGACTATTGTAATCGGGTTAGGCGACGTGTGGAGAGGATTTCCGTAAACGGAATGGCACAAGCATGTGTATATGTGAACACTTAGGGGCAGAATTGTCAATCCCCATGAGTTAATATAACATGAGAAAGTGGGTGGGGCCCGAGATTAGCACACGAGTCTCTGTTTCGGAAAACCCTCTCTCTCATTTTTAAATGGGAAATTCTTAGCTTACCCGGGTTGCATTACATAATGAAATGGCCGCATGTCCCACTTTTTAACACTCAACATTGTAGTTAAGATTCACTAACCAGGGTTAAGCAATCCAACCTTGTTTTTTAGAAAGGAAAAAAAACTTTTAAGCTTAACCCGAATTCAGCTCACAAATTCAGCTCACGAATCTAAGCGAACCGAAAAACAAATTATTTCATCCTATCCTTAGCGAACCGAGTTCACACTAGAGTGACGAATTGCGAACCCGAATTCGAACCAAGCAAACCAACGAACCAGGTAACATTGCTCTAGATGCCCCATCAAGTTAATAAACAAGCTCACTTCGCAATTCAATGTCCATAATTCAAATACATGGTCTAGAACCATCTATAATCTCAATCCTTACAGGCCTTAGTTTCTTGTCCTGTAAAATAATGCACCAGAAGTAACATTGGTGTTTTCCTATATTAAACCAGAAGCCCCAAAGCCGCTTCTAAACTTGACCTTGCTATGTTATTATACTGGAGAAAATTTGATGTCGATCATTTCGGCAAAATATAGTAGGCCAACTTTCTATGGTAGCTGAAAATTAGCAGGGCAGGCACAAGACAAAGCTAGATGGTATTTTGATGAAATATAATTAGAGGCCGGGGTAGCATATGCGTAATGCATTGGCAACCTTAGCCTATGCATCATGCCTTTGAGAGACACGTGGCACTCCTTTGGGCTCACAAAGAGAAAACCATGATGCAGCCCCCCCTTAACTTGTGGCAAAAAAAAAAATGGCCTACACTTGTATTTTCTATATCTATTTGTTATATCATGTAGTATGTTTTCATCTCCCTTTCCTATGAGTGATTCATGATCTAAAGTAAAGATAATCTTTTATACTTATGGCCAACTTAATTGTCTAAATAATTAATTTAACTGAGCAAATTCTGGAAATTCTTTGTAGGAGGAGGTTTGATAATGGTAGGTGACGGTATCAATGATGCGCCAGCTCTTGCTGCTGCTACTGTGGGTATTGTGCTTGCTCAACGTGCTAGTGCAACTGCCATAGCTGTCGCAGATGTGCTGTTATTGCAGGACAATATATCTGGTGTTCCATTCTGTATTGCTAAAGCTCGTCAAACAACTTCACTGGTATTCACTAGTGTTTTTTTCATTGCCACCTATATTCTTTAGGATAGGTAAAGTTAATCGTGTTATCGAGTTAATATTTAGATAACTTGCAGGTTAAGGAAAGTGTGGCACTTGCACTATCTTGCATTGTTTTGGCTTCTCTTCCTTCTGTTTTGGGTTTCCTCCCACTATGGTTGACGGTATGCTCAATTTTCAGTCTTCTTTTCACACGTAATCTTGCTTCATCTTTCATGTCTTTCACTTTTTCACAATCCACATGATCTGTGTTTATGATAGAAGTCATATCGAAGAAATACTATCGAATTCCATGCATATATAAATCACATGGCAATTTTTCTTTGTAATAATAATTTACATTTGGGATAAGTGACAGATTTTTTTTCCAGTATAAATGACAGATGAAAGGATCAAAACTATAACTTATGGAAACAATTTTCATTGTACAATGAAAAAGTTACATGAACATAAAAGTGAGGTCTGGCGATTCTGCGAACCATCAGGACAAGGTCATTTTGTAGACACACAAAAGCTAGCATTAGAAGAGTCTCCCTCCACCAAAGGAGAGACTGATAAGGAAGACTGAAATATTTTCAGACCATCCAATAAAGCTCTCGTATGTGCTTTATATTCAAGTTCTTGATTGTGATTGTCCCAAAAAAATCTTTTATGGTCATTGGCATCCTTGAAGTCTCCCAGTGATGGTTGGTTTGTAATTATCAAGTTTTATACCATCTTAATGCTATAACACTTATCACTAAGGTTAGAGGACCCTATGGGGTTAGGGTTTGGAAAGTGATCATGAATGCTTAAGGGGAATCCTAAAGCATGAGGTAGTCAGCGGAGCAGATGTTAAGTTCTGGTCTGGCATTTGGTGCGGTTCATCTCCCATGAATCAGATTTCTGGGAATCTTTAATGCCTTGCAGTGCATAAGGATGGTCTAGTTTCCTCCTCCATAGCCTGGTCTGGATACTCAAGTGTCCTGGATCCCAAGTTTCAGACGCAAATCTAGTCTCGGGACAACAAATGTTGATTCACAGTGAGATCTTTCGTACAAGTGTTGAAGTCTGTACTTAATGTTCCTTTTCTCCATCGGATTGTTTGGAACCCTGGTATTCCTTCAAAGGAGCCAGGATCCCACGGTTCAGAGCGGGAATCACCTATCGCCATGGGCAAGGAAGAGATAAGACCGTGATCTCCGGCTTCGCTTCCCCCTCGGGTTGAGAAAGAGAACAAGCCAGTTCTTTCTTTGGATAACAATATTAACGTGTGATCAATTCTAGAGTAGAGGGTGGAGTTTGGTTAGTTGCTTTGTATTGTGCAATGCAACGGAGAGGCGGTGGACCACCTCCTCTTGCACCGCCCTCTGCCATTTGGGGCTCCTTTACAACACAATTAAAGTCGTTTGGGTCCCTCCCCGCGGTCCTTTTAGGGTTTCTTATCTTGCTGGTCGTTAGTGACCCAAGAGCGCTCGGTAGCACAGGTTTGGTCCCTACTTCCAGGGACTATCAGATGGGAAATATGAAAGGAGATGAATAGGATGATATTTAAGGATGTGTCATTGCCTACTGTCTCAATTCGCATGGTGGTTCTTTGGTATCTGTTAGACTTGGCTTCGAGTAGGGATCTCGTTGACTGGTCGGGTGTGTTGTCTCCTTCACAAAGAGGGAGGCTTATGACTGGGATTGATCAGTTGCTGCATTTTTTTAATCGGTAAATAGCATATATATTAGAATATAGGGAAAACGGCATACATCACAAGGTTCAGCAATAGTAAACCAAGAGTGAAAAGAGAAAAGAAAGTTAAGGGTTCATTTGGTAGATCTTCTCTAATCTTGTCTATTTCAGACATATATAGTTAAATAGATCTGTGATCACAAAAAGATCTATAAGAAATAGATCCGTAGACTGTAAAATCGTTTGACAATGCACAATAATAGATAAGGCTTTTTTGTAAAACTGTGTTTGGTAACATCATTTTATTGCATCTTATTGCAGGGACAGTTAATTTCATTTAAAAAAACAGATTTCCATTGGGTAACCAATTCAAACATAAACACATGTCGGTTATCCATCATAGGCATTTAAACACTATATTATAACACACGTTGAGCAAGCAATGTATTCCCTTTACATTTGTTTTAGATAAAATTTGTTGATACTCATAAACCATACTATATGTTCCCATCACATCCCAAATACGTACATTCATTACAAAAATCATCATTGTCCTAGTCCAGTTACATTTATTTAAAAACTATTTATCCCTTAGTCATAACATGAAGATTACAATTAAAAGAAACATCTCCACAAGAGCAACGCAGCCATCCAACTTCACACACTATCCTTGCACGATGATGTGGTTTATTATAAGTCACGAGAATATTTATCAGTCTTTCGTCATCTTGTTGAGCTTGAATGCGACGATCAAGTACCACTATATGCGCCCAAATAAAGTTATCTGAATGTCTCTGGCATACAAATAAACAATCATATACATCAATAAATAAAGAATGATAGTGCAATAAGAATTTTTTTTAGCAAAGGCTACTAGTGCAGTCATTTTGCTATTTATATACTTCTTACTTTGTTCATTGGGCACTTGTAGAGAAATTTACCATGGTTCTTTTTTGTTTTGGCCATTATCAAGAACATAGGTCCACCCCCACATAAACACATGAGATGCTGAAATTCTTGTGTCAGAATCTATGATACACAATTGTTCCATGCATAGGTCTAACAAGATCTTCCTCATATTGTCAGGCCATACCAAACTTCATACAATCAAACATGCAAACATAAGTATAAAAGTTTTGTTCTTAAACTACTGTTACTTGCTGAGATGGTATATATTGTTTGGATACACTGAAAAAGTCTTGCATAGACACTAATAGCTGCCACTAGAGAATCCAAATGGGTATGTTTGTTTGGGAATTTTGAAGTTGTCAAAAATATAACAAATTAATAGGGAGACTTTCCTCACAGCTATAACCCACTACAAATGAGCTGCTAGTCCATAAAGCTATACCTAATAATTTTGGGGCTACATTACATTAGAGATGCAAGGTACACCAACTGATTTTGGTGGGCAGAAGGTGCACATTAGAGGGGGAACTGATTTTTAACAATAGAACCATATAAACAGCATCCCTTTAAGCAGAGGCGGTCTTCCAATGTAGCCACACTCATGGCTTCAAAACAAGATTTCATGGAAGATAAGACAGAAGGATACAACAAAAGAATATAGTTGTACTATATTGCACATGCAATGGTATAAGCCAGGATTTTCCATGGTGTTTGTATAGTTCCAGACTTCCAGTAAGACAATATACTATGTGTATGGTCAGGTATGCAAACAATTCTTAACATACATATGCCATAATTAATTTTGAAAAAACTAGTCTAGGCATTTTGAGGGGAAAAGGAGAAGAAAATATGTTTCTCACCCATTTGAAACACATCTTTCAAAGAACGATGATTCCTTTTCAGCATAATGCATGGTGGGTAGCTCTTTCATGTAAGTGTTTTGTACTTCCTGCAAGCCCATTAAGTCACAAGCTTAAAATCAGTATAGTTTAACAGAATAACCAGAAAAATGGTCATCATCTTCTCTAGAGTAAAAAAAAAAAGTGAGTTTATCCAGCATGTACAGATCCTTTGTAGAACACTGCAGCTATCCATCCCTTGGGAGAGCTAGCCTTCCCTCTCTAAACATGACCACCGTCCTCCCCATCCCCAATTTTGATCTCTTCCAACAAAATAATTCTAAAAGTACTCAACCATATCACAGCTTGCTCTTGAATCCGACAAAAAACCCAAAGGGTATTTGAGAATCAACATAAAGCAGAGGGAAACTTAGAACTCGAATTAGAAGCCGAAGACACTACTAAAAAAGCTTACCATAATATTTATGCAGAGAACAAGTCACAATAAACAATTAACAAACAAAAAGAAAGTCAAAATCTTTACAGCTATGAAGCCCTAGAAATTGATTCAATCAAATACCAAAAGGAGACTCGAACCTGATTTCAAGAGAGAGAGATCAAATCTTTAAGATCCCCAATCTGTATGAGAGGAAGAGGAGCATCATCAGCGTCTGGACATGAGCACAAGAAGGCAGAGAAAAGTTAGAGATATGAGAAGAGGGAAAGAAGAACAACAAAAGAAGAAGAGGGGATTACCGGTTGGAGTAGGCGGCAACAAGTGACGGTAGGAGCAGCTGCAACAGCTAATAGAGAGAATGGAGAAGCAGAGAACGTTTGGGAAGAAGAGGCCTTTGTTTTTATTCGTTTGATAGAGGATATTGGTTGAAATAAAGCAACATGTGAAGGGGTAAAATGGTAAAAGAAATGTCAAAAATTGGGTTCCATCATCTACCCGCAAAAGATGAAAATGTCTTTCCCTAAAATCTTCGCTTAATTGAATTTCTATTTTAGACATCTCACGTCTTTTTGTCTTTTTTTCTACAACAAGTAGACACATTACCAAACGGTCTAAAATGTGAAAATGTCTACCCTCAATAGACATATAGACAAATAGACTCGAAATTTAGAGATTCCAAACGAAGTCTAAGAAAAGATGAAAGTAAGAAAAAGAACTGCAGCTGCATCAAAATACTATGTGGCAAAAATGCCCCTAGGGGTCTCCACTGTCACCCCCTACGAAGCCCAGCTAAAACTATCAAATGAACCTGAGCCTGGATCTGGGGAATGGTCAACGATGTGTCTTTGAACACCCTCCTGTTCTTTTCCTTCCTGGTCCATGCTATCACTCCTGGGAGGAAAGGCCAAAAATCACTACTGGACTTGAAAACAACACTGAAAGCGAACAAGATAAGAAGCCCCGAAAGGATCGGGGAAAGTTCCAAGAGATATGAAGATGAGATAGAAAATAGGATCAAACCTCTCTTGCCACCGGGAAATGTAGCAATAAGTGATCTACTGACTCCGCTGTTAAAAGGCACATGCAACACCTGTTAGGTAGACACCACCCTCTATGCATAAGGTGATCGCTCGCTGAGATTTTATCCAAAACCGTTGTCCACAAGAAAAATGATTCCTTAATCCTTAGCAATTGACGAGAATCACATAGCCTGCTGAGGAAAAAGTATACTTGGCCTAGTTTGCAAGGCTTGCCCAAATGATCTCACTAGAACCTCCTCTTGTTGTTTGAGGACCAGATCCGACTATCTCTAATGAGTGCATTAGGTCAACCTGCTGGATTTGGGACAGTAACCTCAGGAGGTCCTGAACCTCCCAATCTAATAAATTACGCTTCAGGTTTAGTTGTCCAAATTGACACCCCGTCGCGCCATACCAAACACTCGGCTACTGAAGCCTCCTTGTTTGATGTAAGGAAAAAAGATTGTCATAGGTCTGCCTGAGAGTGTATTGACTACACCAATGATTATTCCAAAAGTTAATCTGCTCCTCATTACCCACCTTGAGGTAGGTGAACTTGGAAAAGTCCTCCCAACCCTACACGACAACCGGTGATTCCAAGGTAATCTATCTTCTTTATCTTTCTTCTCTTTTGTTTTCTTCTTTATTTTCTCTTTTATCTTGAAAAACCTAGAACCCTTTACCTTGCTGCTACAGCAATTCCCTAGCCCCCCCTTGACTGCCACAGCCTTCACCATCTTCCCTAGGGCTGCCGCACCACTTCCCCAGCCCTAACCCTTGCTGCTGCCCCTTCCTACAAGCATTCCCCTTCAGCCACCCAGCTATTCCCTAGCAGTCGTAAGACACCCCAGCCCCTCCCCTGTGCTCTCCAGGCCTTCTAATAGCCTCTGCAACCTGGCCCAGCCCCTTCAGCAGCCTACACCTTCAACCACAGCCCTATCCTTGTTCCCAGCCCAGCCACAGGCTCCCCTGCACCTGTCCAGCCCTACCCTTTTGACTGTTACAACCTCTGTTTTCATTCCCAACACCACTCCAGCCCCAGCTGTACCACTCTACCCTATTTCTATTGTTGTCCCAAGTCCCCTACAATCCAGCCCTATTGCTACATCCTTATACAGTTCCTACACTGTTTTTACAGCCAACCTAAATACAATTCCAAACCTAAATACCATTGTTTTTAAAACAACAAAACCGTAAATACCATTTTAAACCCTAAAACAACAAACCTCTTTAACCTAACCCTAAATTTTATAATCCCATTTAAAACAACATTCATGCATGATCCAAATAATAAACCATTATTGAGCTTAAATTGATTTTCTTGAAATCCTTGATTAACATGAAATTCTCATTGACTATTGGTTTAAATCTTTTAGCTAGTGGAAGTTTCTACTTCCATTACGATTACCCAATTCAGTTTGACAAATCCTTTTGTTGCGGGATTGTGATTTAACCTAGGACATTGTTAATTTCCTTTTTGGACTTCTTTATGGTGATTTTGGAATTTAGATAGTTTTGCATTTATTATTATTGCTGCAATTGAGAATTCTGAACTAACAAACACATCATCCTAGGTTAGTTGCATTGTCCTGCATCAAAAGTGATTCAAACATCAAAGTTATAGACATAATAAGCAATTTAGCATTGCTTACAGATTTACTTCTATTATTTTTTAAGGTCTTAGACTTGCTAAAGTTATTCATGGATCACAAAAGCATTAAAAAGAAATATATGAAACACAAGGAGGAAATTTGAAATGATGGAAACCTAATTCAGACAAGCGAACAAAAACTCTATAAATCCCAAGGATAGATGAAAAATTAAACTGAAACCCATTGTGCAAGAAATGTCTACATGTGCACTTTAAAGCTTATGTATCCAATTCTTAAACATATGAAGCTAATGAAAAGAAGAGATGCTACCAAGCGATCGAGAGAGAGAGCTCTTACAAGAGGAAAACGTTGCAGAGGTTCAAACACGAGGTTCCTATTCTCAACTTCATCTTTGTGCACTTTGTAGCAGCAGATGTTATATATTTGTTACCTCTCACTACCACAAGTACAAAGAAAAAAAAGACACAGGATTTCAGAGGAGAGACTGGTTTTTAAATTCAAAAATCCAAAAAAAAAAAAGGAGAGAGAGAGAGAGAGACAAACATACTTTTCTATGCAAACCCTAATCCAAGGCATGGATTGAAGCAGTGCTCGAAGAGGGGCTGATTAAGAAGCTCGTAGAGTTGGGGAGAACGGAACTGGGAAGTGATTTGATCGAGACGGGTCGATTCGATGAGAATAAAAACAGAGTGGTTTGTGTGGGAGGCGTCAAGATTAAATCGAAAAGCCAGGAAAGAGAACGAAGAGAGGAGATTTTGGAGAGTCATCCGTTTATGAGCTGTGTTGTGAGGTTTGCAGTACAGTTAGAGCTGGGAGAAGCGTTGAGACAAGAGGAGAGGTTTTAAACAGGAGATTCTGACAAGAGTAAGAGAAAAAACAATAGGGTCAGTGGGCAGGGCGGAAAAGTGGAAGGGGCCTAAGAGGGATTTCAGTAGAAGTTATCAGTCGGAATTTTTATTACGAGGTACGAGGGTAAACTCCCTCTTTTATAATAGGGTGTTACTGTGTTAGAGATCGGTGCAAAATGCAAATTAAAAGTCATCGAAGCAATTTTTTTCAGGAAAGTGACAAGTAATCTCTGTTTCTGGGTTTTGAGACTACTTGAGTGTTTTAATATATTCTATTTTAAAAATATGTTGGTTAATGTTGAGTTGTTAAGTGGTTAGATTGTGTAGGACTCGCTTGTTGTAGTAAGTTTTCCTGGTTAGTTGATACCTGGATTCCTGTACAAGCAATTTTATTGGATTGGGGACCTAGAAAGGTCTCTTAATGGTGTATATGTGCTTTGCTTCTAAGCTAGAGAAGGGCTTAGATGATTGATTTATGGAAAGGGCTTCCTAATGCTGACTATACTCTATAAAAGTATTATTGCATTAGATGAGCCTTGTTTAGGATGTTGGATCCAGATCCAGTGTGGAAGTTTACACAACTACGGTGTTGTCTCAGAAAATGGCTTTGCTAATATCCCTGAATCCCTGCCCATTTTCCATTTATTATTTATGCGAGGATGACAATTGGCAAGACTTACCTATGTTGAGAATGATATAAAGTATGAACTCTACACTAATGATTATATTTAGCAGTATAGACTATAGACACATTGTATTTACCCGTATACAGTTTCAAGCATTAGGTAGCCTGCTTTGCTTTATCGGCAGTTCCTGCTGTTTTTTTCCCCAGTTTTTTCCCTCTTTGGTTTCATACCAAACTAATATCTTCATGCTTCCTTTGATTAACATGCAGGTTCTTCTGCATGAAGGAGGCACTCTTCTCGTTTGCCTCAATTCAGTCCGTGCTCTAAATGACCCCACATGGTCCTGGAAGCAGGATCTCCAACACATGCTTAATAGATTCAGATCTTTTATAGCTATGTTCCTAAGGAAACATTACTCCTCAAGCACCATCCAAGCTGCACCCCTGTAAGTTATGTTCTCTTAGGTTGCAGCTTTCAAGCTGATCAATTTAAGAGTTTCAGAGTAGTGTGAATAAGAAAGAGAAAATATGGAAATGTCCAATTAATTTATATTGTTCTGATGTATTCCTGAAGAAGCATATTACCCATCTGAAGTGGAGTGATAAAAGATCTAATAAAAATGTTGTCCTTCTAAGCTTCACTACATTGACACCAGAGAATTAATTTATGTCAGACACCATCCAGGACAGATTTGTAGTCTTCACTTTATATGGCAGCAGTCAATTTCTTCGACGACAGTTTCTTCTGATCTCTCCTCGTAATCCAGTCTTTACATTGAGACTGCCCAAATGGACCATGGCGTCACTGAACCTCTTTGCCCACACAGTTGAGTTGCTACTGAGCTCGGATGTTGTGTTATCAGATATTATCTGATCAGAAGCCAGGAGCCCAAGACCCTTGTCCAGATTTTTGTAGTACATGTTATCAAATATATATGGGGTCACAGGGTCTAAGGGCACTGTAAGCCTTGAGTTCCGGTTCCATTTTGGGCAGATCCTCTTTAGCTGTGCTGCATAAGAGCTTTCTATGCTTGGATCTGTACCTGTTGTGAAGTTATAGCCGTAAAGTCGGTCCCAGATGGATACACAGCTAGCCAAACCTATGGTATGAGCCCCTGGTAACCAGATACACAGTGAAGGAGAAGCTGGGTATCTACATCTACCGCAACAACTATGAGGAAAGGGAAAGGGATGATGGGAAGTTAACCTGAGAGTGTGATCATCTCTTCCTCTGACATTCCATGTTGAAGGAAATTTTTCTTCAATTGAGCTGCGCTAGAATGAGGGTTTGGCATACTGATTACGGCAAGTACAGCAGAGGACAACCGCCCATCTTTTCGTCCAGTTGGAAGATCCCAATGAGGTCCTCCAGCCTGATACCGAAAATTTCAGCATTCTATCATTAAGATTGGAGGAGTGCTAGCCCCGCAATAAGGCAAAAAATTTCCAAAGACGCAGAGTGTAACATAGAGATGGTTTGCTACTTGTTGTCACTACCTTGCGTTTGGGGAAGACTTCCACTCAGGCTAGAATTTCTGTTAAGATTATAGTTCTAAAAATTAAGAATAAAAATCTTAGTGGCTTATTTGAAGATTTGGTGGAAATTGCCTTAGATGGGCTAGATATGACCATAGTTTTCAGGGTTTAAACAGACCAAGTTTCTTAATAACTTTTGAAACTGGGAATAAAAAGCAGATTTTCTTACGAAGAAGACAGCTTCTCTAGCTGATAAAGCAAGAATGTCTGCACAGGAAACTGTTAAAGGACACACAACTTCAAGGAGCCTCTTGATCAAGTCTATCAGCTTAAAGCCTCGTAGACTCTGATTGGGTGGTGCAGCCTTCTCAGGTGGTGGGTACCCATGAGCACCGTCCAACAATACTGAAGCATCACATCCCTTTCAATGAAAAAACGATAAAACCCATTAAAACCCCCCTCCCCCACCACCTCAATTGCAGGAAAATAAAATTCAAAAACCAACAAAAAAACATTAGTAATGAGGTTCATAAAGGTAAGAGAAGCACTCCAACAAAGCAGTCATGGTAGTGGAGACGCAACAGAGCAGCCGGGAGTGACGGGTCACGACGGGATGCCAGCCATACAAGTCTTGACACAATCCCCTCTGCTCTGGGGCATCGCTTGGCATAGAAACCAATACTCAGCAAGTGAACTTGTGTCACTTGCACTGCAACCATCACCACAATCATCACCAACCACGTCTGTTGCATCTCTTGCAACCTCTTCTTCTTCCCAACCAGAGACAGAGTCAAACCAAGACAGCCTCTCTCGCAAAGGATGAAGAATTTCAACTCCAATTTTCTGGAAAAAGCCAATTGTGTTTGTTTTCAAGTAGTAAATGACAAAGAGGGGTTAGGATGGAAGTTAGGAGAGTCATCTTTTATCAAATTCAAAGCAAAAGACGTCAGAGCAACCAACCTTGGCTTAACCGTCTTCCTATCAACCATTCAACAGCTTTAGTACTTAATGTTTTTAGCAGAAATTTACCGACATAGTATCCTCGTTTGAATTTTTAACAATAAATGGAAAAAGATCCTCCTTTTCTTTGATTAAATTAAATTTTAAATATTGGAGCTCATCAAAAATCAAAATCTATCCATTCCATAAAAAAAAGATTGAATTGAAGGTTTTCCTTCTTTTTTGTTTTTTTTTTCTCTTAAACTAAATCTGGCAAAAGAAGCAAGAGAGAGAGTTCATCAAAGAACTGTCTCCTGTTCTATCATCTGTACAACACAAAATTATTTCTCTATTTAAAATTAAAAAAAAAAAAAAACCTAAGAGAATAAAAAACAAAGACGGTTTTTTTCCTCTTATCTCCTTCTCTACTGCCATTACTCGATTTTGCTAATGCCAATGCGATTCATTGCAGCGTTCCTAATCCCCTCAGCTTGGAGACATGGCCCGTTCGTCTCAAGTCCCATCATATAATTTTGAACTTCCATCCTGATCATCTCTTTAATCACACTAAGTAACTCCGGATTCTGATTAGAAGGCCCCACTGATTCAGAGGTGGAAGATTCCAACTTATTGTATTGACCATTATTAGGATTTGAAAGCTGCTGTTGCAACGGCATAGGAGATGGCAGAGGGGATAGTAGCTGATTAGGGTTTGAGTTTGTTACATAACTGGATCCGAGAGAAAGACAGAGCGAAGTTGGAGGATCATTCATCGGCGATAATGGCTCGAGTGGTTGAAAAGGCGGCAACAACTCACATGTTCTTGCTACAGGTCGGTAGACATGCGAAGAAGACATCACAGGGAGGCTAGAATCGCTTACATCGGATCCAGACGGACTACTAGGACTGAAATAAAGGCCTGAAACGGGGCCAACAGCGCCGGCACTCGCCGATCTCTTCGACTGGTACGCTTGTCCATCATCGCTGTTATTGTCTGTCAAAGACGAGTATTTACGTTTGAGAGTTGAATTCCAGTGATTCTTGATCGCGTTATCTGTGCGACCAGAGAGCAGACGAGCAATCGTCGCCCATTTGTTTCCGAACTTGGCATGCGCTCTGATAATCGTCTCATCCTCTTCCTCGGTGAACGATCGGTGCTCCACCTGCGGTGAAAGCTGATTACACCACCGGAGACGGCATGACTTTCCGGATCTACCAGGAATCGCTTTGCTTATCAGAGACCAGTTCCTCGGTCCGTGTTTCTGCACAAGGTTCTTCAACGCGTCGTCTTCTTCTGGACTCCATGGACCTTTGATCCGATCAAGTTCTTTCCTTGAAAAAGACATGGCCGTCGATCGATTCTTCACCCCAAACCCTAAATCCAAATCCACAAACCCTAAAAAAACCAAAATTTTCGAGGGTTTTTTGGAGGGCAGAGGCCAGAGAGAGAGAGAGAGGGAGAGGTGATGGAGGTGGAGCCTCCTCTTCTCGTTGTTATAAAGGGTTAGAGCCAGTAGGAGGGGTTTATAACGGAAATAGAAGGTGACCCGTTAACCCGGTTTTGTAACCGGCCATAGGTGTTAAGGGTCACCGCTTTTTCCAGGCAGGTGGTTGCTTGCATACAGCTGTCTAACAACACGCGTCGCTTTATAACTGCCCTGATTCGGATTAGTTCCATTTTAAGATTTGGCAATCTTGGATTTTCTCGAGAGAAAACCCTTTTTTTCCTTGGCTGTTTTGGAAGTTACTGATGTTTAAAAGAACTATAAATAGCATTTATCGCGACAAATTATACATATCGATATATTGAAGAGGAGCGTATGAGTTTGACTGAGCCAGGCTGGAGAGCATTTCGTGAGGGATTTTTTTAATCAAAACGGCCGCACGGAAGTGATGACGTGGAGATAACGACAAACTCGGTCGCCGAATCGGAGGACGGATCATTACTGCCATCTTGTCAGTCCAGCCTGTAAACCTGCCACTCGAACGGCACCCTAACGGCCTTCCTTCCACCGACACGAGGCGGTCACTGATCGCTTTTTTTAAACTGCCAAATCAACTCCTTTCCACCGTTACCGGTACGGTCCCAACACTCGATCTTAAGAGCGACTTTCTCAGTTGCTTCGCCTTCTTTATCTTGAATTAATTTGAATTTTAAAAAGGTTTCAGAAGTAATTAAAAAAGACTTGGAAATAATTAATTAATTTAAGAGAAGGGCATTTAATATAAAAGATAGGAATGAAATGATCCGTATCTGTTTCTGTTACTCGTACGTCGTACCTACTACCTAATGCTTTTTTTTCTTTAATTTCTTTATGTTTCGAAACTTTGACTAACCGTCCACCCGGTCGGTGCTAACTAATCTCGCGAGATCTTCTCGCGATAAAATCTCGAACAAGATAAAACGGAAACTTACCAAAAAAACTCACTTCCCTTTTATAAATGGTATAAGTTGCTAACTTCCCTTCGAGAAATTCAATTAACTGTCTAACTCTACGCTAACTGTCTAGAAACTTGGACTATCAACTGTCGGGTTCGGACTGGATCTATCTAGATCCGAATCTGATCGGAGATCCGTCATAATGAATTAATGAATCTAAATTCGAATTCCATTATATTTTTAAGATCCGAATCTAATCCAAATTAAGATTAATTTTTAAAAAACTATATTTTAATAATATAAAAATCTAATTGTATTTTAATTAATGTTAATTTTCTTTAAATTAATACTCTATGCATAGAAAGTTTACGTAATATATTTTAAATGATTTTTAAAAAGTTATTATAGCCGAATCAAATTTTAATCGGATATAATGATTCAATTATAATCTAATTCTATTGATCCAATCCGAATCCGAATCCGATCCGATGGATCTCATATAGGATCCAAAGTCCGACAAATCAAATTGGATCTGGATCATATCCGAGTCCTAATCTGACAGTCCTACTTATAAACGACATAGTATGTATGTACATGCATACATGTAACCGAAAGAAATGAGGAATTAAGAAAGCAATAAGGAGTCGAGATATCTGCATGGCCCGTGGGATTTAGTGGGTGTTCGAAGAGGCACCGGATACCCGTGTCATTTAAAAAAAAAAGTTGGGATATTGCAAATCGTACTTTCAGCATGCAGGCACTACGTGGGGGAATACTTTCAGCACTCGTGTCGCTACGTCAAGGCACGTGCGTGATGACGTTCTCACGTGTGGTATGTATTAGCTTTTGGAAACAAAAATAAGCTTTGAGTTTACGATTGTATCCTGTCTTTTAACTTTTTAAGGAAACAACCGAAGGGTGTTTATGGTATTTTGAATGTTTATACTTAAGTGGAGTGAATTAGGGACAGATAGGTAATCAAGAAATGGTTTAGGGGTATTTTTGATCTTAGGGTAAATAACTCACATGATAGAGAACGGACGAGGATGTTTCCTCGCACCGCCACCGTTGAATTTAATATTTATTTGGCCTTAAATAGAAGAAAACAATAATAGAAACTAAAATTTTGCGTTCCCGAGACTGCCGACACGTTTCGCTGTCTTCTTGGCGTCCACGCAAGCAAAAAACACAAGCAAGAGCTGGCAGGGATTCTCCTCAGTTCTCACCCGATATACTCCCCCTTTAGTCTTTAAACTTTGGGAGGGTTGGTTGAAGAGATAACCGGAGTAACTTAAAAGTAACCGGAGTAACTTAAAAGTAAAATAATCACCTCCGTGGTCGGTGATTAACCTTCTAACCTCATTTAACTGTGGTTAAGAATCATCCCCCCTTAGGCTTCACCCATCTACCCTTGGTTTTTTTTAAAATAAAATAAAATTAACTAAAGGGTTAAAAAAATCTAACTCGAGTTAACTAGAGTTCAAAGGCCGGCTATGTGAGAGCGAGGAGCAATAGTTCACTCTTGCTAGTGGAGCAAACTATTGCTCAACATAAAAAAAAATGTCATGGGTGTTTTGGAAAGGGAAATACTTAACTTACGGCCGCCCGTAGACTATGTCGTCTAATGTATAATTCTCATTGGTCAACGCCTTTCTTTTTATAAGTTACCGCACATCAACTGTAGTTAACATTCACTCACTCCTATACATGGTTAAGACATCTAAGCTTGATTTTAAAAAAACAATATTAACTTTAATTTTTTTAAGCTTAATCATAATTAAAGGAGTGTTAAAAGAGACATGGTCATGGCTGTCTAATGCGGGTGTGCTAATCACTGCCCTTTTAGAAATTATAACGAATGAATTTTTTACAAAAATATCCTTATTTTGGATTCCTAGAGCTTTATTTATAGTTAATCCCTACAAAGAAATGCTAGCTCTATACACAATTTTTCTAACATGTGTCATGGGGCGGAGCCAAAATTATATTATAGGGGCACACAATGGTTGATTGAACTTGTGTCATGTTGGTGAATTTATGAAAAATGATTACTCAAGTACAAAATAGATTGGGTCTAGGATATGGGGATCAGGAGCATAGCCCCAATTTTTTTTTGACAACTAAATTTTTAGGTCATTTTGCCCATGAACATATCATATATCTTACATTTATTTGTTTTTCATTATTTATCGGGTAGCTATCCCTCTACCATATGATTATGTCTTATTAAATTTTTAAATAACATAATATAAAAAAATATACTTTGTTTTCAAAAGTTTAGACCCTCTTGCCAAATTGTTATACCCTATTAAATAATTAAATAATATAGACAACTACCCTCTTATCCCATAACTACGCCCTATTAAATGATTCAACAACATAGTATAAACGATATTTTGTTTTTCATTAGTTTAAGAGGGCAACTGCCCCATGTAGCCATGCCCCATAGCTATGTCTTACTAAACTAATTTTTAATTTTTTCAAAAGTTCAAGGGGAGCACCTGCCCCCCATGGCCCATGCTATGCCCCAATAATTTTTTTTTACTGATTTTTCAAAAGTTGAAGGGGCATGTCTCCCCATGCCCCTACTCCACCCCTGCATGTGTCTCTATTTTTCCCTGTTAGTTTGCTGCAATTATAATTGGTTAAAATCATTACTTCCTCTTTTCAAAAAAAAAAGGTTTTAAAAATAATATTTTCTTAACCTATTGAAGATGTAGCGATGACGAGATTTTCATGAATTTGGCCACTATAGAGACTATAGATTATAATATTCGAATTGCTCATTTAAGAATTTGGCCACGAGTAGAGACAATAACTTAGAATATTCAAATTGCTCATTTGAGATTCGTTGTTGAAGTTTTACTTAAAAATTAATTGAAGTCTCTCACAAACGGGATGCGGCAACACTAACTCTAGGATTCAATTTAATTCAATTATAACCCACTTTAATTTTTACTCATGAGCTTGCATTACTTGATTGAGGATGAGGTACCCAACTCCTTACAATGCCTGAAAACAAATTAAAATAAGATCTAGACCAAATACATGTTCAATATGGGATGCAAATGGTCAGTGTTCGTGTTCTTGCCTGTGGTCACGATTGTTGGAAGACTAGGATCAATTCAATTGTACGGATTTAACAGCTATAAAAACCTGTTGAAGAGATCTCAACCTTCAAAAAAACAAAAACTCTAGTCATAAGGAAGAACACAGACGATATCCGTCAATATCCCACGCTTGTGACAAAAGTATACTCTTCACATGAAGAACAAATTGGACCACTCAAAAGAGTGCCAATCTGTGCAAAAAAAAAACAAAAGTGTCAGCGTACGTTCTTCTTATAAAAGGAAATCTATAGACCTTAGAATGGTACAATCAAAAACACTTTTACCATTTGTTTGGTTTCACATTTTTCATAGTTAAGGCTTTGAATTAGTATTGAGCAATACTGCCTCAATTTGGACCCATTTTCCCACAGTACTTTAAGACTCACAGAATTCATCTATATGATGAGACCAAGGAAAAGACGGGGGATCAGAAATCAATGGACTGATCCAAATGACTGGCCACAAGACTAGTGCTACTAGACTCGTTTGAAGTCTAAATGGTTCTAGGAGAATGCTCAAGGGATCTAACCAATCAGACTGATTTTTATGAAGAATGGTCCAACAAGAGACTGTTGGGATTCAAGAATAATAATGTTAAAACAAAAATAAGATTATTCAAATCCTGGATCTAGACCATACAATCAACTTTTCTAGAATTCATAATCAAAAGGGGACACAGTTTAAAAGAGATGATCTCATACCTTTCGCTGGAATTTCCCTATTCCCTTCACGGTGTGATGCTGTGTTTCTCGGCGCTTGAGAGAGATGAGAGAGTCTTCTCTTTTCTCCTTAGGTCTGATTCAATGGGGCTTCCAATTGACGTAAGAGAAAAGAGGGACCCCCTCTTTGCTTTATATACCCTTGGAACCTTACCCATCATAAGATCCAAGGGTTAAGAGGGATCACACCAAAGATCTAACGGTCGCCAACCCTGACCATGCTGTTAGCTTTAATAACACTTAAAGAGTCTCTGTTTGATCACATCTCTTTAGTGGGACCCATTATCCTTAACATTCTCTATTGACAGCAATACAATCCGAGTTTTGAAAACTAAGGATTGCGCCAGACCACATGGGTTTTTATTTAATAAGAAAAACCCTAACAATCTCCCACTTGGTCCAAGCAATCCTTAAATAAAATAAAATGACTCTTCGGATTGAACAACCTTAAAAACATGAGTGGCCACTCTTTTAATTTTGAAAAACATTGCTGTCGAGAATTAAGTGTTCTTTAACTGTCACTTTGATTTAAAAGCACCACTAACGGTGATCATGGAAGCATTTAGCATCTACTAGTGTTCATTTACTATGATACAAGCCACTCCATGGTCAAACAGCTAGTAATACTAATGTTTCAGAGCGGTTCTTTATGGTGGCAAGGTATGGTGTGATATGGACTATACACAACCTTATGTGATCAAAATGTATACGTCCAAAAATTGTCCACGCTACATGCATTTAAGCATATGCATGTCATTCCGATACTTTACGGCAACCCCCATGTGAAGTCCATCACCTTGTATCCAGAATGAAGGCCTCAAACATGGTGCCCAACCATGTTCAGCCCAAGCAACTTGAGAGCTTTGTGCGAGGCTCTCGGGCAAACCTGACATCAATGACATCCGTCATGTGAAGTCCATCACTTGATGTCTTTACCTTTTGCACGTGCATTCAAAACATAACATAATCAAATGATGCATCAATTATTTAATTTGCATAACCATAACATATCAATATCTGAGAGTGTAAAACAATGACATGTATATTATATAAATGTCTGAAATATAAAACAATGAACAATACTCCCACTAAATAAAAGAATCAAACGATTCTAAAAGGTTCCATAATAGTGATAAGTTCTTTAAAAAATTTCTGGTGGAGAGTTCTTTACTTAATGGGTTCACAATCCAAATATGCAACAACACAGAATCTGATGAGGATTTCAAACTATCTTGAAATCAAGCAAAATCAGAGTCTGAATAACTTTTAAATTTCTAGTTCGATATATCTCTTGTAAACTAAACTGAAATCCTATGAGATAACTCCAAACGTCTAGAAATATGATTTCTGGTAATCTTGATATCCAAATTATAACTTACAAACCTGCTCCCACTGACCTCAACATATGTCTGATGTTAACAAACATACAACAAGAATGATATAAAATACGAGTCCAAGTTTAGCTAATAAAGATCATCTACTAATATATTACTACCAACTGTTTGAAAAATATGTCTGATGGAGAGTGTACTCCTCTCAATGATAAAATTAAACTGTATCCAATCCAATAATATCTCGACTAAACAACGGCACAATGAAAATAACATCTAATAGTAAAAACCAGAAACAAAGTCTAATACTAATCAGCAAGTTCTAACAGCCTCTAATACTGTTGGTGTAGAGTTCTTCAAAAATCAGCAGCTCATTAGCCTTGGCGCTTCGCCGATGAATGAACTCCTTTGTTCTTCCTGCACCAATCCTTATATTTGAAACAGTTTCTTTTCATGTGACCTTTCCCCTTGCAGAAGAAACACTCAATCTCCTCTAGTTCCTCAGTATTATCATTTTCCTGAAATTGATGTCCCGAACTCTGTCCTAAATTATGACCTGAACTCTGTCCTGAATTTTGTCATTGCCAGAATTTTTGTGAATTAGATTTCTTGAACCCTTTATTCTTAAAATTCTTCTTACTACCAGAATTCACAGCCAAGTTTGCATACTCGGGTTTCCCACGCTTCAAGCGCTCTTCCTCACTAACACACACAGCTATCAGTTCATGTAGATCCCACTTCCTATCCTATGCACTGTAATTAACCTTAAAAACATCAAATGATTCAGGAAGTGAGGCTACAGCCAAATGCACCATGAGGTCATCCTCAATTGTCAACCCAAGCTCTCTAAGAGAGATAATTAACTTAGATATCTTCAAGATGTGCTCCCGAACATTTCCAGCACCATCATACTTCAATGAAATCAGCTGAGTCAAACAACTATACTGACGAGACCTAACAGATTTTTTTAAATTGTTTCTTGATAGTCTCAAGAAGAACCTTAGCAGTATCAGCAGTAGGAATACCACCTCTGATGGCTTCTTGAACAGAAGCCCTAATGATCATCATGGCCATCCTATCAGCCTTCTCCCATTTCGAATACAAAGACTTATCTGAATCTGAAGACTCAGCAGTGGGAGTAACCGGCTTTTCCTCAAATAGGACAAAGTCGTAATCAAGGCAACCAAGAACTATATCTAGCTGCATCTTCCAAGAACTATAGTTTGAACCATTCAGAGTTTCAATCCCAGTCAAATGTTTCTGAACAACAGACTCATTCATATCTGAAAATGTCAATATTTTACTATGTTATGGTATGTCTAACAAATTATTGCACAAATTATAGTAATTTACTTTATACTTGTCATTGCATGACTTTATTTAAGCTTTATGATTCTAATCCGGTCTTGGGGTTAAGCCGGATAGCTAAAGTGGTTTACTTTAAAATTGCTTACTTCCACTTTACGGGACAGGTGGGCGCATCATCTAATCACACCTTTGGGCAAGAGATTTCGACATGCAATTCACCCCCCAATTGGCGACAACAGTCGCGCACAGAACTGATCTATCACGTATTGGATTGATTAGGACACTTCCACACCTTTGGGCAAGAGGGTTATCCTTCTCTCACCGCCACGCACAAATCATTCTGCCCCACTCAGTCTAGAAGAAGTCCCTAGACACCTTTGGGCAAGACTAGTTATTCAATGTAGGTGAGTGCAAACTCGCGATCTTAAAGAGATTGAAATCCCTAAATTCGAATAATCATAACCTCTATAGGACGGTCACCTTTGGGCAAGACAATCTAACATACTTTGGTTATGACCATTCGAACGAACGCCTTACAGATCAAACCTAAACCCCATAGGATGATCTAACTTTAATTCATGATATTAATTTTGGGTAAAAGCATCAAGTTTTTCCTTTATTTAATGTCAAAACCATAGAAAAATCATATTCATGCACTAAAACAGCTATTTACAGTGCTCAGAAGTCAAAATGGACCCCAAAAACGGAATCAGAACACCCAAAAACCTCAGGATAGGTCAGACACTCTCTCAAGAAATGTCTTGGGGACGTGTCACGCGCACACAACAAACTTGAGAGTGTCACGCGCAGCGCACGCGCGTCTCACGCGCTGGGAGTGCGATTCACGCGCGGGTAGTGTGCCGCACGCGCACGGAATTCGCTCACGCGCGTTCTGCGAGTCACGCGCACACGGCCCGGCTCTCTTACGCGGTCCGGTCTGGTATCGGTCCGGTTCTGGTTCGGTTCAGGCTTGGATCCGGTTGGGCCGGTCCGGCCTAGTGATCCGGTTCAAGGTTTATTCGGGTCGGAACTGACATTTTCGGGGCGATCCATGACCCAATATGAATCGGATCGGGTCAAAAAATTCGGATTCGGTTTGGGTCAGAACCTGTGGATCGGGTGTAGGGTCGGGTTACCGGGTCGGTTTGACCCTCGTGAGATTGTCTTCCTAACCCGGAGGCTGTTTTTTTTTTTTTTTATTTTTTTATTTTTAAACCCTAAATACCGTATACGGTTTCTCCTTCTTGGGGACCCTACCGGCCACCTCTGCGGCTGCCGCCGGTGATCCTCTCCGGCGACGGACGGCGGCGGAATCTCCGTCCAACCGAAACGGTCAAAAATCTCCCTTTTTTTTTTTTTTTTTTTTAATGATTTCCTTAAATCTGATTCGCTCGTATCCTTTAAAAATATTCTTCAACTCCAAAAATTTATTTCAAAACAATTAAAATTAATTATCAAATCCGAAATCAATCTCTTTATCTTATTTACCTTTAAATTTTTATTTCTCAATTTCCTTAAATCCGAATCACAAGATCAATAAAAAAAATTGATTATTTAGATCCGAAAATAAAACCCCACTTAGATTTGATTATTAAGAAAAATTAATCACAAGGTCAACCCTGTGCTCTGATACCAATTGTTGGGATTCAAGAATAATAATGTTAAAACAAAAACAAGATTATTCAAATCCTGGATCTAGACCATGCAATCAACTTTTCTAGAATTCATAATCAAAAGGGGACACAGTTTAAAAGAGATGATCTCATACCTTTCGCTGGAATTTCCCTATTCCCTTCACGGTGTGATGCTGTGTTTCTCGGCGCTTGAGAGGGATGAGAGAGTCTTCTCTTTTCTCCTTAGGTCTGATTCAATGGGGCTTCCAATTGACGTAAGAGAAAAGAGGGACCCCCTCTTTGCTTTATATACCCTTGGAACCCTACCCATCATAAGATCCAAGGGTTAAGAGGGATCACACCAAAGATCTAACGGTCGCCAACCCTGACCATGCTGTTAGCTTTAATAACACTTAAAGAGTCCCTGTTTGATCACATCTCTTTAGTGGGACCCATTATCCTTAACATTCTCTATTGACAGCAATACAATCCGAGTTTTGAAAACTAAGGATTGCGCCAGACCACATGGGTTTTTATTTAATAAGAAAAACCCTAACAGAGACTGCATAGAATGGGAGTCAACCAATTGATCTATACTCTATGTTCAGCCGACTAGACTAAGAAGTCCAATCACTAGTCTATTTGGATAATAAGAAAATGTTTGATTATTTGTCTATGGAGGTTTGTTCTAATTATTTATTTTTTTTTATTTTTTTTGAAGGGCCCCATAGGACTGGATATCATTTACCTACGTCAGTAGAGTCAGCGTATGTTCTTCTTATAAAAGGAAATCTAAAGACCTTAGAATGGTACAATCAAAAACACTTTTACCATTTGTTTGGTTTCACATTTTTCATAGTTAAGGCTTTTAATTAGTATTGAGCAATACTGCCTCAATTTGGACCCATTTTCCCACAGTACTTTAAGACTTACAGAATTCATCTATATGATGAGAGCAAGGAAAAGATGGGGGATCAGAAATCAATGGACTTTTAAATGAACTGATCCAAATGACTGGCCACAAGACTAGTGCTATTAGACTCGTTTGAAGTCTAAATGGTTCTAGCAGAATGGTCAAGGGATCTAACCAATCTGATTTTTATGAAGAATGGTCCAACAAGAGTGCATAGAATGAGAAGATTGGGTCTACCAATTGATCTATACTCTATGTTCAGCCGACTAGACTAAGAAGTCCAATCACTGGTCTACTTGGATAATAAGAAAATGTTTGATTATTTGTCTATGGAGGTTTGTTCTACTTATTTATTTATTTTATTTTTTTTGGAGGGCCCCTACAAGGACCAAATATCGTTTACTTACGTCAGTAGAGTCAACCGGTAAAAGTTAGCTGGGCAGTGGAGCTCTTGCAACTCTTCCCCCTTGGAGGAATTAGATCTCCAGACCTCCACCCTTGGAAGGCCACACCCCTACCACTTATGCAAGAGGCAGGGTGTGGCCTTCCAAGGGGGGGAGGTCTGGGGATCTAATCCCCCCAAGGGGTAAGATGCAAGAGCTTCACTTCCCAGCTAACTTCTGACCGATTTGTTCTACTTGAGACGCTTGAAATTTTGTCATAAAGTCTCTGTTCTATGCAAGTTGGAGTTTTTTTTGTTTATCTGGTATGGGTTACAATAGTTCAAATCAAATTGGGTACATTCTAATCTTGTTCTTCTTGGTTTGGGCTTTAGAATAGCAGGCTGAGAAGACGTTCTTCTCCATCTCTAGTTCCGATAACACTTGTTTTAATTGAAAAACTAAGATAAATGAAACCCTAAGAGTACTGTCCTTGTTATCATTCATATGAGATCGTGTCATACACATGTGAATTTGTGATGTTAATGTGTATTAATGTACCAAATACACATGTATAAAGAATTACAAATATAATCCACTAATAAGAACATTAAGTTCTAAAGAAGTGCCATTATTAGCGGGGGCTGTGGGCATGGCCCCCCAACCAAAATTTTTGCTTTTTAAATATATTTCATACTATTAACAAAAATATCGCTAATTTTTACTCTTATACATATACAGTTGCTGTAAGGGTAAAAATTGGTAATTTAGCACATTGATAACTGACAATATCATCAACACAAGCAAGACAATAATTCTAAGACCTGATTGACGTATCCGAGCTAGATGTCATGCTCCCGACCTAATGTGAAGCTCAAAAAGGAATCCAGAATCCCGACCTGATCTCCAGCTCAGGAGGACTGAGGCGAAGTCCTTTAAACCTTTGAGTCACCACGCGAAAGACCCAATCCAACCATATCTCAAAGATCTTACACAAAATCGTGATACTCCACTGAGCATGGAATCAACCCCTCAATCTAAGCCCTGTAGGTAAATGAGAATGAAAAGATTCTTGCACGGTTGAAGAATTCAGATGGAAAGAACTCTATTTCATTGAAGAATTCAAATGGAAGGACAACTAATCAACCCTAATGACTTCTCTATAAATAGAACATGTGAGCAGATCTCTCCCTCCCCAAACCCCACTCATAATTTTTGCCTCTCCTTGAAAGGAAGAACTCACCTTTTTTGTTCTGTAACCATTTTAATTTCATCCTTCGTCTCATACTGACTTTGACCGTCGGAGCATCAATGCAGGTCGGAGGACCACCACACTTTGAAGAAGAGTCGTTGCAGCTAACCAGGATCAAACCAGTACTCTCAAAGGTATTGGATCATGTATTTTTTCCCCACAGTGGCCCTCCAAACTAACTATAGTTAGTTGACTGTGGGAAGTTTGGCCTCTCCAAAAATTTGAAATTTTTTATATGTATAATATCAAAATTAAAAATATAATTAATTTAGCTAGGTAGTTGAATGTCGGTCCACGCCTCCCTTTTAACATTCCTTAAGCTTGATTAAATTAAGATTAATAATTTTTTTAAAAACCAAAATTGGATGGATGAACCCTAGGGTGAGTGAATCTTAACCACAATTGGTGGGTGTTAAGAAGGGGTCATGGACCAAGGAGGACAGACATTTAGCTATATGACCAAATGCGCACTTCCCTATCTACTTCCCTTTTATTTTTATAATGGCTCTCAAAAGGGACATGTTATTAGGCCTTTATTTGAATGTATCATTAACAAATCTTGTGATCACAAGGACTTATTACTCAACAAAAAAAATTATTGGGGCTACCCCAGACCCTCAAACCCATTAATTTTCTTGATATATATCTTTTGGCCCCTCACAGAAAAATCCTGGCTCTGCATTATCAGTGCTCGAGTTCTATGTTTTCTTAGCCTTGTATTGTTTCTCTTTGCTTAGAAAATTGCCCACTAAGATATTCTCTCATTGTGTGTTGTTATATTTTTTATAAACACATCTTACAACCATGCATGTTATGATTCCTTTTGCCTAGATTTCAGTTCAATGGGTTAACCACCACAGGGCAAGGGGCTAGTGTCTCCCCTAAAGTTTTGAGGAAAAAAATAGTTTCTATTTCATATTTAATTTAAGAGGGCATTGGCACTAGGAATCGGGGCAAGGGAGCGGATACCCACCTAAACTTTTAGAAGAAAAAAACTAGTTTGATACAATATTAGATGGCATTGCCACGTGCAAAGGGAGTAACTGCCCCTAACTTTAATTTAAAAAAAAAAACACTTTACAAACATGCACTAATGGTTAAGATGGTCAACAAACAAACTTTTTTTTTTTTGGTTCAACAACAAACAAACTTGGTTCTATAAAAAAAAAAAAAAAAAAAAAGGAATCTATTTACGCCCCGAACCTCTACTCCCCCTAAACTAAGAATATTTCTTGCATGCTTAATCATTCTTCACAAAACTATCACTAATAATTGCCAACATTATCAATCAACCCTCGCTTACCCTCTATAAGAAAATCCGGACTTCGCCCTTGTTAACGACCGGCTTTGTTAACCACTGTCCTTGTTAACCTCCATCATATACAGGTGCAAAGCCACATGGGGCCCTACAGCCCCCCTAAACTTTTGAAAAACTTGGGAGCAGGGTCGGAGCCATTGGAGCCTCCCCCAAACTTTTGAGGGGAAAAACAAGCTAAATTTATTCTTATATTTTTAATTTAAGAGGGTACAGGCGGACACAAGTAGACGTGATGACCCACAAAATTGGCTCTAAAAAAGCGCCCCCATACATCCACACTCCATTATTAGCCTCTTACACGAAAAACCTGGCTCCGCTCTGATCAGCTAGGTCTCATATTACTTACATTTTATCCATATCTTATATTTCAATGGAGTTCTCATCTTGACATTTAATATCAATTGGTAAAAATAGAAAATATAGAAACATTCTCCAACATAATTATTTATTATTTATTTTGGGTACAAGTTCCAAAAAAAGATTTTTCTCGACAAAAAAAATAGTAAAGTAAAAATATATTCATATTATTATTAGTTTTAAAATAGATAAAATGGAAGAAAAGTAAGGGGGCCGGATTTGATCTGGCTCTCGCCCGACCAAAATCATTTGACCTCCACATATCAGGGTGACATGTGATGATAAAAAGGGGAGAAATATCAATAGAGGAGAAGTCAAAAAGCAGGGGAGAAAATAAAATGACTTCTCCCCCTTTTTATTGTCACATACCGGATGTTTTGTGGACGCCGGATGATTTTGGTCTGGCGAGAGCGAGATCAAATCCGGCCCCAAAAGTAAGAGACCAACCATATTTGTTTTGTATCAATGGAATACCACCAAACATGAAGATAGAAGAGTCCAATGTTATATAAAGCTGCTAGAGGTTGATGTTGCCCGTTTAACCACTCCCATCTTTTTCTCCAGCTATATCCTTTTACTTTCCTATCGTTCATGTCCACATCCATCATTTTCCTGCACCTCTCCTTTTGATTTGTTTTGCCAATTAGACGATACTAGACGCAATCAGATGTCGAGCATTAGGTTTTCTTTAATTAGTTCCTGTGTGAGGATAAGGGTAAGACCCCCTTTCGAAGTTGGTTTCCAACTGTAATGATATAAAGAATAGGTCCATTCACGACTCACGAGTATCATTACAAACAGATGGCGTACTAGGAGGGTCCCCCTTTTCATGTGTCATAATCATCAACCTATAGTTGATTCTAAAGATGATTGGGACCTTATATTTGTCTTATCCAAACAAGATGGGTATTTATGTATTAGGGATGACTCTAATTTGGCTTGTTAAAAGTTTGAGCTCGTTCGTTTATTTAGTAAATAAGTAAAACTCAAACAAAATTTAGCTAGCTTAGATAACGAGTCGAGTTTGGCAACACCCTGCTCAGCTCGAAATAAGCTCTGGTAGTTAAGGAGGATAATAAGAGATTGATTTAAACTTGTTGTGTGTATAATATGTTCCCATTTTACTAAAGCGATTTTTAGTCACGCGTTGGTTAAAAATAAAGGTTTAGGAAGAATTGGCCTATAAAACAACAATAAAAGAGGGAGAGAAAGATTTCAAAAAGTTAGCATTGACAATTGAACCAAACTAATATAGGCTGGCCGAAAGTTTAGTCATCACAAGCCGAGCTCAAGCTTGTACAATTTTTAAAGAGCCGAGCTTGAACCAAAGTTGTAAAGCTTGAGTTCAAGCGGAACTTACATATATGCATATTGTAACGAACCGATTTTGAACACCCGCTACTCAACTCGACTTGGCTCGATAACAACCCTAGTTTTTATCAATTATAATTTGTCCATTCAGATTCCAAACTAATAATGTACATGACCATTGATATCAATCATCCTGGCCGTCTACATCTTCTTTCTTAGACCATTGTTGTCATATAATTTGTGTACCGAAAATGAAGGGACCCACCTATCAATAGAATATGCGTATGAGAAATATCTGCACCACATTTAATCGTGAATAATCTTTTTTTTTTCTTTTTCGGTAAGGGCATTATTTATTAACTGTGGTCTTAGAAATAAGGGTGCGTGCCCGATTGTAGGTGTGAAGCTGAGCTAGCAAGCCATATTCATGACATTTTTGGCTTGATGGAGACAAGCTCGAGTGAGGAGTGAGGAGTCAGGACTCATTCGATTCGACTTGACTTGAATTTTGGCTCAATTAAGGCTCAGTTGGACTTGAACTCGTCTTAGCTTGAATAATATAATATATTAATAATTATAATAATTAATATTACTTGTAATATTAAAGGAGTGTTAGTCTCAGTCACACAATTCAATATGTTTTCAAACTCTTACTGTGTTGCACACACATGACTTTGCTATCCCTTGAAAAAAATTTCTTCCAAAAATGAAGAAATGTTTTGTAACTGTTTTCAAAATAACATGGAAAAACAAATATACTTGTCCTTATCACAGTGAAAGCTTGAAAGTCTCCTACCCATTTCTCATAATACTATAATAATTATTATTATTAAAATATTTTTTAATGAATCAATTTAAAGATAGAGTCAAATTGAGCTCAGCTTGAGCTTGAATCAATTCGAGCTTGAGCCAAGCTTAAAGCCTAATTTTTCAAGATCACTCGGCTCGGCTTGAATACAACCTTACTTGAATGGCCCCTTCAGCTAGAGTTGTTAATGGGCGGGGGCTATCCAAGCCTAACCCTCACTCATAAAGGTTTGGCCAAGCTCTCACAAGGTTGAATTGGCTAGGCCTAAGCCCTATCCTCATGGTCAAGGTTGGATTTGGCAATGGACTTAAAAATAATATAAATAATTTTTTTGTTATGATATTTTTCAAAAAAAATAATCTAAACCACTGGTTGACAAGTGACAACAAAAACGAGAGAATGAAAGGGAGATAGATTAGATAATTAGAATTATCTGGATAATAAGTGGTTTATGCAGAAGGATATGGTAGTGAAAATATTGTCATACCCAAAGAAATATTTTGTTTAAAATGTTATATAGGTCATTTTATATATATATAATAATGAGGTATTTGGTTGGATTTTAGGAAGTGTTACCCAAGCTCAACTCTTCGGTGGCCTAACTTCTGTGGGCACACCTGAAACTGTAAGGTTTATAAAAAAGGTCATCGATTTTACGGGATTTTGAGGGTTAGGCTGCATCAAGACCTTACGTGAGGGCCAAATTAACAACCCTACCTTTAGCCATATCACTGGAGATAATTTTGTATTAAATAATTGGGAATTCCATTCCACGGGGAGTTAAACCCAAACCTCGTCTTACCTAACTAGAGAAATTTCCTCTATGGGACTCGATTCCAAAACCTCATTTAAACGAGGGGCACCGTTTAGCAGTCCTTCGATTGAATCATGGGAGGGAGGGTTTTCCACAAACGATGCATTGTAACAAAACAAAAAGAAAAAGAAAAACAATCATGCATGGCTTTAGTGGTGCATTTTATAATTCAAAAGTAATGAAGAAGCATCGGGTCTCCGGTTAGTCATTCAATTTAAGGTATTTAATCTCATCTGTTCCCGCATTTTCATTTTAAAAAATAAAAATAAATGAGTGGATGACAACTAAAAGAGTCCCACGTTTGATTTAGTTAAAGTTGATTAAACATATAAGCATATATACCCCTCCATGACTCAAAGCAATTGAAAAGTAGAAACAAAACAAAAGCGTCCATTGGAATTTATAGTAAAATTTGCGGCCACATCTTCTAGAATTCACACCCCCCAATCATATGTTTTTAGTCAAATGGGTGGAGCCTCATGTTCCCCATGGTGGTCAGGACCTAAGGGTCATTGGGTTAGACTCAAGTACTTAATTTGACTAATCCTCTGAATCTCGTTTGCTAGAAATTGTTCAAAACTAACGAGCGTTAGTTGCCACGAATGTAGGTAATATTAAATAGTGGAATAGTTAGAAACATGGTTTCAAACTTTCAATAATGGCCGTTATAACGGTTAATAAATGTACAGGGTCAAGGACCATTATATAAGGGTTACGATGGTAAACCACGGCCAGGGTCCCTAACATTTTATTTTTTATTTTTATATTAAACTTAATTTTAAATCTTGTTAGAATCATATGAAGGTAAACCTAATAAAAATTTTGTTGAGCTACTACTGCTATCAAATAACTGTGATTATATACATTATTAAAAGCAAAATTTATCAATGAGCAGAAGAAAACCATTCATTAAGCTAAGAACTAGGACGTGATAGTGTGGACCAGGGTCGAAGAATTAGGCCCCGGACCCAATGGGTATATAATGATCTCTCTCTTTTTTTTCTTTGTTTTTTACGGGATTCTCCTTTAAGGGCTTGCTTTAGTGAAATTATCGCATCAACGGTAGTCCCTTTTGTGATTTTTGTGCCCATTTATGGTAAGTTAATAAAAGTACAAGCCAACATCATCTCATTATAAAATGTAAAATGAGTGATTTTACCAATGAGGACGCCATCCCATACTCATAATTAATTTTTTATTTTTTTTAAACTGTCATTTTGAATTCAACACTTGGCACTACTATCCATTTTTTAACAAGTGAGGAAAATAAACTTCCAAGGGAAAAAGTTATGTTTTATATATAATCTCAAAGTCACTATGAAATTGAATGGGATTGTATTTGAAAAAGTAACAACACTTGTCACTATGAAATTGAGCGGGACTGTATTTTCATTTATACCAATAGACCATAATTTTGTGTGCGCACGGTGCTCTATGATCGAGACACAAGATCTGTATGCCACAAAATGAACTCCATTAGCTACAATCGCAAGAAGGACTAATTTTTACTCTAGTCTATGCCATCAAAAATTCAAAACCTTAAAAAGTCGCATTGGATTACCTCTGGCGCACGCCCAAGACTCAATGTCGGGAGTCCATTCATTAGGGGGCATGTGGTGATAAGAAAGAGGAGAAATATCAACCGGGGAGAAATCAAAAAAAGGGGAGAAAATAAAATGATTTCTCCCCCTATTTTAGGGTCACATGCTGCATGTTGTATGGACGCCTCGGGCGTGCACCAAATGTAATCCAATGCCAAAGTCAGCCTATTAGTACTGCCTAACTGACAGACAGAAGGTAGTAGAATTTGACCATGAATACTGAATAGCTTACGAATACTTTTCCTTTTTAGCAGACTGTAGAGTAGACGGTTTTATAATTAGGTTGATGGATGGTGGGTTGGTGGCTAGGTGGGTGGTTGGTTGTGTGGCCGTAATCGTACATGTGCCTGTGTGTGAACGTTAAGAAATAAAGCGTCTTTTCTCTTCTTCTTATGCTTGGAGGTCCATCCATTATTTGGGGTGATTCTTTCTTGTTTGTATATAGCTTGGCTACGTGGTTTTTCTTGAATATTCTGGACAGTTTGAGCTCGACTTTTGCCTGAGTTGACACAGTTGATGTTGAGTCAACTGGGCCAATTTTTCCATTGACGACATTAAAGAGGAAGCAAAAGTTTGGAAGTAATCATCCGAGAGGAGAGAAGGATTATTTAAGAAGATTAAACTACCCAACAGGAGCTCTTACCATTTCAAGTGAATGGACTACTCACATCGTAAAGGACTTTTTTTTTTTTTTTGGTAAATAGGGATAGTTTGGCTCAAACCCGGTTAAGTGTTAGTATTTGTTCATCAGTTAGTAATATTAGAAACCTAACATTAAAAGTCGGGCCAAACAAAGGCATTTCAATCCCACACAATTTATGGGAATGGATCTTTAACAACTCAGATAAGCGATGTGCATTGCCACCGCACAAGCAGGTAGGGAGGTGTTTCCATCTATTTAAAAGGTTAAAAAGATAATTGTTAGCCTAGGGGAGACTCTGGAGTCCACGGCAGATGGAGACTAAAATATGTAATAAATATTGATTTTGCCAATTTTAATGTGGGGTTCAAAGCTCAGAGGTGGGTACATTCCACAAACCGGAAGCAAATCGTTTGTGTTCTTCCTTGGGTTCTTCCCTGTGGCTATGATTGTTTTTTTTTTTTGGGTTAAAAGGTAGAAATTTCATCCAAAATTAGAAATGGAAAGGGTCCAAAGTCTGGATAGGATCCCTGCTTGGACTATTAAGACCTCTTACAGGAGATTCAGAAGACATGTACGTTGGAAGACCAGGATCAATTTATCTGTATAGATTTTACGGCTGTAAACAAAAATTGAATTGATCTTGGCCTTCAAAAACTCTGGCCATAGGGAAAAACTCAAGGAAGAACACAGACAATATGATTCCCCACAAACTTATGATTCTTTCCTTCTAGAGACTCTGATCAAAGGCCGAAACAGTGTGTTCAATCATCTTCGTGTCAGGTTATGGATCACATGGTGTGATCCTAAACTCGAATTAAGTTAATAACCTTAGCTTGACAGAAGACTGGTAGATAGGCAATACAATTAGTGATGTGTATAATCTAATAAGCTCACATCAAGCTCAAATCAAGATTAACTTATTTTGTTTAAGGAAGAAGACGTATTATTACCTTCCATTAAGAGAGAGCCATGTGTTTTGTAATAACCCTGTCTCACTCAAAAAGAAAATGTGCTAACAAAAAAAGTGATGCTAGCATTATCCTGAAAAATCAAAGTGATATGACGCACATCAATATGATCTTAATGAATTATTAAGCGAGCAGTGGAAGCCAAACAGTGATAATCAAAGTAATTGACCTAATACATTCCAGAATATGGGCATTAGCTTGGTCAGTTTCCTCCACTAAAGCAGTGACATCAGAACTCACTCAACTACCGCCACTGAGGAACGGCTAGGGAACTAGTCTCCTACTTCGAGACTAACTCCTCTATAACAACAAATATATGGACTAATCTCATGTCACCAATATTAGGATCAAATGGATGGCACTTTAAAGTTAATAGGAACCTCCATGCATTAATTGACTTTTGGACTTCTACTACCTCCATTTAACTTATATTTTGTAATAAAATTAGTTACTAAAAATAAATTAAAAAAATTCACCAACCCCTCTAGCTGGGTTGTGAAGCCGTGGGCCCGGCCTAGGTTCAATACCTAGGACTCTCGATGGATTATTAGTTGTTTCTATTGGATAACGTGGCAAGAAGGCCCATGAACATTAACAAGTTGTTATACATAAAGAGAAAGAAATCTTGCACTTAAGGGGGAGTTTGGTAACTCTAAACTAAATAGGTAGACCTTTTTTAAAATTGAGCTTATTTGGACTTTGGATTGTTAAGTTAAAACTTGATTAGATGTCTATATCTTTTCAAAGTGGAGGTTTTACCTTTAAAGTAATAGGGAGACATGATCTACTTTTTTCTTTAGAGATAAAACCTCCACTTTAAAAAGATTTAGACATCCAATCAAAAGTTTAACTTAATAATTTAAAGTCCAAATAAGTTCAATTTTCAAATAAACTCTACTACTTAATTTAAAGTTACCAAACCGCCCTAAGAGTTGTTTTGAGTTACTATTAATTGATGTGGATCTCATTATTAAGTTGAACTCAACTAATAATGGTAAAGCACTTGCTTATTAATGGATCATGACCAAGACATGATTGATTATAGTGTGTAATTATCTCATTCTAGTAGATCATTTCCACATGAAGACTCAAACCCAAAAGGGAAATCAAAACTTTTCCGCTATACTTCCCCCAAAAGATCGAGATGGCCAGATTGATGCAAGGGCCAAAGAGTACAAACTGTGAGCCTTTGTGTGTTGTCTTGGCTCCTCATGTGAGATAGAGACCAAGATGGGAAGGTGCCAAGAGTTTGGTTGATTCTTTGAACTGTTCTGCATCAAACAGAAGAATCTCAAAACAATTGCTGTGGTGATCCAGCTAACACATCTAGCTCTCCTGTTTCTCATCCCCACATTTTTTAAAACTAGTATAATGTTAAGGACGCTTGGGCTTGGCTAATGGCTACCTAGCAGAGGATTGAGATCCGACATGACCTTATTTGCTCATTGGGACAATCAAAACTCTTTATTAACAATGTTTCTTTGTTAGTATTCAGATCATGAACGAATGTTAATTCTGGCTTGGTAAATCTACGAGGCAAGGCCCATTTTGTGGTGGACCTGGACCAGACGAATTGGTGTCCAAATTTTGCACATTTATATTATAGACTACTGAGAATGTTCATATAGTACTTGTGAGGGTGCACTTTGGGCGGGTTGGATTCAGTGAAGTACAAACCCTAAGAGTAGAACAGTCCGAGGGCTCAATTTCTCAACCCTAGGCTCACCTGGGTTGATAGATTAATATGCTTCTAATAGGCAATAAAACTTTATATTCTGGCAAGATTGAAGCAATATACCCTTAAAATAAAATCTCATCATTTTCTTCATTTTCTTTGGCTTCGTCATTATTTATCTAGGTTAATAAGTGTAGGTTAGGGGTTAGGTTAATACACTGGGTGGAACTCTCAACAGTAGACTCAAAACCGAGTCTTCCACCTCCAACCACTGGAGCAAACCAGGTGGACAAAAAGAATCTCATCCTTAATATACTAAAATATATAATAATAACAAAAGAAGAAAAGAACCATTGGGCCTGTGTGTTCTCTAGGCCCAGAACCATTGGTTAAACTTGAAACTAATGAATCAAATACAATTTTTCATTCTAAAATCTCATAAGCTTACACAAACACATTGAAAATAACCCTAATTATGTTTGATCTCTCTTTAGAACGACAAAAAGCTTTAACTGAGGTTTGTGAAATGAATGAAAATATCGCAACAAATAGCAAAATGCTTGAAGATCATAAAGTCGGAATTTCAAGACTTAACAAGTGTCTAATTATCATTGATCATTGATCTTCATTTTTGGTGATTGACATTCAATCGAATTAACCCCCCTTATAGAAAGTTACAGATAAACCAACTTAAATCTTTGAAAACTCTTCTGCAACGACCAAAAAATTAGTTATACTGGTTGGACTCAGTTCACCTAAAGCACAACTTGGGCTCAGATGGTATTTTTATTTTAAGCCCATCCTGAAAATCTAAAAAGTTCAGCCCAAGCCCGCCCATAATTAGGTTGGGTTCGCCCTCAGGTTCTCTCTTAAGATGTTTTAATGTGCATTTGAGTGTAGTCAATATGCCTAGACTCCTTAACTAGGATATATAATAAGTGGGGTTGTGGCCAAACCGCCTCTAGGATAATAAAAAACAATAGTTTTTAATTTTATATTTGTAGTAGCAAACTCCCGTGCGATGCACTGTCTAGAAATTAAGGAAAAATTTATCTACAAAGAATAAGCACCTCACCGAAGCGACACTAGCTTGTGCAATCACACAGATGATCAGTCCATGCAGGGGCGGAGCCACATGGGGCCCGAGGGGGCTGAAGCTCCCCCTCAACTTTTGGGATTTTTTTTAATTGTATAGTGTAATGTGGGTGTGGCCAATGAGCAAGGGCAAAGCCGGGTGGTGGTGGGGGATCTAAGCCCCCCGTTGAACATTTTGAGAAGAAATTTTTTTTTTTATATTTATATTATTTAATTTAAGATGGCGTAGGCATATGAAAATGCTTAAATTACCGGTGTTTTCCATCATCTAATGAAATGCCCGTTCCTCATTGGTCCACGACCCTCTTTAACACTCAACAATTGTAATTAAGATTCACTCACCCATAGAGTTAAGCAATCCAACCTAGTTTTTTAAAAGAAAAAAACAATAAAAATCTTAAATTTAATTTTGATAAGCTTAATTAGGATTAAAGGAGTGTTAAAAGGGACGAGGACATGACGATAAGTTAAGCAGCTGGTCCGCTAATCATTACTACTCAAAACTATATTCTTTACCAATAGACAAAGAGACGAGATGACCCACAAACTTGGCACTAATTTTTTTTTTCGGGGGCTACACCCCGAACCCCCACACCTTACCATTTGCCCCCCCCCCCCCCCCAGCCAAAAATCCTGGCTCTGCCCCTGAGTCCATGTAATATGTGTGTGGGATGAGAGATGTTATCTTGTGGGACATGAATTGGGCCCAAGGACCACATGGAAGTTTGCTCTTCCTCATGGATTAAAATCAAACACAAAACCATGTAATGCAATGATAGTATCCGCACTAGTGACCAAAAAAAAAATGATAGTATCCACACGAGTATAAACTAATTACGCCAAAGAATAAAAGGCAGTAGTAAGGTCCAAACTAGGAAGCACGGGTGCGGGGATTCTTAGATATGGCGATACGATATGAGTATGGCGATACGGCAGAAATTACGAAAAACAGTTAAGTTTTACCTTAGAGTGCCATATCTGATACAGCAATACAGTTACGGCGATATGGATACGTTTCCATTTTCAAAGTATCCGTGCTTCCTAGGGTCCAAACCAGAGAAGTACCAACATATTCTCCATCTATATTCCATGTCCATTTTGAAATCATAAAAACCAACAAAATTGAGGATTAAGAACGTAGCAGCACAACAAAATAGACACAAATAAAGAAATAATCGGTCTTCTGTAATTTTGAATGGATTTCAGCCACCAGCCTGTTCATAGACATAAAATTTGAAATACTAAATTTATAGATTTAGATAACCGTTTTTCTTTAATTATCTAGGTTCTGATACCATAAAAGCAAAGGATTTTGAATAGAATAAGCGGTGTGCTGTTTGATTGTCTTGTTTGGTATAATATAAGGGGTTTATGAAGTTTACAACAAATAATTTAACTCAACTACAGAGTACACAATGTTTGAAATTGTGAGGGAAAAAATACCGGACGGACACGCGTCAGCAGCAGCTTCTTCCACGTTTTGGTTTACTGGCAGAAGGTAGGAGCGGAGGGTGTGGCACCCTGACCTGTACTCCGATGGTAAAGTCAGTAAGGGTAGAAGATGATGAATAGTAAACGCAAGAACAATCACTGAAAAATACGCAAGACACTAAAGGCCCTGAACGCGTCTTCTCGGATCTGGGTTTCTGAACAACTGTCCTGTGCACTAAAAATCACGGGGTTTATATAGGGCAAGGTTGGTATGGCCATCGATGACCATGGATGGCCATAGGTGTCCATACCACGTGTCTTTGCACTCATTGCCAAATATCTTGCATATATCTGCCGCCGGTTGCATTACACGTGAGAGCCTCCTATAAGTCCAATCGGACGGGATCGGTCGGTACGCAGAAGTGACCAGCATTAAATGCCAAGACAGTGCTTTCGGCACGAAACGACACGTTCGGCACGCTTGTCGGAATTATGGATCGCCTCCTGATCACTTCCTCCTACGAGCCGGTCTCGTTGTCGACTTAAGCTCGGTTACGACGTAGATGCCTTAAAACACAGCACGACATCGTTGTCAGTGAGACAACGGACTCGTTGTTCGCGTAACGACAATTGACGTTGTCAAGAGCACAACGCTCACGTTGTGCTTCAGACAACGAGCTCGTTGTCGAGACCACAACGGAAACGTTGTTCTTCGTGAGAACAAAGATGTCGCAATGCGCACAACGGGATCGTTGTACGTCAGACAACGTGTGACCCTTATATTTTAAGCACGTGGCCCCAACTCGTGAACACGTGTCACTTTCGTGAACAAAGCGACAAAAACGAGCTCGTCCCACAACGCTGAGCTGGTACACGAATTTTATCCGTTACAATTTGCCCCTTTATGATGCTTGGAACGTAGTTCGAAGCGTCATAAACGAACAAAAAGATCATACCTGGCACCACTCCGGAAGGCGAAACGTTGCGTGCTTTAAACGCTTATTGAGAAGGTCGACCGTTCACGCCAGCTGGCCACGCGTGCGAACCGTCGCGTCTCTTCAATGCGGACAGGCTGTCATCATCACCGATTTAAATTTCGAGAATGCTTTAATGACCCTGACGGTTATCATACTCGGTGAAAAGACGATCTTGCCACTGCTCTTAATTCTGTAGATACAGGTGTACGCCTCAGATGAAGGGTAATGGTGTACTTTCGCAAACCAGAGACGTCTATAAAATCCCATCGAATCCTCTCTCTCTCCCACCCTGTTTCATCAAGCACTGTTACTCTGTCGAATCTTCTTCTTGCCCGAAAGTTCATCCTCCTCAAGCTCTTCAACGATCTTTCTGAGTTTTTCAGTTCGGTACGCCCTTCACCCCTATCTCTTATTCTCTCTTACTGTTTTTCCATTTCTCTCTTCTCTGGTTCCCAGTGTGGTTTTGTTCTGCGCATACTCTTCTGTTCCTGTCCCTCTTTCCGACTTCTTCTTTCCACCATGGCTGCCAATGTCCCCGTAGAACCTGCTAGGATGGAGGAAGTTAGAGGCCCTTCTGATGACGAGGCCAGTTGCACAGGTAGCGCACCTCATGGTGCCTACATTGAAAAATCTTCAGTTCTGCGCCAATTCCAGTTGGCGCATCTGAATCGTTACAGGGAACGTTTCGACTTCCCTGCCGATGTCAATCTCCATTTCATGCGAGATGATGCCATCATAGACAGGCGCTCCGCCTGTACCGTTGTCTACCTCTCCCAGCTTGAGGCTGGCCTTCGCTTCCCTCTTCATCCTGTCTTGGATGAAGTTCTGTCCACCTTGCAACTTGCACCGGGGCAAATGCACCCGGGCTTCCACAAATACATGTCCATGATGATCAAATTCATCAAGGACGGGTACCCCATAGAGGCTAGGCATCTATTCCACTTCTGTCATGCCGTCAGATGCCGAGGCAATGACGACGGTCTGTATTCCTATTTCTCGTGGAACAAGAAACCCTACTGTCCAGAGCTCGTCTCGGGCATCCTTGACAGAGAAAGGAAATGGAAAGCCACTCCATTCGTCGTCTCTGGCGGCTGGAAGGCAGAGAATTCCTCGGTCCCCAACGTCTTCCGAGTGGAAGCAGGTATACTACTAGTCATCCGTTGTCCGTTGTGCGCCATTGTCCTGACTACGTTCTCGTTGTACACTGTATCTTCTCGTCCTGCTAACTTCCTCGTTGTACTCACTTTGTTTTCTCTTGTGTGCAGTGGACCCAAAGAAATTTCCATACAAGAAGTTGACCTCAGAGGAACAAGAACTTCTTACTGGTATCCGCCGTGCTCGAGGCGGGGAATACATTAGGTGGAAACCACTCGAGCTCGTCAGGCGGGGCTCCTCCAGTAACCCAGCAACTACTCAACAACAACCACAACAACAGCAACAGGGCGCCTCCCCCTCTGTACCTTCACCGTTCCCTCACCTCCCTGAAGAAGAAGAAGAAGAAATGGCCGACTCGAACCCACCACCGCTAAGCAGGAAGCCCAGGTCTGCTCGTCCTGCAGTTCAGCCACCTCCACCGCCACCGCTGCCGAAGAAGAAGAAGAACCAACCTTCCAAGGGTACAGCGCCTGCTGACCCGAAGAGAAAGATGGCCGCCCCGGCCGAACACGAGGCCAGGAAGAAGGCCAAGGCGGACAAACGCCTCGAAAAAGAGGTCGTGGTCATTGCCGCTCCCCCTTCTCCTCTTGCCACTCCTCCAACAAACCCAGGAGCCGAGGCGACAACGGCTGTGCCCGAGGTTAGCTCGGCGCCTGTCCCTTCTCGAGCTTCTGCTGCCCCAGCCAGCACGAGCTCCGCTGTCATTGCCTTGGCAGCAACGGAGGCTGGCACAACGAGTCTCCCGGCCAGTATGCTGCCGGCTTCCGCTCCGGCCTGGTCACCCGACTTCACTCGGTTCGGCGTGCCGACCGTGAATGAATCGGCGAAGAGCTCTAAGACGGCCGCCCGAGCTCTGACTTATGCGATGAGGCTCCCCCGGGACATCGCTGAGGTTGGCCAACTCCACTTGGCCGATCTGTCCTACGCTGCCTGCCAGTCCGTGGCCACAGTGAGCTTCTCCTTCTCTCGTCTCCTACCTCAACTGTTTGAAATACTACTCCTCGTTGTGCTAACGCCCAGACATCCCTTTGCAGGTGAACGCGCTCGTGCAAGAGCTCTGTGATCGCACCCAGGACAAGCACACCCAGCTGCGGGACGGGATCAACTACTGGAGAGACAGGACGGAGACGCTGGAGAGGACTCTTGTTGAAGAGAGACTCAAGGCGGACTTCGATCTGTCTCAGTCCCAGGCTGAAACGACTCGTGCTGAGGTAAGGCTGGGCACTGCCACCAAGGTTCGGGAAAAGGCCGAAGCCGAGGCACGAGCAGCAAAGGAGGCCGAAAAGAAGGCCAAGCAAGAGACGGAGAACGCTGTTGTACGCATCAGCGAGCTGGAGCATGTCTCCCAAGCTTTGGGTAGACAACTGGAGGAAATTGAGGCAGCCAGGTCGGCGCTGGCGGAGGAGCTCGAGGAGGCCAAGAAAATTCAGGAGGACACCGAGAGGTCCGTGACCCTGAGACTGCAGCAGTATTATCAGTCTCAGCTGGACACGCTCTTGGATGAAGACCGTGCCGAGACCGAGAAGGAGGTCCTCGACTCGCTTCGCCAGCAAGGCCGCCTGAAGGAAGACAATGAAGAGGACGTCACCACGTTCTCCGAGCTTCAGAGCAAAGAACTGATCGAGCTCGACAACGAGCCCGAGGTGCAAGGTGCCGAGCTGCCTCACTTCCTTGAAGGTCCTGCACCCCTCCCTGCCGAGCCGTACTCTGAGTCGGCTGCTCCAGAGCTTCCTCCTGCTGCCGATGAAGTTACTCCGGTGGAAGCTAACACTGCTGAAGTTTCTACCCCTGCCCCTGCTACAACGGCGACGGAGGCTGACCTTGAGCTTGCCTGACCTGCTGTCCCTCCGATTCCCTGCTCTGCTGTCCCCTTGTCCCTTCTTCTGTTTCCGCTTCTGTCTTTTGTCGATGTAACTTCTCCCTTCTCCCTTTATGGGAGTTCACTGACTGTAACTGCCCAGAAATGGGCTTCTGATATGAATGAATCGCTCTTCCCTTATTTATTCGTGTTTGCACTTCTTTCACCTCGTAGCGTAGTTCGATGCATGCACACAGAACAAGAAAGAAAATACAACGTGAGTAGCTGAACGATTTTTCACAGTCCACTGTACCGATGTTAAGGCGGTACTTCGCTATGTGAACGTTCGGATACTTGCGAGATTATAACTATTGTCTGCCAAATAAGCTATTTCGACCAAAACATTACGAGCAAAACACTATGAGTAAAATGTCATGGTCAAAGCACAACGAACAAAACACTACGTACAAGCACTACGATCAAAACACTACGATCAAAGCACTTTTTGAGCAAAGCACTACAAGTAGAGTACTACGGGAAGAGCACTACGAGCAAGCAACATGAGCAAACACTACAAGCAATCACTTATGACCAAGCACTACGAGCGTTCACTATGATCATTCACCATGAGCAAAGCACTAAGACCAACCACTTATGAACAAGCACTACGATCGTTCACCATGATCATTCACCACGAGCAAAGCACTAAGATCAACCACTTATGAACAAGCACTACGATCGTTCACCATGATCATTCACCACGAGCAAAGCACTAAGATCAACCACTTATGAACAAGCACTACGATCGTTCACCATGATCATTCACCACGAGCAAAGCACTAAGATCAACCACTTATGAACAAGCACTACAGGTAATCACAGATCCAGACACATCATCCGCGTAATTCGTTGTGAATGCAATCTGACAAATAAAGTTCATGAGACGAACGCAACGAGACTCAGTTTCGAAGCACATGCTCAGAGGATGTCATTAGGATAAGCCACTAGATTTGCTCAGGTGACATCCTTATATAAGCCACTCGTGTTCGTTGTGAGTACGCTGTTCAGTCAATGACTTTATTTGAATTACTTGCAAAACATTCACAATGTTATACTGATGCGTTAGATAGAGAACAGTATGAACAATGAGCAGGCACAAAATCACATGTTGAAATACAATCACTACGACTATCTAGAATCACTGAAAACTGGCGAGTACAACGATGTATATGAATAGCATTCCACAGATCCTATTGAAAGAATTGCCTCAGATTCATGATGTTCCAAGATTTCGAGACGAGGTTACCTTGCAAGTCTTTCAAGTAACAGACTCCAGGACTTCCCAGTCGTTCTACGATATAAGGCCCTTCCCAGTTTGGTCCCAACTTGCCACTGTTAAGCTCTCTGGTGTTCTGGAACACTCTTCGGAGGACGAGATCACCGACCTGCAGCACTCTTCGTTGTACTTTCTTGTTGTAGGCCTTCCTTAATCGTTGCTGATATCTCCTCATTTGAATACTGGCATCTTCCCGCTTCTCTTCTAGCAGATCAAGATGAACAGCCATGAGCTCTGAGTTCTGGTCTTTCTCTCCACCCTTCTCCTTGCCGTGCCAAGAGCGCACTGTAGGCAAACTGATCTCTGTAGGAATGACAGCCTCCATGCCGTACGCTAGAGAGAAGGGAGTTTCACCGGTGGGGCTCCTTGGAGTCGTTCTGTACCCCCACAAAACGTTGTGCAGTTCGGTGGCCCACTTCCCCTTCGAGTCTTCCAATCTTCTCTTCAAGGCGTTGAGAATGTTCTTGTTGGCTGCCTCGGCTAAACCATTCCCCTGAGGATAATACGGGGAAGAGAAGACATGCTTGATCTTCAATTCGCCGCAAAAGTCGGCAATTATACGTCCTGAGAACTGCTTCCCGTTGTCAGATATGATGGACTGTGGTATGCCAAACCTACAGATGATATGCTCCCACAAGAATTTCTTCACCTCTTGCTCCCTGATACGTGCAAGCGGTACAGCTTCAATCCACCGTGAGAAGTAGTCAGTCGCCACCAAAAGGAAGATCAAATTCCCTGGAGCCCTCGGGAAAGGTCCCATAATGTCAAGTCCCCATCGTGCAAATGGCCAAGGCTGCGATACAGTGCTAAGCTCTTGAGCTGGGGCATGAATCAGTCGAGCAAACCGCTGGCATTGGCTGCACCTCTTCACATACTTCTGGGCATCTGCTTGCATGTAAGGCCAGAAATAGCCTTGCCCCAGAGCTCGATGGGCAATGGTCCTCCCGCCCGAATGAATACCACATATACCTTCATGTAGCTCGGCAAGTACTCTCTCCACGTCTACGGGGTGAACACACTTCAGCAGAGGTCCGCCAAAAGATTTCCGGTACAACTCTCCTTGCACCAAGGTATAACGAGATGCCTTTGACTGAATACGCCTCGACTCCTTCGCGCTTATAGGGAGAACTCCGTCCTGCAGATAAGCCACCAACCCCGTCATCCAGCTCGGGACCGGATTGACGAAGAGCACTTCTCGCTGCGCCTGAAGAGTTATCGAGGGATACTCTTGGAACTCCATCAGAATAGCCTTTGGCTCGTCAGCCTGCACCATGGAAGCCAAATATGCCAAAGCGTCAGCATGCCTGTTCTCGTCTCTTCGGGTATGCCTGATCTCCACAACGGTGAATGTTTCACACAACGAACGAACGAGAGTAGCATACTGCTTCATCCGGTCGTCCTTGCATTCATAAACACCATTCACCTGATTCACCACGAGCTGTGAATCACAAAACACTCTCAGCGTGGAGATCTGCAACTCTCGTGCGCTCTCCAGCCCAAGGAGCAAGGCTTCGTACTCAGCTTCGTTGTTGGAGGCAGTGAACCCAAGACGCGACATTTTCTGCACCTTGATGTTATCCGGGCTTACAAGCACAACGCCCAATCCTGAGCCACTGAAATTGGAAGATCCATCTACGTGCAACAGCCAACCGCTCCACTCTGACGACTCGACCCCCTCCACAACGGCATCACCGCTATCAACTTCAATTGGGAGCTCCCGAGTATTAACAATCATATCCTCTGCCGCCTCCTCCACAGGAAAGTCAGAAAGAAACCCCGCCATTGCCTGCCCCTTCTCTGAACTCCTGGCCCGGTACTGGATATCGAACTCGCTCAGGGCTACGGCCCACTTCGACATCCTCCCCGCCAGCTCGGGTCGTCCCAGCACGATTTTCAAAGGATGCGTTGTGATGACAACGATAGAATGAGCGTGAAAGTACGGCCGAAGCTTCTCTGCAGAAAAGACAAGAGCCAGACACACCTTCTCGAGCTTGCTATAGTTGCATTCTGCTTTGAGGAAGGTCTTGCTGATGAAGTAGACAGGCTTCTCCACGCCATCGCAACATCTCACCAGGACGGAGCCAAGGGCTTGCTCTGAAACAGACAAATAGAGATATAAGATTTCACCTGGCTCTGGCACCGAGAGGATAGGAGTTGATCCTAAATACTCCTTCAAGGCAAGGAAAGCCCGGGAACACTCCGGGGTCCACGCAAAAACGGAGTCCTTCCTCAGCAGCTCGAACAGAGGTTTGCAACGATCGGATGACTTGGAGATAAACCGGTTCAGCGCAGCAATCCGTCCTGTCAGCTTCTGAATCTCCTTCTTCGACTTGGGTTCTGGCATGTCCAACAAAGCACGGATCTGGGAAGGATTAGCTTCAATCCCCCGCTGACTCACAAGGTAACCCAAAAATTTCCCCGAGGTAACTCCAAAGGTGCACTTCTCTGGGTTGATCTTCAGATTGAAAGATCGCAGCACAGCGAAAGGCTCAACAAGGTCCGCCACCAGAGTACCTCGTACTCGACTCTTCACAACGATATCGTCGATGTACACTTCAACCGTCTTGCCAAGGAGTGATCCGAACATGAGATTCATTAGACGTTGATAGGTGGCACCTGCATTCTTCAATCCAAAGGGCATCACCCGATAACAGAACAAACCCCGCTCCGTTATGAAGGTGGTCTTCTCTCGATCTGCTTCCGCCAGGAGGATCTGGTTATAGCCCGAATAGCCATCCATGAAGGATAACATCTCGTGGCCGGCGGTGGCGTTGATGAGCCTGTCTATCCTCGGCATGGGAAAAAAGTCCTTGGGGCACGCCTTATTGACACCGGTGAAGTCAATGCAGACCCTCACCTTCCCGCTCTTCTTAGGCACAGCCACAATGTTGGCTATCCATTCAGGGTACTGTACCTCCTGAATGAACCCAAACTGGATCAGCTTGTCAACCTCCTCGTTCACCGCATCATGATAAGCTGGAGCAAGCCTCCGAGGTTTTTGCTTGACCGGAGGGATGGCAGGATCAGCGTTGAGATGATGACAGATAACATTCGGGTCGATGCCAGTCATATCTTTGTGAGACCACGCAAAGACATCGAGATTCTCCTTAAGAAAACTCAGCAACTCGAGCTCCTCCTCCGTTGTCAAGCTCGTCCCGATCTGCAACACCTTTGGCCCTTCTTCCGTTCCCAAATTGACAGCTTTCGTGGGCTCAACGGAAGGTCTGCACAACGATGCCTCCGAGCTCTCTTCCACAATGGGAACGGCCTGTAACTGCTACGAAGGCACAACGGAAGCAGGAAAATCGCACTTCTGCGAAGCCAACTGATCGCCTCGGATCTCCCGAGGTCCGTCCTGTGTTGGGTACTTCAACACCTGGTAGTACGAGGACGGTACAGCCTTCATCTCATGGGTCCACCAGCGACCCAAGATGGCATTGTATGGTGACGGCGCATCCAGAACGGAAAACCTGGTCTGAAGGACAACGGGGCCCGCCACAACGGGCAAGACGACGTCGCCTACAGGCTTCATCGAGCTGCCATCAAATCCATACAAGGGAGTCTGAGCAGGGATGAGGACGGAAGGGTCCAGCTTCATCTGAGTAAAAGCATGAAGGTACAAGATGTCTGCTCCGCTCCCAGAATCTACAAGCACCCTCTTGATGTCGAAGTCTCCTATCCTCATGGTGAGAACGAGAGCATCATAGTGAGGTCGGACCACCCCTGCCAAATCAAGATCAGTGAAGGTGAGTGTCTGCTCAACGCTTCTGCTAGGCATTTGCACCTGGCACACTGCGGCCTCGTGAGACAGCTTTCTGGCCTTTGCCCTGAAGTTCCTCTCCACATCAGCTTCAGGCGTTTGCACGCGGCAAATGACATTGATCGTGCCCAAAGAAGCTCCTCCACTGGTACTGGGATTGTTGGCGGGTTCTCTTCCACGAGATTGGGACATCGGCTCCCTGGTACGCTCCGCCCCGCCGTTGTTAGGAGCGAGATACTCTCCCAAGTACCCCTCCTGAACAAGCCTCTCTAAATATTCCCTCAGAATACGGCACCGGTTGGTGAGGTGACCACGGCACTTGTGATAATGACAGTACTCATGCACCCGTGGTCCCGATGTGATATCCGGCACCGCCCTCGCCGGCCACTCAAAGTATGGCTGATCCTCCATTGACTTCATGATGGTCGCCGGACTGACTGTGAAATTGATGCGTGGGGTTCGATCTGTAAAAGATCGCCTCTCACTAGGCTGCACGCCTCTCTCGTGCTGTACTTGAGGCTGCACCTGGCGTGGCTGATACGGTTGCCTCGCCTGTTGGTCATTAGGACGTCTCTCCGTCCTGTTCTGATACTGGTTAAAATTTCTCTCCAGCGGGCGCCGATCCGGCTGATCCTGCTGGGTCACATACACAACTTTCTCTTTCCGCTTCCTTGGTGGCGAGTCCTCAGATGATGAAGACTCGTGCTGCTGCTTCTTCTCCTTCCTCTTCGATGATCGGTGTGCCCTCTCCACGACATCCACCGCTCTCACCCTAGGCTTTGGCGCTGACACAACGGATACGTCCTCCTCGTACCTCCCGTACTTGGTGGCACGTACCAACAACTCGTCCATCTTGACAGGATAGTCAAGAGCTAAGGACTTGTAGAGCTCAGAATGCTTGGGGATAGCATTCTTGAAAGCGGCGATGCAGCTTGCTTCGTCAACCTTGTCAATATCGTGGACTTCATCGGTGAAACGCGAAATGAAGTCCTTCAAGGATTCGGCCGGCTTCATCCTCAAAGAGAAGAGAGTATCTGCACCTGCCTTCTTCTTCTTATTGATGATGAAGCGATCAATAAAGGCCGACCTGAGCTCTGAGAAGTTGCTGATGGAGCCAGGAGGTAGGTTCCGAAACCACTTCGATGCTGCTCCCGACAGGCTGCTAGGGAAAGCCTTACAATAAAGATCATCATCTGGGTTGCGAACAGCCATCGCATGCTTGAAGTCAAACAAATGCTCCTCCGGATCTGTCTTTCCAGTATACATGGAGAAGGTCGGAGTTATGAACTTGGAAGAAGTATAGGACTGGTTGATGGCATCCGTGAAGGGAGAGTTCTCGACGTTGTCCTTTGCTGTCTGGGCGAAGTGGTCGGGAATCCCTCCCTTCATGCTCTTAACACGAGCACCAATTAAAGCCTCCACTTCCTTGACCGTCACCCAAGTCTTCTGGGTATCTGCGCCTTCAGTGCCCACTCTTAGGTCTTCTTTTCCTGCCCCTTCTCGGAAATCCACACGGTCTGAAGGGATACTCTGTTCTGCCCGAACCGGAGGTTGTCTTACATCCCCTTCAGTAGGAAGAAGTACAAACCTGGTTTCGCGATTCTCTGGGGCAGAAGGAGAAGAAGAGAAGTCAAACTGACGTCTCAAAGAAGGCCTATGCGGTGGCACTTCATCCACCTCGAGCCTGCTATGCTCGAACGTCTCCAGTCTTGCCTGCATCAACTGTTGCTGCCTGGTAATCTGGTCCAGGGCAGACTGCTGCGCTTGCAGCATTGCCAAAATGCGATCTGAGACAGAGAGCTCAGCAAGGGGAGGTACGGTCCTCTCTGGTTGCCCAGACGAAGGACTGACTCCAGGATTATGCACGATAGAAGGTATGAAAGAAGTGGCGTGAGGGGTTTGATCCTCATGCCCGAGAACTTCTGACTGGTCCGCCATAATCGCAGAGAGCAAAGGGGAGCCCGTTTTTTAGTTCCCACAGACGGCGCCAATTTTGTGAGGGAAAAAATACCGGACGGACACGCGTCAGCAGCAGCTTCTTCCACGTTTTGGTTTACTGGCAGAAGGTAGGAGCGGAGGGTGTGGCACCCTGACCTGTACTCCGATGGTAAAGTCAGTAAGGGTAGAAGATGATGAATAGTAAACGCAAGAACAATCACTGAAAAATACGCAAGACACTAAAGGCCCTGAACGCGTCTTCTCGGATCTGGGTTTCTGAACAACTGTCCTGTGCACTAAAAATCACGGGGTTTATATAGGGCAAGGTTGGTATGGCCATCGATGACCATGGATGGCCATAGGTGTCCATACCACGTGTCTTTGCACTCATTGCCAAATATCTTGCATATATCTGCCGCCGGTTGCATTACACGTGAGAGCCTCCTATAAGTCCAATCGGACGGGATCGGTCGGTACGCAGAAGTGACCAGCATTAAATGCCAAGACAGTGCTTTCGGCACGAAACGACACGTTCGGCACGCTTGTCGGAATTATGGATCGCCTCCTGATCACTTCCTCCTACGAGCCGGTCTCGTTGTCGACTTAAGCTCGGTTACGACGTAGATGCCTTAAAACACAGCACGACATCGTTGTCAGTGAGACAACGGACTCGTTGTTCGCGTAACGACAATTGACGTTGTCAAGAGCACAACGCTCACGTTGTGCTTCAGACAACGAGCTCGTTGTCGAGACCACAACGGAAACGTTGTTCTTCGTGAGAACAAAGATGTCGCAATGCGCACAACGGGATCGTTGTACGTCAGACAACGTGTGACCCTTATATTTTAAGCACGTGGCCCCAACTCGTGAACACGTGTCACTTTCGTGAACAAAGCGACAAAAACGAGCTCGTCCCACAACGCTGAGCTGGTACACGAATTTTATCCGTTACAGAAATAATAAAGAGATTTAGATAAGAGTTTATCCTTGTATTAAATTCTCTTTCCTTTTGAGTGATAGCTTTTTTATTCTACAAGGATACTCTTTCCGTGTATGAATTGTGTGGAGAGAATCCATCATTGATCTAATAGTAACCTCATTTGCAGGGCTTCAATGCTGATCAGTCAAGTCAATTTCTAAACACAAAAAGGACACGCCTTGTACCCCAATATAATTCAGGGATAAAAAAGAAAACAGATTAGAACACTTCTTTCCTGTTAACATAACATAAGGGAATCAAGAACGTTCATCATTATCTGACACCCTCCGAACAGATGACCCATTTGGCGTTTGGAAACATCAAGAACAATTCTGAGAGATAGGGAAATTGCATTCCTCAATATCAAGTAAACATAAACATAAGAAGAAATGCTAGAGAATAAAAAATTGTTAAAAAATATGTCTTCATGCCTATATGGTCGTCATCTCATGGTCTAAGAGATCATATATGTCTTGAATTACATATCTTTAAACTTCCACTATTGTCTCCCCTGATATACCATAACTCACCGAGATAATGTGTGTCGATAGTATTGGAACTTGAAGAAACACATAATTTTTGTTGAACAGTTTATTGAAATCTTTGATGGAAAATTTGGTGAATGAAGACGTACCATGCACTTGAGATTCATTTACAGCCTGTTTGAATCGCATATCTGATATATCTCATTGGGTAATAGATGGATTTCCCATTCATCACCAACCGTATGATAAAGAAATCGTAATATTTTGCTACTGTCTCGCCTCTATACAAAATGGATCATTGAGACAATCATTCGAGAGAAATATCATGAGCGAGAAAAAATGACAAAAAAATCTAAATAATTCAAACGCTCTACCTTTTAATCTTACCTTAAATTCAACAACAAAAAAACACCAGCGATGGTTTGTTACAATCTCAAAAGTGAGAGGGTGGGTGCTGAGATACCCAAAGAAGAAGGCAATCTGAAAAGTGAGAGTGTGGGTGATGACACCCAAACAAGAAGGCATAAACGTAATGTAAGGAAGGGTTTTTTAAGAGGCAGTAACCAATTGGGGTGCATATGACACCCCAAGAGTTGCACCATTTAACGCTTCTATTTTCATTGAAATAAGGGTTATATAAGACATCCCAAGAGTTGCACTATAGCGTTTCCAATTTCTTGAAATCCTAAGCATTTCCGAAGACATGATAGTGGAAGAGTTGTGTATTTATGTGGAAGGTCAAAAACTGTAAGAGGGAGGATATAAACTTCACGTGGCCACCAACCTTGGAATTCAAGTGCTTTGGAGAGAGGAAGCGTTTGTCTCCTTGTGTGAATCGTCAAAAACACTAACATGGAGGAAAGTTGGATTCTTTAAATGTGTTTCACCACCTTAGAAAGGCTCAACCAATGCCCCCGTCCTTAATGAGAGGGGAACAAAAGTGGTCCCACTTATTTGTTTTGACATTGCTTACATAACATCCTAAATGAAGAGAAAAAGGCCTTGGATTCTCTCTTGCAGATGTCAGAAAGGTGATCTCGAGCTACCACACATTAATCGCAATGTGATTGGAGAAGTCATTTCATGGGCTCCATGATTTTGACTTCTCCACACATTATTTGACACATGAAGATAAAGTGGTGAGATATATCGAGTGGGGAGAAGTCAAAATTAGGGGATAAAATGGAATGACTTCTCCCATTTTTATGTCACATGTCGTTTATTGTATGGTGGCCTAAGACCACTTTTCTGGCATCAGCCAGAGAGAATCCCAGGCCAAAGAAAAAGGGAGAGAAGTCTTGGGAGAGTGTCACGTAATGAAGAAAAAGTTTGGGTTATAGTAGCAGATAGATAGATTGTTACCACCTATCTTAACAATGTTGAATTATTTTATACTAGTGGACGACACGTGAGAGAGATGGGAAGGGGAGAGAGATCGACAGGGAATAGGGACTCTAGTGAGGGAATTTTAAAAATTTTCGTTTTAAAATTTTAACTTAAAAAGATGAAGTAGTTAATTGAAACTAACTCATAACACATGTCCTTTACAACACATCTTTGTTGGTAGACCAATGAGAGAGCTTGAGAAAAAGATAAGGATAATGATTTGAGAGAATCATAGAGATATTGAGGGATTATTGTTAGTTGTAGTTGATATTACTTCAATATCCTTACTAATTTTTCTCATGTAAAATAAGAAACCATACTATCTAATTTTTTTTTATATGGAGTTATAGGTAAAATAGGAAACATATAAAAAAATTTACCCTTATTAATGGTATGATACCATAAAATTGGGACTCATTAGAAATATTAGAAAATAAATCAACCTACTCATTAGAAATATTAGAAAAGAACTCAACCTATTTTTTAACTCTCCTTATAATAATTGAGAAATAATAGAAATAGAGATAGAGATTTGTATTGTTACCACCTATCAAACCAACTCGTTTTGTAGATTTTAGGATGCAGGCGTTTGAGGTTGGGAATGTGATTCCTTCTCCTAATCAAGAGTAGATACACATTTTTCTAGAATTCAGTTATCCATCAAAAGGTAAGGGAGATGCCTAGACCATGACTTTGATGAATAAGCATATTCGTCATTTCTTAATCCTTTACAAGTCAAGAAACAAGCAAGTTCTTATCGCACTGGTCTTAGGTTTTATTATATTAATATTATTATTATTTAGTTATAAAAAAAAACATATTATTGTTTATTTCAATTAAAAAGTAGAGACGTGCTAGTGCTAGTGCTAGTGCTAGTTCTAATCTCATGCAACCATAATCTCAACCAAAAACTAACATCTATTAAATTTTTGACATAGTAGAGCTAACACAACTTAGGAAGTGGAGGTCCTGAGTACAAATTGGCCACCCTCGGAGATTTATCCCCTCTTTCCTGATGTGTTTGGTTGGGAGTGTTGCATGCGCTCGGGGGACTAGTCGGGTGCTCTAAGAGACTTGAACACCCTCGTTTAAAAAATATAACAATATTAATAATAATAGATATTAACTATGAACAAGAGCAGTGGTTAACTGTTCAACCAGAGTAACCCAAATTTTGTGTTGGGAAGTGGTAATTATGAAAAAAAATTAGTGTTAAAAATATCCTCTTTGTCTTTGTAATTACCAAAAGCAATTAATATGAGCTCCTGATCATAGTTATTCTCATAATTTTAATAGTAATATTAATATAGACTTGAAATTCTCTCAAGTTGTAACTAGCCTCCTTGGAGTCCGGTTGTACCCCTGAGGTCGCCACATGTCCCTATTGACACCCCTTAACTATGGTAAGATTCACCCACCTCAAGGGTTCACCCGTATATACTTTTTTTTTTTTAAGAAAAAAATATTGAAACTTTTTTAACCCTAGGAGTTAGTGAATGCTAACTAGGGTTAAAATAAATTGATATTTAAAAAAAAAACAAAGATAGGTAGGTGAACCCTAGGGGTGGGTGAATCTTAACCACAGTTAAAGAGTGTCAACAAGGACACGTGGCAACTTCATGGGCATAATCGGAGTCCGGTTACAGCTTGAGAGAATTTGAAATCATTAATATAAGTCAAATCCTCTACAGTGATAACCAGATTTGGCAAATTTGGTTATCACCCCTTGAGGTAGCCACGTGTCCCCCTCGACAACCTTTAAATGTGGTTCAGATTCACCTACCCCTAGGGTTCATCCACCCATCTTTGGTTTTTAGAAAAAAATTATTAATTATATTTTTTAAATATTAAAAAAACAGTAAAAAACAATTTTTAATTTCAAAACATAGAATTAATATTTTTTTTCTAAAAACCAAAGATGGGTGGGTGAACTCTAAGGCCTCGGATTGTCCCTCGGGCAACCATAGAACAGGGGACAAGTTGTGGGGAAGTCAAAATCATGGGCCCCATGATTTTGACTTCTCCACACACTATATGACACAGGGCTATAAGGGGAAGAGATATCAAGGGGGGAGAAGTCAAAATCATGGGGAGAAAATGAATGGACTTCTCCCATTTTTAACCCCGCATGTCCCCTATTCTATGGTTGCCGGAGAGCCCTTTCAGGCTTCGCCAGAGACAATTGGAGGCCGAACCGTAGGGTGGGTGAATTTGAATCACAGGTAAGGGGTGTCAAGGGGGACACGTGGTCAAAGGGTGATAACCGGATTTGCCAAAACCGGTTCTCACCGTAGAGGATTTGACTCCTATAATAAAACCTAGGCATTCCTCAAAGTATAAAGTGGTCGACGAGAGATGTCTGTTTGTTTGGAAACAGAGACCACGGTGTTTGGACTTAGGAGTCTGCTGTCTATGCCTTCACCCCTACCCATGGTGAAAATCTGATCTAGAAATTAGGGTTTTTCGGAGAATTTCTTCCAATAGGTTGAAGCCAGTGATGGAGGGAGATTTACAGGTGGTAGCAGTGCCGGAGAAGCCAAAAGCTGCTCTCCCGCCACTCCGACCGGTAGCGATATCGAACGCGATTGTCGAGTATATAAAAGCCGATCCTAAAGAGGATGAAGAAGACCTTGAGGTGAAGCTCCGGAGGATCATCGATAATGTGCCCGTCCGTGTCAGCAACACCTCCGGCAGCTCCGCTGGTTCCGGTTCCGGTGACTTCCATCAGGTTCTGTAAGAATTTTCAGTACCTCAAAACCCTAGAAGTGAAAATTTATGTTTTGCAGTTGAAAATTGCTCTGGTCTTTTTTAAAATATAGATATATTTGAGTTAGCTGTTTAGCTTAGAGGATGAAAAGGTATCAATTCTATTATAAGAAAATAAAGAAAAGTATAAGTCCTCTTCGAAGGGGACGACCTCCAAAGACAACTCGAAGGTGGAGATGTTTTATTCAAATACCAAATTGCTTACAGGTCCTCCTTATTCTATGCTCATATAAATAGATGGAATTTCTGTCTACTCTAAAATAGCAAGAAAAATGCCCCAGAAAACTAAGTCAAGAATAACCAATTGATAAAGGTAGAAAATAAACTACACTTCTTGTAGTCAACCTTGCCCTCAAGGTTGAAAATTGGAAAATCGGGCGTCTTCTACGTGACTCCAAGATCGTCATGGTTCTCTGGTTCATCAAGCCAATATCCTTCCATCAGAATGAGATACTTTGTCTTGCACTGATGACCCCAATTGGATTTTTCATCACAATTAAATCAGGGATCTTTACTACGGAAATCTTGCATGTGAAATGCTTGATTGGTGAAGTCAGTGCCTCTTAAGTTTATGGTATGGTCAGCAGTGGAGAGAGCAACCCCCCAATATTTGGTTCTTGTGAATGACAATTGGTCATCACATTTTCCTCTTGTATTCGAGTGAGCCCAATTGCAACAACTGGTGTACTTGGCCTGAACATCTTAATATCATGACGGATTTCATTTTTTTGAGACCTCCAATGAAGCAACTCACCAAAAAGTACAATGGAAGTCCTGTTTTGGTTTGTGAGTTTCTCAAACTCAACCTGGTATTCGTATAGCGAAGTTTTCTGCTGTAATTTGGGCAAGACTTCTTTTGAATCTTCATATTCAGTGGGACCAAACTGAGTGCATAGGGCATTGATGACTTCCTTGTCCATTGAAACCATTTTTTTTTTTATCGGTAAAAGCAATATGATATATAAAGAAGAGAGCAACGTACAAACCCCAACAGCTACAAAGGTTTACAAATGATATGAACCAAAATGATAGAAACTACAAAAAGCTAGCTAAAAAGGAAAGAGAAACAAACAACACAGGAGAAACAGCAGAAAGGAGAGACTACTCTATAAGAATGAAGAAAAAAGTCCTTGCTCCTCAAAATTCTTCTTTTTCGAGCACCAAGAAAGAAGCAACTGGCAAATACACCAATAATCTCGTACCTCGAAAAAAGAGACACCACCGAATACTCTCATGTTTCTTTTTTTTTAGATAGGCCACTGTATACTTCTACTTCTCGGAAGCATAGCCCACACTGTTGAAGTAAGAGCCTCCAGAGACATCGAAAGCCAACCCGATAAAGAATCATGAAGGGAACTAAGAAGATCCAAATTAGGGTGTAACAGTATGTGATCTACTGACTCCTCCCCCTTGAAGCACATAAAATAGCAGTTATCTATTCTTCAAATGATCGCATGTGAGAATTGGGGGTTTGGTGTCCCTAGACCATAAACAATAGTCCATTGCAACCATTGGATTGCTTCCTTCTCATGGTGGAAGGATGCCTAGGATACCTTCTTTGAATTGGGAGTTTGGTTGTATTCAAAGAATTGTTCCGCTTGGCAAATCCAAATCATGGGATCGTCATGATTAAAATGAGGGAAGTTAAGCCGCACATACTAGGTTTGGATATAGGTGCCAAGTGCTTGCCCAACTTGCGGTAATGTTGATATAGATGATGAGACCTCTCCATGATTAGATACTTCCAGGGTCTGAGAGTTTCTGTGGAATCTCTTCTAAAACATGCCCGTGTTTGTAAAATATTTGAGCTTGTCAGAGCTTTCATTCGCTTGTTTTATGTCCTTCTCCAACATATTCACCACATCTTATCGATAATATATATTTATATTAATTGCGAGTTTTGTCTGAGGTTGCCATGAGTAAATCAAACCACTCTGATACCAAAAAATAAGTTACCAATTCTATTCAAAGGAAAATAAAGTAACTGTCCTCCTCACAAGGGACCACCTCCAATGACAACTCCAAGATGGATATGTTCAATTCAAATTCCAAATTGTGTACTACTTCATATCCTCTTTAGTCTCTATGAATAAATAGATGGAATTTATGTTTACTCTTAAATAGGAACAAAAATTACAAATATAAGGATAACAAAAACAAGAATAACCAATTGATTAGGAGAGTAAATAAAATTAACTGGTAACACAAGGGTTCCCATCAAAGGAGTTTATGTCTACTCCTCTATCACCTCCACTGCGAAACCTCCTACCGCCGCCGCCTCCACCACCATAGCCACCACCACCACCCACTACCACAACTGCTGCCACCTCAACTATTAACTATACCATCACTATTGCATCTACCACTGCCACCTCTATCGTTGTCTCCACCACAGCCTCCACCTCTGCCTATACTATGGATGAGGCTTTTCTTAGACCCTAAACCATCCCTACAACATGGTTTGGATTTTAACAAAAACAAATCAATTAAAAACTTCAAACAGGCTTTTTTGTGAACAAAAGCTTATTCTCATAGAAAAGTGCATATTCTTATAAAAATGAGTAAGTAGTAACCACCAAACAGGTTGTTTCAATAGTCTGGACTCTAAAAATTAGTTTTATTAAAAATAGCTCTATTAAAAAGTTCTGTTTAAAAGCAAGTAGAACTGTAGAACTACCGAGCGACCTGCCGACCCCTAAACATCACAACAATTAGTAAAAAGTCAAATATTGAGTAAGCAGAAATCATGGGTATAAGCACTAATTTTGCTCCTTTTTTGAAAGGATTTTATTCTAGAGATGGTCTTTTCTTAAAGGACGCTTCAAATACCTTTTTCCTGGGCCTTTTTTATGATTGATATTCTTGCCCTTTTCCTCTTGGTGGGTACCACCATTAAGATGAACGAGCATGAGAGGCATGGAAGGGTTGGGTGCAGGTTCAATTGTTCATATCATCCATTGGACCTGCAAAATGAAGAAATTTATTTTCCATTTTGAGATGTGAGTCAATGACGTTTCTCATAAAAAGGGATTTCCGACCTAAAAGTCCTCTTATAAGATAAGTCAAGAGATAAGTGCATTATCTTCTCCTCTGAAAAAAAGATTCCTTTTTGCCCGACTATGAAACAATAGTAATTAGCAGAATCCATGACTTAAAGGAAACCATAGTTTACCATTGTGGTATCAAAAAAGTAGTTTAGAATTATGTTGGGAAGGTCTACCATTGCGGTTATATTCTTGAATAATTGATGAAAAATTTAGACAGGAGAAAATTTTCCATATGGTCTTTCTTAGCATAGAAAAAGCATATGATAAAGGTCTTTAAGAGTTAACTTGGTAGGTATTGGGAAGGGAAGGAGTTCCAAGCAAATACATTAATAACATTAAGGATATGTATGAAGTAGTAGTAACTACCGAGAGAACAATAATTTTACATCAGGAGTCTGCTAAGTCTGAATCTTTTTACATTGGTTATGGATGACTTGACGGCTCATATTCAATATGAGGTTCATCGGTGTGGATCTTTTTACATTGGTTATGGATGACTTGACGGCTCATATTTAATTGGAGGTTCATTGGTGTATGTAATTTTCAGATGTATGGTATTGATTGATGAAACTAGAAAGGCGGCAAATGCAAAAATAAATCTGCAGAGGGATCCTTCGAAATATAAGGGTTTTTAAATAAACGGGCTAAGATAGATGTATTGAGTGCAGCTTTAGTGAGCACACAAGTAGAGTTAGCCGATAGGTGAGATTGATGGCCGAGAGATGCACCAAAGCAGCCCATTCTAGTTTCTTGGCTTGATTGTTTTTTTATCGGTCTTGGCTTGATTGTTTATGAGGGAGAAATTGCAAGGATGTTGCAAATAGTTAGAGCAGGTGACTAAAGTGTAGATTTGTTTCTTGAGTATTATGTGACCCATGTATTTCAGTTAAAGTAAAAGGAGAACTTTATAATAAAACAACTAGACTAGCTATGCTTTATCAAGCAATGCGTTGGGTAACCAATAAGCAACATATCCATAAAACGAGCATAGCTGAGATGAGGATGTAGAGATGGATGAGTAGAAATACTAGGAAAGATGAATCAGAAATGAGCAAATACATAAGAATCTGGGAGTAGTTCCAAGAGGCAACAAATATGGGAGATTTGAGTAAGATGGGTTGGACATTTTCGATGAAAGCCAATGATGAAAGTAGTCAGAAAGAGTGAGTTGGTGGAAGATGAAACCCTTAAAAGGTGAAAGGAAGGCCTAAAAGGATGTTGATGGATTTGGCGAGAAAAGTTCACATGCTCTAACTGAAGATACGATTCTTTATAAACTAGAACGGCAGAGCAAGATGTGTTGCCGACCTCAAATAGTTTTAATAAAGCACTGAAGACAAAGAAGAGGTAGGTTTTTTTAAAATACCAAAAATTGTCATTATGTTAACTAAGGATTGTGGGGAGGAATATTTACTAGTATACATTTTCACCTGTTGTAAGAAAACCTCTTTTTTTGTTGAAATTTAAAGGATATGCTATTTGGGAAAATATGGCCCTAGATTGAATGGAATGGTGCTACATGATTTGTGTAGTTATTTATGTCCACCAGTAGTTGGGAATTAGGACAAGGCCAAGATTATGTCTATGGTCTTTTGTTGAAATGTAGTTATTTATTAATTTTATTTGTTTATAGATGCAATTGTGAATTAGCTTTCTATATGGTGCAAATAGTTTGCACTATCACAAAAACAACTGGCTTCCATCATTTATTAATTTTATAGGTTAAATCTGCTAATCAATAGTAAATGCTCAGGATAAGTTTAAAAATCGCAATCCTATCTCAAATAATTATTCAAGAAAGTCAAGTAAAGCAATTTTAAGACGATTAGAGGCCATGTCACAACCCTGCAATACAGGTCCTCAGCTATGTCTGTGAGGGTTCGTTTGGAAGTCTATGCTTCCACAAGCTTAGGGATTAGCTCTTAGTGCAATGCATATTTTCTAACCTCTTCTAGGGTTTCAGAGGGTGTATTGAATTATAGAACACAAAAACATCAGCAATACTAACAGAAATTAGGGTTATGGTTTTGGAATGTTGCTGTTTTTAGGGTTTTGGGATAGCAATAAGGTTGTGCTGCAATATTGGGTGGGTTAGGAAGTCTGCCAGAGCAAAGGGGCTAGGGAAAAAAAGGCTGTGTCAGACAAAGGACAGGGAAAAGAGAGGCTGCAGCAGTAGGAGACAGGATTAGGGGTCTGCAGCAGTATGGGAAGGCTGATAGGGCTGGGACAGCAAGGGTTTGGGTTGTAGTTGGCCTTTTTCTTCTTCGTCTCTGAAAAACTTGAAAATCCTTTTGATGTTGGATGTCCGCATTAGCTTAGAGTAAGTCTTGTGCTTGTAGAATTTAGTGTTGTGGTATCTCAAATCTCAATCACTGAAAAGTGACGAATACATGGTAAACCCTAGTAATATTGAGAACAGATGAAATAAGCAATAACTACTTCAATTTCTCAGAAATATATTCTTATATTGGTAGTAATATATAGAGAGATCACTATATTTATATCTTGTGATGTTTTTTTCTCAATGGGTAAGTTCATTTGAAACAAGGCAAACACTACATACAAAAACTATCTCAAGAAATCGGTGAGACAAAATTCTGTAACAATCACTAAATAGAATCCATTGAAAATAAACCAAATGCTGGTATCTATTTTTTTTTTTTTTGGGTCTATTTTCAACCCCTCTCTCTCTCTCTCTCTCTCTCTCTCTCTCTCTATATATATATATATATATATATATATATATCAGTATTTTAAAAAGGCAAAGGCATGAGGCGAGGCGTTAGGACCTCAAGATGCATGAGGCTTAAGCTTCACACTCCCTCATTTTAAGAAATAAATAAATTATAAGAAAAATTACAGAAGGATCCACAACGTTAATAAAATATTAATGGTATTATACTCTTGTACATTGTGTGTGTGCGTACACATATGGAAAATACTATATACATTATTTAATTATTAAAAAAATAAATATAAGAAGGGCAAGTAAATGCTGAAATTTAAATTTACCTTTTTGTCCATATACATATTGAAGATGTTCAATAATCAATTCATGTGGTGGATTTAGAATTTTATCAAACAACTGCAAAGAAGCCATGAATTACTTTGTAGGCCAATGGCAAGGAAATTCGTGTGAATTAGACTCAAAAGGGTGTAGAAGCTTAAATACATTAAACATAATAAATTAAGTGTTAGTTAAAACAGATATCAATAAATAGTGTTATTTGTTATTAGTTGAAACAAATAACAATTCCTTTATTAAAAAAATGATATTTCAGTCTTAGTTATGTGGCTATATCCCTAATTTTAGTTAATGTATGAGACTCGCACGATAGACATAAAACGAGCCTAAGGCGCACACCATAGAGCTGATTCCCTCAACTATCTAGTCCTATTTTTTCTCTCCCACTTTCTATGTGTTTTCAACCGCCGCACAACTCATGTTTCATATACATTTTCTCTCTCCCACGTCTCCCCTCTAACACATGTGCATAAGTGGGTCTCACTATGGTCTCTCTTTCTACTCTCTCCTCCTTTCCTCTCTCACGTGCATCGCACGTGTAGCCCACTAGTATATATATATACTAGCAAACACCCCATGCAACGCATTCGAGATGAGATATTAAAACAATACAAACACATGTGTAATTGAAAGGTAAAGATAATTAATGAAACTGAAATCACATAGACAAAATATGAAATACAATGAAAAAGTAGACATAAAACATGCAATATAAAATGTCAAATAATTATAAATGATGTTGTAACAAATTACAGAATCTAATAGTTATTATTCTTAACAGCCTTAACCGAAAAAAATTATCCATAACAACAATAAATTTGAAAAAGGAAAATAAGAGATAAATTTTTAGTAATTGTTATGTGGTAGTAAATTGTCTATACAAATGAGGAATAAATCACTTGTTAGGTTTAATATTATAGTACCTTGCAAGTTTTATAGCTGATGATGCTTTACCGCTTTTCTCTATTGCGTACTTCATGTTTTGCGAACGTACAAATTGCCTTTGTTTGTGAAACAGTCGCAAATATAATATAATTGTGTTGAGGAGTTAATAGGTTCATGTATCAATATATATCGTAATATATCAATGAACACCAATGAGATGTTGCCATGTTGGATGACATGTGGCATCAAACTAAAGTTAAAATGGAGAGATTTGAAGTATGCTACGTGGATACCAACCAACATAAACTCTCATTTATAGAAGTAGATAGAATAGATAATGGGAAGATTAATGATGGATTGAGGGGATTAATCTTGGGAGGAAGGGCAAAGGATAGGAGAGAGAGAGAGTTAATGGGAAGATTAAGATTTTAATTAAGGTGAGTGGGGTCCACATGACACACATGGGGTAAATCTATTGGTTGGAGGGTGTGTCACATAGCACCAATTTGAAGAGAATAGAGAGCAATGGAGTATGTCACGTGGATACCAACTGCTATATAGTAGTAGTATAGATATATATATATATATAGAGAGAGAGAGAGAGTAGCCGAGAACCTGTAGGATGCATAGGTTAAGAAGTGAACCTTCAAATTGCACACAAATTTATCAATAAAACAGAATATAAAAGATATTGCACACAAATTCAAAATAAAAGTCACTCAATACTTGTTACCGATTAAAAAAAATAAAAATAATAATGGCACTAAAATGTGTAACGGGATTTAATACTTAAAATATGTGTGCATTTTTTTTTTTGGTCGGTATGTATACATTTCTTTTTAATAGTGTCTGGGGAACTTCTGCTCCAGGGGGGAGGAGGTTTTGGCATCCGGCCATCTGGGCTTTGATTTTTGGGTCCAATACTCTCCTGTTGGTGCAAAGAGGCCATGGTAGTTTATATCCTTTTGCTGCCATGTGTCCTGTGAATTGTTAAGAACTAACCCAGATTAGTAGAATGCAGATAGTATTCACTATCATGTTGTGATGTAGGCTGGGTATGGGGTTCTACATTGGTGTGGGGTTGAGGTGTGTCAACTCTTCTTTGTCATGGAGTCCTGGTGGGGCATATCATGCCATAGCATCTTATTTATTTATATGTTCATAGAAAATTTTCTTTCTCGCATGAGATTTCTCTTCTATTTGAGTTTGTCAGGTTTTCAAATAAGCATTGTTCCATACTTCCATCACAGTTTCGGAGTGATTAAATAATTGAGAACCTGCATCTTTCAAGACTCAAGAGACCCCATAGGGGGAGTTTCTCTTGTAGCCTGGACCAGGCCAGATGGTAGGTTGTTCATATTGTCACCTAGACATCAAATTTGGTTGGAAAATCCCTCAGAAGGCAGCAAACTGTTCAACTACCGTTCGAACAAACAGTTCAGTAAACCTCCCGGGTCTATGCACAAACCAAGCACGACCATATTATCTGATACCAACCCGGAGAAGAATTGGAGGTAAATGTGAGATGATTTGAAGGCATATGCATCAACAAAGTATATATGCATTGCCCCTAGGTAGAATGGTAGAGCAAAATGCAATTCATATAGCCGACCCTAATAAATAGCACAAGGCTTTGGATGGTTATGATGAATCAAGGAATATGAAAGGAGGAAAAGTTCTCATGTATGAAGACTTTTAACCAATGTTTTCCATGGTTATTGATGAACTATGCAGAAAGTAGGAAACATGGAAGATTCTCATGTTTTGGAGACTTTTCTTATTTATGTCCATGGTTTCCACGTTGCCGCACTTCCACAGATTGAACTATCAAGAGCCTTGGATCTAAAAAGATGTGTTTTCTTGGCATGGGAGTATCAACTTTTGGTTACTGCCCACCCAGACCGTCTACCCATCAATAAAATTAAAAAAAACTAACCAATAGACTGATAGAGTGAACAATCTAGATTTTAGTATCATAAAGGAAATCAAAATCAGACATGACTTGAAAACCATAAGATTAAGGAACAGAACTCAAAAACATGCCTGGTAGAGAGTGATGAGGAGAGTTTAGGATACTAGAGAAAGAAAGAACTCATTATAGCCGCCAGCATTCGAGAATGTTGGGAGATGAGGAGTTGAAGGTTCGACCTTGAGTTGAAGTTGGGAGGGATGATGAGGAATTGCATTCTCCGTTTCTATTCATTTTTCCCTGCCAATTTTTTTTTCCTTTAATACGGGAAAGAGTGCAACTCAAGAGCGGAAGAGTTGGAAGTTGGAACAAAAGGAAATGTAGAGTACAAAATATATTGGGAAATGCAAACTATGTTGTCTTAGGAGGATGGAAAGAATCCTATTGAGAGTGAGAAGTGAGGAAGCATTAACGTGAAAGAGAGGAGGGTTTCCTTGGTGAGAAAAGTCCCTTGTGTGCCTATATGCCATCACAAGCCAATATATAGAAACCATTGAGATGTGCACATTAACACTCCTATTTCTTTAGTGTGTATGTGTGATATTAATAGCATATGCCTGTGTGTTTGTGCTTGTGACCCAGTGAAAGTTCATACTTCCGATATCTTCTTCTGCTTTGAACATTTGCACTCCTGATGATCCAATTAATAACTCAAAAATCATACCGCTTGGATGTTATTACTATACATGTATATCATGTTAGACTCACCTGCTTAGAATGAGTTTCAGGCTTTAGAAGTTCCTGTGGTGAATCTATATGATCGCGCAGAATTCCCATCCCCTGCATGTGTGCAATGTGGACTGCAGATAGTTGTGGAAAGTATGATATGGAATGACTGGTTTATTGGAGCATGCTCACATTCTGCAACTTTTTCAAAAATCTGTGATTTAATTCCAACTTTTTCATTGAACATTTAATTCATGGCTCGATCGTGACTTTTTCAAAAAGTTGCGTTATTTTGATAACTCCTAAATTTTACATGAATTTCATGAATTAAACGCTAATTTTTCAACATATTGGCTCAAGAAATACGTTTAAAACTTTGAAAAAATTACTAATAATACAAACTTTAATTTTATTTTTTCAAAAATTTCCCCATTTTTAACTCTAATTTTCCCCAGCCAAATACTTTCCAAACTCTGACATGGTGACCATGTATTAGAGAAATTGGCCATTTCATTTTGGATCGAGTCTTTTTGTGAACCCATTAGGCTTCATATTATATTCATTTTCATTTTCATTTTTCTGAATTTCTGTATGCAACAGTATCGGCAGATGAGACGGAAAGAGCAAGACCGGCTTGCTAGGATGGATGTGGACTACCAGAAAAGAAAAGAAATAGCAGAGTTTAATATGAGAATGGAGGAAAGAACGAAAGCTGCAGAGGAGCGCACAGCAAAGAAGCGTTTGAAACGCCAGAAGAAGAAACATAAAAGGAAGGAGAAAAGGAGCAAATTAAACTCTGGTGGAGAGCCACAAAAAGAAGAGTCTTCAAATGAGGATGAGGACTCAGATAATGCTGAAGATGCGAAATGAGGAAAGTTTGTGCGCATTTCCATTGTAATTTGTGGTTAAAGCTGGGCTTCAGCAGGGCACCTTATGTTTCGAGTCCTGCCTATCAACCAGAGAATGAGGGGTCAAACCAACTTCTTCATGGTTTTAGGTTCTGTAATCTGGTTGACCTTTTGATGAGTCACTGTTTACTAATAATTTTTCTTTTTTTTTGAGTAATAGAAATACTTGGACCGTTTCTCTTTTGACTCAAATTCTCTCAGGGTTGTAACCGTACCTTTAAATTAAAGTTAAGATTTTTGTTTTTCCCCTAAAAACCAAAGTTGGATTGCTTAATCCCTAGGAGTGCATGAATCTTAATCACAGTTGGTGAGTGTTAAAAAGTGTGGCATGTACCAATTTCGTTACATAATGGAAACCGTCGGTAAGATAAGCATCTGCCTTTATTTTAAATAAAAGTTTAGTATTAATTTTAGGATTAATGTCATAGTTCAAAAAATTGATGAGATTGATGAGTTATTCGACTTGATTGAAATTTGAGTCGCCTCAAAACGCGAAGGAGATACTATTTGCCGAATTACTCGGGTGACTGGATCAAGTCGAGTTGAGTTTTTCGACTCGTTAGACTAGGTGGAGTCAAATAAGGGTATTTTTATCATTTTTTTAAAGCCTAAACTTGAATGTTACACTATTTTTGTATCATATTTTTTTGTGGTCTATAAAAACAATTTTCTATGAGTTCTATTAAACCTAATTTTGTAGGTTTGAGGCCGTAAAACTAGTATACTTTGAATTCTTTTAATTCAGGTTTTTCAAGATATTACATATATAGAGTAAGGTTCTAAACAGCGCCGCTTATTAGAGGCTATAGTGAGCGCTGGCGATCATAGCCCTTTGAGTAAAATCGAACGATCCACATTGTTAGACTGATTTTAAACAATTTCGGTACCCTCAAAGAGTGAGATGCGTCATCACCTCCAAAACCACGCAGAATATCCCCATTTCTCCTGCAATATATGTTCAGCATCATCTCTCTCTCAATTCTTTTCTTTTGCTGTCTAATTGAGCAAGTGAATGTTGAGATGTAGTGCTCTACAGAAACATGCGATCTTAGGGTTGGGTGTAAAATATAAGCATGGAAGATAGGGTTTGGGTGTGAGAAGAGGACGATCATCTTGGGGTTTGGGCAACTCAAAGATTTTTTTAAAAGAGTTATGGCTGGATTTTTGGGGTTCAATTCTTTTTTATGTTTTTAAGAATTGGACACTATTCTTCTATTTTCTTTTGTAAATCTGTTCTGGATATTAACAAGGGCATCATTCTGAGATCTGAGTAATATTTACCCTTGCAGAAGCATTTTGTTAAAACTTGATTTAAATGGAAGCAATAAAAGTGTAAAGGCAACGATTGCATCTTTAGTTTGTTTCGTTGTGAGTTTGTTAGGTTCTCTTCAAATTTATCAAATAGAATGTAAGTTTTCAATGGGAAGGACGAAGGGCATAGGGAGGGAGGTGTTGGTGGAAAACTTGAAATTGATGGCTTCAAGAGAGGGGGATGGGAGAGGGAGAGGGAGAGGGAGAGGGAGAGGAGGATTTCGAAAGGGGGAAGAAGAGGGAGATGAGGGTATCGAAGGCGAGAAGGGTTTGGTGAGGAAGTTGAGGTGTGGTCATATTCTTCGACCATGTTCTCGATATCTTCCATCAGTGGTGAGGGAGATGAGAGAATAAAGGTCTTCGTTGGGTAAAGCTTTGAAACGTTGTCTGCATAGATGTACGACCGGTGGATGACATTTGGACGGTGGAGATGAAGCCGCTAACTAGAAGCTTTAGTGAGCGGTGCTGTTTGGAACGGTTCTTTACATATATATATATAGAGAGAGAGAGAGAGAAGGGTTCCTATTAGCGTGGCTTACTAGAGACTCTAGTAAGCACCGCATTTTGAACCCTACGATCTATACCCTCTTCAAATCTAAGGGTTATTAGAAAAACAGTCTTTCCAAGAGTCAAAACCGCTTACAAACTCGTAACAAACTCCTTTCTCCTATTTTCTCGTTCTCTCTCCTAATACTTTTCCCTCTCCATTCTTTCTCTCTCTCCCATTCCCACTCTCTCTCCTCTCTTTTTCCCTCTCTCCCAGCTCGTTCTTTCACGCCTCTCCTTCTCTCTCGTTCTCTCACGCCTTTCCTTCTCTTTATATTACTGCTATCTACAAAGTATGCAGGATTATGTTACTGCTCCATTAATTTGATGAATTGCAAACTAAATAGATATATCCCAACCAATATTACAGAAAATAACTCTGTATGAGATGGTATGAAAATACCTCAATCAAAGACTTCTATGATACCAAATTATCTAGGATTATTTAATAAGATCCTGGCTTTTGTGTTATATTTTTTAATCTATGTAGGTGTAATGTAACTACCCGATGACATCCTCATATACTGGGTGTGCCAAGTAGCGTGTGGACGAGGTGGGGTGTTAACAGATCCAGGAGACAGCGAAGAGGGAGGGAAGAAAAAAACATGAAGAAGAGAACACAGATACAACAAAAGCAGCCCCCCCCCCCCCCCCCCCCCCCCCGGCTCTCTCTTTCTCTTTCATAATCTCCACCAACCCTTTTCTTCCTATTCATTTTCTCTCTTGATTAGACTTGAAGCCATTTGTTTCAAGCAAAAGGCGATTTATTTCATTAGGGCGGTTTGTTTGTTTCATGACCAAGGTTGCAGGTCTTAAATACAAGTTAGTGGCATTCAAATTCATTGGATCTATTTAAAAAAAACTAAGTGCCGAGTCTAGGAACAACCCCATTACAGATTCACAATCAAGTTCCCTTCATTAGAAATCCATAATTAAGAGGGGTGACCAAGGTTGCAGGTCTTGTTGCTATTTTGATATTTTTGGATCTGAAGAGAACGAGAGGAGAGAGAGAGAGCACGAGGTATTTTCGGTGGGCGAGAATAAAGGATTTTTGGTTTTAAGGGAAGTCCCCAAAACTAAAACCAGAGTGGTTTTGGGCTGTCTTCGTTAATTAACGGTTTGGATTCAAAAGCTTAAACAATCTGAGGGCCATAAATCAGTCGCATACCATAGGTTCCTATTAGCGGGGCTAATTGGAACGTTACTCTATATATATATATATATATATATATATATATATATATATATTTTTTATTTTTATTTTTTTAAGAATTTTTATAGTTCCTCAACCCGGGTAACTTCCGAGTATGAGTTTTTGGGTTTTTGACCATGATTAATATTGAGCAGGAAACATTTACGGAGGTACGTCTCCTTTCTCTTCCTTCCTTACAGAAAGTTGGTTGGTTGGTCGTCCGCACAACCGTAAGTGGAGCCAGGAGGAGCAATTCCTCCATCGAGGAGATGTTTTAGTGGGCCCCCACAGAATTGAGAAGGGAGGGTGCACATGGACTGCCAATGCCCTTGTCAACTGTTTGTTTTTTTTTTTTTGCTTCGTAAGTACCGTACCCTCCTTTCTTGATAAAACCTTTCGCTTATTACGCTTTACGCAAAAGACATCTTGGTCTGTTCTGAATTCTGATTCTCCTTCTCGCACTCCCCGTCTTTTACCTGCTACAAAACCCGAATCGCCATGGGAGAAGCTGATCTGGATCACTCCTCTAAAGCAGATCAGGATTCATCTGCGGTTTCTCCAACTCCACCTTCTCGGTTTTCGGTTCATCAAGCCCTTGGCGGAGGCGCTGGTACTCACTTTTTTTTTTTTGTCTCCGTCTCTCTTGATTATCTCTGCATCTCTCTCTCTCTCTCTCTACATATCTGTGCTTCGTTCATCAATCCGATTTGTTTATGATTTGAATGAATCGACAACTCCTGACAACTTCCCTCAGATTGTTCTAGGGTTGGATTTAGTGCTCTCGATCTGTTTATTGACATTAATCTGTTTCTTTTGATTTCTCGATTTGTTTTTCCTTATGCGTGATCTCATTGGAATTCGATTTTGAGAGGGTATATTGGTTTTGGCAGTTGCCGACGTGCTGTTGTGGAAACGACGGTGTAGCGGGGCATCTCTGTTAGTCGCTGTTAGTGCCATTTGGTTCCTTTTCGAACGAGCTGGATATAGCCTGTTATCGCTCATTGCAAATGTGCTTCTGCTTCTTGTTGTAATCTTGTTCCTCTGGGCGAAGTCTGCTTCTCTTCTCAATAGGTATTGGCAATTGGCAATACAGTTTTGGAATTTTCATTTTCTCAATTAAATTCTTGAAACAATGAAAATATTTTGTTTGTTGGTGTTTATAAATGATTAGTATTGTGATCCAGACCTCTCCCTCCCCTTCCTAATCTGGAAGTTTCTGAAGATTTTGTTGGAAAGGCCTCTAAAGCTGTGGGGGTGTGGATCAATCGCGTATTGGCAATTGCACGCGAGATTACTCTCGGGAGAAATGTGAAACTTTGCCTTCAGGTCTGACTTGATGCTGCCCTTTTTCCCTTTGAAAGAAATTAGATTTTTTTTTGTTCATGCTTATAGAATGAAAAATATATGTTTTGTATGCACTTTAGGTGGTTTTGGGTTTGTGGGTTATTTCTTATATTGGAAGCCTTTTCAACTTCCTCACTCTTGTCTATATCGGTAAGTCCTTTGCTTCCTCCTTTGTTATGTGAGTGCATCCCTTCTAGAGATCCCTGTACATCTTTTTGCATTTAATTTATCTGCTTTGACTGGCACAGGGGTTCTTCTTTCTCTCTCAGTTCCTATGCTGTATGACAAGTACCAGGATCACGTCGATGACAAGCTGAGTGTAACACACAAAGTTATCCTAACACAATATAGAAAAATTGATGAAAACATCCTAAGAAAGATCCCAATGCCCCTAAACAAAGTAAAGAAGACTGAGTAGCATGATTGTAAGCTCTCTCTCTCTCTCTCTCACACACACACAGTGCAGTCTACATGCTGCTTATGTAGCATGCCTGTATTCTCGAATGGTATTCCACATTTTTTGTTAACAGCAAGTATTCAAATTCATTTGGTATATCACAATTCTTAGTTAAGTGAATTATAACATTTATAAATCACAAAATTGCATCAATACGATGAAAAAATTTATATCTATGAATAATAGCCATTGTTTTTGTTTTAGTTAAAAATACCAAAAAGAAAAAGATAGCACTGCTTTGCCTAGTCATAAATTGATGTCAGTGTTGGCAGTATATAGGGATAATAGACAACTAGATCTAATTTATCAGTGCATTGAGATATAGTTAGTTGCTTTGTTGATTTCGTGTTATTGGCTGTATATAGATGCAATGGGCAACTGGATCTAATATTGTTGCTTTGTTGAGTTGGGAGAATGTTAGTTGCTTTGTTAATTTCTAAATTTTGTCGGTTTTTAGTCTACAGTTGATCTGATTGCTTGACGGTTGTTTCAGGATTCTGGTTACATTAAGTGTGGCTAGAGTTTTTGATCTTGTACACTGTCTTCGACACCATTGGTTTTGGATAGGTTATCATTGAGAGTTATGACACCTTTATTATTCAATTTTCGTTTTCCTTTCCTATATTAGTTAAACTCAAAATTTTAGCATAAATTATTGGGCATGGTTGTAATTTCTGTTCAATTAACCTGTGGTTGAGAACTCAAGAGTTTATAGGTAATGTATTTGACTATTGTACTCAGTACCTACTACCTAGTATTAAGAAAGCAAGAGATTGTAAAGACCATGCCACTAATGTGCTGCGACATTGTAAGGTCTGATGTTCTAATATCATCAAGGCATTTTAAGAGGTGATAATAAGTTGAGGTTGTGTGACTAGATACGTATGAGGTACGTTAGTACGAAGTAACGATTGAGGTTTATATAGAGATGCACATGCTAAGTTTGTGATATAGGTGGTGTCCCATTCAAGCATGCAGCTGCCGCAATTATTTATCACCAAAGAATGCTTCACAGTTCAAGGGGTATTTTTTTTGAGAGTATTAATTTAAAATTCATGAGAAGTGCCAAGAAGACAGTGGTGTACTTTTTTTTTTTCCAAGGTAGGTATTTGGACTGTTGGAAAGAAGAGAACTGCCTAAGAAATTGTTACTCATATGGACGTGTACTTGTGGGTCTCGATGAGTCATTACTGAATTTTTTTTTTTATCGATAATGAGTCACTATTGAAATTGATTTTAAGTATGAGAAGAAGCAGAATAGTAGAAGAGAAGTCTTTGGGGTATTTTTAAATTTTAAAACCTTATCTATTGAGAAAAAATGAACACTTAAGTACAACTCGCTTTCACGGAATTAGACTGTATGTAGTTCCAGTTTTGGAGATGATTCTTACAATCACAGTCAAATTCGGGGTTCGGGAATAATTTGGCAAGGGTCAAGTACGGAAAATTTTGAAAAAATTCAAGAAAATACGGGAAAACTTTTGGGGAAAAAATTTAATAATTATAAAAACTAGAAACGATGCTAATTAATATATCTAACAATTTGGTGAGATAATATATGAAAAGAGTAACTATAATCAATAATAATAAGTTCATAACATCGTTTTAACATCCAATTCATTCCATCAAGACATTAAAATTCATTAAAACATCAACTATCAAGATTAAAACAAGACTATAATTCGTGTATTAATAAAATCACTCATTCATATTCATCAATCGCTCAAAAATGTCATCAAAGTCATCAATATTTACATAATCTTCATTCCAAAATTTTTTTTCAAGATTATCCGTTTTTTTTTTTTCGTATTATTCGTTTTAAATAAGTTTTTTTCTCTTCGTACTATTCGGTTTAAACGATAATATGCGTTTTTTTTTCTTTCAAAAAACGGGTTTAAATGTTGTTTTCTACGGTAGGGTATTAATGCTCGTTTTAAACTGGGTTTTTAAAAAAAAAACACACAGTTTTTTGTGACTATGCTTACAATGGAATAAAGTTATCAAGCAAAAACATATAAACCAACAGTTGGGAACCCTAATTGTCTTTTGGAGATAAAAATTCCAACTGGTATGAAATACACACACATTTCACATACAGGATGACTTTTCTCATTGTATAATGACATCTACTTATTTTATGTGTTCAATTTCTGTTATGCGCTATTGATTGAAAAAAAAAATTCCTGTTATGTGCTATTAACATAAATCTGCACAGACACGGTTGCTTTTGCGTTCTCATATATTTTTCTTGAATGAAAATTATACTTGAGCATCACATGGTGCATTTGGATTTGTTTCGTCTGTGGCTTTTCTAAGATATACTGCATCACATATATTGAAGACACTTTTTTAAATCTCAGCAAATATAAGTGATTATGGACCTATTTGTCTAATATGTGAAGTATTTTCAGGTTCTTCCTTGCTTGGATCATATCAGCATGTCACACCATCATCAGCTTCAATGTTTCAGAAACTTTGATTCCACAGTTTTAGTGCACCCATATTCTGGATAAATGTTGATTTGTGTCAATGGTTTATCTTGTAATGCCTTGCGTCAATTTTTTCACTTCTCGAAGAAATTCTTTTATATTCTCTACATAATGGAACCCAAAGTTTATAATAGTCTCTATTATGTGTTGTTTGAAAACGCTTCTTTCTTGAAAGTTCATCCTTGTGTCGACAGAGTTCTCCCTATTTATGCTATCTATTGGAAAGGTAGGACAATTTAAAGTTGGGGGGGAGGGGGATGGACAAAAATCTTTATTTGATGGTGGAAGTTTTAACCTGTGATGTTTCAGGAACTCCTTTGTAGTCTATTAATAGTTGATTAGTTGTCTTGTTATGATTTGATTCATTTTGGCAGCATTTGTTAAAGTTCACCAATTTTTGGTGGAAAAGGTTAGAAATATAACTTTGGTCAAAGCGTGAGCTTTCATTTCATTTTTTGTTTCCTTCGTTGTTTTAGAGCATTCAATTCAGTGCAACTCGCTCTTTATTGATGTCGTTAATCTTTATTTGTCAGATTCAACTATCTCAGTCAAGTCTTGGTCTTAATTCATCAACTAGTGGAGCTAGTCTCACATTCTCTTGAATGCTTTCATTCCTAATTTTGTCTTTACTAGTAACTTCTCATTGATCTCAACATCCTTACCTTGGTTAATATTTGCTTTGGGTTGCCCAATATTCTGCCCAAAATCTGAAAACTATTCTACCTTTAATTGTATGAAATCCTTCCTCAGTACTACTGAAATCCAAAGCTAAATGCATAGTGCATTTTATTTGAGCAAGTAATTGCATTTTGAAATCATTCTGAGTGTATTAATTCCAGACTCTTGTGAATTGGTTTGAGGGCGGCATGGCCTGTTGCCTTCACAAATTGCATATATTACGTACACTAGGATATAATTTTCTTTTTCATGGCCTCTTTGGAGAAGGGACTCGACTCCATAATCCATACTATAGCAGGATAGGTTGCCTGCATTGCCTCTGGTAAGAGGGATAGCAACATCCCTCGAAGTCCACCAACACCAATCACGGCATGGAGGTGTTGTTTGGAGCGCATCAAGGTCGAAGGTGGCTGAGCTAGAACCAAGGTGCTAAAGGAAGAAGATTAAGGCTGGCTAAATGACATGGATGCGGTGGTGCTGGCCGTCAGTAGGTGGTGTTGGATGCCTCCACATGTGACCATACCTGCAAAATGTGAGGATCTTTGCGCTTTCGAACTACATATCATTTCTTATTACGAGAAAGCCAAGCAGCATATGGCTCCTATCCTGGATTAGGAAGGGGTTTAATTCGCTGCTACAAGTCAGCCTCTTTTACACACGAAATAGTTCTGCCAAGTTCCCACTGCTCAAAGCATCTTCCTTAACCTTACTTTCTTTTCGAATCAAAGAGTTGTACATCAAAATGTCCAAGTCAATCGATATGTTATTTTGTTTGCAAGAAAGTCTGCACACACATCAAATTGTAACCAAACACTCCCTTTATGCTATGTTTAGTTGTTGAGAAAATATGTGAAAACATGGAAAAGAAAAAAAAAACGCTGGATTTGTAATACGATTTTTAGTTGTGTTTTGCTCAATTTTCTTTTCTTTTCCTTTCCATGTTTTCACTTATTTTCTCGACAACCAAACATAGGGTTAATGTTTCAACCATATCCATCTAGATCATGGTTAAGGATATTCAGTGAACAAACCGGTGACAGAAAACAAAAGCCATCCATCCGTCTTCTTTCCTTCAATTTTCTTCCTTACTAGGAAAGGGAAGGAGAAATTCGCAGTCTTTTCTGTCCTTGGAAAGCTCTAGCCTTTAAGTTCCAGGTAAGGAGCCTATAAAGCATTCAGGCATTCAGAATCAGATCAAACTGTATTGGGAAATAAAGGAATTTATCTGCTACAACTTTCTAACCGAAATTTTGCTTATTTCAGACCATTAATCCTAAACAAAACGGATTTTTGAATATTTTATTCCACCATTTCCGAAATTGTGACCAAAATTTAAGAATTTTGTCCAAATTATTTCCACCTGTTTTTGAATTATGAATTTTTTTAAAAATGATTTTGTAGATTTTTAAAGTACATAGTATATAGTTTTGAGTATAATGTACACATATATTATTATTATACATTTTACACATTCATAGATTTTCAAATTATTAATCATAAACTATAAAGTATACTTGTAATATAGAGTTTATATATTAGATTAAGTATAGAATTATTATTAGATTAAGTATAATGTATAATATACTATATAGATAATAAGTAATAACTAATAAGTATAACAGAAGAATACTTCATAAACTATTATATACTTATTGACTTCAAGAGGGAGTGCACAGCCATACACGAATCACTTTAAATACAAGAAGCCGATAACCCAATCGTGTCACTAAAGCCAAGATAGGAAGGGTGCCTAGACTGTGTGGGTTGTAAGAGATGTGAATCCGCCTGTCCAACAGATTTCTTGAGTGTCTGGTTTTATTTATACTTATTGTAATAATATTATTATACTATAATTTTATATACTTACTAGCAAAGTCCTCATCGCACGAGAGTACAAAGAAAAATGAAAAGAGAATAACTAAAAAAAAACAGTTGAGATAAACGTGAGAGGACTATTGAAAAATATTGGGAAGAGTCGTGTCCTTTGAAAGAGAAAAGGAACATAAGATGTTTGAGAGAAAATTTAGAAAAAGATAATAGAATGTTTTTTGAGATCAAACAGAAAATGAGGAGACTTAATTGGTGGAGATAAAAAGAGAAAAGTGAGGGAGGAACATGTCTCTACATATCTTTATCCGTGTGAGAAAACAGATGACCACAATCCCTTAAAATCCCTCAAATGATTTTTGAATTGAGAGGGAGACGTGTGTGAGAGAAATAATTGACGGTTGAGATTAAAGAATGATGCCACGTGACATCCTTAAAACAAAACTCGTAGGTTTCATGGAATTGAAGATTGGAGAGCAAAGAGAAGGAGTTAGGTGGCACTTATTTCTTTATATTATAGATAGATAGATTATAGACTAATAGTATTATATTATACTATTATTCTTATTAAATTAAGTATAATTTATAGTATATAATTAACAAGTATAACATAAGAATAGTTTATAAACTAGTATAAGTATTATAATTTATACTTAATATATTATATAAACTTTATTAAAATAAGTATAATTTGTAAACCCCGAAATTTCGGTAATTGTTCAATAAATTTTAATTCAATCGAAATTGAAAAAAAGGTGAATTATTTCGGCCTAAAGTCTGAAATTTTGGAATTTCAGAAATCATGCTTTCCGATATATTTGTAATTTCGATTTCGATGGGTAAGTCCGAAACCGAATTTTGCCAAAATTCCAAATCATGGTTGTACAACCTAGGTGTACAAAGGAAGCAAGACCCTGGATTAGCAGACCTCTTGGAAAATAGTATCATCTAAAACAGAAACTTGAATACTCCTCTAGTCAATAGTTCTGGATCCAACAATATAGTTTTAACTACAAATTTTGAGAGAACTTCTGTGACTACCTAAAGGTTTGAAGTTTAGGCAACTCTGGGAATTGGAATGCCTTCCGAAGATGGTAATGTCACTGAACGCAGTAGCTCCAACGAGAATACAAGCCCCAAGAAATGAGAAAGGATAGTGTTAGCTGATGCCTGCAAAAGAATAGATGGCTGAAATTAGATATCAAGCAGAATACAACCTAGATTAAGAATCAGTTTTCCTCCAAACCTATTTATCATAAAACTATTCCAGCAATTAATTCCTGATACAGCATTAAATAACAAACCCACGTGTATAGTATGCCTCAGTCTCCTCTAATCATATTTATCTTAAAATTATTCCAGCAATTAATCATGATACAATTAAATAACAAACCCACATGTAGAGTATGCCTCAGCTAGGAAAATGGCAAACTGCTATTACAATGAAATGCAAAATATTGCTCAGATATAAATCCTTGTTCAAAAGCTTGATATAGCAGCTCATATTAATCAACAATGGGCTGGAGTTTCCTTACCACTTTTATCTGACCTAGTAAAGGAATTGTGAATTGTGTCTTATTACTCAAAATCCCTATCATAATAAACCAAAAATTCTGGGTTAAAAACACAATGTTATTGATTCATCTCATTATTTTTTTTAAGCTACACGTGGAATAGTTTAGTTCTGGATCCCTGACATTCAATGTTGTTTGCCACCAGTGCTTGTATAGATGCCCTAAGAGAATAATTAAGTTTCACGTTATTTTCCGAGATTTATTTCTAGGGAATAAGTATTTTTTCATGAAACTTAAAAATGGATATTGCAGAGATAAGCCTGCACTTACCACAGACTGGCAATTCCCACATTTGGAACATGATTTTTTGAAAGAAAAAAAAAGGTACAGTCGTTTTTTTTTAATAAAGACTCTAACTAAAATTTATATGCATCCAAACATGTTTATTTTGCCCAGATTATTTATACAACAAGAAGGATCTTCAAGGCAAATAACCATTAAGAGCTCTCAAAGACTAAGCGTCTATTTGGAAGTTGCCTGATGTCAGTCCAACTTGCATACAGCTCCATCTCCTGTCAGATCCCAAGAGCACAACAACAGAGGACTAAGGGCCTGATGGAAGTATTAAATACACTGCAATTGAATACTCTTGTAATAATATCCTTGCTTAAAATTGGGGGAAGTGGAATCAGCGTCAGTTTCAAGTCAGTCCCCCCAACAACAATGAATGCCATATCTTGGAACTGTCAGGGATCGGCCGACCCCGGACAGTTCATGCTCTGAAGGACTTGGTCCTTAGTCACCGGCTGGTTTTTAATTTTTCTTATGGAAACGAAGAATAAAAGGGATAAACTTCTCAAGCTAGCTCGTACTTTGCACATGGAAAATTTGTATACCGTTGAACCAGATGGACTATCTGGAGGATTGGCAATTCTCTGGCAACAGCCTCTGAAAGTCCACATTATCAGCGCCATGGCTCACCTGATTGAAGAGACACAACTGATGCCCAGCAATGGAAGTTATCCTGCATATATGGACCAAATGATGAATATCTCCGCGAGCAGCTATAGTGGTCCCTGGGCGTGGAGGGAAGCCACACAAAGATACCATGGCTCTGTATTGGTGACTTCAATGATATTCTGAACAATGAAGAAAAAAGAGGAGGCATACCGAAATCACAACAGCAAATGGCAACATTTCGGAATAAGGTCTCACATGCTAATCTTCTCGATTTGGGCTTTCAAGGCCCTCCATTCACATGGTCCAATAGAAGATCAGAATCCTCAGCTATCCTGGCTCGCCTTGATCGCGTGTTGGCAAATATCAAATGGCTCCAAACTTTTCCCAACGTACTGATCAAGGTACTCCCAGCGATGAGTTCTGACCACTGCCCCATCCTTATTATCCCAAATTGGAGACCTCAACACTCGACGAATGTTCAGATACGAGGAAATGTGGAATCAGCATAGCGAATGACCGAGACTAATTCGACATACCTGGAACTCTTCAGCCGTGGGATCCGAGATGTACTAGTTTTGCGATCGTATTAGCATGTGTCAAGTAGCCCTAATCAAATTGAACAAATCGCGTTTTGGGAATATTAAAGACACAATTCAAAAACTCAAAGAGAGAATAGGAGAGATTCAAATCCAGGATAACTCCGTTCAAGGAACCAGGGAGCAGCAGGCAAGTAGAGATCTGGATGAAGCTTACTTAATGGAAGAGACATTTTGGCGCCAAAAGTCGAGGATCAGCTGGCTTGAAGCACGAGATAGAAACACGCCATTCTTCCATATCACAACTCTTAACAGAAGGAGTCGAAACAGAATTTGAATATCAAGGATCATTCAGGAAACTTGATTAGTGGTGAATAGGAGGTGGCCGATCATGTGATTCACCACTTTAAGGAGCTCTACTCTTCATCATCACCAACAGACACTCAGGAAGCCCTGGCCCCAGTCCCCTCTATTATAGATTCTGAAATGAATGCTAATCTATGCCGCGAAGTCACCTATGAGGAAATCAAGCAAGCCGTGTTTAGCATTGGAGGCACAAAAGCACCTGGACCCGACAAAATGCCAGGTACTTTCTTCCAGACTCACTGGGATGTTATTGGGACTAATCTCTGTACTGCTGTCCAAAGTTTCTTCCTGACAGGCTATCTTCTTAAGCAAACAAACCATACCCATATAGTCATGATTCCCAAGATCCGATACCCCGAAACATTGCAAAATTATTGACCCCAGCTTATGCAATGTGATCTACAAAACGATATCAAAAATTCTGGCAACCTACCTTAGAGCTGCCCTGTCACGACTCATCAATCCCGCTCAATCAGCCTTTATCCAAGATTGCCAAATAACGGATAATGTCTTCATCGCTCACGAAGTTAGCCATTACCTCAAGAAGAAAACTAAAGGTAAAGACAAAAGGATGGCAGTGAAACTCGATCTTACCCGAGCATACGACAGCGTCAAATGGTCCTGCTTGTTCTCAGCTATGGAAAAGATGGGATTCCGTTCGTAGTGGATTCATTTGATTAGGCAATGTGTATCTACAGTGTCATACTCCACCGTTGTCAATGGGCAACCAACCGGATATATTAAACCTTATAGAGGCCTCTGTCAAGGGGACCCCCTATCGCCGTATCTTTTTCTGATTGGTGCAGAAGTGCTATCAAGTACCATCAGCGCGACATAGGAACTTAGTGGCTTCCGGATTGCAAGGAAAGCTCCCACTCTTACCCATCTGTTTTTTGCAGATGACTGTATGATATTCTTGAAGGCGGATCTTGTTGAGCCTTTCCATCTGAAGAGTATTCTGGATGATTTTGGTAAAGCTTGGGGATTGAAAGTTAATTACACTAAATCGGGGATCCATTTTAGCTCCAATACTCCCTGAAGGTTTCAACACATGATCAGGAACATCTTACATATCCACTCGGATTCGTCCGTTGGAAAGTATCTCGGGCTCCCTGGATCCTTAAGAGGATGCAGGGATGGACTAATTCCATTCTCACTTAAGCAGGAAGGGGTATTCTTACTCGGGCGGTGATTATGGTCATTCCATCATACGTTATGAGTTGCTTTAAGATCCCAAGCAAGCTGATCAGTGAGGCAATCTCGGCGTCCGCTAGATTTTGGTGGAGCCAAAATGGTGAAAGGAAAATTCACTGGTTATCGTGGCATTATATGTGTAAACCTAAGAACAAAGGAAGGATGGGGATGCGAGATTTATATGCCTTTAACAAGGCTCTGCTAGCCAGGCAAGGGTGAAGGATGTTAACCATGCCCAACTCCTTATGGGCTAAGACAATCAAGGCCATCTATTTCCCTAACTCAGATTTCTTATCGGCAAAAGTGGGTGGACGACCCTCATGGGGATGGCGCAACTTGTTAGAAGGTCGGAATCTTTTAAAGTAGGGACTCCGTTGGCAAATCGAAAATGGGGAGTCTGTGAAGGCTTGGCATGACCCTTGGATACCAAATCATCCGACTTTCCGTCCCCTCCCTTCTTTGGGAACCCCTTACTCGGACATGCGAGTTTCCGCCCTAATTGATTCGGATACGAGGGAATGGAGCATACCGCGCCTTCGTCAATTGTTCCATGTCGATTCAGTGAAGGATATCCGGAAAATCCCAATAAGTCAATTAGGGGCGGCATAAGATGGTCTGGCACTACACCAAAAATGGAAACTTTACAGTGAAGTCAGCATCTCACCTTGCCCAGTCCTTATTAGAGAACAGCAGACCATCATCAAGCACATCTCAAGCCCAGAGGGCCTTTTCTCTTTGGAATAAGCTATGGAAAATCCCAGTGCCTCCCAAGATCCAGCTGCTAATTTGGAGGATTTGTCACAATGCGAAGAGTTCTCCAGCCGTCAATATCAACTACTGTGAAATCCTGTAGCGTCGGTCCCTATGGACCTTGAGCTGGCCAAGTTCATTCAGGATGAGTCGCTGTAGCCACAAATCTGGTAAGGAAGCATATTCTGGTTGATGACACTTGCCCACTCTGTAGGGTGGAACCCGAAACTGTGGTCCATCTGTTTCTGACGTGTCCCTGTACAAGGAAATTTTGGTTTGGGTCTCCTCTGTCGATCAGGAGTCCGGAAACAGCTCCGAGCTCCTTCATGGCTTGGTGGCAACAACTGGCTAAACCACCAAGCCTTTGATAACAATATGGCAATCCATATGTGCTCAATCATTTGGAGCATAAGGAAGCTTCGGAATGATTCCATATTCAAAGGCATAAGCCCAAATCCCTCCTCAGCAATTCATCATGCTAGAATCGTTGCTGCAGAGATATTATCTGCTGGAGCTTTGAGGAAAAAGCTTAATTCCTCCTACCCATCAATCTCTATCTCAACTACAAACGAAGTTTGGCGTCCCCCAGAGTCACCATGGGCCTCGGATAATGTAGATGGGGCTGCCTTGGCATCGGGATCTGCCGCGGGGTCAGGATGGGTGGCTCGTAACCATGAAGGTGAAATCCTAGCCCAAGCAGTTATCCCACTACCTGGGGGATCAGCAATCGTTGCCGAAGCATCCGCAGTCCGGACGGGGATCTCTATAGCTATCTCTAGACAATGGGCCTTCGTGAGAATCGAATCAGATTCTAAAGTGGTGATAGACATCCTCAATTCAGACAATGTTCCAATACCTTGAGAAATCCATGCCATCATCGAAGACATCATCAGGCTCCAAAGTAGGATCCGGAACTTGATTTTCCTTCATGTTAAGCATCATCTCAACATTGAGGCGCATGTGCAAGCTCAAACTGCCCTGAACTTGAGTATCCATCTTCCTTCTTTTGAGGATGCCAGTATCAATGCGAACCCATTACCAACTGATGTAATGATCTCTCCTCATTTTGTTTGAATGAAATATTGTGTTTTCCCAAAAAAAAAGGAATCAGCATCAGTTTGTGTCATATATATATATATATATATATATATATATATATATATATATATATCTGGAGAACCCACTCTGCCTTATTCAAATCCTTGAATATTTGAATCATAGTCAAGGATAAAATTATTAAACTGTTAAATAGGAGGTACAAAAAGAGTTTTGGTGAATTGCCTGTTTGCATTATTGTGCACTTCTGGGCTTGTATTTCAATGATTCTGTGACCTACCATCCTTTTATCTCCTAAGCTATCCTTAACAAATGCTTATACTTCGTAAGAAAAAGAATACATGTTGGTCAGGCAAACATGTGAAGACAATAAAAGCCAACAGGTATCATGCTTTCAAAGAGAATAAATACCAACTGGTGCTTGCTCTGTTGGTCAGGTTTGATTGTGGAATACCAATAGTCCAGAGTTCATAAACCTCTTGCAAGCAGCTCACAAAGCAAAAAAAGGGGGAAAGAAATTGACTCCTCAATGGGGAAGAAATCAAAAGTGTACACATAATGATGACATTAATAGAATACAGTTGACTCTAACCAAGCTTAGACAGCAAACCTTGAAGCATAAGTTACAAAGTAATTGAAACTGAAAGACTTAATTACCAGGTGGTGTCATATTCCTCATCTAAAAAATTATCATTTTCAAATAAACATTTGGTAAGAGCTAAAGGCATCAAAACTTGAATTCCAAAATGCACTAATCATGATGTATTGAATTTAAAGGTAAATGAAGGAATTCAATGAAATAAATAAATGATAAGCTGATCTTTGGATTTGAAAATTGGAATTAGAACAACACGAGTACCTGCACCAAAAATACATCCAGGGCTAGAACAGGACTGTACCCAGGAGAAATACCCTGGTAATAAGGATTTGCAGAGGAAGTAAGAGCCTTCGCAACCAAGAGCCCTACTGTAGCTTGCATGCCAAGAAGAGCAGCTCCCATTCCCAAAAGGTTTACTACTATGCCAGTTTTTAAACTTTTCACCACTTCGGCACGAGGAGGAGCCTGGAAATCACATGCAGCAAATATGAAAACTATGCAATTAAGAAATTTCATTGCATGAAACTCATAAGATCCAATGGCATAGGAAACTTTAAATTTATGCATCATAATTGTAAGCTCATCTTCTGCACTCAAAGCAGTCTTATATATGGTTTTTGCCTTGTGGCACTAATTGTATTTAAATGAAGGCAAAAAGGATTACCAAAGGAAGGGAAAGCACAATGATGGAAGAATAGAATCGAAATAATGATAAAAAATTACACATCTCCACACTACTACACAATCTTGCTCTTAGAACACTTTCATTGTTAAAGGAATCAACCTTTTCATTAGATGAGCTGATCTCAACGAAGTACGAAAAGTCCATGATCAATACCAAGTCCCAGATTTCTGTACTAACACAAGATAACTGAACACCAAAATAATAACAATACTCAGATCACCCTCTACCACAAGATTCCCCATGTTCAAACCCATGAGAATATTACCTCCAAGCATACATAAAGCTTTGTATTAATGTGCCTAAAAAGGCTTGATTAATTCTCCCTCTGTATCTTAGAATAATCTCAAAATCCCCGAGGGCCTCTGGTTACCAAGTGAGCACCCTCAAAATTTAGCCTGACTACATTATCCTTTGGAGAGGGCCACACAAAGACTATAGTTCACCATAACCCACAATTATAAAAGAACATTGCTGACATTCTCTTTCAAGTTCTCTTAATTTTTGTCATATTAAGAAATAATTCTAACTGCTTGAAGGGACTAATGCTGGTTGCTGGAACAAAAGTATTAAACTATACAATTTCTTGCACAAGCAACATTCCCGAGACTTCTAAATTGAAAGAACCCCAATTCATACACTAGAATTTGTTCTTTGTTATGTAGTATGTTACATGCAAACAAAATAAAATATACATACATGAGTATACATTGAAGTCATACGAGCAACAACAAGATTTCTTTTCCCTTTATTTTGAAACAAGTGCCTTTTAAAACAGAGCATAGCTGAGATTATTAGGTCACCCCTTTTTGAGCATTGGCTGTGATTTTTCATTTGGTTTTGTTGTTATGTAGTGTTTTCTCTATTCTTATTCACCTATCAGTGAACTTTCTTTGTGTATTCCCACTTTTTTTTTATATATTGACCAATTTTACCAATAAAAAAAGAAGAGCATAGTAGAAGAACGACTACAAAAAGAATCAAAGGTTAGGCTAACTATCCCCAACTATAGTCCTATTACTATTTACACCATATTTATCTAGTTATCCATCTTTAATGTTTCCATTTTGAAGGATTTGGGACATCCAACTTTTAACATGGCGAGAATCATGTCCAACTCGAGGTGTTTGATAAAGAAAAAAAGCTCCAAGGAAGATCCCACTCTATCCATAACCATCTATAACCAGAAGGAAAATGTGTTCAAACCAAATTTTATGCTGTCTTTTGGAATATAATTATCGTTTGAACAAGAGGATCACTTAACAAGGATAAGAATGCAATACAAAAGAGAGTATGTTAATTTTTATTTATATTTTTTTAATTTTTGCTTCGTTATACAAAGAAAGTATGTTGATGTAACATGTATAATTTAGAGAATAAGGGCATTCTCATACTCTTTCATCAATCTAAAATTGTTTTCTTCTTCTAAACATCATTTTTGGAAAATATTCTCCTTAGACCACTTGAAGATCAAAGCTAGAGGCTTGCTAACAGATGCTTTATTGTGTATGGCGAGATGGATTCAGTAGACCACTTGCTTATTGATTTTTCTCTATTAGAGGAATTTGAGGGCACTTCCTATCTCGTTTCGGGTGTCGTGGGTCTTTCCTTCCAACTTTGCAGGCCTAATCTCTAACTGATTATTGAGAGATGTGGTCGATGCTCAGAGAGTTTTTGGGAGGCTCCTTCTGGTGCCATCGGTTAGGGCGCGTGGGAGGAGAGGAACATAAGGGTGTTTCACAACAACTCTTACACTTTGGAGAGAGTCAGCCATATCAATTATGAATCAATTTTTCGTAGTTCTGGATCACAAATGATTTTGTCAAGCTAGGGTTATCTGTTTTCTTTGATTATGGATAGCGCTTGTCTTTTTTTGTTAATCATTTGCTTGTAGTCAGTCTTCCGGTTAACTCATCAGCTAATATATATATATATATATATAAAATCATTTTGTGTTACATGACAATGTTAGCATTACTCTATAGTTGCGCCTAAAATTTGATGAATGCATCATGTTTTCCTATTAAAATGTGTTACAATTTCACACTTGAATTTCCCTATTCAAAAATTTGCAGTGAGCATTGAAATTAGAAAATGAGACCCAGTAATTCTGAAACCAATTCCCAAGAAATTTAGAACTAGATGGTAGTTTATCATACCTTTGCAGGCTCACTGGCAGTTCTCCGAAGTCTATCTGAAAGACGGATATAACCAAAAGACCAAAATACCGAAATGAAGGCGGCTGCAATACCTCCAGCAGTAGCATAAAAAGTAGCAGGCGAAGTGGCCTTCCCAGTCATAACTACCGAGAATGAAAGGATTACAGCAGCAACAACAGCGCACACTAGCTGACCCCAGAACCCTAAACTTCCAAAACGCTTGAAATATCTCGAAGTGTTCTCTAGTCTCTTAGCAACCTACGCATTTGAACAACAATCTCTACTTTAAATACACATTACCCAAACAGTGAATTTCCAGAAAGAAACAGATGACCCCAGTTGCTTATAGAACAAACTGAGTCACCCCAATAAATAATTAAAATGATTCTTCAAAATCTTCATGATTATTCGAGTTAAATTTCTAAACCTTGAAAGTATAAGAAAATGTTGAATTAAGAAAGATAAATTTATTATAAAAGCCCAAAAAAAACTTGAAGAGAACCTTAGCGAGCTTTGCCTTTTCGGAATCATCATTGGGGGAACTGAAAGAGGGGGAAACGGGAGCAGAAGCATTGGCGGTGATAGAGGCTCTTCTTCTGTCACTCCAAGAAGGAGAAGAAGAAGATAAAAATGTATCGAGGAGAGAGAGAAAAGAAAAGGAGGGTGGCTTGGGAGGAGACAAAGGAAGAGCGGTGGTGTAGTTGAAGGAGAGGGCCCGTCGAGGAAGATGAGAAGGTAAGGATCCCGCCTGCACCGGAACCGGCGCCGCTGGGCCATTGGAGCGGGTTACTGGCAGCAGTAGCGTCTGCATCGTGAAGGTGCGTCCAGACTCCAGAGGCGCGGTTTAGCTGAGTTTAAGTGGGTTACCCAGTTCGCTGCCTACTTGGTGCGAACCGCGAACCGGTTCGCTATTGGGTTCCTGAAATTGAGCGAACCTGTTACTAGAACCCTGTAGATTTGGTTCGGCAAACATTTTTGTTTGCGTTTCGTTGAACTTCTTGTTCAGGTTCAACGAATTTGTTCTTTAAGTTCGATGAACTTATACGTTAAGTTTGACGAATTTGTTTTTTGGGTTCACGAATCGGCCATAAAACTTATTTTTTAATATTTTTTTTTAAAATTAAATATTTATAATATATTTATTTATAAGCAAATCAAACTAAAAAACTAAGCGAATCAAGAATTGAACTATCCCGTCATATCCCTAGTGAATCGGGTTCACTCTAGAGAGGCAAATTCTGAATTGCGAACCCGAATTTGAACTGAGGAACCAGGTCATGTTTAACTTCTGAGTACTGCCTTTTATTTGATTCTTTGCTTCTGCAACTAAACCTCTACCCCGTGTTCGGACCACGTATGGTGTAGCAACCCTAAAATTGTTACGTAGAAATTAGCCTATTTGAGATAACAATTCTCCTCTAAACTCTTCTTTAATTCATTGACTGATCATTTAAAGAATACAACTCTAATATTTATAGACTAAACAAGACTCCTAAATAAATAAATAACATCATAACAATTAAAGATAAGGCTTATCCTAATTCTACTCTAATCCTATCCAACTAATAGTAATCTTATCCTAATAAGGGGAACGTTACAATCCCGACTACTTGAGGATAGCCTTGTCCTCAAGGCTAAACATCCATAAATATTTAACTAGTTCTCTTATTGAAATTGACATTGATAGGCCATCCAAGTGGAAGTAGATCATTTCGTATTATAACTTGAAAAAACCATTCAACCCATATCTTGATAATCTTTGGTTGGAAGTTGGGGTTGGATCCAAACGCCATAAATCTTTTTACATTCAAATCTAATATATATGATTAGATCTGAAAGTTGAGACTGATTGCAAACACATGTTCCTTTAGATCTTATCTGTATAGCATCATTTTCACTTGTATCTTCAACTGCATTTTGTGCTTTGTTATTTTTTGCATCTTCAACTGCATTTGCATCTTGTTCACCATTTAGATCATCTTCAATCAAATTTGACAGAAAAGTCTTGAAGGCGATTTTGAAGATTGAAAATTCTTCTTTTATAACCCTCATTTCATCATTAGCAACCCTTATATCTTCTTTAAACTTCTTACAAGTATAGATGCCCATAATTTGGATATGGATCAACTTGGCTTTGATACCTTTGTAGCTTGGCAATTCTCCTCTAAACTCTTCTTTAATTCATTGATTGATCATTTAAAGAGTACAACTCTAATATTTATAGACTAAACAAGACTCCTAAATAAATAAATAACATCATAATAATTAAAGATAAGATTTATCCTAATTCTACTTTAATCATATCCAACTAATAGTAATCCTATCCTAATAAGGGGAACGTTACATATGGCCTGGTACTTAGTTAGTCCGAAATCTGAATCAAGCATGGGTAAGAACTACGGACTACCTCTAAGCTAGGGCTGTTAATTTATCCTTTGATGAGGGGCCGGCTTGGCCTTCAAATCCCATTGAACTTCATGGGGCCGAGCCGAGCCTGATTTTGAAAGACCCTTTTACTTGTTGGTCGTGCCTGATTAGCACCTAATCCAGCCCGATCATTCACTCTATGTTACACCACATATAATATAATAACTTAGGATACTAATACTTACTATGTGTATTTGTATCATACTAATATGGTAATCTCTTTATTTTCTTTTATGTTCTTCTTTCTTTTTATTAAAATCTAACAATACTAATACTAACAATTTAATCGTAACAATTGTTGTGGTAATTTCACCAACCCCCCCTCCCTCCCTCAAAAAAAAGGATTTTTTCAAATAAATTAGTCACTAATATATATATATATATCATTCTACTAATAAAAGTACAAGGAGTATATACTAAACTTTATGTAAACATAATTACCCTTCATATTTTAATTAAAAAATTATAATATATAGTATTATGTGGGACCCATTACACATTAAATCTTTATTTTACTATTTTTATGGATAAAGACTCTCTATTATTAGAAGAGAGTTAATACCTAATAGTGTTAGCCAAAAAACGAGTCCTTATCTGGACAGAGGCTAGAGAGTCCTTATCCCTCTCAAAGTGCTTCTTAGTGGTGGATTCCTACCTCAGTTTAGGCTCAATTTGACTTAGTCTTGTAGAACTCTGTACACTAAAGGGAGCTTGGTTACTGGAATGCCACCTTCTTCTGTGTCTGCACCTGTGCTTGAAATAGGAGGTAAGCATATTTTCCTTTTTGTTATTATTATTATTATTTTTACAATGACCTTTAGCAAGTGGTTTATTCATCCTCAATATTATTTGGACAAGAACTGTACTGTTTTCTGCTAAAGAAACATGCATAGTTACTACTAATCTCATGAGTTGTAACAAACAAAAAACGAAAACAAAGAAAAACCCTTTAAAATTTCGTTGAAATATGCCATTTTGAGGCCAAATTTTAAGGGAGTTTTCTCTGTGATTCTCTTGAAAAAGCGAATTAAAGCAAAAGAAGTAATATATGGTTTTCCTTCTAAACCCTATTATCAATAATAATAATAACAAGATATAAATAAAAAAAAAACTTTCACCTCTCTTCTACTTCGACTGGTACATAACAAGTGAAAAGATAAAATTGATTAAGATTCAGTAACCCTTAGGATTCAACCATCTAATAACTAGAGTTAAAAGAGCACTTTAAAAAGTTTTGTTTTGTAACCGAACTCCAAGGAGTCCGATTATAACCGTAGAGGATTCCAAGTCCCAGAATAAATTGTAAACTATAACAACTTTGTTCTTTTGGTGGAACTTTTAAAGTTTGAAATTTCTTTGTTTCATGCCTAATTTTACTTAATGTCTAGAAGTATATTATTCCATAGAGTGCAAAAGCTCTAATATAAAACTTTCAAGTTCCAACAAAAATTTCGGATCTTTAAAGTTCCATACATGTGGAACTTCTAATTAAATTGAACATGATATCTTTGAGATACCATTTTGTAAAGAGTTAGAAACCCTCTTCCCTATCCTCCCATAGTCTTACCTCTTGTTCCAAAATATTAATATTCTGGACTTTTAAAAATTCCACCAAAATAGTAATTGGTACTTGTTTTAAGGAGTGTTTGGGTGAAACTTATTTGGGTTGAGGGTGTGTGGTGTGTTTGTGTGTGTGCACGTGTCGTGTGGTCTTCTTTCTCATGATTGTAGATTCACCTTGTGGTGTTGTTACCTTAACCAAAAAAAACCTATCAATGGTCTTAGTCCCAAATCGGTTGTGTAACCGAGCTTTTATCCTCTCGTAAGTTCCATCACGCCTCAAACGGTTGGTACCCATTTTGAGGAGTGTTTGGGTGAAGCTTATTCGGGTTTAGGGTGTGTGGTGTGTTTGTGTGTGCATGTGCGTGTGTGGTCTTCTTTTTCATGACTGTAGCTTTGCTTTGTGGTGTTGTTACCTTAACCAAAAAAAATCCACCAAAAGAACAAAAACTTCTTTTTGGATTTTCTATAGGGTCTTAAATTTTAAATTTTTTATATTTTAAAGTCAAAAGCACCAATATTCTAACTATGAAAAATAATATTAATAATAATGTCATAATATTATTTATAATGTTGTTATTTATTTTATTAGTAGAAGATTATTACGCATGATTCCTTGATTTTAATACATTTATAAATAGGACCTGTAAATAATTCAATTATTAGTAACTATTTTCTAATATTAATATAAGAAATTTTAAACTTAATTACTAAAATATTTTTATATAATAATACATTAAAAAATCATTTAATATAAAGAGAGTAATGTGACTTATAATGAAAATATATTAAATATTAGATTTTTTTTTAATTATGTTTTTCATTAATGATAAAAATATATATATACGTGCAAGGCACGTGCAATTGTACTAGTATATATATATATATACTTATTTATTTGTTCGGCCTAATCATTGAGGCTAGGGCTTGGGCCTAGCCAGTTCAGGGCTTCACCCTAGTGAATGAGAGTCGGACCATAGCCCGGCTATTTGACAGCTTTCCTATAGGCCAACTTAAACTTATATAGCTGTTCAAGCCCAAACCATTTTCTATAGGCAATAGTTACCTGAAAATTTAGGCCCTGACCCAGTTGCCTAGTACAAATGAGGATACAAATCCTTCCTAATGTGGGCCTATCTAGAATACCAGCTTACACTAGCCCATTCACAGGCTTTTTTTTTGGTAAACTCAATCATACCACAAGGCAATGACTGAAGGCAAAGACAAGGGAATACTCACACCACCCAAGCAAACGCGCACACATACACACCATATGCAAACTCACACTCACACACACACCACACACAGGCTTATTAGATTCAAATGTATTGAATTTAGGTGAAGCACTGTATATCACTAGTAACTAGGGGGTGAGTACCCAAAAAAAAAACTAGGGGGTGAAGGCGTATATCTTTTGGGCAGGACCATGCAGGATTTTCTTGCGTGAGTCCACCAGGAGCCTATTACAACGCAACAATTCTGCAGTCAACCTGGGCCAGTCAAGTGACTATTTTGGAAAGTCGAAATTCATTACTTGATAAGCCCCATTTGTCGCCCAAAATATCTAAATAATTAATGAAGACACCGAGAACCTAAAACACAAATTTCAGCATTATGATACGAAGGATTTTTCTGGATTTTCAGAGGTCCCAAAACATGAATAAACATAAAAATTTATGAATAAAAATTTCCTTATTTTATTTAAAAATTTATTAAAGGGTAGTAAGCTCACCATACATTTGACTATGTAGTCAAATATCGTGTTCACTTGTCCCTTTTAACACCCCTTTAATTATAGTTGTACTTAAAAAAATTAAGGTAAATAGTTTTTTAAAACTAAGGTTAGATTGTTTAACCTAGGAGCGAATGAATCTTAAACACATTTGATGAGAGTTAAAAAGGGGGCATAAACCAATGAGGACCACACATTTGACTACATAATCAAATAAAAGGTCACAAAATGAGTTTTGGGAGCTCTAGAAATCCAGAGAAATCTAAGTAGTTCCGGGTCATAGTTAAACTCTATGAATAATGATACAAATTCCTGAACCTCCCACAAATGAGGGCACAACTCGCTGAGCTAGAGGGGCATGCGTATGATAGCATGTAGGGCCAGTTTCCAAGTCGTGTAGCAACTTGGATCTACTACACACTTTTGCTGGTAGAGTCTTTTGTACCCAAAAGAGCGTAGACATACCCACACTCAGGCATGGAGGCGAAGAAAAATGGCATGGCCGTGAGAAGCTATACAAACCAAGCTAACGTAAGAAAGGCATGGCGTTTCAATAGAGGCCAAGAAGAATCAACTAGTTGCGATGCCCTGCCATCGAAATGTCGTAAAGCCACGCCATATGAGGCCAGCAATTATATATTTATTCTCTATATTAGAGCATTTCTCTATAATCTAAAGCTGGCATTAGGTTTTATGGTTCTCATGGGCCTTGGGCTTATCGGTTCATGTGAGCTGCGGGGTCTTGCATGCACCAATCTACCCGAAAGGTGGGCTAAAAGGAGGAGACTAAAGGAAGTACATATGTTATTAGTGAATCTGAGTTGGCCATGAAATGGGGGCAACATGAGCATTCAAGATTCAGGAATCATTTCTCCAAAACGAAAAATAGAGCTTTTTATGGTGTAATACCCTCACCAGACACCTTGATCGCTCCGTCAGTGGACCACCTCTTGGATGTGGCATAGCCTCACAAGGAAAGACAAACCAACCGCTTAATTTTCATATCCGTGATTGAAGTGCACTGGTACTTATGTATGATTTAAGAGGGCCGGGCCACCCCAAATGAACTGTAAAGCACCCAACTTACTCCTTGCCTTACATCCATCCCTTTTAACATGGATGGTGAAGGTGTGCCTCCTCATTAGGATGAGTTCTTGGGATCCATCCCACAGACGAGGTGAGAACTCTCTGACCCGTGATCCATCCCAGAGATGAGATGAGAACTTCCCGTGAATTAGTAATAATTTTTTTTAGGTGATGTGATAACAAAAGATCACTCGCATTACTCACTAATTATAACCACAAATAAGGGAATCATGAGGATAACAAAAAAATTGGCATAATTGAAATAGTCATCACAAGAGGATGAAAATGTCCACAGCAAGAACACTTTTGTGGGCACATAGTCCTAGAGAAGTGGTATAGAGGAAACATCCACGTTGATTCTTGGCTAAACTATCATTCACAAGTAAAACTAAATAGAAAACTACTAATCCCCAGCTTCCATGATTCATGCGAGGAGGGGTGGAATGGATGGCGTAGGCGAAACGTCACGCACTCTCTATTTGTATGACCTAGCATCGAACTTCACATCTTAAGGAACAAATGCAAAGTTGGTCTGGAAAAGCTTTTCGTACTGTCATAGTCTTTAAACTATACATACAATAACAAGCTAATGACTCAGTTTTATCTCTCTCCCTCTCATGAGGACGAATCTCAAGACAAATTGCTGGAACATGCCAATGTTGCGAGGACGAATTACTCAGAAAAAAAAGGAGAGTATAAGAATTATAAAACTGCACTAAATGACTTAATTTTGTAATCGGAAAGCGGATTGAGACTGGAGAGTGTTGTCGACGGAGTCACGGGGCCAACTCCTCTCATCGAGGTTTCCTATGTGCCGAAAATCACATTTAAAAAAGCATAAAATTAAAATTTATTGTTTTACTAAAAAATGGGAGATTTGGTTCAAGAGACAGGGAACTCCTAAAAGATTCCTTATAATAGGGGTAATTTAAGAATCATAAAAATAAAATAAGGTGGCATTTGGTTAGACTTCCCAGAGAAGAAGTCCAACCATACTTTCACCCTCAAGTAAGAAATAATGTAGGAGGTTGGTTGTTAAGCGGCCCTACTCTCAGTTAACCCATACTCGCACCCTTGACCAACCACTTGTTCATTTTACAGTGATTAAAATACTTTTTCACAAAAAAAAATGGGTAAGAGGTTGGTTGAAAACACTTTTTCACAAAAAAAAAAATGGATAGGAAATTGGTTGAAAACACTTTTTCACCAAAAAAATAAAAGAATAGGAGGTTAGTTGAGGGTGAAAGTATGGGTTGCTAAGAGTAGGGCTAGCATTCCTCTAAGGTGTAATTCTCAAAATATCAATGATGCATATTTTGGGAGAGCTGTGGTTATCTTTTGAAACATAGCTTGGTTTATATCTAAACTTTAAAATTTGTAGACAAAATTATATTAATTTTATTTTTGTATTCATTAAAACACCATGTGAATAATTTAATATATTTTTTTTAAAAAAAAAAAGATTAATTATGAGCATGAAATTCTGTGAAGGGACGGAACAATCCAAAATATCTCTTATCCTTAGGAGTGAGTAGTTTGGAAATTACAAAAAAAAATAAAAATAAGGGCATCTCAATTAACTAGAATTTTTTCACTGTAATTCTCAAAATATACCCATTAAGGCATATTATGCGTTGCTTTGATTATGAGCTTCTACTAACCATAGTTAAATCTCTTTTCTAATCATAGTTAAATATCTTATTTTAACAGGTAAAATAGCGCGGGAAAGTTTGTGTAGTAGTTACAGTTGAGGTAGGGAGCTTTTTGACGAGACTGGAATTCTTTCACTTGCTAAGCTAATAAGCTTTCAAGTTTAAAGTTTCAACCTAATAAAGTAAGCCTGCCATAGTAAAAAGCAGCTCCACTAGGTCCCTCGCAGTAAAAGCCTTTCTTTACCTTTAAGTAACGAGATTGGACGGTTTGAATTTGATCATGATCTTCTAGGAGGTGTAGAAAGACGACCCATCATTTGATGGGTCCCACATAAAGGTCGATCTAATCTCTTGGGTTTGGCTCTTCACTTCAGTGGTCGTCGCAACTTGCAACTCCTGAGCTGCATGTATGCCAAGTGTATGCCAGTGAACGTTACGTCCTTAGCTGACGTAATTGGGAATTGCCATTGAAAAGGGCAAACCCCAGTTACGGAGGTGTATATTACAGTACTGCCCTTTTAGGTAATGACTAATGTGCCTGTAAACACATAAATTTATCGTCTTTCCTCCCCTCTCAATTCTAAGTGTCGAGACAAGGTCCGAGAGTAGAGGAATAACGCTAAATTTATTCTAAGAGTCGCCACCTACTTAGGGGAAGTAGGATCCCGAGATAAATCCAAAAATAGGGGGTCTACGGTCCAGAGTAGTCTAGGTAAGTGATCCATTTAGGTCCTGGGGAAGGGGTTAGGCACCCCAGGACCTCCATCCACTGATGGTAACCTACTCATTAGGTCTAAGCCAAACATTTAAAATCCCTAAAAATTTCCTAAACAATTATTAATTTTGCTAAATTTTGCTAATCAAACACAGATCAATATGAGATGTAAAAATTTTATCTTTGGTTGGGGTCGAACCCTGGTTTGGGCTGCCTACTTATCCGGTTAGTCGGAATCAAACCCTAATAGTAGTTCGGGGTCCGTGACTGTTTTTATACTCGTTTCGGAGTGTGGTCACTTCCAACTCGTGTTTGAGTTGGGGGGATGTGGAATTGAGATTTATGAATCTCACTCCGGGATTTGGTTACGCAGCTAGGTGCTCATGGGGGAGCGCTAGGGGGAGTTCATTTATTAGGGTAGGTCCTTTTTTAATTTTGTGAGTTTTTTTGAATGTTTTTGTTGTTTTGTATGTTTTTGATTTTTTTTGTATTTTTTAACTAACAGGGTAGGCAAGTTGTTTAGGGTTGAATCCACCTATGTGCCCGAGGTAGGCAAAAAGAAAGAATAAGCTACGGCCTAAACCTATGATTTATACATACACATGCATCTACAATGTGTACATTTCAATAAATAATACTCATGAATTAAATTACAAAAAGTAATTGGCTAAAAGAGTGAGATCGTAGAGGGCTAAGGTAAAGCTATTGTGCTAAGGTCCATTGACCATTGATGAATTGATCTGACAAATTGATCAATTGGCTTTAGCTCAATATCCGAACCTATGGTTCTAGATATGGCAAATTCAGAAGATTCAAAGAGACTAAAGGGGCCACACTACAACAAATGTATAAAAAAAAAAACCAAGGATTGTTATGGTAGAACTTGACTTAGGATAGGTCTGGTTCGGCCATAACATTCCTCTGTTTATGGACTATACCTCCCTTCCCAATGGTTTCTCTCAGACCAAACGAAAGCAGGAAGGAGCATCATCATTGTGGTTTAGAAATAAAAACAGATTTCAAATCTCCATTAAAATTATGGTTTTATATAAAACCAGACTTCAAATCACATTGAAAATTCTGGTTTTATATAAAACCAGACTTCATTACAGCCACACTACTCCCCAGATTTGAACCAGTTAAACCTCATTCATAAACTTGATTTTAAGCTCTACCAAACATGGACGGAAACAAACCACAAGAAGAAACTAACCATATAGGAATCAATAAAAATAAAATGATAACAGTGAGCATAGGGAGGAGATTACCTGAGAAATGATGAGCTATTGGGCTGGAAATGGATTGGATTTGATGAAATGAGCTACTGACCGGAGAGAGCACTGGTGGTGGATCAAATCTAGCCTGAGGGGATGATCAGTGGTGAGATCCTCTTGCTTCTGGAGAGATCAAGAACTGACGATGGAGAGCTGCTGGCCGAAGCTAATGCTGAAGTTCACTGGAGCTACGGTTGGTGTGAGCCGAGGTGATGGTGGAGCTACTGTCACCGGTGTTGGGTTGCAATCACCATAGATGAGTAACTGCCGCCGATTGCTTGTTTGGAGCTGATGGCATGGTGAGAGAGGACTTGGAAGGATCAAAGTTCACTGGGGAAGACAATCGGAGAAGATGGAGATGATCGGATTCGAAGTTAGCCGGCTTCGCCGGAGACAATGGTGATCGGAGCTGCGAGCTGATGGTGCGGGCTGATCTTCTACAGACCAAGAGATGGGAGTTACCACCGTGGTTGTGGCTGACGACGAGCTGGTCGAAGTGTGGTGATAGGTGATGGAGGAATCAACAGTGGAGATCCGGAATTCTAGATCTAGAATTTTGGATCCAGAGATCTAGATCTGAAGAGATTTGGGGTGAGTATGACAATAAATCAGATCTAGCTGAAATAAGGGAAGAAGCAAGGGATCCGGCGATGATGGTGGAGCTGCTGATCGGAGGAGAAATGAAGCTCGCCGGAGACAATGCTGGCCGAAGGTGCTGGATCTGCGCTAATTACTTGGTCGGGACTGAGTTTAGATGGGAACTAAAGAACAGATGAGAGGGTTCCGACAGCAATGGGAGTTGTAGGCATTGAAGACGACGATGGTGAAGGCGGTAGGCTGCTGCTGGGCGCTGCAACTGATGAAGCTCGTCGAAGCTTTATAGTGCTGGTAACGGAGGTGAGATGGAAGGGCAAAAATCCATGGTGCTTCACTGTTGTCACAGAAAAAAGAAGAAGAAAGGGAAACAGAAGAATCGGGGAAAAGAAAAGGAAAAAAAGGGAAGAGAGGGAGAGCTGAACAAGCTCGGTTGTGACCGGAGCTTTCAATGCCGGCGAGGGTGTTCGAGATTGGACTGGACAGCGACTGGGATTGAGATGCTTGGCCGAATCAGGTGCTGCTACCGCAATGGTGTGATCTCGCCGGAGGAGAAGACTGATTCAGCCTTGGTTGATGTAGAAGTCGCCGGAGGTGGCTGCTCAAGTGTGGTGAAGGGGGATCTGGGGAAGAAGAGAAGAGAGGGGACAGCTATCCTCGTTTCACCGAATGAGATTGGGAGAGAAGGAAACAAGGGAGGTGATGCTTTCAACCGAATGAGATTTTCCATTTTCAAACCCTATTCCAAGCTTATATGAAGATGGGTATGGGCCTTGGGCTCTAGAAGACCCTGGATTTGAATTTGGGGTTTGATCTTTAAAGATGGATTTGGGTTTTAAACATGGACTAAGGTTTTGGGGCTTGGGTTTTGAACACTGGAGAATGGGCCGTTAAGTATGGAGCGGGTTTGGGTTTGGGGAACTCTTGAGCAGCGGATCTCTCTCTCTCTAAACTCTTTCTTTCTCTCTCAAGACTCACAACGCTCGCACAAGAAAACAAAATTAAATTAAATTGAATTAAAATATACAAAAATAAAATAAAATAATAAAAATAAAGTTTTAAGGGTGTAAAAATAGGGTGTTTACAGTTGCCCCTCTTTGTCGGAGAGTGTTGGCAATTGAACGACAAAAATTGAAATCACCGTCATTTTTACACACTGAAAACCTGAAAAAGGCTTATGAAGATCAAAGTTATAAGAAAAAGAAAGTTGAATTCTAACCCTAGTTAAACTTGCCAAAAATAAAAGGTGGAGTGATGGATAGTAGTTTATAGCCTCATTGCGGAGGACTACTGGGAAAAATTGGTGCAAATGGAAATATGGATTGAAGGGAGCTCGTGAACACTACTGCATGGAGACTGATATAATGTTCGGAACGATTTTATGGTTGCATGGAAGTTGAGGACGAAACGGATATGATGGATGGAAGGGAGCTCATGAACACTACTGCATGGAGACTGATATAGTGTCTGGAGCACTGAGAATGCTATGACACGAAAGTCGAGATGTGCATAGAGCGCTGGGGAGTGCTTACGGAAAGCTGAGATGGCATAGAGCACGGGGAATGCTCACGGAGAGCTGAGATTGCTCACGGAGAGTAGAAATACGCACGGTGCGCGGGGAATGCTCACGGAGAGCTGAGATGCGCACATAACGCGGGGAATGCTCACGGAGAGCTGAGATGCACACGGAGCGCTGGGTGAGGATGACATCACATTTTGATGACAACCAGGATTGAAATGATGGGTGACAAAACATTTCGATGTCAGTCAGAGATTGAATTGGTGGATGACAACACATTTCAATGTCAACCAGAAGAGATGAGGATGACAACACATTTCGATGCCAACCAAGAAGAAATTGAATTGATGGGTGACAACACATTTCAATGTCAGCTAGGATTGGATGAATTACAACCCATTTCGATGTCAAACATACTGACTGAATTGATGGGTGACAACACATTTCGATGTCAGACAAAAACGGATTAATGACAACACATTTCGATGTCAAACATGTTGAATTGATGGGTGACAACACATTTCGATGTCAACCAGGATTGAATGACAACACATTTCGATGTCAGACAAGAAGGGATGAATGACAACACATTTCGATGTCAAACTTATTGGGATGAATGAGTGACAACACATTTCGATGTCAACTAGGATTGAATGACAACAAATTTTGATATCAAACAGAATAGATGAAATGAATGACAACACATCTCGATGTCAACCGAGAAGGGATGAATGACAATACATTTCGATGTCAGACAGATGAGATGGAATGGATGACAACACATTTCGATGTCAACCAAGAAGAGATGAATGACAACACATTTCGATGTCAAACAGAAGAGATGAAATGAATGACAACGCATTTCGATGTCAAACCGAAGAGATAGAATGGATGACAACACATTTCGATGTCGACCAAGAAGAGATGAAATGATGGGTGACAACACATTTCGATGTCAACCAAGATTGAATGACAACACATTTCGATGTCAGACAAGAAGGGATGAATGACAACACATTACGATGTCAAACATGCTGAATTAATGGGTGACAACACATTTCGATGTCAATCAGGATTGAATGACAACACATTTCGATGTCAGACAAGAAGGGATGAATGACAACACATTTCGATGTCAAACATGCTGAAATGATGGGTGACAACACATTTCGATGTCAACCAGGATTGAATGACAACACATTTCGATGTCAGACAAGAAGGGATGAATGACAACACATTTCAATGTCGAAACATGCTGCATTGATTGGTGACAACACATTTCGATGTCAACAGGATTGAATGACAACACATTTCGATGTCAGACAAGAAGGGATGAATGACAACACATTTCGATGTCAAACATGCTGCATTGATTGGTGACAATACATTTCGATGTCAACCAGGATTGAATGACAACACATTTCGATGTCGGACAAGAAGGGATGAATGACAACACATTTCGATGTCAAACATGCTGAATTGATGGGTGACAACACATTTCGATGTCAACCAGGATGCATAGCTTTTACTAGAGACCTCCCGGCCTTGCCTAGTTTAGCATGATTGTGGCTTTGTGTTGTGTATGTGATGCAACTGTTGTGTGCAGTGTATGTACTGTACCGCAACTGCTATGCAATGCAATGTATGATACAATTGTTATGCAGTGTAATGTGTGTGATGCAAATGAAACTGTTGTGTAGTGTAGCATGTCTGTTGTAGCTGTTGTGCAGTGTCTGTGAGAGTGTTGCTAAATTTTAGCTCGACTAAGTGAGACCAACTATAGTGCAAAGTGTGTGACTCGATTGAATGTGTGCAACTAAGTGCAACAAAAGTGTGATGTGTAAGACCCCATTAATTGTGTGCAATTGAGTGCAGCAAAGAGTGTAAAGGTGTGTGTCTCGAATGAGTGTGTGCAACTGAGTGTAGTTGTGATGTGTGCAACTCCATTAAATGTATGCAACTGAGTACAACATCCACGTTGATTCTTGGCTAAACTATCATTCACAAGTAAAACTAAATAGAAAACTACTAATCCCCAGCTTCCATGATCCATGCGAGGAGGGGTGGAATGGATGGCGTAGGCGAAACGTCACGCACTCTCTATTTGTATGACCTAGCATCGAACTTCACATCTTAAGGAACAAATGTAAAGTTGGTCTGGAAAAGCTTTTCGTACTGTCATAGTCTTTAAACTATACAGACAATAACAAGCTAATGACTCAGTTTTATCTCTCTCCCTCTCATGAGGACGAATCTCAAGACAAATTGCTGGAACATGACAATGTTGCGAGGACGAATTACTCAGTGAAAAAAAAGGAGAGAGTATAAGAATTATAAAACTGCACTAAATGACTTAATTTTGTAATCGGAAAGCGGATTGAGACTGGAGAGTGTTGTCGACGGAGTCACGGGGCCAACTCCTCTCATCGAGGTTTCCTATGTGCCGAAAATCACATTTAAAAAAGCATAAAATTAAAATTTATTGTTTTACTAAAAAATGGGAGATTTGGTTCAAGAGACAGGGAACTCCTAAAAGATTCCTATTAGGTAATTTAAGAATCATAAAAATAAAATAAGGTGGCGTTTGGTTAGACTTCCCAGAGAAGAAGTCCAACCATACTTTCACCCTCAAGTAAGAAATAATGTAGGAGGTTGGTTGTTAAGCGGCCCTACTCTCAGTTAACCTATACTCGCACCCTTGACCAACCACTTGTTCATTTTACAGTGATTAAAATACTTTTTCACAAAAAAAAATGGGTAAGAGGTTGGTTGAAAACACTTTTTCACAAAAAAAAAAAAGGATAGGAAATTGGTTGAAAACACTTTTTCACCAAAAAATAAAAGAATAGGAGGTTAGTTGAGGGTGAAAGTATGGGTTGCTAAGAGTAGGGCTAGCATTCCTCTAAGGTGTAATTCTCAAAATATCAATGATGCATATTTTGGGAGAGCTGTGGTTATCTTTTGAAACATAGCTTGGTTTATATCTAAACTCTAAAATTTGTGGACAAAATTATATTAATTTTATTTTTGTATTCATTAAAACACCATGTGAATAATTTAATATATTTTTTTTTTTTAAAAAAAAGATTGATTATGAGCATGAAATTCTGTGAAGGGACGGAACAATCCAAAATATCTCTTATCCTTAGGAGTGAGTAGTTTGGAAATTACAAAAAAAAAAAAATAAGGGCATCTCAATTAACTAGAATTTTTTCACTGTAATTCTCAAAATATACCCATTAAGGCATATTATGCGTTGCTTTGATTATGAGCTTCTACTAACCATAGTTAAATCTCTTTTCTAATCATAGTTAAATATCTTATTTTAACAGGTAAAATAGCGCGGGAAAGTTTGTGTAGTAGTTACAGTTGAGGTAGGTAGCTTTTTGACGAGACTGGAATTCTTTCACTTGCTAAGCTAATAAGCTTTCAAGTTTAAAGTTTCAACCTAATAAAGTAAGCCTGCCATAGTAAAAAGCAGCTCCACTAGGTCCCCCGCTGTAAAAGCCTTTCTTTACCTTTAAGTAACGAGATTGGACGGTTTGAATTTGATCATGATCTTCTAGGAGGTGTAGAAAGACGACCCATCATTTGATGGGTCCCACATAAAGGTCGATCTAATCTCTTGGGTTTGACTCTTCACTTCAGTGGTCGTCGCAACTTGCAACTCCTGAGCTGCATGTATGCCAAGTGTACGCCAGTGAACGTTACGTCCTAAGCTGACGTAATTGGGAATTGCCATTGAAAAGGGCAAACCCCAGTTGCGGAGGTGTATATTACAGTACTGCCCTTTTAGGTAATGACTAATGTGCCTGTAAATACATAAATTTACCGTCTTTCCACCCCTCTCAACTCTAAGTGTCGAGACAAGGTCCGAGAGTAGAGGAATAACGTTACATTTATTCTAAGAGTCGCCACCTACTTAGGGGAAGTAGGATCCCGAGATAAATCCAAAAATAGGGGGTCTACGGTCCAGAGTAGTCTAGGTAACTGATCCATTTAGGTCCTGGGGAAGGGGTTAGGCACCCCAGGACCTCCATCCACTGATGGTAACCTACTCATTAGGTCTAATCCAAACATTTAAAATCCCTAAAAATTTCCTAAACAATTATTAATTTTGCTAAATTTTGCTAATCAAACACAGATCAATATGGGGTGTAAAAATTTTATCTTTGGTTGGGGTCGAACCCTGGTTTGGGCTGCCTACTTATCCGGTTAGTCGGAATCAGACCTTAATAGTAGTTCGGGGTCCGTGACTGTTTTTATACTCGTTTCGGAGTGTGGTCACTTCCAACTCGTGTTTGAGTTGGGGGGATGTGGAATTGAGATTTATGAATCTCACTCCGGGATTTGGTTACGCAGCTAGGTGCTCATGGGGGAGCGCTAGGGGGCGTTCATTTATTAGGGTAGGTCCTTTTTTAATTTTGTGGGTTTTTTGAATGTTTTTGTTGTTTTGTATGTTTTTGATTTTTTTTGTATTTTTTAACTAACAGGGTAGGCAAGTTGTTTAGGGTTGAATCCACCTATGTGCCCGAGGTAGGCAAAAAGAAAGAATAAGCTACGGCCTAAACCTATGATTTATACATACACATGCATCTACAATGTGTACATTTCAATAAATAATACTCATGAATTAAATTACAAAAAGTAATTGGCTAAAAGAGTGAGATCGTAGAGGGCTAAGGTAAAGCTATTGTGCTAAGGTCCATTGACCATTGATGAATTGATCTGACAAATTGATCAATTGGCTTTAGCTCAATATCCGAACCTATGGTTCTAGATATGGCAAATTCACAAGATTCAAAGAGACTAAAGGGGCCACACTACAACAAATGTATAAAAAAAAAACCAAGGATTGTTATGGTAGAACTTGACTTAGGATAGGCCTGGTTCGGCCATAACATTCCTCTGTTTATGGACTATACCTCCCTTCCCAATGGTTTCTCTCAGACCAAACGAAAGCAGGAAGGAGCATCATCATTGTGGTTTAGAAATAAAAACAGATTTCAAATCTCCATTAAAATTATGGTTTTATATAAAACCAGACTTCAAATCACATTGAAAATTCTGGTTTTATATAAAACCAGACTTCATTACAGCCACACTACTCCCCAGATTTGAACCAGTTAAACCCCATTCATAAACTTGATTTTAAGCTCTACCAAACATGGACGGAAACAAACCACAAGAAGAAACTAACCATATAGGAATCAATAAAAATAAAATGATAACAGTGAGCATAGGGAGGAGATTACCTGAGAAATGATGAGCTATTGGGCTGGAAATGGATTGGATTTGATGAAATGAGCTACTGACCGGAGAGAGCACTGGTGGTGGATCAAATCTAGCCTGAGGGGATGATCAGTGGTGAGATCCTCTTGCTTCTGGAGAGATCAAGAACTGACGATGGAGAGCTGCTGGCCGAAGCTAATGCTGAAGTTCACCGGAGCTACGGTTGGTGTGAGCCGAGGTGATGGTGGAGCTACTGTCACCGGTGTTGGGTTGCAATCACCATAGATGAGTAACTGCCGCTGGTTGCTTGTTTGGAGCTGATGGCATGGTGAGAGAGGACTGGAGCTGATGGCATGGTGAGAGAGGACTTGGAAGGATCAAAGTTCACTGGGGAAGACAATCGGAGAAGATGGAGATGATCGGATTCGAAGTTAGCCGGCTTCACCGGAGACAATGGTGATCGGAGCTGCAAGCTGATGGTGCGGGCTGATCTTCTACAGACCAAGAGATGGGAGTTACCACCGTGGTTGTGGCTGACGACAAGCTGGTCGAAGTGTGGTGATAGGTGATGGAGGAATCAACAGTGGAGATCCGGAATTCTAGATCTAGAATTTTGGATCCAGAGATCTAGATCTGAAGAGATTTGGGGTGAGTATGACAATAAATCAGATCTAGCTGAAATAAGGGAAGAAGCAAGGGATCCGGCGATGATGGTGGAGCTGCTGATCGGAGGAGAAATGAAGCCCGCCGGAGACAATGCTGGCCGAAGGTGCTGGATCTGCGCTAATTACTTGGTCGGGACTGAGTTTAGATGGGAACTAAAGAACAGATGAGAGGGTTCCGGCAACAATGGGAGTTGTAGGCATTGAAGACGACGATGGTGAAGGCGGTAGGCTGCTGCTGGGCGCTGCAACTGATGAAGCTCGTCGAAGCTTTATAGTGCTGGTAACGGAGGTGAGATGGAAGGGCAAAAATCCATGGTGCTTCACTGTTATCACAGAAAAAAGAAGAAGAAAGGGAAATAGAAGAATCGGGGAAAAGAAAAGGAAAAAAAGGGAAGAGAGGGAGAGCTGAACAAGCTCGGTTGTGACCGGAGCTTTCAATGCCGGCGAGGGTGTGCGAGATTGGACTGGACAGCGGCTGGGATTGAGATGCTTGGCCGAATCAGGTGCTGCTACCGCAATGGTGTGATCTCGCCGGAGGAGAAGACTGATTCAGCCTTGGTTGATGTAGAAGTCGCCGGAGGTGGCTGCTCAAGTGTGGCGAAGGGGGATCTGGGGAAGAAGAGAAGAGAGGGGACAACTATCCTCGTTTCACCTAATGAGATTGGGAGAGAAGGAAACAAGGGAGGTGATGCTTTCAACCGAATGAGATTTTCCATTTTCAAATCCTATTCCAAGCTTATATGAAGATGGGTATGGGCCTTGGGCTCTAGAAGACCCTGGATTTGAATTTGGGGTTTGATCTTTAGAGATGGATTTGGGTTTTAAACATGGACTAAGGTTTGGACACTTGGGTTTTGGGGCTTGGGTTTTGAACACTGGAGAATGGGCCGTTAAGTATGGAGCGGGTTTGGGTTTGGGTTTGGGGAACTCTTGAGCAGCGGATCTCTCTCTCTCTAAACTCTTTCTTTCTCTCTCAAGACTCACAACGCTCGCACAAGAAAACAAAATTAAATTGAATTGAATTAAAATATACAAAAATAAAATAAAATAATAAAAATAAAGTTTTAAGGATGTAAAAATGGGGTGTTTACAGTTGCCCCTCTTTGTCGAAGAGTGTTGGCAATTGAACGACAAAGATTGAAATCACTGTCATTTTTACACACTGAAAACCTGAAAAAGGCTTATGAAGATCAAAGTTATAAGAAAAAGAAAGTTGAATTCTAACCCTAGTTAAACTTGCCAAAAATAAAAGGTGGAGTGATGGATAGTAGTTTATAGCCTCATTGCGGAGGACTGCTGGGAAAAATTGGTGCAAATGGAAATATGGATTGAAGGGAGCTCGTGAACACTACTGCATGGAGACTGATATAATGTTCGAAACGATTTTGCAGTTGCATGGAAGTTGAGGACGAAACGGATATGATGGATGGAAGGGAGCTCATGAACACTACTGCATGGAGACTAATATAGTGTCTGGAGCACTGAGAATGCTATGACACGAAAGTCGAGATGTGCATAGAGCGCTGGGGAGTGCTTACGGAAAGCTGAGATGGCACAGAGCGCGGGGAATGCTCACGGAGAGCTGAGATTGCTCACGGAGAGTAGAAATACGCACGGTGCGCGGGGAATGCTCACGGAGAGCTGAGATGCGCACATAACGCGGGGAATGCTCACGGAGAGCTGAGATGCACACGGAGCGCTGGGTGAGGATGACATCACATTTTGATGACAACCAGGATTGAAATGATGGGTGACAAAACATTTCGATGTCAGTCAGAGATTGAATTGGTGGATGACAACACATTTCAATGTCAACCAGAAGAGATGAGGATGACAACACATTTCGATGCCAACCAAGAAGAAATTGAATTGATGGGTGACAACACATTTCAATGTCAGCTAGGATTGGATGAATTACAACCCATTTCGAAGTCAAACATACTGACTGAATTGATGGGTGACAACACATTTCGATGTCAGACAAAAAGGGATGAATGACAACACATTTCGATGTCAAACATGTTGAATTGATGGGTGACAACACATTTCGATGTCAACCAGGATTGAATGACAACACATTTCGATGTCAGACAAGAAGGGATGAATGACAACACATTTCGATGTCAAACTTATTGGGATGAATGAGTGACAACACATTTCGATGTCAACTAGGATTGAATGACAACAAATTTTGATATCAAACAGAATAGATGAAATGAATGACAACACATCTCGATGTCAACCGAGAAGGGATGAATGACAATACATTTCGATGTCAGACAGATGAGATGGAATGGATGACAACACATTTCGATGTCAACCAAGAAGAGATGAATGACAACACATTTCGATGTCAAACAGAAGAGATGAAATGAATGACAACACATTTCGATGTCAAACCGAAGAGATAGAATGGATGACAACACATTTCGATGTCGACCAAGAAGAGATGAAATGATGGGTGACAACACATTTCGATGTCAACCAAGATTGAATGACAACACATTTCGATGTCAGACAAGAAGGGATGAATGACAACACATTACGATGTCAAACATGCTGAATTAATGGGTGACAACACATTTCGATGTCAATCAGGATTGAATGACAACACTATTTCGATGTCAGACAAGAAGGGATGAATGACAACACATTTCGATGTCAAACATGCTGAAATGATGGGTGACAACACATTTCGATGTCAACCAGGATTGAATGACAACACATTTCGATGTCAGACAAGAAGGGATGAATGACAACACATTTCAATGTCGAACATGCTGCATTGATTGGTGACAACACATTTCGATGTCAACAGGATTGAATGACAACACATTTCGATGTCAGACAAGAAGGGATGAATGACAACACATTTCGATGTCAAACATGCTGCATTGATTGGTGACAATACATTTCGATGTCAACCAGGATTGAATGACAACACATTTCGATGTCGGACAAGAAGGGATGAATGACAACACATTTCGATGTCAAACATGCTGAATTGATGGGTGACAACACATTTCGATGTCAACCAGGATGCATAGCTTTTACTAGAGACCTCCCGGCCTTGCCTAGTTTAGCATGATTGTGGCTTTGTGTTGTGTATGTGATGCAACTGTTGTGTGCAGTGTATGTACTGTACCGCAACTGCTATGCAATGCAATGTATGATACAATTGTTATGCAGTGTAATGTGTGTGATGCAAATGAAACTGTTGTGTAGTGTAGCATGTCTGTTGTAGCTGTTGTGCAGTGTCTGTGAGAGTGTTGCTAAATTTTAGCTCGACTAAGTGAGACCAACTATAGTGCAAAGTGTGTGACTCGATTGAATGTGTGCAACTAAGTGCAACAAAAGTGTGATGTGTAAGACCCCATTAATTGTGTGCAATTGAGTGCAGCAAAAGTGTAAAGTGTGTGTCTCGAATGAGTGTGTGCAACTGAGTGTAGTTGTGATGTGTGCAACTCCATTAAATGTATGCAACTGAGTACAACAAGAGTGCAAATGAGTGTGTGCAAAATGGGTGCAACGTAAAGTGCAATACATGTGACTCGATTGAGTGTGTGCAGCTATAGTGTATAAGATGGTTGCCACTAGAGTGCGATATGTGCGATTTGATTGAGTGCGTGTAGCTATAGTGTATAAGATGGTTGCCACTAGAGTGCGATATGTGTGACTCGATCAGGTGTGTGCAACTATAGTGTAATCTGTGTTGAGAGTGTACTAGACTGGATAGTGTGCATGTATGAGATGTAGACCTATGCATGACTCGACTTATGATGTGATTGAGTTGGCTAAACCATTATTGAACCAAATTGACATTCATGAGAGACGCAGATTGATGATGGGCTAAGTATATGACTCACTCTTAGATACCAGTCTCATGTTTGCTGGGGATTTCAGAACTTCTGGACCTTGCTCTAGCTTCCTATCGAGCTTGTTTGGCGCCTTGAGTGATTGTTGAGGTAAGATTGATCTAATCAAACCAAGAAACACGACATACACTAAGACCTTGATGATCGAACTAAGGTAGTTGGATATTTTTTGAAACACCCTTCAAGTTGAATACGATTGGTCTTAATTTGTGCAAAAAGTCTGATGATCAAATTGAAATTAAATGGATTTTTCCAGAATGAGAATGCTTTCTTAGCCTATTGGATCTAAAAAGGGAGATCACCCTCACATGGTGATTAAATTTTATCCTCAATGGTAGAATATGATGCTAAGCAAATTGCCCACTTTGTTATGACATTGGTAAAGTTGAGCTTTAATCCTTGGCATGTGCTAAATTAGGCCTTACTTGGAACAAAAGATATAGAGTCCGCTCTAACAAAGAGATTCTTCTGCTTGATCTCGGGGCTGCTCCTAATGAATGCTTCTTGCTTTCAACTTTTCCCTTTTTTACCCTTGGAATGACCAAGTCTGGGGATCGCATAATTTTTGCGCAATGAGGCCGTTGCCGGTTTTCACTCATGCCTGCGAAGTTGATTAATTTTATATTTCTCTTTTTTGCCCCTAGTCACAAGACTAGGCCTGGGGTTCGCGTAATTTTTGCGCAATGAGGCCTTTTCAAGTTTTCACTCATGCCCGCGATTTGTCTCAAGTTAGGTTTTGCTCCCTTTATTGCCTTGGATGCTTGCATTCTGCTTTTGAATATTGTCTGATCAATTGCCTGCACTCTTAATATCTAGGGGATCGAGGTGGACTTAAGATAGGACGAAATGTAGGCTGAGGGGACCGAATATTTGGGACACCCTTTTACTTGAGAAATCATTTTCCACTATGGGGAGAAGAATCTTGTTTCTTTTGCTTCTGATAGAAGATAAAAATTTTCATTGAAAATTCTACTTGAGCGCCTCTTGACTTTTTTTCCTTGCCAATTTTTCTTTTTTTTTTCCACATTTTGCCTTTATACTCCTTTGATGGGCTTTTTTTTTTTTTTTTTTTATCGAGGCTGATTTTTTGCTCAATAGATCGAATGTTATAACCGAACCTGATTTTTCAGGTTGCCTACGTACCTTTTTACAGGATCAGGTCATTGACGTAGTTCAAACGGACTGAGTACAGGGTGTCCCGTTGAAAGTTTTTTTTGAAAGAAGGGCTATTAGGCTCGAGAGGGCTAACTATCGGACTTTGATGATATATCGAGGGTGTTACATGAATCATAAGGGAATTAGGTGACAAACATGGCCTCCTGTCCTTTCCCGAAGAGGCTAAGAGTGCAAGCATTTATCAAACAAGACCCTAAGCATAATACTTTTTAACCTTATCCATGTTGATTGGCTCAGGGCTCCTTGTACAAATGTTGAGTTTGCCCCTTGCATCTGCATAGCTCAATGATGCTCCAGTGAAAATTAGTATTTGCTCTGACTTGTTAATCTGTGCAACTGTGTGAGGAACTTGACCACTTTTACTTTGGGTGAATGTTCTGATGAGATATGTCACTTGAAGAAAAATCTCATATCTGAATGAGAGTGGTCTTGACCCGGCATGGACAAATCCTGATTTAGATCCGCTTTCTCGCTTGTCTATGATAATTGCTCCGCGGCATTTCTCAAATTTGGATCTTGAGCAACCACACTATTCCTGCCCCAAGCATCGGTGAGGGTACTGTTGTGGTGAATCTGTTGCTCCAACTTATATCGAGATCTGAGGAGGTTTTTGAATCTCACCTCAAGCAAATCTTTTCTCTTGCCCCTCTGCATGTAGTAGATGTACTTCATGTATTGATTGAAGCTAACAATTTTGCATTTGATCATCCTTGTCATAGTCAGGAGCTTTATCTGTACAGCAACTAAGATCCTGCAATTTTTCCTTTGAAATGTGTCCAGGAGGGGTCGGAGGACAAAGGAGGTGAACTTGCCTTTTGCCTGATCGGTCTTGACCTTGATCCCTGCCCCTGGCATAGCAAGGTTCTAATTTTTGCACACGTAGGATTATTACCCAACTTTGTTATGCTTTGTAACACTCGCTTGGGATTGAGGGTTTCTCGTTGGGAATCTCTCTATGCTCTTCATCATACTCTACCCCCCAGGGTTGCGGATTTTATTTTTGTTTGAGTGATCCCTTATTTGATCCAATAAGCTTAGCTAGCATTTTTTATTAGGAGAAAGATATTTTTGGATTTTGGATAGCTTTAGATCGCTAGACTCTTTGAGAAGTGCTAGGTCACGCCTTCATTAGCCAAAGGAGAGAAGACTCTTGAAAGGAAGAGAGATTCAAGGAATTGGAAGATGGAGATGACTCGAGCACTGCAAAATGAAAATGTTGCAAACTGGATTTGTACATGGGCCACTGTGATCGACACTGCCGGAAAGAAAACCTAGCTAAGATTGACTCAGACCTGGCTTGATTTCGATCAGTCTCGCTCGACATCTTGCTCTTGGAGCTCCTTTCTGACGGGCCTCGAAGATGTTCTGCTTGGCTTTCTTGGATGGCACAAGGGTGATTTGTTGATATAGCAGGATGATGTATGGGATGTATGGAGATAGATGTTTCATGGGTCTCAAGTTCGAAATTAGGTTTGGTCACATCCATCAAGTTTTGGGTGGTACTCGCACTCTTACAGTGCGGAGGGTGGGTATGGAATGATATGTTGGGTAGGAGAAGTCTACAATTGTGTCATTAAGATACATTAGCGGGTGTTAATTGGAATGGTTGATGGGTGAATCTGGGTTTGCCCTTGTGCCATCTAAGAATTTGTTGAGAGCTAGGGTAACATCTTTGAGGACAAATTTGATTTCTCTGATGTTTTGCTCGATGATCAAGGAGAGTCATCATGATGATCTTTTGGTCACCCGATGTGTCCCCATGCTCCATTTTTTTGGCTTTTGTTCCACTACTTGGGCAAGTCCAAAGGTGAGAGTAAAGAGCGAGTCACTACCGGACTGAGGTGGATTGGATCATGATGCTACATGAGAACGCATGGATGAAAACCAACTATTATGAATGAGGTGAGTGCTATGGGAGACTCCAAATGAATGGCCTATCAAGCAACTTCCTAAATGAGATGTGCCAAATTAAGGGTCAGGACATGTTTTGAATGATAGACTTTTGGAACTGGACTCCATTGTTGTGCTACCTCTGAGGGTGTTGCCAACTAGATGATGCATGAGGGAGACTTTACTAAATCCAGCCAGTGCAGTGTTGAAGTGAGTGTAGTGCAGTGACAAAGTGAGTGCGGTGCAATGATAGTGTGAGTGTAGTGCAATGATGAAGTGCAGCGCAATCCTATGATGAAATGCAGTATAATGTCATGATGAAGCACAGTGCCACAGGGGCATGTACTGGAGGTGGCTGCTCAAGTGGTAGTGCAGTGAAAATGCTAGGCTAGCAGGTGAATGTGCAGTGACAGATAGTGCCATGAAGAGGATGAAATTTTTTTTTGATTTTCAACTTTATATTTTTTATTGAATTTTGAATATTTGATTTTTTTTTTTTTGGTTTTTTTTGTTTTTTTTTTTTTGTTGATATTTTTTGATTTTTTGATTTTTTTTTTTAATTTGGATTTTTGAATTTTTTCAACACATTTGAACTTTGAATTTTTCGAATTTTGAATTTATGATTTTGAATTTTTGTTCCTTCTGAATTTTGAACTTTTGATTTGTTTTATTTTTCTTGAACTATGAGTTAATGACACTTTTTTTTTTTTTATTGAAGTTCAGATTTATTTATTTATTTATTTATTTTCGGATTTTGAGTTTTCTCCTTTTTTGGAATTTAGAATTAATGATTTTTTTTAAAATTTTTGACTTATTTGAATTTTGAACTTCCACTTTTTTTTTGAATTTTGACTTTTTTTTTTTGACCTTTTTACTTTTGATTTTATTTGGACTTTGAATTTCTCATTTCATTTTTTGAATTTTTTTGAATTTTTGTTCTTTTGAATTTTTTTTTATATTTGTTTTTGTTTTTTTTATTGAATTTTGAATCTCTTTTTTTTTTTTTGAACTTTCTTTTTTTTGGATTTTGAATTTCTGATTTTGTTTAGTTTTCAAATTTTAACTTCATCTTTTTCTTTGTTTTTTTTTTCACTAATTATTTTGTTGAAAGGGGTGATCCTTGACATATGTAAACCAATGGGGTAGGTAGATAGGGGTCTACCTATTAAGTTGGGTTATTGGAAACCAAGGCCCATTGGATTTAAGATAGAATATGGATATGGACATCCAATAAAATCTGGGTTTTTGAACCCCATATGTAAAGTCTAGAGATGGGTTGGGAGTTTATTCAAACCAACAACGGCTCACACAGGCCCTTTTTCTGAATGAACATATGGGTACAAATGGGTACCCTCATGTTAAATCAAAAGGTAGAGCGGGTATAGGCTATAAGCAAAGTAGGATTAGGGGAAACCTTCCTAAACTGCTGCTTATAGACTATATCACAACCTAAACTATATGCATATGCTGGGGTAATGCAAGGTGTTCCTAAGGTGGTTGGGGGACACTCGGCCATATATGCGACTCCCAAAATTGGACGATTGGCGCAAGTAGGAGAAACTGAATCCGTTTCTACGGGTACAACCCATAAGGCGTGATCCAGCTGAACTCCACAGATCAGAAAGCCCCTGACACTGAAGATACGTATCAAACAGCCGTAGGCCCCAAGGTTCCAACAAAGGTTTGAGGTGGGAATTAACCTAAAATTCAAGAATTGATATTAAGGGAGAAGGGATCATCCCAATAAATAAAAAATTAGGCCAAAGAATAAGTTTAGGTAAAGGATTTGTTTTGGTTTTCCTAAAGGGGTTGGACCCAGGGGTTCCCCACCGAGGTCCCCAAAGGTTAAACCAAAATTTAAACCCCTTTCCTCCCTTTAATTTCTAAAGTTTGTTCAAACAAGGTCCAATAGGGTTTAAAAATTTTATTTTTGGGGGTCGCCCCTTTTGGGGAATTAGGATCCCGGAATAAACCCAAAAATTGGGGGTCCGGCCAAATTTTAGTTTCAGGTGGTATTCCAATTTTTGGTTGGGGGAAGGGGTTAGGAAGGACCTCCTCCAGATTTGGTTAACCACTATTAGGTTAAGCCAAACCATTTAAAATCCCTTTTTTAAAATTTTTTTAATTTTTGTTTTTGTAATGTTTTTGAAAATTTTTTATCTTTAGTTGGGGTCGAACCCTGGTTTGGGCTGCCTACTTATCCGGTTAGTCGGAATCAGACCCTAATAGTAGTTCGGGGTCCGTGACTGTTTTTATACTCGTTTCGGAGTGTGGTCACTTCCAACTCGTGTTTGAGTTGGGAGGATGTGGAATTGAGATTTATGAATCTCACTCCGGGATTTGGTTACGCAGCTAGGTGCTCATGGGGAAGCGCTAGGGGGCGTTCATTTATTAGGGTAGGTCCTTTTTTAATTTTGTGGGTTTTTTGAATGTTTTTGTTGTTTTGTATGTTTTTGATTTTTTTTGTATTTTTTAACTAACAGGGTAGGCAAGTTGTTTAGGGTTGAATCCACCTATGTGCCCGAGGTAGGCAAAAAGAAAGAATAAGCTACGGCCTAAACCTATGATTTATACATACACATGCATCTACAATGTGTACATTTCAATAAATAATACTCATGAATTAAATTACAAAAAGTAATTGGCTAAAAGAGTGAGATCGTAGAGGGCCAAGGTAAAGCTATTGTGCTAAGGTCCATTGACCATTGATGAATTGATCTGACAAATTGATCAATTGGCTTTAGCTCAATATCCGAACCTATGGTTTTAGATATGGCAAATTCACAAGATTCAAAGAGACTAAAGGGGCCACACTACAACAAATGTATAAAAAAAAAATCAAGGATTGTTATGGTAGAACTTGACTTAGGATAGGCCTGGTTCGGCCATAACATTCCTCTGTTTATGGACTATACCTCCCTTCCCAATGGTTTCTCTCAGACCAAACGAATGCAGGAAGGAGCATCATCATTGTGGTTTAGAAATAAAAACAGATTTCAAATCTCCATTAAAATTATGGTTTTATATAAAACCAGACTTCAAATCACATTGAAAATTCTGGTTTTATATAAAACCAAACTTCATTACAGCCACACTACTCCCAGATTTGAACCAGTTAAACCCCATTCATAAACTTGATTTTAAGCTCTACCAAACATGGACGGAAACAAACCACAAGAAGAAACTAACCATATAGGAATCAATAAAAATAAAATGATAACAGTGAGCATAGGGAGGAGATTACCTGAGAAATGATGAGCTATTGGGCTGGAAATGGATTGGATTTGATGAAATGAGCTACTGACCGGAGAGAGCACTGGTGGTGGATCAAATCTAGCCTGAGGGGATGATCAGTGGTGAGATCCTCTTGCTTCTGGAGAGATCAAGAACTGACGATGGAGAGCTGCTGGCCGAAGCTAATGCTGAAGTTCACTGGAGCTACGGTTGGTGTGAGCTGAGGTGATGGTGGAGCTACTGTCACCGGTGTTGGGTTGCAATCACCATAGATGAGTAACTGCCGCCGATTGCTTGTTTGGAGCTGATGGCATGGTGAGAGAGGACTGGAGCTGATGGCATGGTGAGAGAGGACTTGGAAGGATCAAAGTTCACTGGGGAAGACAATCGGAGAAGATGGAGATGATCGGATTCGAAGTTAGCCGGCTTCGCCGGAGACAATGGTGATCGGAGCTGCGAGCTGATGGTGCGGGCTGATCTTCTACAGACCAAGAGATGGGAGTTACCACCGTGGTTGTGGCTGACGACGAGCTGGTCGAAGTGTGGTGATAGGTGATGGAGGAATCAACAGTGGAGATCCGGAATTCTAGATCTAGAATTTTGGATCCAGAGATCTAGATCTGAAGAGATTTGGGGTGAGTATGACAATAAATCAGATCTAGCTGAAATAAGGGAAGAAGCAAGGGATCCGGCGATGATGGTGGAGCTGCTGATCGGAGGAGAAATGAAGCTCGCCGGAGACAATGCTGGCCGAAGGTGTTGGATCTGCGCTAATTACTTGGTCGGGACTGAGTTTAGATGGGAACTAAAGAACAGATGAGAGGGTTCCGGCAGCAATGGGAGTTGTAGGCATTGAAGACGACGATGGTGAAGGCGGTAGGCTGCTGCTGGGCGCTGCAACTGATGAAGCTCGTCGAAGCTTTATAGTGCCGGTAACGGAGGTGAGATGGAAGGGCAAAAATCCATGGTGCTTCACTGTTATCACAGAAAAAAGAAGAAGAAAGGGAAACAGAAGAATCGGGGAAAAGAAAAGGAAAAAAAGGGAAGAGAGGGAGAGCTGAACAAGCTCGGTTGTGACCGGAGCTTTCAATGCCGGCGAGGGTGTGCGAGATTGGACTGGACAGCGGCTGGGATTGAGATGCTTGGCCGAATCAGGTGCTGCTACCGCAATGGTGTGATCTCGCCGGAGGAGAAAACTGATTCAGCCTTGGTTGATGTAGAAGTCGCCGGAGGTGGCTGCTCAAGTGTGGCGAAGGGGGATCTGGGGAAGAAGGGAAGAGAGGGGACAGCTGTCCTCGTTTCACCGAATGAGATTGGGAGAGAAGGAAACAAGGGAGGTGATGCTTTCAACCGAATGAGATTTTCCATTTTCAAACCCTATTCCAAGCTTATATGAAGATGGGTATGGGCCTTGGGCTCTAGAAGACCCTGGATTTGAATTTGGGGTTTGATCTTTAAAGATGGATTTGAGTTTTAAACATGGACTAAGGTTTGGACACTTGGGTTTTGGGGCTTGGGTTTTGAACACTGGAGAATGGGCCGTTAAGTATGGAGCGGGTTTGGGTTTGGGGAACTCTTGAGCAGCGGATCTCTCTCTCTCTAAACTCTTTCTTTCTATCTCAAGACTCACAACGCTCGCACAAGAAAACGAAATTAAATTAAATTGAATTAAAATATACAAAAATAAAATAAAATAATAAAAATAAAGTTTTAAGAGTGTAAAAATTGGGTATTTTACAGTGCCCTCGAACTTGGACTCTTGTTTAGTTTAGGCTTGGGAGCAATCTTTGTAATTATCGCAAGTTGGACTAAGGGGTGCCCCCACTTCAGCAGAATGTTTGCCAGCTAGCACTTAAGAATTAAGATCCTGGTTCAGCTCGCGCTGCCCCTCTACTTTTATAGATGGTGATATCACAGTCCTGATACCATCTTAACTAACATACGACCCAGATCTCAGCCATTGGCTTGGGGGACCATGTTGACCTCATCAGATCTTCCCTCATTTGTCATCTCTTCCAACCACTGGCAAGTTGCCAATACCTGCTTTTTAGATGAAGAAAAAGCGATTTCATCCATCTACTATCTTTCATTTTCAATCAAAAAAGGTACTACATTTTGTCAAGATATATAAAATATCAAATAAATGAAAAATCTGTTCAAAATTAATTACATAACAGGATTTAGGAATTGGGAGACTTTCCTAATCCTGAATGGGAATATATGAAGTAAATGGCCCACAAAACAAAGCAGTCATACCAAATACTTTTAATTTCTGTCTGTGAATTTACCAAGGAATTACCTACTTTCCAGTGATGAGATAATATTATAATGATAGAGAAAAAGCTGCTCACCTCTTGGTTATTCCAGGATTAGGAGAAGTGTATCCTTGAGAGAAAGAGGACACGGATTCGAGTCTTGAAGGGTGGGACATTAGGAATTGAGGGATTTTCCTAGTCTCAATCAGGAATTCACGTTAAAGAAAGTAAATGGCCCACAAAACAAAGCAGTCGTACCAAGTATTTTAATTTTGGCCTGAATTTAAGATGAGATAACCAACTTTACAGTGATGGAGATAATATTATAATTCAATAAAAGACAGGTGCAAGTTTACGATTATTTAAGTGGTGGGGGGAGGAGAGGACTCTGGAGTCTTAACGGTGACAATTGAGAAATTCCCGATCTACTAACATAATAACAAGGTTCTACTAACATAATAACAAGGTTTAAGATGTTTTAATCTGTGTTGTCAGAATCGGACCAAACCGGTCGGTCGAACTAGAACCGGCCCTTTCGACAGTTCCCAAAATCCTCAAAATCGATATTCTTTAATAATCATCCATAATCAATCAGAAGCGGTCAAAACCGACTAAAACTGATAGAACTGGTCAAAACTAACCAGAATTAGAGAAAAATTAAGAAAAAATGAAAAAAATAATAATTTTTTTTTACAAAAAATACACCGTCGAACTAGACCGATTGAACCGGTCAAACCGGTGGAACTGGCCACTCTACCGGTTCGATGCCTGATCCGGTTCTGACAACACTGGTTTTAATTCGTTCGGTTAATAATTTTTTTCTACATGCGAATGTTAACTAATTTAATTATAAGGATTAATGAATCTTAATCACAATTAATAAAAACTAAATTTGACTTATGGGTACTATTGAATATGATCTCAAGGCCAATGATCAAGCATCAACTAAAGAGGCATTGAACTCGTAAAGCCCTTTAGGTATCCTTTTAGCTCTGATGAAAAAGTTTTCAATCCTTAAAGTTAAAATTTTAAATTTATATTTTTTTCTAAGAATTAAGATTAGATTATTTAATCCTAAAAGTTATTGAATTCTAATCATAATTAATAAAATTAAAAGAAACGTGTTAACTTGCGAGTTTAATTAAATTTTCAATCACGATCAAATATAATTCAAACTATACATAGATAAATGAGATGCAAAAATTTATTAATAGCAACTGCCCGTCAAAACAAAGTAGCGGGTGAGGGAGGGAAAATCCACTCACTCTGACGTGTGTACAAGGTTAGTTCTTGGAGTGAGCAGTGTTAGGCAGTACACCAATACCAAAACCCCATCCCACCTAAATTAATAAACCCGACTAACCATTTGTTTTAATGGAAAACCTGCCTAGTAGCGAAAAATGTCGGTCTATCTTCCTTTCCTACCTTCACATCATGTGCTGGGTGAGGATGTCTATTCCTCCATTATAAAAATAAGAGAGAGTCCGTCTGTTACTTACATGTACGTTTTTTTTTTTCGATGGGATATGTTCTGTACATCAATTTTCAACATTTTACCTAAGTTAAAAGACTTCGTATCATTTTTTGAGTCAATTACTGAGAAATAATGTAGTCTTTTGAACGGTCACACGAACTGTGGTTATTAGTAGAGAGTAAAAATCTCTTTTACACCTATGTTTGGTTGTCGAGAAAATAAGTAAAAACATGGAAAAGAAAAGAAAATTAGACAAAAAACAACTAAAAATTGTATTAAAAATCTAAAATTTTCTTTTCTTTTCCATGTTTGCATCAATTTTCTCGGCAACCAAACATAGCATAAGTGTCATTCTTCGAATCTGATTTCATTATCAGTAGATAGTAACAGTCCTCAATTAATTAATAAAATCATAAATGCAATAGTTTTTAGGATTAATGCTTATTTTCATGGACTTTGCTACTGAGACAGGCCCACAAAGGGCCGAGACCACATTGTGAACGCACATGTGATATAAGTGGATTTCAAAATTTTCATAAATCTAGTTTTATATTTTTGAGATCCGTTTATCACATGTGCAGTCTCGGTGTGGTCTCGACCTTTTACGGTCTCACTAGGATTTTCCTATTTTCATTCTCCAAATTTTATTCGATTATAAATAAATAGTAATCTACATTTTTTTGGTTAGAATACTAATGGGAAATAGCAATCTAATTAGCTACATTAATTATTGGGTTTCATAGGTGCATAATTATTAGGGTTCATACGTGGGAACCTGAGCTTAAGTTCGTACTGGGGTGAATCGAGATATATTGTGAACATGAACTTCTGTTCATATTCAAGCCCAATTAGAAACCAGCAGTAATAAATAAACTAATACTGGTTTTACAAAAAAAAAAAATTAATAATGGGTTCTCAAAGTCAAAATGAGAGAGAGGGTCCGACCGACGCACTTGGGTGTCCTATAGCAAAGATGTGATTCCTTTCAGCTTTCCTCGTTATAAGAAGACTGGTTTTGCTAACGTTAACAGAGGGCGGAGAGGTGGCACAAACAGTGGGCACTTAATCATTTCCAATTTTCCAGTTTAATTATATCAGCAGATCAGAGCATATTGGGAATAAAGTTTAATTCTGTTGAGCTGTATATCTCTGCAGTTCTTGGCAGTTTTTCTTTCTTAATTCAACTCTCTCTCTCCTCACTGGCCCATCAGATGAGATCATAAATCTCAGTTGTTATTTTGTTTCTTTACAATCTCTCTCTCTCCTCTCCTCTCCTCTCCTCATCGATTCGGTGACCAAACATGAAAAAAGTGAATTAGTTGGTGTGGAATATCTGTGTGTTTTTTTTCTCTTATTGAAGGTGGGAGATTCTAATCAGTTCGAGAAATCATGAGTAATCTCCATTTATGGCGGAGAATCATTGCTTTTGTTCTTCTTCTGGTTCGATCTTTTGGGCTGAACACAGATGGGATTCTCTTGCTTTCCTTTAAGTACTCTGTTCTCAGTGACCCTTTATCGGTGTTAGCGAGCTGGAACTACGAAGATGCGACGCCATGTTCATGGAAGGGAGTTCTGTGTACCGGAATCTGGAACCCCGTCACGGCCGATACGTCTCGGGTTATTAGCTTAGTTCTCCCAAACAGTCAGCTTCTGGGCTCAATTCCAGCAGACTTGGGCATGATTGAACACCTTCGTCATCTCGATCTCTCCAATAATTCCCTTAATGGGACTCTCCCTAGAACACTCTTCAACGCGTTTGAGCTTCGGGTGCTCTCTCTCTCCAACAACGTGATCTCCGGCGGGTTGCCGGAGTTCGTCGGAGGGCTGAAGAGTCTTGAATTTCTTAACCTCTCTAGTAATGCCTTCGCGGGAAATGTCCCTGAGAATCTGACTGCTCTTCAGAATCTCACTGTTCTCTCTTTGAGCAACAATTACTTCTCTGGTCGCGTTCCGAGTGGGTTTGAAGCGGTACAAGTTTTGGATCTATCGTCAAATTTGATTAACGGGTCGTTGCCTCTGGATTTCGGTGGAGATAATCTCCGTTACTTGAATCTCTCCTTCAACAGTCTCTCTGGTGGAATCTCGCCAGAATTCGCGAAGCGAATTCCGGCCAATGCTACACTTGATCTCTCGTTCAACAATCTAACAGGAGAAATCCCAGAATCAGGAGCACTTTTTAATCAAAAAACGGAATCTTTCGCTGGAAATCCAGATCTGTGCGGGAAATCACTCAAGAGCCCATGTTCAATATCTACTACGCTCAACACCTCTGCAATTACGTCTCCTCCAGCGATTGCAGTCATACCCAAAACCATAGACTCAACCCCTGGAACGGCGAATAGGACTCAACAGCAGAGTCAAAGCGGACTGAGACCAGGAGCAATAGCAGGAATAGTCGTTGGGGATTTGGCGGGAATTGGGATTCTCGCCATTTTAATCTTATACGTGTACCAACTAAAGAAGAAAAAGAAGAAGGTGGGCAATTCAGGAATCGCAGAGAAGAAAGAAGAGAAGGGGTCGAGAGAGAAGTGGTTGAAGGCGTCGGATTCGAGAGAACTGACCGTGTGGTCGTGTTTGAGAAACAAAGGCCGAAACGAGGGAGAGACGTCAGAGACGACGAGTTCGGAGACTGAGGTAGACGAGGAACAAGTGGTTTCCGAGCAGAAGCAACCACAGAACAGAGGGTCTCTTGTGACGGTGGACGGAGAAACGGAGCTGGAGCTCGAGAATTTGCTCAAAGCTTCGGCGTATATTCTGGGAGCGACTGGTTCGAGTATCGTGTACAAGGCTGTGCTTGAAGATGGGACGACGCTTGCGGTTCGGAGAATGGGAGAGAGTGGTGTTGAGAGGTTTAGGGATTTTGAGAACCAGGTCCGGATCCTTGCTAAATTGCGCCACCCTAATCTGGTTCGAATTCGTGGGTTTTACTGGGGAGACGACGAGAAGCTCGTCATCTACGAATATGTCCCTAATGGCAGCCTCGCCAACGCCAGTTACAGTAAGCTCTCTCTGCCTCTTCCTTTTTCGTGCACACACTAAGCCGCCCTTCCACCTGCCAAGAACTCGGGTTAAGTTTTTTTTACCCTATGGTTAAAAAAAATTTCCCTAAAACTACGGGTACATGGGTGATCCCTATGATGAGTGAATCTTAATCATAGGTAAAGTCAGGTAAAAGAGGGTCACATGGCAAGGAAATGGGAGCCCGAGATGTCCCTCCTCGCATCACCGATCGAGGAGGTTATTATTTTCCTTTTCCTTAACAAAATTTTATTATTTTAATATTTTCTTTGAAAAAGAAAAAAAACTGGGGTAAATAGAATTAGATGGTGTAACTAGAACATATCAGATAACCCATAGGAACCAAATCCTCTAAGAATTTAATTGGATTTGGCAAATTCGGTTATGTCACTAAGGTTGCCACGTGTCTCTTTTGACACCATTAATTTTGGTTAAGAATCACTCACCCCTAAGTTTTACTGAGCAATAGTTTGCTCCACGGGCAAGGAGCGAACTACTTGCCCGAACTATTGCTCCTCGCTCTCACAAAACTGCCCCGCCTTGACTCAGGTTAATTTCTAGCCTTGAAGTTAACTATTTTTTATCTTATTTTTTAAAAAAAAAAGGGTAGATGGGTGAACCTTAGGGGTTAGTGAGCCTTAACCACAGTTAAGGAGAATTTAAAGAGGGACACATGGCATGAAATGGAGACCCAAGACGCCCCAATTTGCGTCACCTACCGAGGAGGTGAATATTTTCCGGTTTTACTAACCAAAATCCAGTCACATATACTAGCTATTCACATGCGTTTCCTAACGACATTTTGAGCCAACCACTTAAATTTTAGATTTTTTGTTTTTATTTGATTTTTGTTTTGTTTTGTGAATGAGGTAAAGTAACAACTAAACATAAACAGTCAAACTTAAGGTTAGGTTAAGGTGTCATGAGATAAATCCACTCAAAAACTCAAAAGAGAGAGCTGTGCTGACATTTCTCACCATAAATGTTATTGTCTTATGTTATTGTCTTAGACGTGTTTTGAAATGAGTTAGATGTTTTTTTTTGAAAGCATCTAAATCTAAAGTCAATTGTCTGTGCGTCGTCTGTTCCCGGTTTGTCCACGGAGCCTGATAGTGAAATCCCAACGGAGAACAAATAATACGCCAACGTATTGTGCATGTGTCAATTCTGTGGATACTACTCTGAGTCTTCCCTTTTCTGCTAAAGTGCGCTTATAGTAGCTTCTGTTCAGTCGGAGTCTAGACACATTAATATTTGCTACATGTTCCGAGTCCGGAACCTGTTCAATACCGAGTTCATCCACTTTCACATACAAAAAGCCCTTTAAGAGCATTCCTAACAGGCTCACCAAAATAACTTTTAGGTTATCTTGAGGAGGCAAATCATTAAAAAGTGTAAAAAACGTCTCCACCAACCTCATGAGATTGCTGATTTTTGTTTGGTGAGTGAACAATACTCACCAAGGTTGGTGAGTACCATACACTCACCAAAATAATAAAAAAAATATTTTCTCTCTTCCTTTCTTTTTCGTTTCTCCACGCAATCCCTCTTCTTTCCGGTGTTTTCTTGCATTTTTCCATACAAGGTGTTCTTCTCACAACCAAGAACTAAAACCAAGCTTATCGTCTCACTCTGATGTCGGCCATCCCACATAGTCGTTGTCGTAAGTACCACTCTCTCTCTCTGGTTTGGCTGAGAATTGAGATTAATGGTGGAAAAAAGAATATTTAAATAGAATAGTGAAAATGGATAGTTGAATTTGTGAGACTGCTGGAGTGCTTTAAAAAAGTTGATAGCCAAAATAATGAAATGTAGCTTTTTGTTATTTTGGCGAGTAAAATTTGGTGAGACCGTTAGGAATGCTCCAACTGCCCGGAAACCCTTAAGAGTTAATTTTAATCCTTAAAAAAAATTATTCTAATAACTAGGGTTAAATATATTAATCTTAATGAAGGGGTGTTAATGGGCCCGGTTTGGGCCAGACTTTTTTGTATTTTTTAATAGACTTGCCGTCCGGCATATTTACAAGGGGGTTTGGACCCGGTGTTAAAAGAGATATGTGTTGCCTTCGTTAGTGGGTCGGGATTGGGATAGGAGCCAAAACTCAGATGTTCCACAACACGTAGTTAACGGCGCACGTTAGTATTCTCGTTACCCCTCCTTAACGCTTCCTTGATAACTTATTTCTTTGGAAAAAAAAATTTCAGAAAAGATGGGGTCGTCTCCGTGCCATCTACCATGGGAAGTTCGGCTTAAGATAGCGAGAGGAGTGGCTCGTGGGCTAACGTACCTCCACGAGAAGAAACACGTGCACGGGAACCTCAAACCAAGCAACATCCTCTTGGGTTCCGACATGGAACCGAGAATCGGCGATTTCGGGCTCAGAAGACTCTTATGGGGTGACAACAGCTACAAAGTTGGCGACTCGGCCCGATATTTCGGAAGCAAGAGATCTACAGCCTCTCGTGACAGTGTACATGATCTCCCAACAGCTGCCACCCCCAGCCCCAGCTCTATAGCGTACGCATCTCCTTATCATGCGCCCGAGTCGCTCAAAAACCTCAAGCCTAACCCCAAGTGGGACGTCTACTCGTTTGGGGTGGTTTTGCTTGAGCTGTTGACCGGTAAGTTATTCTCGGACGATGAGTTGGGTCAGTGGAATACCGGGTTCGGGGTGGAAGAGAAGACCCGGGTTTTGAGAATGGCTGATCTGGCAATTCGAGCTGACGTGGAAGACAGAGAGGATGCCTTGCTGGCATGCTTTAAATTAGGGTTCATCTGTGCATCTATGGTCCCACACAAGAGACCGACCATGAAAGAAGTCCTTCAAGTCCTTGAAAAGATCCCATGCTCTTCCTACTATTATGATAAGTAATGATGTATTGCCCCCACGAAAGCCTCTTTGGATTTCGTTCTCTTAACTCTCTAACCTTTTTAATCAGAGAAGGGATGTCTGATGAGAGAGCGCTGTATGTATGATTGACTAATTGATTGTTATTTATATAAGATGCTTTTTACGGTGATGAGTGTACAAGTTCAAAGAGTTTCATTGATTTGATGATGTTGTGCGGCTCTTATTTGCTCTACGAACTTTGACTTGGCCTTTATCTGTTATGTTTATTTATAGTAGATTCACCCTTTAAAACCAAAATTCAAAGTTGGTAAGGTTTGAAGAATATGTGTTGATGTTGAGCTGTATGGAAAAGGAGTTGTACGTACGCATATCTATAGCATCAGATTTCGTGGGTCTTTACCTGCTTTCCCTATCCACACCGAAAGTGTAGTTACGGGTTCTAGGATTACAACATCATCTACGGATTATCATCCCTAGAGGTCGTCACGTGTCTTCTTTGACACCTCTTAACCGTGGGTAAGGTTCACCCACCCTTAGGGTTCATCCACCTATCTTTGTTTTTTTTTTTTAATATTAATTTTTTTTTATATTAAAAAACTGTTTTTAATATTAAAAAAACTCTAAAAACAGTTTTTTAATTTTAAAAAAGAATTAATATTTTTTTAAAAAAACCAAAGATGGGTGGGTGAACCTTACCTACGGTTAAGGGGTGTCAAACGAGACTCGTGGCAACCTCTAGGGGTGATAACTAGATTTGCCAAATCAGTTATGACCGTAGAGGATTTGACTCCTTCACTATTTTACCACGTGTGATGCATGTGAGTCTACAGGACCTATGAGTTTTGACTCCTTTCACTATTTCATCACGTGTGATGCATGTGAGTGTCCAGTGCCTATGAGTAAAAAATAATCGACGAAATGAAAGGGTTGAAAAGCACGAAATCAATGAAAGTGAGAATCAACACATTAAATGAAAAATAATCGAATGTAGACCAATCTTCCACTCTTGTCGGCGATGATATGCATTGCGATATTGCTCTATTCATAGTTGCCTTTGTGTTCAGTACTCAATTGAGACCAACATCAATAATGCCCTCTAATTGTAGATCGGTCACGATCATGTTAAACGGCATCCTTGTGAATGTTCTGCCATTAAACTCGTAGTACTGTGGCCTACAATTCTTGGTTGTTTGTTACCTCTATTAGTCATCTTACATAATCCGTGAAGCATAGAATTCATGCTTTGCACCTTTTGTTCTTGAATGCTTCCATCATTTAAGTTATTTTGTGTATATTTGAATAAATATGTAACCAACTGAAATAAAATATTATCAAAACTATAGATATATAATGCAATCTCATTAAACTTCAATAATTGAATCTATAATTAAATGGCATCCTTGAAGGGTTCCGTCATTAAGGTCATAACATTGAGGCACACAATTCTTAGTTGTTGGCTATCTTCATTAGTCATTCTCTGTAACCTGTGAAGCATAGAATTCATGCTTTGCACCCTTCAATCTTGAATCTCTCCATCATTTAAATTATTTAATGTGTATATTTAAATAAATATATAATCATATGAAATAAAATTTATGTTTTGATTCCGTAGCCAAATGCCCGGTCGGCTAATCACCACATAGTCGTGGTGATTAGCTCTACTAATCAGAGGGCGTTTGCAAGATTTAGGTGGACGTTAAGGAGGGTGTACCAACAACAGACACCATTAATATGTGGCCAAAATTCAAGGGGTCAGATCAACAAATCAATGGTCCCACCTAATCTAAAACACAGATTCTAATCTACTAGATTCGGTCATCTAATAGGGGGCAGTGATTAGTAGCGGACTAAAGGACAACCATGTCCAAATGTGTCCCTGTTAATTCACTTTTAATTATGGTTAATCTTAACTACATCAATACTAATGTTTTTTTTTTGGGTCTAAAAACCAAGGTTGGATGGGAGCCACCCATTAATAGTAATGGAACTTTGCCCAAAGTTTCCCCCCCATGAAATGAGTTACCACCCCTTGATCACTTATACTAACCCAAATATCTTACTGTATTTTCCAACTGAAATTATATATTGCTATCAAAATTGCTTTGTACATATATAATAGATCTAAGAAGACATGATCTCAGACAAATACTTGACATGTGCCTCCTCTTCCAGACCTTCACAAGGAAAACGAAAATCAAGATTTACTTTATATGGGAGCTACAAGCAACCCTACGGGTGAGTGAATCTAACTATGATTAAGTTTAGCTAAATTAATAGTAATATATTTTTTGTCTAAAAATCAACGTTGAATGGATGAACTCTAAAGGTGAGTAAATGTTAACCATAGTTAGTGGGTGTTAAAAAAAGTGGGTGTGGACCAATGATGACCGAGCAGTCCACTACATACTGGAATGCATCATACCGGAATGCATGGTTCGTTAAACATTTTCCATCTAATATATATGAGCAATAATTAGCCGACTGGGCATTCAGCCAAGTAGCCAAATGCCACTCCGCGCGTCCCTTTTAACCCTTCTTTTAATTGAGGTTAAATTTAATCAAAATTAACATTTTTGAATGTGTGGTCCGTTAAGCACCGAGTAGCAGACTGGAGGTCACAGGAGCTTTATTATCTTAGTGGGCGCATTAGAATTTAGAGGTCTATAATATGTATGTCATTGCCTCATGGATTGGGTGCGGAACAGGTTAGTATTAATGGGAGTGAAATTCAAATACTTTTTCCTTAGATAATGTATGGAAAATAATTACCTCCTCGGTCGGTGACGCGAGGAGGGCATTTTCTTGCCACGTGTCCCTCTTCTAATCTCATTTAACTGTGGTTAAGATTCATCCACCCTCAGGTTCACCTATCAATCTTTTGTTTTGTAAAAAATAAAATAAAATAAACCAAAGGGTTAAAAATAACTAACCCAAGTTAATGGGAACTGAAGGGTCAGCAATGTGAGAGTGAGAAGTAATAGTTTGCACCAAGTTCGAAATACCATTTGTACAAATAAGAATTTCCTTCCTTACATGATTTCTTCTTCATGTAGATACATATAGGATCTATGGGGCAATTACATAGAAGTGCATTTTGTGCAACAATCCTTCCTATCCCTTATTATCTAATAGAAAAAGATCCTATGATCCTGAACCAATCTTACTTGGTATCGCAAATCCTAAATTTATCTATGAAGAACGGATCTAATTGTATTAGTGTCTATAATTGATTTCTTCTGTGTAATATTAATTGATAGTGCTTCATTCGTTAATAGGGCGAACTATTGCTCATATTGTATATGAGATATTCGGATTTGATATCCGGTGGATAAAGATTATAGGATCCGTAAATGATAGGATTCAGATTGAATTGCTTCAAGCCCAACCCTCAACAAAATGTAGATTTTAAAATACTCGCCTACTCTCAGCAAGAAGGTTCTCTTAATAGAGAAAGTGAGCCAAATTGAATCCATAACTCTCCCTGGTACCATTCATCTGTAACCCACAATCCGCTCTAAAGATAACTCCACTATATTTTCTTCAATGGATTTCCTGAAAGCAATCTTCACAGACCATCTAAAGGCTAGAGCCCTCAAATGTTGAGAAAACTCATACATCGGCATTTCATCCCCTAAAGAAGCATGAGCCGAAGAATACTACGGTAGTTAGTTCTTTTAACTAAACAATTTTTTTTCTAATATATTATTCGAACAATCTATTCTAAGCAGTGAAGAATTTTTTTACAATATCTTGCAATTTAATCTCTAGCAACTTCAAAGAATTTGAAGATCAAAATAAATCAAACAAATTTCAGAAAAGAGATGTATAAGAAATTAACTTACAGCCAGCATAAACAGTAGCGGCAAAGAAAGTGGCAGCAGGGTTCAGAAGCAAGTGGCTAGGGCTGTATTCGGGCCAGGCTTGACCTGGCTTGGCCAAGCCCAGCTCGGCTTGAATAGTTTTGATCGAAGCCCGAATTCAAAATCTCGGCTTGAAGCTCGGCTCGGCCCGAATTGATTCAAGCTCAAGCCGGGCTTGGCTTGGCTCGAGCTCGGCTTGAATTTTTTTAAAAAAATAATAATATTTTATATTATTTATATATATAATAATAATATATAAATGATATTTTTATTTGTTTTTTTAATAATATTCGAGCCCAGGCCGAACCGAACCTAAATCGAGCCAGGCTGAGCCGCACAGGGGTTGGCCCGAGCTCGGCTTGAATTAGATTTCGGGCTTTTTTTTTTAGGCTTGGCTTGGCTTAAATTAGCTTTCGGGCCGAGCCGAGCCAAGTCGCACCAACGGGCCAATCAGGCTTTGTGCAGCCCTACAAGTGGCGACAGTAAATGGTGACAATAGGCGGCGACAACAAGTGGAGGATGGAAGCATCAGGGGTGGCAATGGGAGGTGGATGAAAATGGAGGAACCCAACTCAAAAATGCATATACAAAGTGAGTGGGTGTGAGAGGAGATGAACTGAATCGTCCTGGGCTATAAATGAATTGGGTTAGTTATGGTTTGTATTAGTTTAATACCTTTAAATAACTACTTTCATATAGTATAGGAGGGTTACATAGAAGTGGGATATTATAGTTATTAAAGGGAAAATCTCAATCAACGCTTTACCCTCATTATAATAGTAAATTAGATTAGGGGGGAATATAGCAGTGGGGTATCATGGTCATTAAATGAAAAATATCAATCAACGCCTCTATTATCATTCTCTCATTAAAATAATAGTAGATAGTAAATAAGGATAATTGTTTTGTAAACAAGGCTGTTATGGGCCAGAATTGGTTAAGGACGATTTTAAATGAGCCAGAGTCTTACCCTTTTTTAGTAGTCAATCTGTATTATTAATAGGAATAGGCTCAGGGTCAACCCATCCCTACTAAAAAAATATATTATATCATACATATTAGATATAACTTTTAATGACATTTTTATTGTGTATATATTAATATGTTATGCGCATAAATATAATAATATATATGTTACATTATATATATACACTATATAATAGTGTGTCTTACTATAACAAAGTATTATTCACACTATTTATAGTCTACACTAGCAGTTTACTTAACAGATATATTATGTGTTTTGTGTGTGTGTATATATATATATATATATACTAGTAAAGGTGTACGTGCTTTGTATGTATTAATTTTTACTAATAACATTTAGAAATTTTTCTTTTTTACGTGAGTGAGATTAATTTCAATAAGTGGTAAAAAAAAAAAACTTGCAGAATGTCTCAATCCGAAAGTGAAGACCTTGAAGGCTCCTAAAGTTTAATATTGGGAAGTTGGAGGAATGGGTCTTACACTTCTTTGTGGTCTTTTTTTTTGGATTCGGGGTGTTCCAACCCTTTGGGTCAGGACTAATCCCCGAGGGTGCGACGTGAGCCCGCAACCCGCCCCACCATGTAAGTCCAGGTAAACCCAAGCCCCAAAGGGGGAGTGAGAAATGAAACCCAGGAATAGGAAAATAAAACTTTTACTTCACACATGCACGGTCATTAAACACAATATCTAGATCACATGTGCTGGATTTACCACTGAATGGACCTGCGTAGCATGATTGGATGTATTGTGCCCATCAGACCTGTGTGTGTTTTTATTTTCAGAAGTACCAAAAGAAATTACCTTCGTGGGAGGGGAGCTGGTGTGATGAACCTAAGTAAGAGACTCTTCGTGCGTAGGAGACATGCATTCGTTGTATGTTAGGTGCATCACCCTATTCAAGTCACATTTTTTTAGGTTTTCAACTCATTTGGCTTACCGTTCTACCTAATTTAAGTCTCTAACATCCTTCAACATGCCACATTATGGCACAACAGCAACCACATTACATAGGGTGATTTTCCAGAATTTGTAAGTAAAGTACATCAAATTTTTTTTTTTTTGTAAACTCAATAACACCACAAGGTGATTACCGAAGGCAAGAAAGGAAACACACACACGCACACCACACATGCAGACAGGGCCGGCCCAAGCCATTTGGAGGCCTAAAGCGAAAATTCTAAATGGGGTTTTTTTTTTTAAAAAAAAATATTATTTTAAAAAAATTAACTATAAATGGGGCATTTTTAATATTCTAAATGGGTCTTTTATTTTTTTTAATATACTAAAAGGGCCTTTTTAATATTATTATTATTATTTTTTTAATGAGGCCAAAAGCAAAGGCTTTGATGGCCTAATTGATGGATCGGCCCTAGGGCTGTCAACGGATCGGATTCGGACCGGATCTGCCTAGATCCGAATCCGATCCGATTAAGAATTTGACTGATCCGAATCCGATCCGTCGGATCATAAAGTAACCGATCCGAATCCGATCCGATTATATATCGTCCAATCCGAATCCGATCCGATCCGAGTAAGGTTATTTTTTTTAAAAAAAAATCTATTTTAATAATAAAAAATCTAATAATACCTTAATTAATACTAATTAATGTTAATTTTTTTAAAAATTAATATTTTATACATAGAAAATCTAAATAATATATTTAAAATAATTAAAAATTATTATTATTATCGGATCGGATTTTAATCGGATTGGATCACCCTATATCCAGATCCGATCCGATCACAATCGGATTCCACCGATCCGATCCGAATCCGATCCGACGGATCACATATAGGGTCCAAAGTCCGGCTAATTGGATCGATCCGGATCATGATCCGGTCCATTGATAGCCCTAATCGGCCCTGCATGCAGACATGCATGCAGACCACAACACACGCAGCCCATATAAGCTAGTACATCAACTTCTCAACCATCTCAATCAACAATAGAGTAAAAATAAACTACATAAACTTTTTTTGAATTATCTACTTGGTGTTTGATAAATAAATTCTTTTATGCACCTATCTTAGATCAATCAAACTCTGCAGGCCTCCCTTTCAAATTGTCATGTTCTCTTAATTACCATGATCTAAACACCTCTTTCAGGATTACAGGCTTGCAGTAACCTTCCTTCAAGATTTTCAAAATATGGTAGTTCCTATTAATATGTTGATAATATTTGAAATCTCTTGTTAATTAATAACTACACTCAGATCTTCCACTCTCTCATCTACTTGTTTCTCTTTTATTTTTAACCACTCTCTCATCTACCTGTTAATAACCACTCTCTCATCTATAAATAAAACAGATCGTCCATTTGTTGTGAGCTACTTCAAGGCTTTATACAAAAGTGTCTACTCCAAATCTTTCTTTGATATACATTAATAGTAAACTTGTTTCTCTTCTTTTCTTTATGGGCACTCACTTGAATGTACATTCGAGCAATTCACAGGTTGATTATGATTTCGATAAGCATATATGGATCATAGAGTAGATCAAAATATCTACTTAATTTGCTAACCAGACCTATATCTAATTTTTTTTTTCTTCTCGGCTGCGAAGCTCAAGAATGAAACCAACAAGTGAGTAGACACTCTCTTTACTATTTGCTTGCCACTCAACTCATAAAGAACAAACTAGATGATTGAAAGGCATATCCTCTCTCATTAGTACGCTCCAACAGGATATTTCCTCTGTCCCTCTTCCTGAACCTATAGCTAAGTCTGACCCCAACAATCCTACTATTACTACTTCACTACACAAGCATTGCGTGGTTTGAAACAAATCCTTTTCAGTTTTTGAAGAATTTGTATTCTAAATAACAAAAAAATTTACTGCAATAGAGAAAAAGCATACCTTCTCTAAATGAGCGATGACAAATAAGGAAGAAAGAGAATAATCATGACAAATCCTCAATAAGCCTGCAATAGGAAGATGATCAATGGAAGGGAAGCCGGAAGCAATAGAGGGGTCTCCTCTTCTGATCTCTTTAAAGAAGGAGAGAGATAAAAGCTATTGAAGAGGGCACCTAGTGAGAGATGTTTGTATTAATTAGAAAAAGCTTTTCTAATTCTAATCAAATTAGAATTCTAATGAAATACGAAGAGGACACCTTAGTGAGAGACGTTTATGATTACAAAGAATTTTTTTTAAATTTCTAATCAAATTAGAATTAATGACCTAATTAAAGTTTGGTTATACTCTAAGTTATTAATTAAATTAAATAAGCTAAAGGATGTTAGTGAGGTTGGATTTTAAGTTTTGTAAATCCAACCGTATACACAAAACAGCCTCCCTTGATGCGAAACCACCCTAATAAAACCAGAAAACTACGGCTCTTCCTCTCGGTCTCTCTCTTCTGAAATCCCTCCTCTCTCCTCTCATTCTTTCACCCAAAATCTCTCCATCATAATGTCCTCCAACTTAGTCAAGAGCAAATGGGTGTTGACCTGGTTATTTTTGGAGGATCATGTTCTGGACGAGATATCTAGAGAATTTGTGGGATACTGTCAAGTTGGGGGACTCAACGGTTTTGGGTTTGTTCAAGAACCAGAGGGCATCTGACATGAATGTAATGTAGGTTTTTGGATGTCACGAGCCAGACTTCTTGCAAGGAGTGGAATGAAAGGAACAATAGTGACTTTATCACTACAAACTTGGACACCAGTTTTATAGGGCTCATGGTACATAATCAATGTAACTCACAACAAAAAAAGGTGAAACAGTTTACTTCCACTCATTGACAATTGAAAATGAAACCACCAGAACCTCTTCAATTTCTATTATTGTGATAACCTTTTTTAAGAATTTAGATGTTGCCCATCAATTAGCTATAATCAATAGCCCGATTTAATGCAAGTGATCCAAAAAAATAAACAAAATAGTCCAAGTCAGTGCAAAAGCAGGATATCTGAAAACCAGGCAACATGGAGTTTGGGAGACAGAGAGAGGATGAGAGGAGTTTGAGAGAGAGAGAGAGAACGAGAGGATTAAAGGGATTTTAAGAGAAAAAGAGAGAAGAGGAGAGGGATTTCAGTAGAGAGAATGAGATGAGAGGGATTTAGAGAGAGAAACGAGAGGGCACGATTTCAGTAGAGAGAATGAGAGGAGGATTTAGAGAGAGAGACGAGAGGGCATGATTTTAGTAGAGAGAATGAGAGGAGGATTTACAGAGAGAAACGAGAGGAGAGGGAGTTTGGAGATCGAGTGGAGAGAGAAAACGAGAGGAAGCCCCGTGGTTTTATTAGGATGGTTTTACATTAAGAGATGCTGGGTATACGGTTGGATTTACATGAGTTATGGATTTACATGAGTTATCTATACTACTAGTATATAGCATTTGGTATCTACGTGACACCCCTCACAATCTCCTATTTGAGTTCCAAGTTGTTGCCAAGTGTTACCTATATTTATTTCCCTCCCATTAATGGTTGCACAAACGGTTGCTACTCTTTCATATTCTCAAATTCATGTCTTTAGGTCTTCTAAACATTCATGTTCTATGCAACTTTCCAAAACACTCCCAAACCATTCCTGTCTCTACATCTTCCAAACATAACATCATCCCTTTATATATTTGGTCTCTATGTCTTCCAAACATAACATCGTCCCTTTGCCCCAAGCAACCTCCATTTCTTTACTTTTATCCTTCTATAAAAGCACGCAAACAGCAGCGGAAGCAATTGGCATCATCAGAAAAATACTTGAAGCAATCAACTTCACGAAATGTAAGCAAAGTGCACACCTCCATATTCTTCAAATTCCAGAATCATATTTTTTGGAAAACATACAAGAAGCAAACAACATCAGATAAGGAAGAAGTAAAATATCATGTGAGTGGCATTTTCTCTGTTGTGCCGTGTGCGCATCTTTTATATGAAACTTTCTGTTGCTAACCAACACTGAAGCCAGCCTGTTGCAAATTAGAATAGGTGAAGCTTCTTAACCCTACGGAATAAAACAAACCCAAGCTCCCAAAGTTTTTCTCTTACAAAAAAACTCTAAATCATCGAATCAATCTCTAGATCTTTTAAAAAATTGTCAAGATTCAGCAAATTGTTTGTCTATACAGCTGAAAAAAACATCGAGTCAAAACCCCATACAGAACAAAACGAACTCATGCTCCCAAAGATCTTCTCTTATGGAATAAAAAAAACTCTAAATCACCAAATCAATCTCTAGATCTTAAAAAAAAAAAACTGTAATGACTGTAAATTATTTACACTGTCAAAAAAGTCTTCAAACTCTCTACATTACGGTGAACACACTAGAAAACCCCCTAAACCAAAGAATTTATTCCCCTTGGATTCCCATCTCTCAGTTCACTTGGTAACCATGACACATACACCCTTTGCCGGAGCACAAAGGGGTAGATGTTGTCTTCTGAGTTAATGCTGGTAGGGGAGCCCTCTAGCAAGCAATGGAGGTTATCCTAAGTCTATCCAATAGTTAGTTGACAAACACCTCCTATGAAAGAATCGTGGTGGGCCCAGGATGCCAAAGTTTCCATCCTACTCAATGTTTCTACTTGAAGTTTGTTAGCCTCAACCTCTTCTTGCAGTCCCTTCTTAAAGAAAAGTGTCGTGAATAGAGGACGGAGTGTGTGTGTTACATGATAGCTTTTCCACCAAAAATAAATAAATAAAACAGAGGACCGTACGGTCCTCTTGCTAACTGACCACACAATCAATATTCACTAACCCCTAAGGTTAATGATAACCTTATTTTTCAAAAAAAAATATTTTATAATTGATTAAAAATTAATAAGAAGAAAAAAATTATGTTAATTTTTAACCAATTTTTAAAAATTAAGTTTTGATTTATTAACCCCAACTGTTAACATTAAGATTGACACAATATTACAGTATTTTTCCCTTACGGGTGCACTGAATGGACGATCTTGATTAACCAAATTACATATCATGATGATGTATTAGTGTATTTCAGGATCTACGCTTGCACAATTTGTGTCATCTTACTATCATTCAATGGAATATGGTTATCTCTACTGCGCATACAATTGAGTACCTTTAATATCTATTACTTCTTCTACTTATCATTACGCTATTATGATACTCACATGATTGTCGTCAATTGCTGTCAGCTGTGACCTTTTTTTTCTTAAGGTAACAAGTGGGACCTGACTCCATTCTTTTTCCATCACATTTTCTCCTCATACTGCATACAAAAAATTACTGTTGATCTGCTGCTGATCTCGACCATTTCAATTGGGTTAGATTTTCAACCGAAAAAAATGTGAGTTGGATTATTGTTGCACAATCATTTCAGGATGGTGTAATATGCATTGTCCATTCATAATTCTGATTCTACTATATTAAATTTATATCTTCATGCTGATGACATGGTCATTCATGATGGGAAATCGCTACACTTGATACATGTTACAACTTATCTGAGATTTTTTTTCTCTACATCATTTGTTGGAGTTCTTGATTCCAAAAATTCTTAGCTATATCATACTATTAGTTCAACTTTTTTCCCTGCATAATTTGTTGGAAATCTTTATTCAAGGAATACCCATTCCTCAAAATAAAACCCATACCATAAAATTGGATCTAATAGAAGGTTCATCAAAATAAAACTCATACGAATAATAGTTTATACAGTTAAAATTATTATAAACGCATATATTGTATTAGTGTTTCTGAACCATACGTGTTCCTCTTTCTGCTTTTGATTGATTTTAAGATCCTATAAGTCTCTGATTACCATCTCAATTAGGCAACCCCTCTCTGGCACCTCTGAAAGCCTTAGGATACATGGAATGGGAATGAAAAACCCACAAAATGTTGACTTATTTTAACACATAGACTCTTGATATTTATATTAATTTAAAACTACCCAAATTTTATGTCGGTTGGATATAAAATTTTAACAAACGCTTCATTTAGGAAAATCCTTACATCTTTTATTCAAATACTAATTCTACTGTTTTTAAATGAAAATTCAATAATATGTTGACTTATTTTAATACATAGATCCTTGATATTAATACTAATTTAACACTATCCAGATTTTATGTATGTTACCACAATATGACTAATTTTAATACAAACTCTTGATATTAATATTAACTTAAAACTACCAAGATTTTATGTATGTTAAAGACCCCCATATTATAATCACCCTTGATCTATCAACTTCTGTTTAAACTCTAACCAACTCTTCATGTTTAAAAACATAAGCCAAAAAAAAAATTGTTTATGGACATAAGCAAGAAAAAAAAATAGCCCACAATCAGCCAAGTGAAACTTAGTAGAATTCAATGCTAAGTTAATCACTACGCACAAAAAAAAAATAGCCCTACTCATACTCATCCCAAGTCGACTCAAAAAACAAATATTAAGAGAAAAACTCCATAATAAAGGAGTTTTACACAAGAATTCTAGGGAAATCCCAACATTATCTTCAAAGAAAAGGAAACGGTACTTCAGAATTCTTGAATGTCAAAGAATCCTAACACCACTCAAGTTTGAATAACAATTAGGAACTAAATATCATTTCAGTCATTTGTAACATTCCAAATGAAAAATAAGGCGATATTGTTAGCAAAAAAAGGAAAAACTTTTAGCACGCCCAAGTTCCTCCACTGATCTTGCTTTAAGTAATCATTAAACACTTTCATTTATCTCTTCTTCCTCTCTTTTTCTTCTTACTTCCCGTGCATAGCACGGGGTGATTGCTAGTATATATATATAGAGTTAGGTTCCAAACAATTAAGCTCTCCAGAGGTTCTCGTAAACAGTTCATATATAGATATAGAGAGAGAGAGAGTGAGGTTCCAAACAGCTACGCTTTCTAGAGGCTCTCGTAAGCGGTTCCAGTGAGACCATTAAATCTTTAACTCATGTAAATCCAACCGTATACCCAGCATCTCTTAATGTAAAACCACCCTACTAAAACCATGGGTCTTCCTCTCGTTTTCTCTCTCCTCTTGATCTCCAAACTCCCTCTCCTCTCGTTTCTCTCTCTAAATCCCCCTCCTCTCATTCTCTCTACTAAAATCGTGCCCTCTCGTTTCTCACTCTAAATCCCTTTCATCTCATTCTTTCTACTGAAATCCCTCTCCTCTTCTCTCTCTTAAAATCCCTTTAATCCTCTCGTTCTCTCTCTCTCTCCCTCAACCTCCTCTCATCCTCTCTCTGTCTCCCAAACTCCATATTGCCTAGTTTTCAGATACCCTGCTTTTGCACTGACTTGGACTATATATATATATATACTAGCAAAAACCCCGTGTAAATGCACGGGATGTTGAAAGAAAATGAATAAATTAAAAATATGATGAGAAAATTAAAAATAGACAGTAAAAAATGAATAAAAATAAAATAAAATAAAAATGAAGATAGTTTAGTCATCTCTTTGTGAGATTTTTTTATATGTATCATATTAAAAATAACCAATATAATCATTTAAAAATTCATTATTTTAATGTTATATATACATTTTTATCTCATTATTATATAATTTCAAGAAAAGAAGTTTACATCATTATAAAAAAATTTATCTCATCTCATCTTAAAATTTAATGTGTCAAAATTATTTAAAAATTTTAGAGATAATGATATATCTTGTAAATAAATAAGTTCTTTAAATAATTATATTTAAATAATTAGTTATTTGAAAGAAAAGTGTAGATATAAGAGAAAAAAATGTTAGTATCTTCCTATTCTTCAACCTGAAACAACATCAAATTAATTTTTTTTTTTTGTGGGACCCACTTCAACACTACCACTAGTTTGCATAATATAACAAAATATAAAATAAAAATAAAATAGAGCTACTATGTCAAGAAACTCAATTTCTTATAGATTATTTAGAAATTAGAGAGTTAATATAATTAATTATAACCTAAGTAAATCGATATAATTTGTATATATATATATATATATATTTAAGGAGAGATTAAGGGTGATCCATTATTTTAGGAAATATTTATTTCATTTGTTTATTATTGTATTTTTTTTTACAATTAATTGAGAGATAACTTAATTAACTGTAATTAAAGAATAGAATTAGAATAAAAAATAAATATTTGATGGTGCAATTTAATTTATTGTAATTAAAAAATAGAATGTGAGTGGGTAAAGGTGAGCACTTAACTCATCACTTAATTAGAAATGAAGAAAAATAATTAAAAGAGTAACGTGACGTCTTCTTATTGGATCAATTAGAAAATATGTGACATAAACCAGAATAGATGTCAATTTGGAACCAATCGGCATATATATATATATATATATATATCTTTACTATTATAATGCGAGAGCCAAAATTCCAATCTACCCTTGTATAAAATAAAATTTTGATTTAATGTTTTATTTTAATTCTCAAACTAACCCTTACTCATTTAAAGAATAGAATCACAACCAATCGCAATTGAACTTGGAGAGAGTTCAATCGCACCTATGGGTTAACACGTGTCCCTTTTAACTCCTATTAACTATGGTTAACTCCTTCCCCTCACTCTCACGTGCATCGCACATGCCACCCGCTAGTATGTATTATATGATATGTCTTGCATACACATAATTATAATAATAGTGTGTATAACATACAATTATACATTCAATTTTAAAAGTATATATGACATATTATGCATATAAATAAATGTAAGGAAATACAACAGGGCTGGCGTTATTGGGCCAAACCTTAGCCCGATCCACATAAATATGGGACTAGGAAAGAGAGCCCATCCTAACCCTAGGGTCAAAAATATGGGTAAGGGCATGCTTTTTTCGGGCCAAGCAAGCTAGGCCCATTGACTCCCTTGTTCCTTTTTTTGGTTCAAAATACTGATCTCATATAGAAACAAAGACTAAATACAAAACCTCAGGGGTCGAGGCACCTTGTGGGGGCCAACAGGGCCGGCCCAAGCTATTTGGAGGCCTAAAGCGAAAATTCTAAATGGTTTTTTTTTTTTTTAATATTATTCAAAAAAATTAACTATAAATGGGGTTTTTTTAATATTCTAAATTGACATTTTATTTTTTTTAATTTTCTAAATGGGGCCTTTTTAATTTTATTATTATTATTTTTTTAATGAGGCCTAAAGCAAAGGCTTTGATGGCCTAATGGACAGGCCGGCCCTGGGGGCCAACAAAAAAAAAGATATTTAGGAGAATGTAACTAAAATAGAGATATGCTTATGGAGTGAATTAGAGCTCCGGCTCAAAATAATCTCAATTAAATAAGGTGCAACGAGAAAAGTTTTTTTTTTTTTTTAAAGAGAAAAGATTCGATAAGAAACATTTTAACGAAGTTATTATAATAAGAGAATGATGATAACATTAGCCGTGCGTGCCTCCAAATTCCCAACCTAGTCTGCAGCGAGTTGGTTTTGGGTCGGGTCTTATAAATTAGCAAGTAGGCCGGGCCGGGTGCAATCGTGGCCCTTGTGTAGAAGTGCGCCACAAGGCCCACAACTTTGCTTACACAGACTGCAAGAGCAGTTGTGGGTCTGAAAAAGGCCCCTCCCTAAAGATTCTCTAACCTTACTCGGACAGGACTCACGGTTAGTTAACCTAACCAACCCTAATTTTGAAAAACAAAAGAAACCAGAATCCCGCTCGCATCTCATTTTGAAAAGAGAAGAACCCCCAATCAGTCTTTTCCTTCCCCATCAGTTAGAACAAAAACACAGGTGAAAGTAAGTACTGAAGCAAGAGAAGAACAGAGATAGAGAAATGGCGACGAATATCGGAATGATGGATTCGGCTTACTTCGTTGGTAGATCAGAGATCCTTGCCTGGATCAACTCAACTCTCCATCTCAATCTGTCTAAAGTCGAAGAGGTTTTTTTTTTTTTTCTTCTCTTTTATTTCATCTATTTAAAACCTAACCCTAATTTTAAATATACAAGATCATGGAAGGTTTCGAGACCTCAATCTTCATCTAACCCTAATTCGTACAGAAAGCTTTTTTCTTTTTTTTCTTTTTGAAGATATAATTTGTTTTGATTTCTTTGGGGATCTATACACACAGGCTGCCTCCGGTGCGGTTCAGTGCCAGCTGATGGATGCTGCCCATCCGGGGATTGTGCCGATGCACAAGGTCAACTTCGATGCCAAGAACGAGTACGAGATGATCCAGAATTACAAGGTTCTTCAAGATGTGTTCAATAAACTCAAGATCACAAAGGTATCTTTCTCAAAATTTCGCTGTATTTTTCCTATTTGAGATGTTTATAGATCTACAAAATTTCCATTTCTTGTTTGGTTTTTGTAGTATCCATCTCTCTATGTTCCTCATTTTTATGTAACAAGGTTCATGGGTTTAGGGTTTTGTTGAGATTTTTATTTTATTTATTTTCTTGCTAATGTTATGGTCTGGGATTTAGCACATCGAGGTGAACAAACTTGTGAAAGGAAGACCTCTTGATAATCTGGAGTTCATGCAGTGGATGAAGAGATACTGTGATTCAGTCAACAACGGCCTTCTGAACAGGTAACTATAACCCTTATCGAAAATTTATATTTTTATTTTCCCCCTTATTTTAATCTTACGATAGGTAGGCCGGAAATTTCCATTAATTTCAATATTTAACATTTTACCCAATAAATGAGGTATTAGGATATGCTGAGTCGCAAAAGAATTTATATAGTTGTCAGTATATTTTAACCCCAATGATCAAGTTGCTGAGAATTTTTTAAATGGCCAAAGGGAGTATGCTATTTATCTGTTCAAATTTCTAATTTGTCTCCTTTAAAAGTAAATTAACATGGATTTCCTCGTATGGATACCATAGTTACCAAGTAGCCAGTCAGGGATCGGGAATTATTTGCTTAGGGAAATTTTCGGGAAAAATTGGCAAAAATTGAAAAAATCAGGAATAGGTCGGGAAAACATTGTGCAAGATATGAAATATAAAATAAGATTACTAATTATAAAAATTGCAAATAAATATATTTATATATTATATATTTATTTGGGACTTTTTCAAAAAGTCTTGAATAATTCGTGAGTGAATTAATCATTTGAAAAAAAGTTGGGTATTATTTGGGACATGCAAAAGGTGACAAGGATCCATTGGTATGACATCGCACCAAATTGCATCCTTGTCGGATTTTCCAATGGAGAAAGTGACCCAGCATCTCTTGTATAAATAGATTTTTGGAACTAATAAAGATGATGGATTCTTCATGAGGGGTTTGGTCTTTTGGGAGAAAAAGTGCGGGTATGTTGTTCATTTGATTCTTGATTGTCTATTGCAGTTACAATCCGTTGGAAAGAAGAGAGACATGTAAAGGAGGAAAGGATGTAAGCAAGAGATCTGCACCATCGCAAGCTTTGACCAAGTCCTCAACAGCTGCCCCCAAATCCCAGTCTTCTCACATCACCCGAAGGAATGATGGGTCTTCTGTAAACCCCACAAATCCATTGGTTAAGACCACCAGACCTGCTTCCAGTGGTGGTCCTGTTTACGACGAACAGGTGGTTTGAGTTGCTGTAGAACAAAGGAAAGTTAGTTTAAGAACATTGAGAGTCTGACATTGAACTTTATACAGATAACAGAGCTGAAGCTGTCAGTGGATAGCCTTGAGAAAGAGAGGGACTTTTATTTTGCAAAGTTGAGGGACATCGAGATCTTGTGCCAGTGTCCTGGGATTGAACACTTACAAGTACCATTTTATCCTTGTCTATTTGGGCATTACTAGTTATAGTAAATAATTATTAGTTAATAATGATTAATGAGTGTCTTTATTTTCCTTCGAGGTTGTTGGTGCGATACAGAGGATACTGTATGCAACAGATGACAGTGTCTCGGTGGTGGCAGAGGCTCAAGCCATGATAACACAGAACCAGAAGCAACCAGAGCCCTTGAGTCCCATTTATGAGGTCGCAGAAGACAAGCCAAAATTGGAAACCCAAAAGAGAAAAAATATTTTAACTCCTGAGGTTGACATTGCTGCCAATACAACATTGTCTCCAAGGCAAAGGATATCTGATGCGTCTGATGTTCATTGCAGTGGATCTCCACTTATGACTTGTTGATAATCTCCTCATGCTGTGGATTAAGATACTTGATTGGATCAGGTATACAAATGGCACTTCTTTTTCCATCTTACCATTCCTGTTATTTCCTTGCTGCAATTGCCTAGTTGTTTAAACTCAAAAGTAATTGTTGAGGAATGGGGCTCTGAAGTCCATAACCACTAGTTATTATTTCATTCCGAGGTTGTCTTACTTTGTATTTGCTCATCTCATAAGAATGTTATCTCCTCTTTGCTTCAGGTACACCAAATAGCTTTTGATTTGTCCCTCATAGTGACACAAACTGTGGAGGGAGCAATTTGGATGATCTGGCTGGTTACCTACTTTTGAGGCATTTATTTTTTTGCTGTGGACTTTTGAGGCATTCAAGTGTATTACTGTTTAACTTGGATACATATTAGTCATAGTCTGCTGGGCCTGTAAGGGAGAGGGGCTTCAGGGAACATCATCTAGCTGATCTCTGGAATTACCCATCTCAAAGTAGTTGAATTTTATATCGAATATTCTCGTTGGCCCAATCTACATATTGGTGATAGCTTTTGATTCCATTGCTTTATTTGTTGGACGGAGGCTTCTGTGGACCCTTGCGTTGTCCTGTTTTTCTCATTTTGAGCATATTGATACGATTGTGATCAGTATTTTGGGAATGGTTTCAAGTTTTATGCTTGCATCTTGGAAGATTGAATAACTTTTGTTATCATTGATTGTTGTTTGTTGGCTTTGAAGAGGTATCAACTATCAACCATCTCTTTCTCCATGATTTTTATGGCCAAACATGGTTCGATCATTGGGAAATGACTGGTTTAACTAGTTTCCTTCTTTTCCTGTCATTTTGCAAAGCTTTATACGAATATTGCTTTATTGAAAAATCTGTTGGTTTTATTGTTTCTTTACCTTCTATAGTTTAGCTTAGAATAAACGGTACCGATCAAAAAAAAAGAAGCTTAGAATAAATGGTATTGAGATCCTTCAGATCGCACTGAGGTACCTGCTTGATTGTGTCTATATATCAGGGCATGGATAACTGTATGTCATCTATGTTTGTATTGTTAAATGGTGCCTGAATGCGTTATTTGGAGATCAGAAAATTTAAATACACTATTTCAAAGAAATAAGGCACCCCTTAGATATAGACCCAATCCTGTATGGCTGTACCCATAAAGTTGGATGCACACTTGGGGTTCACACAGACACATTAGTTTAATTTTTTTTTTAATAGAATGGCGTTGTTCTAGAGATAGTAAAGTTAAGGTTAATTACCTCCCCCCCCCACAAAAGTAGAGATATTGGAGGGTGAAATTAAGACATTGTGATTTCATAGACTTTGTGCATTGTGCAGAAAAGAACAACAATTTCCTAGAAATGCTCGGCTATAGACATTGGAAGGTTCAATTGATGCATTTCATTCAGCACTTTGATTATTAGATACATGGAAGATTCAAAAACACGATACCTGGACTCACATATTATCTAAATTTGTGTATGGGAAGGTTCCTGGTTCCATTGTTTCTCTACCATATGTAGCATTGGTGCATAATAAGGTTTTTTTGGGTAGTGAATAACTGTCACCTCGAACCTATGACCACTACCAACCTGAACTGAGTGGTGGTGCTTAGGAAGTTGATGGGAGACGATGAAAGTTTTATACTGCCATTTTCTTTTTTATTTGTGGTATAGCTTATTTGTAAGGAGTAATAAAGGGCCATCCTCTTGACTGAATTGGAAATATTCCAAGTTTCGGAATGAAGTTTAAGTTTTCAATTCCCAGTTGCCCCTCTGGTTAGATGGCAAGTTGTGCCCCCTAATGACTCATGAGTTGTGTGTTGAGTGGGGCCACTTGTTTTGGATTTTTCCTTCTTTTTTTGTTTTTTTGGTAAAGGTAACTACACAACTCACACATATACATGCCAACCACACACGGGCCAATACAAGACTTAACGTAACCCATCTCTCCAAAAGGGCCCGACTTAAGGGGAGAGGGTGGAGCCTTATTTTGTTTGTATTGTGTTTTTTTTTGGTTGAAATCCTAAAACCCACTCACACACGATGAGGCCAACACACACATGGTTAGGCCAACGCACCTCTTCAAAAGGACCTTATTTTGTTTGTATTGTGTTAGTAGTGTTATTAATTTATTATATACATCAATTCTTTTATGCGGATGATAAAAAAAATGTTATGCTCTTCTTGTGAGGGTGATCTTGAGATTTATAAGGATTGAAACTTTTCTATTCTCTACTATTACAATGAGAGATAGGATATGTAGCTTTGATCGACCAATTTTTTTTGATTATTAGAAAAAAATCATATATTATTCTATAGTTATTTAGTGAATAGATATTTGACGGTATTAAAGTCATTACAAATTTACTACTTCAATCCCTTAAATTTGTATGATTCCTTCAATCATCTGCTTCTATTCTATCTCACTCTTCACTCTCTATGTGTTGTTGTTGCTTATGAAAGCTCTTGAATAAAAGTTCAAAATTTCTCATATTTTGACGGACAAAGTTTTCCACCGTGTGTTAATGACGAACAAGCGCACGTCTCGGAATAAAATTCCCTAAGGCTCCGGTTCGGGGCGTCACACTATGCATATTCAATTGCCACACAATTTACCTTGCATATTCAATTGCCACACAATTTACATTTTTAACATATATTTTCTCTCAAATGCAAGGGAGGAGCTACTCAACATTTGAAAAAATAGATTTTAATTTTTTTTAAGGGTATAGACTATATAGCATGGGAATGGGGCAGGTGTCCCCTAAATTTTGAAAAATGAACTGTTTTTTTTACTTTGGATCATATTTGATTGAACTCGGCCCACACGTGTCCCTTTTAATCCTATTAACTGTGGTTAAGACTTAACAATCTTACCTTTATTTTTAGATTAAAAAAATTAATAGCAAAGGTAAAAAATTGTTAACTAGAGGTAAATCGGGGCTATTCAAGTGTGATTGAAATGTCTGAATTCAATGTAATTTGTAGGATTTGGTTCGTATTTTTTATACCAAGTTGTTTAAGTATTTAATTGGGCATAATTCATTGGACAAGGGGCAATTGTCCCTTAAAAAAATTATATTTTATTAATTAATATGATATAGCTGTGCGATAAGGAGGCAATTGTCTCCTTAACTATTGAAAACAAAAATATATTTATATTATATTATTTAATTATTTTACTAGGCATTACTATGAGGCAATGAGATAACTACCCTGTAAACAAGAAGAAATAATATATATGTACAAATGTATCGAAACGGCTTGAGAATCTAGTTGTCAAAATCTTTTTCGGTAGCGAACCCCATTTCCCTAAACTCATAATGTTTCTTATCCACCTAATCTTTCTTCACAAAATTCATTAACAATTACTACCATGTTCAATCAACCATGGGTGCCCCTACTACTAGAAAATCCCGACTCCGCCCCTGCTCCCACGTTTCCCTCTAACACACTTGCTTGGACCCACTAGGTCTCTGTTTCTACTCTCTCTGTTGTATACTATTGTATTTTTTCCAAGCAATACCACAATTTCAAATAAGGAAAAGAATCACCTACTCAGTCGGTGACATGAGGAGGTGCGTCTCGACTCTCCTTTTCTTGCCACGTGTCCCTTTTTTAATTCTATTTAATCGTGGTTGAGATTCAGTCACCCCTAGGATTCACACATCTACTCTTAGTTTTTAGAAAAATAAAATAAAATAATTTAACCACAAGTTTAAAAAAACCTTTAGCGTTCATGTTGAGTTGAAGGGGTGACTATGTGAGAGTGAGCTGCGATAGTTCCCTCCTCGCCCGTGGAGCTCGGACCAAAGGGCAGGTGCGTATAAAAATTTTTGTTTTCTTGATAATCTTATGTGCTTTCTTTTGGGGTGTTTGGATTGGATTTTTTTTAACTAGAAGAATTCTTGTAAAATTGATTGTGTAAAAATTAATAATTAAATAATCATTTTTTAAAATAATAGTGTTCGAAGAATATGTGAGTCTCTCAATTTCGTATTCTCTCCGGACACTATTATTTTTAAAAAATAATTATTTCATCTTGAATTCCTATACAATCAATTTTATCAAAATTTTTGGTTAAAAAAATTCCATCCAAACGCCACCGTGATAATCTTATGGAAGACAGGTTTTTTTTTTTGTTTTCTCGGTAGTAGTAGTATGTTTAGGCAGCAACCCCGGTTAGCAAGTCAGTTCATCTACACCTTTTTTTGTTTTGAGTAATAGTTCAAAGTGAAGTACACCAACGATTTCTTCTTACACTTGTACAATATTACCAGGCCGTGGAGATAAAGTAATTAGGAAATAAGAAATTAAGGGAAAAAAAAAAAGCAAGATCTAGGTCTATCGTATTTAAAACTTCTGAACCTCCTACCAGCAGGCCATTCCATGAAATCTGGATTCTCTTAGGAGAAGAACAGAAACACAGAAGAAAAGGGTCGAAATGGGAATCGGAAGCTCAAAGCAAAGCGAAGAAAACTCGCCGGAGAAACAAATCTTCATATTATCGGGTCAGAGCAACATGGCCGGACGAGGAGGCGTTACCTCTCATAAGAAATGGGACGGAATCGTCCCTCCCGAATGCCAACCCCATCCTTCCATCCTCCGATTTTCCTCCACCTTGCAGTGGGAGGAGGCCCACGAACCCCTCCACGCCGACATCGACTCCAAGAAAGTCTGCGGGGTCGGACCCGGATTGCCCTTCGCTAACGCGGTTCGAGCCCGTGGCTCGAACCCAGGCGTGGTGGGTCTGGTGCCATGCGCCGTCGGAGGGACGGCGATAAAGGAGTGGGTCCGAGGAAAACACCTCTACGACGACATGGTGAAGAGGGCCAGAGCATCGGTGATGGAAGGTGGGAAAATTAGGGCACTCCTTTGGTACCAGGGCGAGAGCGACACGTCATCCCAACACGATGCTGACACGTACAAGGTCAACATGGCCAGACTCATCGCAGACGTCCGTGCCGATCTCGGATCCCCTTTACTCCCAGTTATTCAGGTAAATTAAATAAATTAATTCTGTCTAGAGACTCGGACTCGTTAGTTGTGTAAGTGCTTAACTCAACGAGTCGACTCGGAAACTCGTTGGAGTTAAAACGGTTGTTTGGATTACTATTGTGTGTGAAACTGAAATGTAACAAGTACAGGTAGCGATTGCGTCTGGGGACGGGCGGTTCATGGAGAAGATAAGGGAAGCGCAACAGGGATTGGATATACCGAATGTGGTATGCGTGGACGCGCAGGGATTGGAGCTGAAGGAAGACAAGCTACACCTAACCACGGAGGCACAGGTCCTGCTGGGTAACATGTTAGCTGATGCTTATCTCAACCACTTCCTACCCTATTCTTGATTCATTCACACTCGTCCATGGATGGACTTGTCTTTCTTTAATCTATGTTGTTTGGTAACTGTCTATTCTTATTCTATTTGTTTAGTTGGTAATAGGGTTTTGGACTGTTTGTTTGGAAACGTTTTTCTTTAAGCCCACGATATTTATACTCTGTCTGACAAGTCCATTTTGATCAAATCAAAAGATTGTATCCAAACAATTTTACATTTTGGATTATCTATGATTTATGTTTGTTTACAAGGCTGCAACAATATTTAAACTTTTCAATTGCTTGGTTACAGTTTTGAATTTGGTCTATTTTAGATCTAGTCTTTTTGGTTACATTGTTACACTTAATCTGGTGGATATCCGGGGTCCGAGTGGTTGCCTTAGCCTGACTCTCTCATGGACTGATTGGTGATAGGATTTAGTCTGCATAGCCTAGATCCTTATTATAATTGGGAATTCGCACATTTTACACGATCGATTATCCTAGCGAACAGATCACTAGATCAACGATCCTTGCAGACTGAATCTTATGGTCCATTTTTGGTAACTAGACTTAACAGCCAGGTCACCTCCTCTAGATCTGATCTGAAAGACGGGCCTCTTATCGGGTTCGAATATAATAGAGGACCATCCATGGGTTTACTCCCTTGGTGTGGACCACTTAGGTTGGATACATTAAGGTCATTAGGAGACCCCTAACAGGGTATTATTTCCTTGGTATGGATTTAGGAGAGGAAAGGGCCATCGTGGTCTTCTTCTTCTTTCTCGATTTGGATCAGACCTTGTGGGCTTGGACTCCCGTGGCTCGTACTTATGGTTCCCAAGACCCCGCTCATCCCTCCTTAATGGAAAGGGATGTCTGACCCATTTAATTAGGCTCGCCCCACTAGACCTCCGGCCTTGAGCCTGAGACCACCTCCAATGGACCAGTTGGGTTCATTGAACATGTACACACACCTCGAGTGGTGGCCCAAAGAGCTACAACTACGATTTGGGTTGATGGATCGGCCATCATCTGATTATATATATATATATATATATATAATATTAATATTGATATATATACTATATATTAAAGTTGGGGTGTGCTTAGCATCAACCAAATATTACTAAAATATTTTTAAAACCATGTATACAATTAAAATATTTTGCTTTCGGGGACATGGTGGTAATTTTAGTAATACCCCTCTTATTTAAAGCCTTAAACTTAACTCGACTCGAGTGGACTCTTCTCGCTGTTTCAGCTATAAAGGTCTATATGAGTATGGATGGGCAATAGTGCTCGCTGTTGCCCGTCTGTGTCTAGCAAGGCACTGGCCATATATCAACAAAGGGTGGACTCATGTGAAGAGAGGGTGGGCCCATCAGGTGGTTAGACACAGACTGGCCATATATCAACAAAGGGTGGACCCATGTGAAGAGAGGGTGGGCCCATCAGGTGATTAGACAAAGATAAGTAACAGCGCAATCTTCCGAACTCGGTCTAGATCCATTGTTAGCTTTTCAAACAAAAGTTAATGGCTAGCGAAAATAATTGTCTGGGTTTGCAACTAAGGTAGACTGATGTGTTTTCCTTTGTATTATAGCAAGAAGTCAACAACCCTAAGAAAAAGAAAAAGTAACCTGCTTTATTTAAAGGATTATGCTTCCGAGACCGTCCGGGTTTCCAGGGCGGAGACCGCACATAATAGCACGGGGATTCAAAAGTTTTTTTTGAATCTCGTTCACTTTTTTTTTGTGTCGTTGCGCAGTGTCTCTTTGTTTCCAGCCCATCAATCCGCCACGCGTCGGAATCTTGGCCACGCTAGAGGCCGGGCCTCTATCGACCACCAGAGGAAATCCGTTGTCCAGTGTCTCGGTAGCAAAGTCCTTATTTAACCATATTGTTAAGGATAAATCTTCTGAGACTGTCTTGGGCCGAGATGGGAATGTTTTTCGAAACCTGTGCTGTTTTTTTAACACCCCAACTTGAGACACACTGTCTCGGGGTGGTCTCGGCCATAGAGGGTCTAATTAGCAAAATCTTATTTTCAATCAGACTTTGCTATTGATAAGTCAAGATTGTGCTCTAAGAGCACTAGATTTCAGGTGGGCCCATTTCACATGGTGAAATCCTGTGCTCTTAAAAGCACGTCGGTGGTCTCGACTCAGTATGATCAGAAGCAATACCCTTTTCAAGATGGTTTAACTTTGAATATTAATAAAAGGACAGGATAGCCCCACAGTTCCTCCTACATACATTACACATTTACACCTTGAACTGGAAGTGAAGTATGTTTTCCTTCTTATCATTGATGCTTCTGGCTTTTGCCGGGTTAGCGAGATCGGCAGAACTCGTTGATCGATCTGGGTTCTTAGAGAAGAACATATTTATTCTAGCTGGCCAGAGTAACATGGCCGGACGAGGAGGCGTTTTTAATGAGACATGGGACGGAATTGTCCCTCCTGAGTGCCATCCCAACCCGTCGATTCTCCGGTTCAGCGCGGGACTCGAATGGGAAGAAGCAAGGGAGCCTCTCCACTCCGACATAGATTTGAACAAGACCTGTGGTATCGGACCTGGTATGGCGTTCGCAAATGCAGTCATAGACATGGACTCGAGCATTGGAGTGGTGGGTCTAGTCCCTTGCGCCATAGGAGGGACTAAAATAAGCGAGTGGGCTCGAGGAACTCGCCTCTACAACGAGCTGGTGAGGAGGGCTGAGCTGTCTCTGAAGGAGGGAGGAACGATTCGCGCGATTCTCTGGTATCAAGGTGAGAGCGACACAGTGAGTCGCGAGGATGCCGAGTCGTATAAGGGGAACATGGAGAAACTCGTTCTGGACTTGCGTGCGGATCTACGGTCCACAATGCTCCCCATAATTCAGGTAGGAACTTTTTTTCTTCAATTCTCAATTAGGTGGGTCCATTTGTTTTTTGGTCAAGGGGGGTCCAGCCTTTGGCCGACTAATACCCCTCAACACGTGCACCACATGCAAGTTAACAGCCAGGATAAACCCAACCTGATGGCTGGCCCGAGAGGGCATGGGAAGTCGATCCTAGGACATCCGAGTTTACGGCTCGCCCAGAGCAAGCCCTCAGTGGTTAGGTGGGTCCATTTGCAACTACCACACCATGTGGCCTGGTTCCATTTATATACTGAGATTTTGGTGTTTATGTAGGTGGCTATAGCATCAGGACAGGGACATTTTATAGAGAAGGTGAGGGAAGCTCAGTTGGGCATGGGCATCTACCTACCCTATGTTATGTGCGTCGACGCGAAGGGGCTGCAGCTCGAAGAAGACAGGTTGCACCTCGGCACAGTGGCTCAGGTCCGTCTTGGTGAGATGTTGGCCGACGCCTTCCTTAAGACTCTGCAGAGCCCCATCAGCAATAATGCCCCAAGGAGGTCTTTTTGATGGGGCACACTAAGTAGATCCTGCAACCATGGATTAGATGCTGTCATTTTGAGTGATTACATGACTAACAACTCTCTCATTTACAGGAAAGCCTATATAGATTGGAATTGGATGGATAAGCTAAACTTAAATATTGAATTTCCAATGTAGAGAAAATGTCAATATACAGTATATATTTTATTGCTTGTATGCTCATCTTCGAAGAGGATATTAGGCCCACCAGCTAGTTTAATTGGTAAAAGTTTCTTCCCGTTGTACCAGAGACCTGGAATTAAATCCCACTTACATTATGGTTGAGTGGGGGAGGGCTACCCATGAACCAAAATAATAATAAAATAAAATATAGTCTCGTTATCATTACAGGCTTTCTCACCAAACAGACAATAATTAGCTCAAGAAACAATTTTTTCTTCTTTTGTCGTCTTTGCTAGTTCACTGCAATTTTTTTTTTTTTAACTCAGTTGGGTTGCCTAGAAAATAGGTTTTAAAAAAATAGAACAATTTAAAACTTTGGTAGTTAAAGGTTCTTTTTTCTAATTTTTTTCTGTTTATATCTATTTTCCTGGCAATCAAAAGGGGGGTACGGTGTCCCTATATCTTGATTAAAAAAATTTGTATGTGTCTATCTATCTACTTATAGCCAATTAACACTTGATAGTTTAATTACCAACTCTGCAGTTTTTTTTGGTTGAAATGATATCATGTAACTAACACACACCAACTCTTGCAGCTCGATGCAGGAATTGCTCACACCACAAAATTATTCAATTATGGTTCATGGTTGATCATTTGACACACATCTTCGCATGTGTGTGCATGATCAATAACTTCAACCTTCGAGATCTAGATACGGTTTGCCACACATTCCAAACATATGCTGATCAAGCAAAACTTCAATGTGTGGTGCCGTGGCGGGGTCTGAACAAAACCAAGAAAGTGAAGTGAAAAAAGCACTTTCCAACCAAAATATATATTACTATTAGTATATTTTTTTTACACTGATAATAAGGATATAAAGAAAATTACACAAAATTTAATAGACAAAAATACTATTTTTTTTATCTTTATAATTTTCGTAATCCCTTCAATATCATGCATATATTTTGAGGGGTTCCCAAATATCTTTTAAAATCGATGTTATTCTTCATATTACTTTTTTTTTTTAAGATACAGATAATCCTCCGATCAATCTATCTACTATAATAAAGCACAGTTAAAGTGTTTCTCTGGATGCCACATCTGTCTTCTTCTTGATGCCACGTGGGACTCCTCTGCATTTGTGAGGCCACATCATCACAATAAAATCAATAAATAGGACCCACACTTTTTACCACCTTTCATAATTTGGTATGAATATCTCCTTAACTTCCCCTAGGCCTTTCAAAAATCTCTCTCATTAATCTCCCCCTTAACTTCCCCTTACACATTATCTTCTCTACAGTAACCTCCCCTCACACACACACGTTATAAAACTTCACTCACATAACCCCCCATCAAACCGTCTCTCCCTTCCTCCCTCCACTATGTATTTAATCTTCCATAATTTATGTAGTCTCCTAAAATGTGGTCTTCCCAAAGAATTAATCTAGGGATACTCCCAAGGTATACTCCCAAATATACTCCCAAATCCTAACCATTTATCTCGTTATCAAACGGTTAGGATTAGAGCTGATGTGGCATTAAAAAAGACAAAATAAGGCAACTCAAATCCTAGCCTTTATTGGTTAGTTATAAATGGTTAGGATTAGGGAGTAGATTTGGGAGTATGTTTGGGAGTACCTATAGACTGACTCCCAACCAAAACGTCTTTGTATTTAAGTTTCCCACCACAATGAACACAAACTCTTATTCGCAAATTGTAGACACCCTGTTTTGCCCGAACATATCTTCTCCATCTCCAACTCTCCACTTCTCCAAGGCTTTCTCCAAACACCCATGTCACCCTAGCATACCCCATACCTAACCCTCACCTCTTTCTCATGTGAGACCCTCAAAACAAAGGCAAAAGAATAAGAAAAACAAAACAAAAGCAAAGTAAAAGTTTGGTCTTTTATGACATAAACGACCCGATCTTTATTGGGCTAAATAGTTTGGTCGTTTACTACATAAACGACCCTATTGTTAGCACCCCATTTTTACGCCCCCCTTTTGACCAGGGTTAATTAATTTAACCATGGTTAATTCAGTCTAACCCTAGGACAACCTCACCTAAGCCCTAGTTAAAACCCTAGGTAACCCTAAACCAAAACCCTAGGAAGACCTAAACCTAAACCCTAGGTAGCCCTAGCCTAATCCTAGTGAGCCCTAGGAATACCCAAGCCCTTAGGGCTAAAACCCATAGGCAGCAAGCCTGGGCCCAAACATGGGCCCAAGACCCATAGTCGAACCCAACAGTATGGGCCTGGCCTTTTAAAATTTAAATTCCAGAATGTCGGTAATCACTTTACCAACACTCATTTTTTGCCTTGTTTTGGAATGGCGGTAGATGATCTACCGCCAAGCCTGTTTTGCATTTTTGCAGGCCTGCAGCGCCACCCCTACACCACCTACCTCTTCCAGGCCACCATGATGCCTCCCCCACGCGCCTGACCACCTCCAGAAGCCCACTCCATGGCTTGAGACCTCCACCCATAACCGTCTTATTCCCCTCTAAGTCCCCAACACCCACTGCCTATAAAATCCACCCCTTCCACCCTTCCATAGGCGAAAATCCCTATAGGAAGGCCCTAGTGAAATTCTGAAACCCCCAGTACTTTAAACTCTCTAAATCCGAAGGTCTCTCCCCCTTTGTAGCAGCACCACCGAAGACAGCCACCACCCACTGCCTGTTACAGACGATCCAGCAGGGTAGGGACCATCCCTACCCCTTTTTCTCTTCTTGTTGAGCCCCTGTAAACCCCTGGTCCAGGTTCCAGGGGGTTTAGCTCTTTTTTTTTTCAGTATAAGGAGGGGTTCCCCGCCTCCTCCATAGGCGGTTGAACCCCCACACTTCACACACCACTCCACAGACCACCACCCTACCTCCACAAGCTTTTGGGGGGTCCCCAAGTCATGAGGGACCCCCTGGTCGCACAGTGGTACAAGCCCCAGTGGCTGGATTCATGTTTTCTGGAAAATCCAATAGTGTCAGTAGAATAATTACCGACACTATGGACTGTTTCATTTGCAGAGCTTATAATGCGCACTTGATGAGGCCCTGGTCCAATCCAGGGCCTGTTTTGGGTTCCTAGGACTCTCATGCAACTCCCCTAAGCTCCCCATGCCCTGGGGTGTAGCCTAACTATAGTTAAATTTGCACAAAATCAAGATTGCCCAGAATGTCGGTAATCCCATTACCGACATTCCAGGCCTTCAGTAGCAATGATTGCAAGGCTATGGTGGGTCCCATTTAAGTTAAGCCCAGGGCCCATATCAGGCCTATGACACGTGGCAAGGTCTTTCAACATCCACCTGGGCCCACTAGCCCATATGACGTCATCTTAGGCCTCCCCTATTGACAACAATGCTGCTGTTCCTGTAAAACAAGAATGACGGCATTATGTTTACCAACATTCCCAAAGCGTTCTGTTTTGGGAATGGCGATAAACCAAACGCCACCATTCCTTGTATTGCATAAATAGTAGCCTTGGCCCAAAGCCTAGGCCCCAAATCAAAATCCTTAAAGCCCATTGAGGCCCTACCACATGTACCAGGTTTACCTTGACCCCTAACCTTGATTTTAACTCGGGTAGTTCAACCCCGGTTAATTCTTTACCATAGTTAAGCTTGTCCCATTTGTATATTCATATGAAATCATAAAAAAATCCATAAAAATGGAAAAACTCAAAAGACCAAAAATTTTGATTTTGATATTCTCTTCTTGACCATACTTGGTCCCTAAACATGGTTAACTCAACCTTGGATAGTTAACCATGGTTAGCTTGCATATATCCCTAAAACCACATAAAATCACAAACAAAATCAAAAAAGCCCAAAATTCCAAAAAGGACTCACTAGGCCCTTCTTAACTAGGGTTAGCCCCTAACCCTAGTTACACCCTTCTAACCGCGGTTAGACTTTATCCTTACGCACTTGACCTCCTCGGTCAACCAAACTCTAGCCCTCCGGGCTAGACCCTTGACCACCCTATGCACATACACACACCGACCCCTAGCCTTGGCACGGGCTCATGTGCCAGAACTACACTCGGTCTGATCTCATCTTGTGAGTACGTAGGCAACCTTATCCGGGTTCGACCCTAGCCATCTAGCTTTCTATCTTTCTTGGATTAGCACCTGATTAAATACTTTGGATATTATAATTAAACTTTGAGATTATATTTGGCTTAAGTTTAGGGAGTAGGTAACCGTTATAAAACGAGGGTCCTGGGGTGCTTAACACCTTCCACATGGCTTAATCGAACCGTTTACCCTAACTCTGATCAGACCATTTGCCTTATCCAAATGAACAAATACCCGGGACCTATCCCTAAGAATAAATAGGTGGCGACTCTCAATCAAAACAAACCTTTGTGGGAGTGGGGTAAAAATCTATGCTCACACCTATCACTTTGAATTTAATTCCAATGTCGTTTTTCTTATAAATGACTCAATGATTTTGGTCTAAATTTGTATGGTCGTTTATATCAAAAACAACCCAAGCCTGACCCGTAACCAACCATGTGCGATAGAATCTTTTCTGTTACAAATGGGGATTTTTTTGTCGTTTTACTATAAACGACCAAGCCATTTTAGGCTAAAATAACTCTGTCATTTTTTATAAAAACAACCAATGTTAAACTCAAATTTTTGTCCATAAACTCTTATGGTATATTAACCCATTTTGGACCAAAATACCCTAACTATTTTCGAGTTCCCAGGTATTTCGTCTCAAACAACCAAAAGCATGACCTTTACATTCCTAAAAGTGTTTAGTCGCATATTGGAATTGGATGAGTTTTTTCCCTCAACCTCTCCCCTATAAATACCCTAGCCCTTTACCCATAACTCTGCTCAAAAGATACTAAAGAAAGTCATGCACTTTGCAAGGCATTCTAAGTCTTAAAAACTTTTCATCCCTCCCCTTTTGCCCAAAAATCTAAGAATTCTCTAAGTCCTTAGAGCATTAGAAAGAGAAGGCCTTGGAGAGGAGAAAGTTAGAGAAAAAGGAAAGCTTGGAGATCTTGGAAAAGCTTGAAGAATTTATTTCAAGGGGGTCTCCAACCCACATAGGTAGGCCAACATTCTATCTCATCCCATTTCATTTGTGCTAATTATCTTCTTCACCCTCTATTTTTTATTTCTTGTAATGATGTGAGCCTTAGATAAATTTTGAGACCTATCTCCTTTTCTTTGGATAGTTTGAACTCTCATATGACGCGTTTCATCGATTAGGGGGCTTCAAATGGAAGGAAGAGGGATAGGAACCTATAGGTTTTTTTAGAACCCTTTTTCTTTTCTTTAAAAAATGTATGGGTCAAGTTGTTGAAAAATTCCCCCCTCTTTACTCTAAAACTCACTAAGGATCCCCTATGACGCATTTCGCCGAATTGGGGTTCCTTGTGAGATATTGAGATATCTTTTAGTTTTAGAACTCTTGTTTTCAATCTCGTTATGCTCAATCATTGTAGTAGTATGTTCCTCTCTTCCTTAAAAATGTTCATTAAGGACCCCCTATGACGCGTTTCGCCGAATTGGGGGTCTTTGTGAATAATACGGAAAAGAGGGGTATTTCATTCATTATTAGACACATGGTTGCTTTTGAAAAATCTTTTTTTTTTTCTTTTTATCATCATTTTATACATTATAATGATGTCTCATCTTCCTAAATTAGAGTCGTTATAATGCTCATTTTTAGATAGCTTTCATCATTATTTTATGCATTATAACGATGTCTAATCTTTCTAGATTAGATTCGTTATAATGCTCGTTTTTAGATAGATTTTTATCATCATTTTATGCATTTATAACGATGTCTAATCTTTCAAGATTAGAGTCGGTATAATGCCCATTTTTAGATAGATTTCTATCATCATTTTAATGCATTTATAACGATGTCTAATCTTTCTAGATTAGAGTCGTTATAATGCTTATTTTTAGATAACTTTTTGTGTGATTTTATGTACTTATAACGATGTCTAATCTTTCTAGATTAGAGTCATTTTAATGCTTGGTTTTAGATAACTTTTTGTGTTATTTTATGCATACATAACGATGTCTAATATTTCTAGATTAGAGTCGTTATAATGCTCATTTTTAGATAGTTTTTATCATTATTTTATGCATTTTAAATAGTGTCTAATCTTCCTAGATTAGAGTCATTATAATGCCCATTTTTAGAGAATTTTAATCATGTTTTTGTGTCATTTCATGCATTTATGATGATGTCTAATCTTCCTAAATTAGGATCGTTATAATGCCAATTTTTAGAGAATTTTAATCATGTTTTTGTGTCATTTCATGCATTTATAATGATGTCTAATCTTCCTCGATTTGAGTCGTTATGATGCTCATTTTTTAGAGAGTCTTAATCATTTTGTCATATTATTCAAGTTTGAGTTTCATGTTTTCATTTTTTTAAGCCGGTCTTTTAAATTTAATTCTTAGGGAATTTTGAAAGCATAGGTTACTGTCTTTGGACGGGTGATTTGGGGTGCTTAACACCTTCCCCAAATCACAATAGAACCTCCATTCCCAGAATCTCACCATGGTTTCTTATTAATTTTATTTTAAATGAATTTCGGTGATCTATCACACCATAACTCGATGATTGTTGGCGACTCAGTTTCTTTTTTAAAAATATTTCGAAAATGGTCACTATATTACATAAATCTATATAATTCATTTCAATCACTTCAAATCAAATACCATAGGCAAGCATTTGTTGGATATAACTCTCTAAAACGAGCAATGCGTTGTGGATTATAAGCCAACTGAATGAATTCTTTGTCTCAGTGTGTTTTTGCAGTAGACAGAGAGAGATGGAGGTTGGTTTGTTGAGAGATGGATTACTTGTGTGCCATCCAATTTGCAATCCATCTTTCAACAAGAGGGGCAACAGTAGAGACTATATGCTTGCAGTCCATATTATGGAGCTTATGCATCAACATAACCAAGTTCCTTTAGACCGTCTCTTCACAAATTGACAATTGCTAGAGATGGTTAACGGAGGTTTTTTTTCCTTCTTACTGTCATTTGGGTCTTCAATTTTCCTCTCAGTTTTAAATCTATAGGCTCAACATGGATTTGTGTATGATATTTGATTTGTTTTGAGGACTAGTGCAAGGGGTATTCGTTGTATAAAAATAGATTTTTTCTTTTGATAATAAAGTCGTTGTTGGGTTTATCGAAGATAGACTATAGATTTGTTTTTATTTGGATGGTTTTTTGGATTATATATTTATGGGAATTTTTCGGCGTGGATTAGAGGTGAGGAGGAAGATATATTTGGTGTATGGTGGTATGGTGTATGGTTGGGAAGTGTTGAATTAATGGGTATGATCTCCTAGAGAGTTTATGATGGAGGTTGCCATGCTCTTGGGTAACTACGAAACAGGCCTTGGACATTCCTATATTTGTTATTTTCACTAATAAACCTGTTAACAGATACAAACTAAAGAAAAGAGGTTGGTTGTGCCTTCTTGAATATTAATTCCTCACAACATGCATTTGTAGATGAACCATTCATTGTTTGATGCTGTTTTCTGCAAACCATAGTATGATATTTAAATTTTAAATAGATATAAATTTCATACCAGATGAAAACTCATTTTTAGAGTAATCTTATCTTATATAAAATTTATAATTTCCACAAATTTCTGTATGTGCTTATGAATATGGCATAACATAAATTATTATATGAATCAATTAGATAATTGCTCATCTTAGGGATATTTTGGTGTACAACCAGTCATATTAGTTTTTGTTTCTTCCCTTTCTGGCCTTACCCGTGCATCGCACGGGGGGTTTGCTAGTACTAATACTATATGCCGGTTGAACCCACGTGGCATATCTTAAATCTCTCGATTCCCTCTTCAGTTTGATGTCACGTGTCTATTGACATGTCACTCTCTTCTTAATTGATTCAATCAACTGACGTCATGTCATTTAGCTTCCTATGTAATAATTCTTAATTAATTACACACATAAAACATTATGGTCATTTAATAAATTTTCAACCCCCACATCCCTTCTTTTAACATTGAGTTGTAACTCTCTAAGGACTTTGCTACTGAGACCCCTTTAGGGTTGAGACCACCGAGACCATGCTCTTAAAGCACAGTATTTCAGGTGGGATCCATTTCACATGGTAGGCCCCACCTGAAATCACATGCTCTTAGAGCATGGTCTCAGTGGTCTCAGCCCTAAGGGAGTCTGACAAGCTTTATCCATTCTTTAAATGTTAGGCAACTTTGGACCGTACAAAATCGAACCTCATAAAAGTGGACCACCGTCCATCTATATATTTCAACTTATTCTTCTCCTCTCCTACTCTCACGCCCTTCTTAGAGTTTAACTCTTTTAAGTGTTACAGACAATCCTCACCTCTCACAGTCCCACGTCCCTTCTTTTTCTCCTCTCTTTGATGCCCCACTTCTCACTTTGATGCCCCAAGCTGTAACGTTCGACAAGCATATATGTTGCCACATCCTTTAATGTATGTTGTTTTTCCATTTCTTTGACTTATACAAATTGGAAAATGGTGGGGTTGTTTACCAATCCCAGAGGGAGAGAATAGGAGGATGATGACTTAATCAAGGGTGGAGCCAGGTGGGGGCCTGTGGGGGCACGTGCCCCCACTAAATTTTTGAAAGATTAGTTGTTTTTAATGGTAAAGCTATGGGATTGTGCCAGGTGCCCCCATAAACTTAGATTTTTTTTTTCAATTGGGATCATATTCAATCATGATTGAACTCTCCCGAGTTCAATCACACCGACAAGTCAACATTTGTTCATCTTAATCTCTATTAACTATAGTTAAGATTCACTAACCCTTAGGTTTCAATAATCTAACATTTGTTTTTAGAAAAAAAAAAGAGTAACCCTAAAGGTGAAAAGTTCTTAACTAGAGTTAAAAGGGGCTATGTGAGTGTGATTGAACTGTGAGTTCAATTGCAATTGGACAGTATCCTGATTCGTATTTTTTTTAAAGATTTTTAAATATTTAATTGGGCATAATTATGGGAAAGGGGAACTTGTCCCTTAAAAAATTATACAATATATTTTAAGGGCAGTGATTAGCTAACCATGCATTTGCTATATAGTCAAATTTTATGTCCACATGTCCATTTTTAATACTCATTTAACTATAGTTAAGCTTAAAAATTGAGGTTAATTTTTTTAAACTAAGCTTAGGTTGCTTCACCCTAAGAGTGAGTGAATCTTAACCACAGTTGATGGTTGTTAAATAGGAGGGCGTGGACCAATCAGAACCGCACATTTGACTACATAATCAAATGCAGCGGTAAATTAAACTTTTCCCATTATTTAATATGGCATACTTGTGGGGCAATGGGGCATCTATCTCCTAAACTTTTGAAAACAAAATATATATTTATATCATTTCATTTAATTATTTAAATGGGCATAGCCAAGAGGCAAGGAGATAGTTGTCCCGTAAATAAGGAAAAACAATAGTCATAAGATATGTACATGTATAGAGGAAATGGTGCGCCCAAGAACTTAGTGGTCAATTTTTTTGGAGGCCTACGCCCCCCATCCCCTGGAACTAGAATATTTTGTACCTGCCTAATCTTCCTTCATAAAATCCATTAACAATTACTACTATTTTCAATTAACCATTGGTGCCCCTACTACTAGAAAATCCTGGCTCCCCCCTTGGACTTAATAATCTGATTCTATGGTCGTATGCAGTTAACTTTTACTGTTCTATCACCACCAGCAGGCAGGTCGTGAAAGCAATCCTCTCATGTGGGCTGTATGCATATGGTTTGTATAAATCTTCATAATAAGTACTGGGTCACAGAGTACCATGTTGGATTTATAGTCCTAGATTACCATGTAAAAATATCCTTTAATATTATTTTGGTGCTGATATCCCTATGTTGATCCATTGCTTTTGTATTTGGAGGCCATAAGCATATAAAAACCACACTCTTAGCATATTTTCTTTGCAAGTCTCATGGAGTAAGAGTTATTATTTTTTGGGTTACTTTTGCATTTCATTTTCTTTTCTACAAATCTCTCCCACATTCATGGAGTCTACTGAAATCCTCTGCTCATTCCACTAAATGTCTCTCTACAAGTTTTGTCATATCTATTTCCAATAGCAATTGGTTGGGAGAAGAAGGGTGATAGAGATAAAATGGAGAGACGTGTGGATAGTTCAATTCAAAGGGTTCCAACCATGCACCACCACGTTTCTCTCTAACAATCCCTACTTTCTTCTCTCACTTAATGGGGTGCACCTTCCTAATATTTCTTCCCCTCATGCAACACCTCTCTCTAACTATCCTCACTTATGTCTCTCCCCACAGACCGCCCCTACCATGTATTTAAATCTAAAGATTGGATGGGCAACAGTCCTGTTGTAGCCCCTGGGTTGGGTACTGGAGACAGCCTATTGGTCCACTTCATATAAAAATAAATTAACTATTGCTCCTCGCTCTCACATAGCCGACCCTTCAACTCCCATTAACTCGGGTTTGTTTTTAATTTTTTTTTTCTTTCTAAAAGCCAAGGATAGATGGGTGAACCCTTAGGTATATGAATCTTAACCACAATTAAATGGGGTTAGAAGGGTGACACGTGGCATGAAAATTAGAACCGAGACGCCCCTCATCACGTCACCGAGTGAGAAGGGGATTATTTTCCTTCAAAAAATTACTTTTTATTATTCTTTAATTAAGTAGTAGGCTGTCTATGAGTACTGTAGCTCAGTACAGGGCTGCTGCCCATATGCTCTCTCAAATTTATCTGTTTGAATATTTTGTGCTCCTCCCATGTTAGTTATTTAAATTTAACTGTTTATATTTTGCACGCCTCCCATGTTTTTAAATTCGGAAATAGATAGTGGCCGAATGCCCATCCTCCTTAGTCCACAACCCCTTAAAAAAATTATCAACCTTAATTTAGTAAAGCTAAACCATAATTAATTAAAAAGGGAGTTAAAATGGATACGTGTATTGATAATCGCTACTCATTTAAATTTATCTGTTTAAATATATATATAGTTTTTAATCTCATTAAGTTTATTATTTACCCGTGCATCGCACGGGGTCTTTGCTAGTACAAACATAAAAAGTTCATTTTTACAAATTTTAGTATAGATCATGTTTGTGTTTTGTATGGTTAGTGCAGATTATGTTGACCAAACATATTTAGGAAACTTGTAATTTCTTTGCTGGGTGCACTTCCTCTCTAACCAAATAGAGGTTAAATGGTAGGTGCAATCCAGTCTTCCAACTAGCTCAATTGGCCCCATCCTACAAAATCTTTTCGAGAAATGCTAGTTACAGACAAACTTCCAAACTCACTGAGTGCCACATGAATCGGTTGAGACCAAAACTTTCACTTTTTAATTTTTTTTTTTCTTAACATGTTGGAAGGAGGGTAGTCAAAAGTGTTGCACCTGCTTTGAAAATTAGTAATTCTTTTGAATTTTGCATGTGTATATATATATATTTTTTGGCTGGGATATCATTTACTTAAGTTAGTACGGTTAGTAGTTAACTTGGGCAATGGAGCTCATGCGACTCGAGAGGCCACACCCCACCACTGGCGCAAGAGATGGGGTGTTGAAATTTGTGTGTTACACGAGTGAAATTTGATAATCATGATCTTTGTAGCAGGCTATAAAGAATTAATAAGCTGTCCAAACATCACGAAAAAGTCAATGTAATATTTTAATCAGAAACGCTAGCCTTAGTTGCAGACTTTCGGGATGGCCGGTACTATGTTGTGACTAAATCCGGTGTATGATCCCTGTTAATCCTCATCTAGGCACTCTGCGATATGTTGTTAGCATGGATAGGCCCTTGTGGATTGTGTTCAAGCGGGACACGGTGATCCAACTGAAACAGGACCTTATCATGTACAGCTTAAGAACCATTAATGTAATCGGTGAAAAAACAACTTTGAACTCATTGCCATGTAAAGCTTTTTTTTTTTTTTTGGGCAAGGTTGCCATGTAAAGTTCAGTCAGGAGTTCATTGGTTTTATCATTCTTATTTGCTTGAGACATTAGTATATTAGTGGAAAATAATCATTTTGTTAACAGAATGTTAAGCAATATTAATCTGTATATGAAATTCAATATATTTATTTATAACTAATACATATTAATGAATATTAATATAATCGCATTTCCATTATGTAGGGGAATGTCGGTCCTCATTGGTCCATGCTCCCCATTTTAACACTTATTAACTGTGATTAACATTCACCCACTCCTAGGGTTTATCCATCCAAACTTGGTTTTAAATAATTAATAAAAAAATATTTAATTCTTAATTCAGTTCAGCTTAACCATAGTCACAAAGGACACGTGAACATGACATTCCGCTACATACAAGAATGTGGGTCCCCTAATCACTGATCTTCTATAAATTGCAATATGATGTACCAATTATTTTTTATTTTTTATTATAGGTCCGCAAGGTCGTCTTCCAAATTGACCTCCCCAATCAAATTACAAAACATTGGAAAAGTGAAATAAAGTAAATGTTTATTTGCTACAGACAATTTTCAATTGGGATAGTCAGTTGGTAGTTGTCTGTTTTCCATTTTTCTTATTTTTTTTTCACACCCACATGTCACCACGTAACTCCTTTAATCATTATTAATTGTTGTTAAAATTAACTAACACTTATGGTTCAACCATTTAACTTTATTTCCTTAAAAAAAATATTAAAAAAACTAATCCCTAGGAGCTAAAACTTCTTAACCAAGGTTAAAAGGGGATGTATTTAGACTCATTGATGATTTAATTTTTTTTCCTTCCTCTATGTCTATATTACTTCCCTTGGATGCAGGGGATGTTTGTTAATATATATATATATATATATATATATGAGATTAACTATGAACATGAGCTCCGATCAAAACCAAATCTTGCATTGGGATGTGGTAGTTTCGTAATTATGAACAAGAAAGAAAGGTGTTTGTTAACAGAACATTTTTTCCATAAATACCCATTTCCAAGGTTAAATTTAGGTTGCTCCGGTTGACTCTTCAACCCTGTTGATAGTTATTCTCTCTATATATATTACCGGGTGGCACATGTGATGCACGTGAGAGTGAGGGGAAGGAGTTAACCACAGTTAATAAGAGTTACAAGGGACACGTGTTAACCTGCGGGTGAATGAACTCGCTAGTGGCACGTGCGATGCACGTGAGAGCGAGGGGAAGGGGTTAACCACAGTTAATAGGAGTTAAAAGGGACATGTGTTAACCCGTGGGTGTGATTGAACTCTCCCCAAGTTCAACCACGATTGGCTGTGATTCTAAATAGATAGATGAGCAAGGGTTAGTTTGGGAATTAAAGTAAAACATTAAATCAAAGGCAAAAGGTAGTTTGGGGATTTCGGAAAAATCATCTAAGGCATGCCTCTGGCATTATAATAGTAAAGATAAGACAATTTTTCTTATATGTGGGTAGCTTTCCTTCTATAGATATAGATAGGAGTGACAACGAACCATGTTGCTGGTGAATAGCTCAAGCTCGGCTCGTTAAAAGCTCGACTCAATTAAAATATAATTATTTTATTTTAATACTAAAATCAAGTATATTTGTTATATAATAGTAATGATTAATAATATATAATCTATTTTATATTATAAGAATACCCTTTATGCAATTATAAACTTATAAAAAATTTAGTTAACACCATAATTTCTTTATTTAGGACTAGCAGGTGGCATGTGCGATGCATGTGAGAGCGAGGGGAAAGAGTTAACCACAGTTAATAAGAGTTAAAAGGGACACATGTTAACCCGTGAGTGCGATTGAACTCGATTGTGGCACATGCGATGCACGTGAGAACGAGGGAAATGAGTTAACCACAGTTAATAAGAGTTAAAAGGGACACATGTTAACCCGCGGATGTGATTGAACTCTCGCCGAGTTCAATCACGATTGCTTGTGATTCTAAATAGATAGATGAGCAAGGGTTAATTTGGGAATTAAAAATAAAACATTAAATCAAAGGCAAGGGGTGATTTGGGAATTAAAGTAAAATATCAAATCAAAGTTTTATTTTTATATAAGGGTAGTTTCGGAGTTTCGGAAAAATCATCTACGCATGCCTCTCGCATTATAATAGTAAAGATAATATAATAAAAAAAAATTTCACTAAAAAAAAGAAAAAATCTAATGAATCAAGCTGCTCGCGATCGGCTCAAGTTTTATTTTTATTAAAGCTCATGCTTATTTATTTATTTATATGTATAAACAAGTCAAGCTAAACAAGTCAAGCTTTAGCTTGATTTTCAAACTTATCTAATTAATGAATGAACTTCAACACACCCCGGCTCCGCCCAGCCCGGCCCCGCCCAGCCCGGCCAATAACAACCCTAGACTCTCGACATCGTTGATTTCTCCTCAAATCTTGTCACACACTCTCAAAGCATTCCTAACAGTCTCACCAAATTTTACTCACCAAAATAGCCAAAACTCACCTTTTCAATTTTGGTTATCCACGTTTTAAAAAATACTCCCAACAACTTCACCAATTTAACAAAAAACAGAAAGGAGAGAGAAATATTATTTATTATTTGTGTGGGAGCACAATAAAGGAAATGAGAGATAAATCTTATTTTATTATTTGTGTGGGACGACAATAAAGAAATTTTTAGAAATATTTAGCTTTGGTGAATATAGAGTACTCACCAAACATAAATCTGGATTTTAATGAGTTTTGCGGAGACTGCTGGGACCCATTTTGACATTTTTTACTGTTTCTCTCACCAAAATAAATGCTCTCACAGGCATAATGCATTCCAGGTTTTACGAAATTGAATAAAGACTCCAGCGAGAGTCGCATCCAACCTAAGTGAATCTAAGGAGCACAGCTGCATTTAACATACGTTAAAATCTGCACGGTCCAAATTCAAAGATTTATATTTTAGCTTCACATACTCTATTTATGCAACACGCGACAAACTACCTGGAAAAAGTAATCCAAAAGGACCGCACCTACTCCAAGAAGACTGAAATTCTCTCAAGTTGTAACCGAACTCCAAGGAGTCCGGTTATGTCCCCACTGGTCAAAACGTGTCCTTTCTAATACCCTTAACCATAGTTAAGATTGACCAAGTCTTAGGGTTCAATTATCTAACTTTTGATATTAAAAAAATTTAATCCTAAAAGTTAAAATTGTTAACTAAAGTTAGAAGAGGATTTTGTGTTGTAACCAACTCATTGAGTACGGTTACAACCTGAGAGAATCACGAGTCATAGGATAGCCATCCACGCCTACTTGACTTTGAGAAATGACAAAGCAAATCATATCTTTCCTAACACCCACCAACTCATCTGGGCCCGAACCAGACTTGGCAACTAAGAATCTTGCAGCTATAGATGCAAATACCTAATAGGATTCTGCCACATCATATTTTCAAAAAGTTATATTTTTAATCAATTATTACAAAGCATGTCAAAAATCTGATGTGGTAGACCGTAGGCATTTGCACACGAGGTCTGCAAGATCAATTGCTACCAAGCCTGGTTAATCTGGGCCCCACATCTGCTGTAACATCTTCACCAAAACCAGTTGCTTAACCAAATCCTAATTTTGTGGGGCTATTTATCAGAAGAGTGGTGAAGCACCAAATAGAAAAGTAGGTATTCTCTCTTGCTAGTTGCTGCTCTTCTCTAACCAAGCAAGGGAAAGAAAGAGAGAAACAGAGATCAGAGAAAAAAAAATGGCGGCCACTGGTTTATCGAACCTTCTCTCTACTAAATCTCTGAAGAAATCTTCTCCTTCGTCTCTCCCATGGAGAGTCTCACTCCTCTCCGCCTTTGGCGCTTCTGTCGCCGTTCCTCGCCGGTCGAAACGATCGGCGTCGTTCGTTGTGGCGGCGATGGATGCGAAGCCGACGGTTCTGGTTGCTGAGAAGCTCGGGGAAGCAGGTCTTGATCTCTTGAAGGGCTTTGCTAATGTCGACTGTTCTTATAACTTGAGCCAGGAGGAGCTCTGCACCAAGATCTCCCTCTGCGACGCCATAATTGTTCGGAGCGGCACTAAAGTTAGCCGTGAAGTGTTCGAATCGTCCGGTGGCCGGCTCAAGGTGGTTGGACGAGCTGGGGTGGGCATCGACAACGTAGATCTGTCGGCGGCGACTGAGCACGGCTGCCTAGTTGTTAACGCTCCGACGGCTAATACCGTTGCTGCCGCCGAGCATGGGATTGCTCTTCTCACTGCCATGGCTCGCAACATCGCCCAGGCTGATGCATCTACCAAATCTGGTCAGTATCTCTTCTTCTATATTGATCTCTTTTTTGTCTGTTAATCATTTCTTCAAGCAGTTCATGTGCTTATCTTTGGATCGAGGATTGTTTGTGTCCGGTTGTTCTCTGATCGTAGTATTGATTTGGTGTTGAGGAAATTGAAAGTGGTTTGAGGAATTTCTGATTACTAAGATGCTGATTTCGTTAAGATTTGTGGAAAGAGATATCAGATCTGATTATTGAATGCTTATTAGGGTTTTTGAAATCTGGTTTGATTATGTTTGATAGAGTAAAGAGTTTGGAAATGATGAGTATTGAATAATAAGTAGTGAATAGGGAAAGAGTAGTGTTTTAGATACATGATTAGATGTAAGTGTATTACAGACTCGAGATCATTTATCATCATATCTCCTGTATAATAATGGAGGCTTTAACTGTTATTTTAGGTATTAGAAATGATGAGTAGACTGAGATCTAGGAGAAATATATAAATTTACATTACTGCTAGAATGAATCGGACTCTGAAGCATTGATTTAGAAATGGACTTATAACGGTTAAGAATGGCTATACAATCCTTAAGGTCCATTGCTAATCTGGTTACTTTATTTATTCGTGCATCAAACACTTTAATAATATTTATTCCTATTAATTTGAGAAATTTTCCGTTTGTAAAATGTTCTGTAATTGCCAGTGACCAAGATATGTAAAGGAATCCAAAAGGGAATGCAATCTGGCATGTTATTGGCCCAATCGAACTTGCTTTTATCCATTTCCATAAGATTATTGAGTTTTTATTGCATATGGAGTGTTTTCTGGTTATTCATTGGAATTTTCTTAATACAATTTCAATAATCTTATATGTAATGACTTTTAGTAATGTCAGAATTCTTTTTTCTTTCAGTAGATAAGCTATATTAACCATCTAATTAGGTTTGTTGATAATAGTGAACTTTCTATGAGGACCTTGGCTATAAGTAGTAGTTTGAAAAATATCTAGACCTTTTATTTTATTCGTATTTTGGTGAATCCAGGGAAGTGGCAAAGGAACAAATATGTTGGTGTGTCACTTGTTGGAAAAACACTTGCTGTGATGGGGTTCGGTAAGGTTGGATCAGAAGTCGCCCGGCGTGCCAAGGGGCTTGGTATGCATGTGATTGCACATGATCCATATGCTCCTGCAGACCGAGCCCGTGCAATTGGCGTGGAGCTGGTGACATTTGATGAAGCCTTGTCAACTGCAGATTTCCTTTCTCTACACATGCCTCTTACTGCGGCTACATCAAAGGTTCTTAATGATGAAACCTTTGCAAAGATGAAAAAGGGAGTTCGGATTGTCAATGTTGCTCGTGGTGGTGTGATTGATGAAGAAGCTCTAGTGAGGGCACTGGATGCTGGCATTGTTGCTCAGGTTCTTCACTTTTCATTCTCAAAGCGCCTTTATTTCTCATTAGTTGTAAAAATGGAGGGACAGTGGATGATTTGTGTTTTTCTTTGATGCAGGCAGCACTTGACGTCTTTACAGAAGAGCCACCACCGAAAGATAGCAAGTTGGTGCAGCATGAAAATGTAACTGTAACTCCGCATCTTGGTGCGAGCACCATGGAAGCTCAGGTATGTTGGATGATCCAGGCGTGACCTCTTGTCTTAGTACATCATTGGTTATTTTGTTGCTATGTCATCTATTAATGCTTGGGTTTGATATTCAGGAAGGAGTGGCCATTGAAATAGCTGAAGCTGTCGTTGGAGCTTTAAAAGGGGAGCTTGCAGCTACTGCAGTCAATGCACCCATGGTTCCTGCTGAGGTATTATCACAAAGTCTTATCTTTGTTGCTGTCTGTATTCACTGCATTGTCAAGATCCAGGATTTCCTTCTAAATGGAAATTTTGTAGTTAATCCAATTCCTTGCTGTTCATTTTACTTTTTTGCTTTTATTCTAAATCTTTTAAATCTGAGTGGGAAATCTACGAACTTATTTTTCCTGAGAAATGGCTCACAGAAAGTTGGCTTCAAAGTTTTTCATTTTGCCAATTCTGATTTCATTCCTTCTATGTTCAGTTTGATCACAAAATCAAATTCTCCACTATTTTTCATTTTCCTTGAAAATACGTGATTCCCAGTACATGCAAGGCATTTGGGACTAACCATTCATGCCGCATATAGGAGATCTTCTTGGTCAATCCAATCAGATGATCGTAATTGATCCCAACTTTCACATCCATTTAGATGGTCAGAAATAATACTGTGAACGGTCCATAAGACCTTTATACATCATTTGAATTGGATACACTGTTCGGGCTAACTTTTACCGTCTCCAAGCTAGGACCATCAAATGGTGGATCCTGAACCCTTGTGTCTGTGAGTTGTGGAGATTGTTTTCCTCTCATGCAATTACATTGTGGGTAGAATAAGGTCTCACATTTTTCCTTTCTAAACACAGGTCCTGTCAGAGCTTGCACCGTTTGTTGTACTTTCGGAGAAGCTTGGCAGATTGGCTGTGCAATTGGTAGCAGGTGGAAGTGGTGTGAAATCAGTGAAGGTGACTTATGCTTCTGCTAGAGCTCCGGACGACCTCGACACAAGGCTGCTCCGCGCCATGATCACCAAGGGTCTGATCGAGCCTATATCCAGTGTGTTTGTGAACTTGGTAAATGCTGATTTCACTGCTAAACAGAGAGGACTGCGGATCACGGAAGAACGAACTGTGCTGGATGGTTCACCTGAGAACCCCCTAGAGTTTATCCAGGTACAGATTGCCAACGTGGAGTCCAGATTTGCCAGTGCCATGTCAGACTCCGGGGAGATTAAAGTGGAGGGAAAGGTGAAGGACGGAATACCCCATCTGACAAAGGTAGGATCATTTGAAGTGGATGTGAGCATGGAAGGTAGCCTCATACTTTGCAAACAGGTTGATCAACCAGGTATGATTGGAAAGGTGGGGAGCATCTTGGGCGAGGAGAATGTGAATGTGAGCTTCATGACTGTTGGGAGGATTGCTCCACGAAAGCAAGCAGTAATGGCAATCGGTGTGGATGATCAACCCAGCAAGGAAACCCTGAAGAAAATTGGGGAGATACCAGCCATTGAAGAGTTCGTTTTTCTCAAGTTGTAATTTTGTGTCATCGTGATTCCAGTCTAGTGGTTGATGCCCAATTTTTGAAGCTATCGCAAAATAAATTGGGGGGGTTAAGGGGGAACAACTAATTTTGCAGTAAGTCGATGCCTGATGGATGTGAACATTCTTTATTGAGTTTGCTTTTGCCGGTAAATCAAGTTCTCATTCAGTACTTGGGCCTGCTGGTGCCCTTTGTTATAGTTGAGCCAGCCTGATGCATGCCTTTATGGTTTATAGTTGGTCGTCGCCTGCTGGAGTAATACATGTTAGTTTATAGTTGGCCTGTCGCTTGCTGGAGTACATGTTAGTATCTCACCAAATAAAGTGTTATATTGACATTGTTCAAAAGCCCTACTACTCGACCAGCCTGAATTTTTTTTCATATTCTCCTTGTTCTCTTGAGTTTTTCAATCTTCTCTCATTTTGAAAAAAATTGCTTCCAAATTGTGATGAAAATAACTTGTAACTACAAAATCAAAACAGAAACACACAAATTTATGTGGGTTACCAATGGACTGGATCAAGATCCAGATCTAATCTAAGATCCGATTAGACGGGAACTCAATCCTATTAGAGATCCATCGGATATCAATCTAAGATCTTGAATTCGATTATAATTTGATAGGATTTGGATCTATAGTGATCCGATCCAATTAAAATCCGATTTGATACTATTATATATATATATATATATATATATATATAACAATAATAGTATCTATATAATTTTATAAATATAATATAGTATCAACTGTATTTTATTTCTAATTATAATATTAATTTGTAGATATATTAATGTTAATCGAATTGAATTTGGATCTTGAATAAATAATTGGATTCAAAATCCATTGGATCTCAAATCGTCTTTGACCGGATTCGGATCTAGGTAGATCTGTACAGCCCTAGTTTACCAATGTGGGCTATGTCCTACTGAGGCCCTTCTTTCACTTACTTCAAAGCAAAGCAATTATAAAACCACTCTCACAACTTTTCATACAAACTTGTTCTTTGCATAACAGGAAACCTAAACTGAATATTATATTATATACTTGATCCGAAACCTAACTTGAAACAAACCCTTGACACAATTAGGAAATTCCCAAAAAAATGTAAGGGCGGTCGTGACACTGCACAATACAAATATGGTTTTCTGAGGAAAGGAAAGAACCGATATCCTCCATCTAATTGCCGCGCATTGAGCAAACAAGCTTATTGCCATGCGCTTGACTAGAAATTGAGTGTAAATATGAGATCTGGCTAAATGCTAGTAGCACTCCAACACTCCTAGGAAGATGGCATTTCAAGGAGATCAGCAATAATAACAATTAGGATATCAAATGATTCAAATCTTTTCCAAGGAGAAAAAAGAAAGAATTATATTGGACAGTGCTCAGTTTCTTCAATGGAGTACATACATTCATCCACCCTAACATTATTTTGACCCCTCCATTTTTTAATTTCCCAAGGGTTTCACCAATTTCATTCTTCAATACATTAAATCCAACGTAATTGCTACCTCTCACTGGTTATACAACCTTGTCTGGAACCGGCAATAAAGCTGTCATGGCTCTAACCAAGTACACCATACCATGTAATAGCCTTAGGTTACTCGCCGATATTAATTAGCTTTTCTTATTCACCAATAAGATGACTGGTACAATAGAGTTCTCTCTGAGAGTACTTGTAAGCAACAAATACTGAGCATTATCATCTATGAACCAGAAATAAAAGGAACCTGAGCTAGAGCTGAGGGGAGGGAGGTGTGGAGATTATGAGTTGCTATATAGGCAACTATACCAGCGGTATATCCTGCAAAAGCAAAACCACTCACCTGCACAAAGAAGAATGACTGTTTTACTGAAACAGAAAAATGTAGTTATGATTGAAAAAGACAAGATTAAGCATCACCATTTACCTTCCGCAAGTACCAAAAGAAGTCCACCCTCTCCATCCCCATAAATGCGACTCCTGCCGCAGAGCCGATAACGAGCATGGATCCACCAGTACCAGCACAATATGCAACCAGCTGCCAAAACTCAGAATCTTGAGGGAAGGATGAAAGATCATACATTCCCATTGTTGCTGCAACCAGTGGAACATTGTCTATTATCGCTGACACGACCCCTATTGCACTTGCAATCAGCTCAACATTAGGGAAATGGGCATCGAGGTAATTTGCCAATTCTCTTAGAATCCCTGCAGCTTCCAGGCTAAGAAACACACCAAAGCATTCTTATTTGTCAGCATATTAAAAGTATGATTGTACCTCCTGTTATCTCTCTAATGCAGACACAGTTGAAGAACTATTTCAAATAGATATACATAAAAAGAAAAACAAGTAGCGTCTTAGAACTTTGTAGAAGAGTATAGAATAAAGAGATGTCAATGTGACTAGTCTGTCCCATGGATATATGTGGAATCACATGTTCACCTGACTCAAAATGATGCACTAAATAGCTTGTTAACTAGAAATGTATATTTATCCCTTCTATCGACTAACACAGTCAACAAGAGGTAGGAAACATACTCAGGTTTGCCCTTAAGTCAGACCTAGCGCAATTTAATGCAATATGTTTCAGCAGTCAGCACCCATAGTGTATCTGTACTAATCTAAGCATGAGTAATACTATTTCTATTGTTCAACAATTTACAAAATATCTTAAAAGGAAAGAAGAAAAAAACACAGTAGAATAAGTGGGCAGTTCTCTTTATCTGTGCTCTATTTCACCATTCTGACATCATCATCATTTTTTTATCAGCATCCTATCCCAAATATTTGGATTCAACAACACGAATCTTGTTCCGCGATTCCATTCTATTTTTTCACCATTCTAACATAAATCCCCTAATTTAAAGGGAACGATGAATCGGAATATTCCTTTTCTTAACCAATGTAAAGACAGCACAAGAACTAAATTCCTTTTCTTGCACTGATCATCACATAAAATAGAGGCATGGTCTAAATTTGTAACTTGTAGGGGTGATTTATAAGGGATAACGGACATACTCAAATTTATACACCCATACCATCAGTTGCACAATGAGATTTAAAGATATTTCTACAAGACTTACGATGTAAAAGATTCACATAGAAACTCCAAATTAAGTCCTATGCAACTCAAGTTACAATAAACTATACCACAGTGCAGGATGCAGAAACTCAAATGAGGTCCGTGTATACCTGCTCACAGACAGGAGGATTCCAAGGAAGAAAAGGGCTCCTTGAGTATCGATGCGTGACAAAGCTTGCGGTACCTTCAACTTCTGCCTTTCAGATTCACCATAATGAATAGCATCTGTCAAAATCCAAAGAACTCCAAGTCCAAGCAGCATACCCATGTAAGGAGGAAGACCAGTTATGGCCTTGAACACCGGAACAAAAAGTAAAGCCCCTATACCCACAGAGAGAACAAGCTGTCCTCGAGGAGCCATCTGTTCAGACGACAAAACACTGGGCAAATCCTGTCCCTTTCCATCAACTTCACTGCACGAAAAAAGAAAAATGCCATAGGAAAATCAATGATCTACTAGTTAACCGAACTTTTCAAAGCTCAAAATTTTCCTGCTGTACTTTCCCCCCAAGAAGGTTACCTAGTAAGGGACATAAGAGCCAATGGGACAGCCAGAGAAACAGCAGAGGGAATAAGCAAGTCCTGCAAGCAAAGAAGATGTTATTATGGTAATGCTTTTATTTAAGCATATCATGAAATTTCATTCAAGGGTGATGGAATAGATATATATATATATATATGTAGAGAGAGATGTGAAAATCACATTTATTGGTTACAAGTTTGCCACAATCACCATTTGTACTCAAATAGTTAAGAAGCTAAATGGAACCAAGGTATTTTGTATATGTAGCTCAGTTATTCAAATTTGCTTTTTACAATCCAGCCACTGTACTGCAATCATGTAACCCGAACACAGATCTGCCTTATCTTTAAATGCAAGTAAAAGTGTGTGACATATGCATTACATCTGTGAAAGGCAATTTGAAAATAGAAAAGGATCATCTAGTTGTTTCTGTTGCATCTCCCAAGTTTACCTCTATGGCTCTATCCACATCCTGTATGTGTAATTAGTGATATGTATCAAAAGCATGAAGCAGACTATTTATAGCAGTACAATAACTTCCTTTCTCCACATGCTATAAACCTATAAAAGGCAATATCACAAAATGCATCATGCATGAATTCCCAGTAAAAGGATATTTTGCTATTTTGCAAATATGAAAGTAGACTAACAACTCTAGTATAAGGATTCATAGTTGATCAGAATAATGAAAGGACCTTCATTGTTTGCAATGTAGAGATCTGACCATGTATCCACAGCATAGTTGTGGTAACATCACCAATGGGAGTCCATGCACCACCGGCATTTGCCGCTATCACGACAACAGCTCCTAAGAATCTGTCAAATTAGATCCTAATTTGTGAAACAAGTATTAATTTTGTAAAGTTATAGTGTATAAGAAAAGAAGCGATTAACAATGTTCTATTATAGGATTGACATCATGCAGCCACTAATTAGCATCACTCAGAAAGGGTGTCACAAAATAGTCAACTCCTCAAACCCCCTCCCCCAAAAATCAAGCTCAATCTGTGGAGGTGTTTCCAGAAAACAGGTAATGCTGCTCTGTGGGCTCTCCATCCACTGTTTCACCAATTCCGCATGCAATCTAATTAAAGAAGAGATCCATGAATATTATTGTGCATGGGGAGTTAGCTTCCTGAAGCTTTGTATTTCTTGTTTCCTTTAATTAATAACATACAATAAAAAAAAGGAAAAGTCCATGCATCTTTTTGTACATAGAGAGGAATTTTTTTAAGGCCTTGTACATACTGTGCATAGTGTCTGTTCTTTTTCAGAAATTCCTGTTACTTATCAAAAGGAAGCAAAAAAGGGAAGGTCTGAATGCTTTGATTGTGACATCTGTTAGTGAATACTCAGATTGCACAGAATATCAAGAAGAAGAAAAAATCTTCACAAACAATACAATTTTCACACTGGAAAGTTGCACCAAACAGGCTAACATCCAATAGCAGTTACAAGAAAGCAAGAGGAGAATCATATGCTTCCAAGAGCTTACCTACCAAAAAGGAAAAAAAGATAAACAACTGGTACAAATGACGATAATTTGATACTGCGTATATACAATTAATTGATGAAAATAAATACAATGAATCCATTCTAGTCCTCTAACCCAGGCATCATGAGAAAACTACGCTAAATGTAAGGTAATATGCACAGTACAGTACTTGTATGCAAGAGAAATGATTATGTTCCTCATACCAACAATGAGCTTCTTCCATTTTTAAATAAAAAGGGTATATTAAATTATCAAATGCCACAGAACTAAATTCTATGGCTCTAATATCATGCTAATATAAGTGTACAGAACCTGTTCTGTAAGCGGCAAGCCAAGCATTGATATGTATCACACTAACTAATAGGACTTGACACATCAAAGTTTGACTCTAGCAGCCATGCCTAAGCTGCAATTGCCACCCTACTGTGCAGTAAACTTCTCTCCCTCTATTAGAAGTATATTAGTTCACTAGAAATGTGGTTCGTTTTGATAACGAAGTAAATTTATCAACAGTTATCCAGATTCAGGAATTGCTGGCCCCCTCTAGGGCGAGGGAAAGTAATAATATAAATAATTACTGAAACACATGGAAGAAAAGGGTACAAATATAATATAGAACACTCAACCCACTCTATTCCCATCAAACTGAAACACCTACAAGCATAGTCACAAAAACTGCGTTTTTTTTAAATAAAAAAACTCGTTTAAAACGCACATTAATACATTATCGTAGAAAACGAATAATATGAAAACACGTTTAAAACGAATAATACGAAAAAAAAAACAGATAATCTTGAAAGTTTTTTGGGAAAAAAGATTATGCAGATATTGATGACGCTTTTGAGCGATTGAAGAATAAGAATGAGTGATTTTATTAATACGCGTATTATAGTCTTGTTTTTAATATTGATAATTGATGTTTTAATGAATTTCGATGCCTTGATGGAATGAATTAGATGTTAAAATGATGTTATGAACTTATTATTGTTGATTATAGTTACTCTTTTTGTATATTATCTCACCAAATTGTTACATATATTAATTAGCATTGTTTTTAATTTTTATAATTGTGTGATAACCGGCTCGGGTCGATCTCCTCCCCACATTAATGCTTTCACACTAATGAGAAGCCGAGATCTCAGAGTCACCACCAATCAAGATACACGGATGTGATTGGTCACCGAAAATAAAACCCTCGGTTCAAGAACCGAGGTCGGATTCGGAGGTTCTTTTTATGAGTAGAGGAAGGTGTTAGGCACTCATACTCATCCGTCGAATGACAGTTACCTTTTTAATATTTCTTCATTGATTTAATTTAATGATTATTTTCTTTCGTTCTTTTTTTGTTCTTTTGTTTCGAGATTGAAAATTCACCCCTCATCGACCGATTTAGGGTGATTTCTCTCTATTTGTTTTTTTTTTAATTTCGAGATTGGAAATTCACCGCTCCTCGACCGAATTGGGGTGGTTTCTTTCTACTAGGTTTTCTTTTTAATTCGAGATTGGAAATTTCCCCTCCTCGACCAAATTGGAATGATTTCTCTCTACTAGAGCAATAAATCTTTTTTCCTTAAATCGGCAAGGGTCAATCTCTCTCCCCGACCGATTCGAGAGAGGCCCCCACCTAAGTTTAGTGGAAAGGGGGAAGAACTAACTTATTTTTAGATAATAAAAAAACTGAAATAAAAGAGAAATCGAAGATCTCATCTTCCAACTCTTTCTTTCACCCGGATTTCCTTTTCCTCACGACCGTTTGGAGGGAAATCAATGAACTACTAAGGGAAAGCGAGGAAAGAAAAACCTTGGATGGGTAGAAGTAGAATTTGGAGGGGGGAATGTGGCATACCTTTTCCTTTGATTATGTTGCTCCAAGTAATCAGATGAAACCTTCAACGAGATCCGAACTACCTACCCGTTTTTCTCCAAGGTTGATAAAGATAACCCTAGATCAACGAACCTTTCGAGGATTTGGGGAAGACTTTGATCTTCTCAACTTTTCCAAAGTGGGTGTAAAATCTCCAATGGGTTTGAGGTCTGGATTTTTCTGGGCTTGGGGGGCTCACTCTCTAGGTCTAAGGATGGGATCTCCAAGGCTACGAATTTCAAAAGTTTGGGGATTCAAAGTTAAATGAGAGGAGAGGGTGAGGCTCCTTTTATAGGAATAGGATGAGGATTTGAGTTATTTCTCATTTCTGGTTGATGTGGGACTAAATGTTCTCGAAAACCCTATTGAGGTGGCTCAAGGTGATTGGCCCAAACGGAATAAAAATACTTGAAAATATTGCGTTCCCGCCCTTTAAAACGGCGAAATTAGGGTTTGAATCTTTCAACGCGGCGCTAAGATCACTGGTGCGTTAAGCAAGGTTTGAAATTAGAGTTTCCCTAATTGCGTCGTTTTCAAAGGCGAAACATAGTTATGGGCTTAGCAATCATGTTGCGCCTTTTAAAAAGGCGAGGAGCTTTAACAAAGGCATCTCGGCATTTAAAACAACGAGACTAGGACTTGAAGAAATCAAAGGCCCTCCCCTGGACCCTAGGTTGGATTGGGCTTTGGTTTTGACTTCACCTTGGATACATCGGAGTTTGGATCGCATCTTGAGTCACTTTCAATACTCAGAGCCAATGGGCCTTTTAGGCCCATGAAATCACAGGTCATGCAAAATAGGGTGTGTACAATAATTATTAAATTTTTTTTCTCCATTTTTTTCTCGAAGTTTTCCCGTATTTTCCAGAAATTTCAAAATTTTCTATACTTGACCCTTTGCTGAATTATTCCCGAACCCCGACTTGTGATTATGCCTACAAGTAGTGTTACCTAGGCACGTGGTACGGTTAGGGCTCTCAACGGAGCAAATACAGAGCGGAAAGTGCTATATCCGTATCCAATCCGTTTAACATTACTAACTATCCGAATCCGCTCCAATATCCGGCGGAAAATAAAACATGAAATTCAAATTCGAATTTGATTATATGATCGAATTTAGATAATTATCTGAATTCGTCCGATTCCAATGGATTAGGGTTTAGGGATAAGGGAATTCCAAGGAGAAATATAAAAAAAAAGTTACAGGATACATGAAAGGGGAAATACAAAAAAATATGCAGAAATTGTATAGAAATTTTAAAGAAAAAAGAGATAGATGGAGATAATCTCAGGGTTTAGATAATACAAATAAATTTCAATAAAGAAAAAAAAAGTAGATGAAGATCGAAGCTTACCTCGCTTAAGGGTGAAGTGTCGTGATCCCGTGATCCCGTGAGCCCATGATGTTTTGAGTCATGAAGAGAGTGAAGAAGAGAAGGTGAAAGATTCTGCAATGTTGTGACTGAGGCCGTGATGTCATGACCGTGATGTTGTGAGCGAAGAGGTTGAAGAGGAGAAGATGAAAATAGACGGTGAAAAGGGTTAAACGAAGTTAGGCTTTGGGGTTGAGAAGGTGTAGTGAGATTTTATATTGTTGGTAAATTACAGTTTTATCCTCCTTAAGTTTGGTATATTACACTATTATTAGTTAAAACTTATAAATTTAATAAGGGCATAGTTGTCTTTATCTATTGAAAGTTATAACATAATCGGTTTCGGATAGTTACCGGATCGGATACAGTATTATCTGTATCTGATCCAATTATAAACGGATACATAAAACATTCACCGAATTCGGTTCGACGGATACAGTAAACGGATAACATCCGACTAATCAAATACGGATACAAACTGGATACGGATATTATCTGTATCCATTGACACCCCTAGGTATGGGTGCCAAGTGTTCATGTGTCTAGAGGTGTTCGGCACAACAAGCTCTGAAAATCCCAATACGACTGCACGGATGTATATATTTTTTTTAAATGATTAAATACAATATATATAACTCAATTTTTTTGAAAAATATATCAAAGTTATAAAAATACTGATGTAGAGAATAGAAAAGAGCAACTAGAGAGAAGAAAGAAAAGAGAAACGTATATATTGATCATCGTTGTTGTCGCTGCTCCCCTAGTAAATTTTCCTCCATGTTTCCAAAAAAACTATACAACTTGATAAAAAGTTCATATCAATCCAATATATATATATATATATATATATATATTGTATTTTTAAAATGACAACAATATAACATACTTGAAGCATCATGTGCCTAACCATAATACTGACAGCTGACGTAACCATGACACGGTATAGGAACGTACCAAGGAGTGTTGTGCCATGGAGTGTCATGTCGTGTCAAAGTGTCGGCACGACAAAATTTGGAAAAACTGAAGTGCCTAGGTAACACTCTACAAGTATATTAGTATTGCCAAGGAGAAACATGATTTGCCATGAGAATGAGGTATTATATAAACAAAAGTGCTGATACAAGAAGACTACCGCTCTATAAAAATGAAGTAATAAAATAAATGATTAGAAAACCATACTAAAGAACAAACTATCTATACAATATAGATCTCTGAACCCATTCCAAACCCCATCAAACTGGAGCATCTAGGGACATGAGTAACAGGTTATAAGCAAAAGGGTATGTCTACCTATGGTAACCAAATCAGGAATCTGCCAATGTATGTTTTCTTGCCATAATATGTTTTAGAAAGCTATTCCAATGTTAATGTTTCTAGGTTTTATAAATTATTCAAGGGTTTGGCTAGTAGTATGACAACATAAAAGATACTGCAGTAGTTTAGTAGTCATCTTTGGCAGATAAACTTCTCTTGGAGTCCAAGATGGTGTCAGAGCTCTTAAACTGTACAATCCTATTTATGTATGTCCTTCACTTAGGATTTGTTTCAAGTGAAGGACATGCATAAATAGACCACCAAGAAACTAAGCAGGAACAAGGATTTGATGAAAATACATGAGAGAATGTTTTAAACACCTAATAAGCCCACTAATATAGTTAAGCACTTGGAAATGGTGGGATCAAAATGACAGTAAGTTATCTACCTTGCAACCCTAATGAAACTACAATGCCTACATGTCTAACTTCTGACAACCTTCAATGATACCTCTTGCATTTGCTCAAAGATACTTGTTGTGCAAAACATGGATTAATCTACATTGATTATTCATCTTCATATGATTAATTACATCACTTGAGGTAAATGGGGATTTGGTAACAATTGTAACTGATTCTGACTCATTTCATCAACTTACCCTTCCTACTAATGGACATCAAACTAGTTACAATTCTCATCCCTCTAAAGAGACATGAAACTAATTACAGTTCATTCAAGAAACATCCTCTTTACATTAGATTAAAACAGTGTGCTCAAAACTTTCTAATCTTACACTTGACTAGCTCTCACTCTTCATCAAATGGCAGTAACTAGGGAACAGCTCGATCTAGTGTTGCAGTGGAACAACGTATTAATTTTCCTATAATAGAATGCATTTGTATTAGCACAAATTGGTGGGTATATGAGTATCATAGTATTAAAACTCGGCAAGTCGACTCGAAACTCGGCCAAGTTCGAGTCGAGTTTGAGGTAAAACTTGGTTTTGACACTAAAACCAAGTAACTCGCCCCAACTCACCCGAGTTTTATATTTTTTTTTAAAAAATCGAGTAAACCAGCCTACCCGAGTGATCAAATTATATTTTTTTCCTTTTTTTTAACACACCTCACCCACTCATAAGCATAAATACGAAACAAATAGGGAATGTTTAGTATATATTGAATTTTATATCTCATTTCAGGCATAATTTATCATTAATTTTGAATTTATACCATATATATAGTATTAGAAAAATATTATATATGTCTAAGTTTTAGATGTCATTACTCGGACCAGTTTTGCCCGAGTTTCCGAGTCAAGTTTTCGGGTTTTAAAACACTAATGAATATATCAACTGCCTCACCCCAAAGGACCCAAAACTGAGTCCACCCCCTTATGGGGGGATAGACTCCTACGGTCCTACCACGGGAGTAAACAGAGAGGTGCTCTCTCTCTCTCGCTCAATTTTATAGGTTTTTCTTGAAGTGTGGAAAGATACATTGTTTTAACTTTTACCCCAGTCCCATAAAAAACAATCGATTGCTGTCTTTATAATCCCATGAAACAGATGTGGATCAATCAGGGTATTTGGTAAGGCAAATCATCAATTTTGATGCTTTTTTTTCTACTTCTTTATTTTGTTTGTTATTTTTTTTTATAGGAAAAACACTGATTTCTCAAGAGGGACATCTCCATACAAGGGCGATAAGTTGTTTCTCAAGAGGGGTGTATCTATATTTAAGGCTGAATTTAAATAAATATCGACAAGTGCTTGTATCATATTTTTTTGCAAAACAGTGAAGCTCGAGAGACGATAAATCTTGCTGGACGGTAAAGCTATAGAGAAGAAAAAACCCTAACCAGATAGAAAAGATAAAACCCTAACATCGAGAATTCGAGAGAAGGAGAAGGGGGATTTGAGGAAACACTCATGTTAAAGTTCTTTCCGGAAAACAAATTTTTTGTCAGCATCTGCAGAGGCGGTTGCTTCGATCCGTCATTGGCTTGGAGAGGAAGGGGATGGATGCATAAGACGAGAGAGACAGAAGTATAGAACTTTATGTTTTCCTCCGTATATTTTGATTACTTTTTTCCAATAGCAAAACAATATTAGTATTATAATATTAAAGGTAAAAAGACGCGTATTTTACCATATCTTTTAGGAAGATTTGCAAAATGTGATGTTTTCAAAAAAGACGAAGACGGACGTTTGTATGCGTACTATATGCATATTTGCCAACTATGATACAAGATGAGGAAAAACCTCCTAATGATATCGAGCTTTGGTAATTTTTAATAATTCTTTTCGAGTTTTATAGAACTATTATTATGATGTCTAGATTGCATCCCCGAAGATGCAAAAATAATTTCCACATTGATTTAGGATGCTGGTGAAGGACAATCCATTTTTTTTTCAATAAAAGTCCACATAATGCGTTGATGAGGCATTTTAGATCAGTGTTCATTATTTCACTTTTCATTCAATCCCTTTCCCAATATTTGTTTTCTTTCCTCAAAATTTTATGATGGATATGTTCAATTTCTTTTAGGAGGTGTTAATTACTACTTTTTTAACTGTTGGAAATTCATGGTCAACATCAGGTGGCGATACTCCATTGATAATTCAAACCCCCTCTACGCTTGATTGCTTGTATAAAAATGTATCCGTCTCATAGGCAGATAGGCTCTTTCATTGACCAATAGGCAATCACTTTGCGGTTGTTTTTTAATGAATTAAACTGGCCAAACCAACTTAGTTGGGTCAGTATTGTTAGTATGAAGATGTATTGAGTGAGATGACTTGGAAATATGCCAGTTAGTTGATTGATTTCCTTTCACCGATCTGTTTTTTTATCAAATGAAGCTTCACTGGAGTAACAATCTATGTACCATGCCATGGTTGTGTTTGATTGAGCTGATGATCATGATCTCTGTTGTTTCTATTGGATAAAAAAAAAAACCAGAAGATTTTAAATTGACCACTATATAAAGTGGTAATGTCGCCAAAAGAATATTTGAACTGTAAATATTTATGCAAGTGAGGGAGGTGTTTTGGAGTCAAGAGGCCATTCTGTATGCTTTGCCAAAAAGAATATTTCAACTGGAGTTGGATATCAAGTATCTTCAACAAGGTACTCTTCTTATCACTGAGGATGTCAACAACCTATAGCCATAGTGAGAGCAGATGGTTCATATATAACACGACCCTTGTGTTTGTGTCCGTTTATATGTGGTTACAATCATAAAATGAATATAGGGACTATCACAGGATCTTTCAATTACTCACCGAGCTCATATCCAAATTGGAGGCCATTCAATTATTAGGACATGAATATGTGAACCTTTATGCATTGAATGCCATTGAGTTCGCATACTACCAATTAAAAAAACAATTATTGTTCATAATCATGGTGAGAGTGTGAGACGGGTGTTGCTTCATATATACACAACGCAGTCATATTTATTACAAATATAAGTCCTAACTTGAACTTCAGAGATTAGAGACAAAATAAGAAAGATCAATATCCTGCAAAATCTCTGAGTTCTTAAAGTGTATAAGAGAACATGGGACAATTGTGGAGCACTTACTTCCGGTATTCTGACGGAGGTACTAGTTTCCGCAATAAGGAGACCATGACAATGGTGGATGTTAAGTTGTCAAGGACCGAACTAAGGAAAAAGGTCACAAAACCAACCTGCAAATTCCATCAAGAAATTGGTCAAACACCTTGAACTAATGCAGAAATTATAACGTATTGGTGAATTGGATAAGGCTGATATAGTAGTCTTAAACTACCAAAAGGAAACCAACATCACATAGATATTTAACCTCTACTAAAATAAAAATGGAAAGAGGAAAGGGTATAAATTGACATAAATTTCAAATTTTTGGGGTTTAGTTTCAATTTTGTTGGGTTGAGGGGGTCAACAATCTCAGCCGTCATAAAATGGACAGTTGATGGCATGATGCACGTAATTTTTTTTTTTCGGTAAACCAAGATAAAATTTATAAGATTCACAAAGAGTAAACCAAGAAAGTGTGCAAAAGGGAAAACTAAAAACAACAAATCAAAAAAGTAGCAACAACAAAGAGAAACTACAAAGCGAAGAGATTCCCCAAGGATATGCACCCACACCCCCAACCGAGCATCAAGCTGAGACTAGGTATCAAACTCGAGACTGAATCCTGGAGACATGATGATGAAGACAGACCCGTGGACCTCAAAGTGTACAACCGTAGGCCCAAGAAAACTCATGACAATCCATAAAGCCCATAAAATGGGCCCACAAATCTAAAAATCCAGCCATGCATTAATGGGGTCTTCTAGAAAGACCAAGACTCTTTTTGGAAGTTGATAGAATACTCTAGAAAGCCAAAAAAGTTATTAAAGAATTTCTAGAATGTCAAGAACTTTCTAGAAAGTCAAGTATAAAGAGTTTTCTAGAAAGTTAAGAGTCTTTAATATTCTCTAGATAGTCAAGAGTCATTTAGAATATTCTAGAAAACCTAAGGGTCTAGAAAGTCCAAGAGTTCTTAGTTGGTTCTAGAATCTTAATGTCTTAGCTTTTATGTAGAATGTTCTATTAATGCCTATAAATAGAAGACCCTATGGTAATGTAAGGATGGTAGAATTGAAGTGAATGAAAGTTCTTCTTTAAGTAAGGTGTGACTCCTTGCATTGGTGGTGTGACTCCATCTTCGGACGCCTAAATTGGTGAGACTCCAATCCTAGGTATTCCATAGAAGTAGTGAGACTGTACTTCTCTTCTTTCTTTCTTCTTATTTCATTTCTCTTTAAACTTCGTATTCCCTTTATTATAATCTAACATCATTCTTCCTTCGTCCTACATCACATGATTGTTGTGACTCATATCAGAAGAATTTGTACATTTTGGACACGTATGGACATAGACACAACTGATACACATAAATTCTTAGTGTTTATTATATGAAAAAGTCATACAATTGCATATAATTAGCATAAATTTTACAGATGACACTTATTTTATGTAAAGCTGCTCATCAGGATCTAATCTCGATTAGAACTCTCCTTTATTGCTTTGAAGTCGTGTCAGGGTTGCAAGTCAACATGTCCAAATCCAAAATAATAGGGGTTGGGGAGGTAGAGGGAACGGCCAATCTAGTTGCTTGTGTAGGTTCGTCGTATTTGGGAATGCCTCTTGGAGCTAATTTAAAGCTAGGGCAATGTGGGCTCCAGTCCTAGAAAGATTTGCAAAACGCTTGTCCGGGTGGCAATCATCTTTTTTATCAAAATGGGTGAAGTTAAACCTGATTCAAAGCACTTTGTGCAGTTTGCCTACCTACTTCATGTTCACATTCGTTCTCCCTCATTCGGTAGCATTATCTCTTGAACGTATGGAAAGGGATTTTCTATGGCATGAGAAAGGTATGTTCAAATATCACCTAGTTGAATGGGCCTCTATTTGTCGTCCCAAGAGTGAAGGTGGTCTAAATCTGAAATCTCTATCGCTAGTTAACAAGGTTTTGCTGGGGAAATGGATTTGGAGATTCAGAGAGGAAAGAGAGTCTTTGGCGGTCCGTGATTGTAGCTAAATACGGGGCTCGTTCGTGTTGGATTCTTAAGGAAGTTCGGAGGGTCCATAGGGTGGGCTTGTGGAATGGCACATGTCAGTTGCGCAAGGTTGTAGTCCTATTTTTTGCGTTTAGAGTCGAGAGGGGTACTGAGGTCAGGTTTTGGAAAGATGTGTGGTGTGGCACTACGAAATTGCAGGATGATTTCACTATCATTTTCCGCATAGCTACAGATAGGGATGCATCAGTCGGAGAGTACATTGATAGGGATGGTGAGAAGGTTGTCTAGTGTCCTAGACTGAGGAGATGGCTAAATGATTGGGAAGTCATCGAGTTAAGCAGTTTGTTAGTGCGTTTAGGGTCTTATTCCTTGGTTTTATCAGTAGCGGGACTGTAGAGTTTGGTTTATAGGCAACAAGGATCAATTTCTGTGAGATCTTTAGTTCAGACACTTAGGCCTAGCTCACCGGCGTGGTTTCCGCATAGGACTGTATGGAATCCAAGTATTCCATCAAAAGTATATTTCTTTCTATGGAATGCGGCGTTGAATAAAATTCTCACTTATGATCACTTGAAATCTAGAGGATGGCGAATCGCTATTTTATGTGCCTCCAAGTGGAAGAGACGGTAGATCATCTACTCTTACATTGTACTGTAACACGTGTAGTTTGGAGTTTCTTTCTTTCCCGAATGGGCATGGCTTGGGTCTTTCCCTTTTCCCTTCACAACTTCTTATCTTGTTAGGATGTGGTAAGTGAGAATGGCGCAAGATTAGCTATCTGGATGGAATTGCCGGGTGTTGTAGCATGGCCCATATGGAAGAAGAGGAATAAGAGATTCTCGAGAACTCTCCTTCATCCGTCCAACTCATTTGCACTTGGACTTGTTCATTGGTTTTGGCTTGGTGCACTGCTATACAGGCGGGGGTGGATTTGGATATTTTGCCAGAGTGACACAGTCTAGGGTTCTTTTGGTGAAGTTTAGGGGTCACCTTGGGTCCCATGTTGTGTATTTTTGGTTCAACGTTTTAGGTTCACGGTCTTGTGAGCTTTGTGTTGTTCCTATCTTTGTAGCTCTGCTTCTCATTTTTATATATATTTGCTTGCATTATCGATCAAAAAAAAATTAGTAAATTATTTCTATCTCATTATAAAAAATAAATAAAAAATTGATACGAAAGGAGGGAAAGAATCACAATCTATTTGTTTTCAACGAAAAAAATAGAGAGAGAATAAGAGGAAATATGATCCCTATAACAGAAAAGAAAAGAAGAGAGAGAAATGGGGTGTCAAGGAGCTGAATTCGGGCCACAAAAACAAATTTTAAATTAATCCTATTTGAGATTAGCATTAACATTTAAAATTAATATAGACTCATTACTTCATTAGTTTATTTGCTTTAATTCATGTCTTATTTCTGTCGTTTGATGAATTGTAGTTTATAATACCTTACTTAGTTTTGTTTTCAATAATTTTGCTTTCCTATATAATTGGTTTTAAATAAAATATCCCCTCGTGTCCCCGAATTTTTTTTGGGAATCGCCAAGTCCGACACCCATTATCCAAGTCTGACACTGACACCCGTGTCCGTGCAACATAGAAGTCAAGCAACCACATCGTGCAAATCAAGAAACTAAGCACAATACCACCAAACATAAGAAATAAAAAGATCAATTAACAAACTCTATAAGCTTTGAACAACATAATAATAAATGGTGAACCTAATGACCATGGTTCAAAATATCGTTGATATTTTCGAAATATCAACGATATATATCGATTTCGATGACTCCCGACCAAAGTTCTAAATGTCAATATCGCATGTCATGTCGAGTCGTGGAAACTGGAAAAAAGATATATCGGGGATATATTGTAAGATATATCGATATTGCGGGAACAATATCGCACATGGAGGAAAAACTCGAAACAAATAATGAAAAACATGAATTTTTTCAATAAAACTTCAAGAAATATTAAAATAGATGTTAATGTATACACGTGAGAATCATTTTTTTTTTTAATGCATTAATGTATATAAGAGATGCAATGAAAAGGGAGGCAAAGATGTACACTGCCACTGATGACAATGTATGATTCACTAATATTGATGTAACTTACATAAAAAGTTGTATTCATTTCTCAATCAAGCATAACAATTAACTCAAACACAATCAATTTCATACATAATAGTTAATACATGGCCGCTTCACCTAAAAGGGCATGCCTTACATTTTTATTACCTAAGAAGGCATGCTTTTGACATATTTATCAAATAGGGCACCCTTTGTATTTTTATTACTAAAAAAGGCATGCTTTTGACATGTTTACCCTAAAGCTATGCATATAAAAGCCAAACACTTTAAGGATAATATTTGAATACATACCCTATTTGGTAAAAATTTCCAAACCATGCCCTTTTAGGTGATATTTTGTATTTAGGATGACTAAATGGTACTTATCCCTTAATACATCAATAATGGTATCTCCAAGTTAAGTGACATGCGTTGTATGCTTGTTTGAGTTATAATTTCTTCTTGATATTTCTTTATATTGTCAAAAAAATTTAACTATATTTTATTCTCTTAGTCAATTGAATGAGATATGTAGACCCATTTTATTCTCTTTAATAAAATAATTTTTTTCAAAAAAATAATACTAGTAATAGAACATTACTAAAATTCTTCACTAGATAAAACATTCATGAATTCAAGTATAATCCTTAAAATAAAAAGACATTATATAAAATCAATAATTGTAAAAACCAATCTGTGATTTGTAAATTTTGACCAATATTTCCAAATATCCTGCGATATTTCGGATATATCAATCAATATTTACGAAAAATTGTAAAAAAAAAAAAATCAATATGTGATTCATAAATTTCGACTAATATTTCTGAGATATCGTGCGATATTTCGGATATATCGATCAACATTTACGAAAAATTGTAAAAACCAAAATACCTAGTATAGACGTGTCGGGACTCAAGACTAATAAAAGCCAGTGATCATTTCATACTGAGTTTATGTTCAAGAATAAGTTTAATTCACACCAACTAGCCAACAAAAAGGATCTATCAATAGGGTCATGATAACTATAACAAAACACTCACCACCCAAAGGAGAGTCCGTGGCTTCCGAGTTGTTATATTGTCAGTAACTAGCTTAAATCCTTGATGAGCATCGACTATTTCTACGATGGTCATTGCACCAAGCAAGAAAAACACTATTTCACTTACTTCCGCAGATGCACGGGTTAGCTCCGTAACAGCTATATCAGTTGAAGGAGCCTATACCAGAAACCCAAAGAAGGAAAACATTAGTTACACAATATTAACTAGGAATAGAGATACAAAAGGGAAAATGTAACAAGGATATAGACCTAATAGAAATAACTAAGGTAGCGACAAACAGAGACATTGAAACAGTTGAATGTTGTATGCGAGGAAAGGAGTAGCCAGTCATTGCCCTCTCTTCATTAATTGCATCAATTGATAAAAGGCTGAAGAAATGAATAGATACCGCTGTTACCAAGTTATACCTTTAGAGAATATGCAAATTCCATCACCAAATATATAAAACTACCAGAGGATTTCGATATCAACAAGGTTTACATGGCGTTTCTTGCTTGATAGGCACCATGATCAAGGTTGTTAAATCGTAATCGAATCGTAAAATCGTTTTAGGACCGATTCGATTCAAATCGGGATTCAAATCGTAAATCGTAAGATTCAATTAATTGTTTAAAAAATATAAAAAATTACATAATAAAAAAAAATAGAATAATTTATTGTCCAAAAGATTTCATTCATATCTATTGATAAAAGAAAGTAATGAATACTTTATTGCATACACTATAAAAAAAACGTGAATAATCTTCATAAAATGAAAAAAAAAAACCAATATCTTAAAAAAAATAAATCAGCAAAAGTAAACTCATATAATCGTTTTTTTCCCCCGTTTCACAGCAACAGAGAGACAACCCAAATAGGGGTTTTGGCATGTCCGTAACAGGGATTTTCTTATTTCTTCTCTTTTTAAAAAAACATAAAGGATCTTTAGAAAATCAAAAGAATAAAAAATATTTTTTTAAGTATTGTTCCGTAAAAGGGGTTTCATGTTCAAATCGTATGAATCGCATGAATCTTACGATTTGAATCACAAATCGTATTCTGAATCGAAAATCAAATGAGATTCACCCAATTAAGATTTTCACTTCCGATTTGAATCGTTTTGCTTGGGATTCGAATCGAATCGTAAGATTTGAATCGTAAATCGTTAGGATTTAACAACCATGACCATGATAGCTATTGTAATTTGTGATATTGATATCACCATGATAATTACTGTAATTTGTGAAGAAAAGGAAAAGATGGCATGTGTGGTGCTCATGTATACGCCTATGGTAGTTAAGAGTTAGACTTAAGATTGAGTGGATTCGAGAGAATCTATGAGTAGCTCCAATAGGTGATTAAAGAAGGAAGAGTCAATTTAGACGGTTTGGACTTTGGATACGTTCAACGAAGACCAATGATGGCACCAGAGAAGGGGTAAATTGGTATAGGTTGAGAGCTCTAAAAACACAAGGAGAATGCTGAAAATGACGTGGACGGAGATAGTGCGGAAAGATATGATAGCACACAACTTGACCGAAATCATGGCTTTAAATAAAGTGGAATTACAAACTCTAAATGATTGGGGATTATTGGGGTTTGTTGAAGGTCATCATCAGCCAGCTTTTTTTCCTTTTCTTTGTTCTTCAAACTCTAAATGTGAATCCATCTTGAGTTTGAGGGGGTGATAGATGCATGAGTTGTACCCAATCACTCTATGGACATTTTAGTCTTTTCTTATTTTCTCTTCTGTTTATAGCTTGTAAACCCTAATTCTTATTAATCAAGAGAGTATACATTTCAGTTTATCAAAGTCTATAGATGCTTCCAATCCATGAACAACCTCATGTGTCAAAATAATTTAATTAGCCAGGGAAGTTATAATTCCACCAAAAGCATTAGAAACGTGAATTTCTTTCACAAGTTTTGTTTCTTTTTCACAATATAAGCATGTGTATTGTATGAAACTTTTCTAATGCCCACTAGTGAGTTGGTCAGTGCTTGTAAACCAATTTGCACTTAAAGTCACTGCTCTCATTAAAAATAGGCTTGTTGGGTTAAATATGATTCAAATTTTAAAATAAGGAGAACAGCTCATTAAATACAAAAAGGCAGAAACGCTCTAAATTTATTCTCAAGCTCAACTTATGAAGATCCAAAAGCAAAAAACTCATGGATGGTTTTCAAAATTAATTTATAATGCCCAAGAAATCAGAAATCTACAAAAGTACCAAACTGAGGCATTAACTAGACAAAAGTTTATGATGTGCCTACTGGGTATCTAATTTTCTGACTCATATAAGTGCATGACGTTACGAGAAGGACTAGATATAAATCCAATACATAACACAGCTCAAACAAAAGACGTTTCTAATTCCAAGAAGCTGATAAGAATCTTACCCCGATGCTACGTACAACCCATAAGCTCACAGCCATCAATAATCCTACTCCACTTTTATTGAAGGCCAGAGATTCCTCAAAAATTATGCCTGCATATCCTAATCCGAATACCAATACCATAGCAACATCCTGTATCATAATTCATACGATACATTTGATCAAATCAAGCATTCATTAACGTATGCACAAATTCCGCTCAAAATCATGTAAGTCATCATAGAAAACCCACAAACTAGTTTAAAGCATCATGTGAGGAGACCATGATGGACCTGATTAGCAGCTACCCAGGAGTGATTAATTGCCACTGCCCCTGCTGCAGCTGATGCAAGAATCGCAAGAGCTTTCAGCAAGTCGGTCTTTGGCTGGTAAGTGGCTTCAAAATCTTGAGAGCTCATTTCATCAACTGAACATAAGGGATCACATGTTCTAGATCTTGGTGTCAGTTCCTGGTGCAATGGTTATATTTCAATACTGAATACGACCATAGAGAATCATATAGAACACAATCACTTCGATCTTTGATAATTTAGATAGAAGTTAAAGGATACCAATGTAATAACCCAAGTACATATTTGGTAAGGTAATGCCGTGATTTGGGGACCATGATGCATGTATCTTTCTGTGGAGTATTGATCACTCCAACAATTTGTTGCCAGGTACTACTATATTAAATAAACTCAATACTAAATCATTGGCTAATAACAGATAGCATAAATTACTTTCACAATTGTTTTCCAACAGTTTATCTGAAAGTGGTTACTCATAATGGATTCAATATTATATGTAGCTATGCACTGTGAGGTTTCTGGCTATCAACAATCCCAGCCTTTTGAACGAGTGATTACACATGCAGCAAGAGGTCAAAAAATTTCACCCTTCAAAAACAGTGCTCAATGCAGCAATCTAGAAGCTCTTCTCAGTTCACCCTGAGTTAGTTATAGAGTGAAATAGGTTTGTAGCCCTCCAAGAAGTGAACAACATTTAGTATCAGGAACAATTGCTGCATGCATTGGTATGTCACATGAGTAGGATGAGATCAACATATGTGATTGCATGATCAACTTCAGAAAGGAAACAATGTGGGTTCTTGAATTTATTTGTCATTGGAAAGAGTACAGTTTAGAATCGCTCAAATGGAATCAACTTGTACAAGTCAACTCAGCCTCAGATTTTATCAACAGAAATCACTTACATGACTTGTGACAGCAGAAATTCATATTGTCTCAGCCCAGCAAAAAAAAAAATGCATGTACGGCCAAATCAAATTGTGTATTGACCGAGACATTCATTGACTTAAACCTCGGAGATCACAACCCAATACACTTTTATTACTTCACCCTATGGAAAGGCAGGTTTAGCACTTTCATGCCGCGTTAATTTTATTATTCTTCCATAAAATGATGTCAACTTGTGCTTTTAACCATAAATCTCTTCTTCTTCTTTTCTGTTTTCTTCTATGATAATGTTGGTATAGACTATGAACCAATCCCAGCATAGAATTGTTGCCTTGTTCTAACAAATTTGAATCCTTGATGGTACTTATAAGTCTCAAACTTGAATCTAAAATATGAGTGATTCTACTTGCTAAGATCATCGGTCCCTCCTCGAATCCATGAACGAGTAGCTCGCAACAACTAATGGGGGATTTGGATGAGTAATATCAAATCCCAAACCACCTCCACATCCCTAGAATTTGACACCAATAGGTCTTGAAAGTAATTGTGTGTAGGATACAACGGCCGAAAACTAATCAAAAGTTTGTAGCCAAATAAATGTTAAGAAAAGGAAAACGCAAGAATCCCCTAGTTTCAAACTCTTTAAATATCAAATTGGAGGGAATTACACAAAATACTTGAAATTAAACTTATCTATGCAATCGAAATCAGATTGTAGATACACATATTGATTAAACAATCAAAATAGTAATTAGAACAAGTGGAAATGACACCCCACCCCCAAACCTGGTACTGTTTGTCGGAGTTTTCTTGGGATTGGATCTCAACCGAATAAGAGGAGCCCTTGGATTCGTCTTCTGATCGGGCAAGAAAGCCACCGCGGCGACATCTCCAATCGTCCATTCGCCATGGAGATGAACCCAAGCGCGGCAAATATGGCAATGAGGATCGTCTTTGAAGCAGAATACTGTGCAGAGATGAATAGGGATAAGCTCGTTCTTTATATAGGTTTGGTCTATACAGGTGGTTTCCCACTGAGAAAGTAGCCATTTCTCTCACCTGTGCTTTGTTTTTTTTTAGGGTTTTGATGAACTGGGAACGGATGAATATTGATTTGCCTGGGAATAACTGTGGATGGGGATTCCTGGGGAAGTGGGGCTGCTGTGAAGTGAGCAATCTACTGTAAGAGGCCAAATCCTCTACTGTGATAACCGGATTGGGCAAATCCGGTTATCACCGCTGACGTCGCCACGTGTCTCTTTTTGACATCTTTAACTATGGTTAAGATTCACCCACCCCTAGGATTCTTCCACTCATCCTTAGTTTTTTAGAAAAAATATTATTTATTTTTTAATTTCCGAATCTTTAAATAAGTTGAAAAGATGGAAAATAAATTAAAATAGGGCATAAGCATAAGAAAAAAAACATTCATGAATCATCCGAAGAAAATGAATCAGCAGCAACGGATAACAAAGCTGAAGCGAGAGTTAAAGATGAGGTGAGTAAAGAAGCATCCTCAAATATATCGCAGGAGGTCGGTTGCCTCGGGGAAGGTTAAGAGCGGGGATGAAACAATTGATCCAGACAGGAGGGTTGGTAATACTTTTAAATTTAAAAAAATAATTAATATTTTTTCTAAAAACTAAGGATGAATGATGAATCTTAACCACGATTAATTAAGGTGTCAAAAGAGACACGTGCCAACCTCAGGGGTGATAACCGGATTTGCTATAGAGGATTTGGTTTCTTCTAGTAAATTATCTCTCTCTCTCTGCTTTTAATCGGGATTTCATCTATTCCCCGTCAAACGAAATCCATCTTGGCTTCTATCCCCCACAGGTTACACGTGTCCCTCTGACACCCCTTAACTGTGGGATACACTATTCGTTAGGGGTTCAACCAAGTAACCTTATTTTTGTAGGGAAGAAAATATTTTAAAAAATTTTAACTATAGAGGTCGAAATATCATAACCTAGGTTAAAAAAACAGTTAAAGGGATTTGTGAGTGGGCCAGATGGAGACCAGACCAAATCTGATCCCTTTTAACCGGTACCATGTGTTCTGCACTTGCATTTAGTCCCATATTGGTCCTGTAGTGAGGGTTGATGGGCTATAAGTATGGGGTAGGCAACACATAAAGTAGCTAGTCATTTTAGGATGACAAGTGCTGTGTGACTAGGGGTTGCAATTGGGTTGGGTTGGCCTGAAATCTGATTGTTGGGCTCAAAGTTTGGGTAGATTGAGTCTTCCTTATTTTAAGTTGGGTTAGGCTGAGTTTGGACAATAATATAGGCCCGAAGTAAATACTGGGCCAAGCTTAAGCTACCCTTAGCTCAGTGTGACCCGAACTAAATATACTTTTTTTACTTTTATTAATAGTGTTTATAGAAAAAGAAGACTCACGAGCTAATCTCATTCTCATTGAAATTTATGTATTTCCTATCTAAGTATGTTACTAGTAGTATTTAAAAATAAAAACCCTAGCTCTGTGTATCAAGGGTTTGAAACTTGTTCTTTTGCTATTGGTGAAACAACTCTAACTAGTTAAAAGAATTAGGAAATAAGATCAGTGATAGTCTGATTTTACTAAACTAGAAATGTTTGTACTAATCAAGCTATTATACATTGTATGTAAGTGTCTAAGGGAAAGTTAACAAATGGAGAACTCAGTACAAAAGCTGTTTAATTTGGACCGGCCCGAACTCGCCCCACACTTTGCTTAATTTGGGTCAATTCGAACTCAACCTAAAGCCCGATATTATTTGTGAGTCGAGCTTGGGTTGGGGTGCTCGGGCTGAGATTAGGTTGGGCTGAGCTTGGACTAAGGATTTGAATTTTGGGTTGAGCTTGGACTAACCCTGGGCCAACCAGTCTAATTCGATTGCCCCTCTTATCTGTGACACATGGCTTGCAGAGAGTGTAGATTATCAACAGCCCCTCGTGTAGTCCCAACTCCCAAGAGCTTGATGCTATGGGTCTATCTTAATAAAAATATTTAAGAAAAATGATAGATGTTGCATTGAAAACTTAAAGATGAGTGCTAGCCCTACTCTAAGTCAACCCAACCCATATTGTCACCCTCTACCGTCGACATGAGGTTTATCAATTCAGCCCTTTGATGAGGGGCCTCGACCCGACTCTTCAAATCCCACAAAATTGAAGGCTTTGTTTTCCTTAATAAAGTCCTAGGGCCAAGCCAGACCTAATTTTGAAAGGTCCTCTTACTTAAGGATTGAGATTGGTAATTACGGGTCCGTCCCATCCCTTCATTTTATATATTATATATTTCATATATAATATAATAACTTAATACTTATAATAATCTAAGAGGCTAATCCTTACATGTGTCACATACTAACATTGTAGTGTAGTATTTTCTATAATTTTTATAATAAAATAACTTTTAACTATTTTTTTCTTTAAAAAAGTAAATTCAAATATAGCCTGAAACTTAATGTGTTTGTGAAACAGACTTAATAGTCTAAGTATCTTTTCATAATATTTTTGATGTTACTACTTGTAAATTGTAACATTTCTTAATTATAAATATAAAGATACTAATACTAACAATTGGGGTGTACTAATATTAACAATATGATGGTAATATTACGGTGTCGTGTTGCTCTTTGAGTTGCCGGTCCAAATCTCAAATAAAGGAGGAAGGTTGTATGTTAGGTTGACAAACATCAATGTAGAAAAAAAATTCCTTAAAACTTGCTATAAATTATTGTTCTTTCGGCCTAGTCCGACCCTAACCTTTGAGAATAGGGCTTGGGCCTAACAATTCAGGCCCTTTAAGAGCTAGGGCCCCACCCTGGTGAATGAGGGTCGGGTCGGTAAGACCTAGGCCCTACTCTAGCCCTTTGACCATTACTTTTGTAACTATAAATCCATTTACAGCTGTATCGATTTCAAGAGTTAGGATCCCTTCGATGAGGGACCCAACCCTTCAAGACCGGCTTAATTTTTTTCCTCAAGGCCCTAGGCCAAACTAGGCCTAATTTTGAAATGCTCTCTTACTTAGAGTATCGGGCCTAGTAAGCCCTAGGCCCAGCCGTTTGACAGCCCTAGCCAGGACCTCCCTCTCCTGGGCATATCTTCACCGAATCACCATCACATGTTACTAGATTTGGAAGATATGCCACAGAGTGTAGCCTTCTGGAAGTTAAATGGGACCCATTCATATTCTTTCTAACTTTCCCGCCCCGCTTGCAAACGGAATCTCGGGCCTCCCTAACGTATATAGCTTCGAATTCCCGTCAAATGGCAGCGGCCACCACCGAAAGTATAACAAAGCTAATGCTCCTTTATTCTCTTCCTATCTCTCATAATCCAAATCATATTCTCCTTCCCCTACTCCTAGAATATGCTTTGATAGATGAGATAATAAGAAGGTAAGAGGACACCTTTGACACTCTCTGTTTCTCACGCCCTCTGAAACTGTTTCTTCTATTCGCAGCTCTTCATGTTGGTGAAATAATACTTCTATTTACTCTTCTAGAAGTTCAAATTTGAGTATTTCTTCATGGGTTTTCAGATTTAGGGAGAGATTTTGTTTCTCCCCGTTTTAAGATATTCCTTTGTATTGATCTTTTCTTTTTCTTATTTGGGTTGAATCAGTTGTAGAAATGGGGTTGTCCATATCCCGATTCGTAAGGATGCTTTTTGCTAAGCGCGAAATGAGGATTCTGATGGTGGGTCTTGATGCTGCTGGAAAGACAACAATCCTGTACAAGCTAAAGCTCGGAGAGATCGTTACTACCATACCCACTATTGGTATATTATCTACTCCAGTAACTCTTAATTGCGTTTGTTCAAATCTGAAAGACATGTCCTTGCAAATGGGTATATTTGTAATACAAGGTCACAATGATTTTTTCTTATGAGTAGGAAGTAGAAATATAACTTCAATACTTGACCACAACATAGAACTGTGTTCATCACAATTTCGCCACCATGCGATTAACACTAATCTAAGCATTGGTTTTCTTGGTGTGATTGGGCTAAATCCCTGCATACATAACCACTTAGCAAACACATACATATAATAATGACCGATAAATAAACAATTAAGTATTTAATTAATTAAGATAGAGAATCGCTTCACCGAAAGGCGCTACAATTGAGTCTTTCTTGAAGATAGTCAAAGCCTCCTATGTGCAAGGGATGTGACATCTCTATCTTCGGGATACAACTCAACTCGGATTGTCTCTGGTCTTCCCAACGAGTTTGCAATACTCAATAGTAGACGGGGTACTGATCTTCCTTTAGAATGTCCTTTAAAATTAAATAAATAAATAAATATATATATATATATATTCATTTAATTAGGGTTTTCCATTTCATCAAATGTCTTAAAGTCCCGTCGGATTTATAGGAAGAGATTATCTAATTAGTTTGACAATATTTGAAATTACCATTTTACTCCTTAGGGTTTAAGGATCTGTTTGGTTACAGGGTTAGGTCCACTCTGGTTTAGTCTAATCATGTTTTCAACCTATTCCAGATTAGGTCTGCTCCTATTCTGTTTGGTTACGGATTCTGGTTTTGTCCAGAATCAATTATACATAGAATCAATTTTGTGGTTGGCCAAAATCAATTTTGTCTTAAGTTTTTTTTTTTTCACTGATTTTAAGTTAATCCATTTAACTTACTCCAAATATGTTTGGTCACAACATTGTTATTAATCTGGTTTTAACATATTCCAGATTTTGTTTAGTTACAAGTTTAGGCTTGTCCAGATTAACCCATTCCACATGATACCCCGTTTGTGTATAGATAATCCTTATAGGATCCATCATGCGGATATGGTAGGTTCGCACTTGCAATCGGATGGTGACCAAGATGGTTATATCCTTATAGGACAGATCTATTATTCTACCTGATCTGGTTTCCCAGATTGGGAAATCGAACGGTCCACGTGTGGACTATTCTATGATGGATGGTTGAGAAGCTCGAAAGCACTCTGCAACTTTATTAGGAGCTGGACTTTAGTCCATTTCCTAGTATCCATGGATCTGGATCAATCCGGACAGCTTGTTGGGTCTGGGTTATGGGTTCTGGATCATCTTCTTCCTTGAGCTCCAAGGTCCACCATTAATGAAGGTCTCTGATTTAGGGTCCTCCTAAGAGGTCCTAGGTTCAGAGTTCCTAGTGGACCCTTGACTCGAATCTGGTTGAACCAAGGTGCACCTACTCTGGTTTAGTCTCCTTCTTGGCTCATTGGTCTGGGTACACGAATCTGGGTTTGGTTTGAGTTCCAACAGACCCAACACCTCTCCAAGGTCCTCTATTTATAGAGGATCAAGGCTCCCTTGCATGTGCATGGACTCAGCCACCTGGCTAGGCCCTCCTGCCCTAGGCAGGCCATGCTAGCGAAGTGCAAAGTGCGCCGTATAGCGCCCAAAGCCCTTTTCCCTCACCCGCACCCGTGTGCGCACTCGCTGCGAGCGCAGTTTGCATACCCAAGTTATTGTCTAAAGGATTTGGCGGGAGATATTCTACACCACATGCTTGATTGTTAACAACTAAGCAACCAAATGGGTAATTAAACCCAATAGATTTTCTCTTCCTTTCTGATGTGGGACTAAAGAAACAAGGGAAATACACTAAAATGCATGTTTTCTCTCTTTCTAGAAATCAAACACCCAACCTAAACAAAGATTAATTTAATGGGAGGGGTTTTAGTACATGATTAAAAACAAAACCTCGGATCCTAATGATCTGGTTTTATTAATTTAAAAAACAAATTTTAAATCAAAATCAACAAGCTCTACTTAGGGTTTCTCTGTCATTTTTAGATTAACCAAATTTACTATTCTTTCTTAGAACTCAATCTTCAGGTGTTCTGTGGCTACTGGGAGCTGTCTGTCTTTTTAATAATTACAGAACATTAAATTGTGTAGTGGAGTTGTTCTGGAGACAAGGATTGTACCATAAACCTCTCGGCTTATTGGGCATCACTTTTGAATTTTGAATCAATGTGATGGTGGGGGAGGCAGCAAGATAATTTTTGTCCATTCCTCTCCAAAATAAAATTTGGGATCTTCTTTGTGTTAACATATTGTATTTGGTGATTCCTAAGATATTACCAATCTCATGTCCTAACCATAGTTGAAAGAAAGCTATGTCCAGGGTGTCTGCTTGCTTCCCAAGAAGCTCATTTCCCATACTCGCTTCTATCACATCTCCTTGCGTGGTCAAAGAGGGTTATGTATGTGGGAAGACCCGAGTCTATAACCTAGGGTATAATTGTATAAACCCTGAGCAAATATCGTTGGATTGAAACCTAAGACACCTAATTCTCCATAAATATCTCATTTAAGATAAAATCTAAGGTACAAATGCCAATACTGATATAATGGAAATGTGACACCTGATTTCACGCTTCTCAATTTCTTAACGATTTTTTTATCCTCGCTTCCTGCTTCTTGCTTTCGCTTTGCTTCTCGCTCTGGTAACTATGGTCCTAACCAATAAACCTAGGTCTTTTTTTTTTGTTGGGGGGAGGGGATTTTAGATCAATATTAGGACTCCTACAAAATAAATCAATTACCTGATATGACAAATGCTGAAATGTCAACATAATATTCACTCATGCTTCATTGGCACCAGTGCACAACTGTATCGGTGCATCATTGGCATTGGAATTAATACAATAGCCTTGAATTTCGTCATTGGCTCAGATTAGAAGTTCTGAGGTTTTCTGTAACTGCTACTTTTTCTGTTAAAGGTATGAACCTGGAGTATCAATGGAAATGATTGCAAATTTGGGTTTATTTAAAGTGACTGTAGTCTAAGTTTATACATCCCGATTACAAAATCAAACAGGGATTCAACAGTGCTGAATAATTGCTTGATTTTTAATGGGCCAGGTTTTAATGTGGAAACTGTGGAATACAAAAATGTTAGCTTCACTGTATGGGATGTAGGAGGACAAGATAAGGTACTAAGCTTGAGCCTATGAACTTTGTTTATAATTCTGTAAAACTCCATCTAACTTATTTCCTTTACCTGGTTGTACTATGTGGATATGATTGTTTGAATCTGAAAACTAATTTCAAACTATAATATTTCTATAGAAGCGATTTTTTCTCATCATAAAATCATTTCTAATATTGTTCAAATGTGGCAACTTCCATTACTATATTCCATGTTGAACTATGTTTCAATTAAGCCACTTATACTCTTCCTTTTCCATGTGCTGTTTTTCTTAATCTAAGGTCCTGCTAATGGTATATTGATTTTGATTACTTGCCAAATTAACTCTAAAAATACCATTTGGCGGCAGGGTGTTGGTTTTAAAATCAAGTACAAAGCTAGATTTTTTTATTTGGTGTTTGCTTATGTTAAACTAATATTTCAGATAAATTTGGCATATCTGATGTTTTATATTGTGGTACTAACTGGTCTTATGTGCGTGAATACAAGCATCTTCTTGTTACATATTGTAACACCCAACTAATAAGCGCGTTGTGTTCAAATTCATTGCTAAATAGATCCGGCCTTTATGGAGGCACTATTTCCAGAACACCCAGGGGCTTATTTTTGTGGTTGACAGCAATGACAGAGAAAGAATATCGGAAGCCAGGGATGAGCTACATCGGATGCTGAGTGAGGTTAGTAAGATCTCTCTATGAGTTTAGGATGAAAAAACTCCACTCAATTGCCTTCAAATCCATAAAATGACTACGAGAACATGCCTTTTCATGTTGCAGGATGAACTGCGTGACGCGACACTGCTTGTATTTGCCAATAAGCAAGATCTTCCAAATGCATTGAGTGTTTCTGAGATCACTGATAAACTTAGCTTACACTCACTTCGTCAGCGCCGTTGGTAAGTCTCGGATTTCTTTAAATAGTTCGACCTTTAATCTTAATTATCTAGGCCATGGTGTCACATTATGGATGGTGCCATGTTTTGTAACCTCGACTTCTCGGGTGAAAATCTCAGATCACCTATCACCTACCTAAAAAGAACCATGATATTCCCATCTATACTGAAGTAATAAACATAGAGGACTCAAACTCATGGTCTCAAGGTTAATTTGCAGTATGTGAACTTTTTTTTTTGGTAACGGAGGGTGTCCCAAAGCCTTCGAGCCAAGGACTAGTCCCTTTGGGTATCCACACTGACCCACTCGAAATTTTTCCTATGGATACCAAGGTAAGTCGAGGAGTGGGAGTTGAACACACGACCGCAGGGAGCAAACCTGGGATGCTAGCCAACTTCCCCAGGGGTAGGTGAAGTTAATTTGAAGCTTCTGGGTGTTTTCACCTAAGTCCTAGATAATACAAACATCACTTGCAGCACCCAGATTTCTCATCAACTGAAAGTAGCCAGACTTGGTTTTTGGAGCCAAGTTGAATTCCCAGTTATTTGGGACTCAGCTGAAACCATAAGACCTTGCTTACGAGATTCAGATGCTCCATCCATATATGAGACGTGTAGCATGAGTCAATCTTAGGTTATTTTGTTTCATTTGGGCTAACTATTTCTTTGTTTCAATGAAGCTTTGTATTAAAACTATTAAATTATCATGATATATTAAGTATTAAAAATCAGAATCAGTAGAGTATCTGCATCCTCAAATGTCTGGTGTTGGTCTCTTGAAGATTGGAATAGAAGAAGGAATTTAGGATCTCGAGAAATTATGACAGCTCCAGGATTTCATCACTTAGAGACTGGACTCTGATATTTGATAACGTGCTAGTAAACTTACATGACAATAAATGGTAGCAATAATTATGATGGAAATTAATGATACTGTTTCCAATTTTCAAATTCCACTTCAAATCCAATATGATCACACTGAAATAACCCATCAGACCAGGCACTCAGAGACTCACACCACCTCTGCACCTCATATGTCCATGCAAACTTCATTAAAAAGTCAATCCAATGCATAATCTCATAAATTTTTGAATGATTGTAACTGATCCGTAACTACTGGAAATTTGAAAGATTTTGTTTTTATATCCATCTCTTTTATTTAACATCTGAGAGTAAGGGCAATCTGATTAACTTCTATTCTAAAATTTGAAATTGTTAACTGTTAATTTATTCGGCTACTATAGTTCTAATAACAACACCTACCTAATATCATTTTTTTGCCCTTTTTTCTTTAAAAAAAAATTATATTATTTTGACAAAGTATTCTTCATTCCTAAATCATAGCTATTAATCCCAGTAAAAGGGTTCATATAAAAATTTTCTTCTTCCTCACTTTAGATCTGTTTTCTTCCTTAGAAAAGGGCTTGACTACTGGTGTTGGTGAATTGTTTTATATAGGTACATCCAGAGTGCTTGTGCCACCTCCGGCCAAGGACTCTATGAAGGTCTTGATTGGCTATCCAGCAATATCACTAGCAAGGCATGATAAAATTCATTCTTTTCTTTCACTTAACTGAATATTATGGTAGTATTTGGGGTTGGAGCAGATTAAGTGATAACCTATATAAATTGTTTGTGTTTGCTTGCAGGCATAGCCTAAACTGCTCTTAGCGCTTGGAACTTCCTCTAGTCTATATTTCAATTGAGAAAGTTACTGTCATCAGCCACAGAAAGACAGAATTGGAACTTTTATAAGTGAAAAACATGTAACTAAACTTTACATACTCATGTGATACTCGAAAACTTTGCTAGCAAATGACTATATATACATTTACTCTGGGGGTAAAAACTCTGATTTTACATAAGAAAGCAGTTGGGATTTTTTCCTGGTTTTAACTGCCGCTATTATGGGGAAGCTCCACCATTGTTACCCTTGTTGTTTTCACTGTTTAAAACCTTGGATTCTTTCGGTAGGGGTACATGAAATTTACATCAATTTAAGGAAAGCATATAGAAATCCATTTTTTGAAAGATCCCACTCAAACACAAGATGTACGTCCTTCAATTTAATTATCCACGTGTGAGATGAATAGCGATTGCTGCCAAAGAGATTTCATTGGCAAAAAAGCCTCATGCTGAGATGAATAGATGATCACTTGGCCGTCTGATCTGTAGACATTTTTTTCTAGAGCTTTACTTTCAACAATTTTCACTCTCCATGGTAATTAAATGGTAATAATTGTGATCACTAGTTTACGGGTTTTTTTTTTAACATCACTGGACGTGTTGGTTTTTGGTTGAAATCAATGACGAGAGTAGGGAATGCCTTGAATAGGGCTAACATTGGTCATATTTATTCAATTTAATGGCGTAGGGCCCATTAAAAGGTGGGTTCCTTTCTCCCAATGAGGCGTGCTTTCCCTACTCTCGGTCAAACTCTACTCTAAGCCTTCACCAACCACCTATCCATTTTCAAATCAGTTATGGTGGTTAAAGCACTCTCTCTCATCAAGAATGGACAAATGGTTGGTGGAGACTGAGAGTAGAGTTTGACTGAGATTAGGACTAGCATTTCTCTTCTCCCAATATATGACATGTCTGATTCACCAACCTCTTTCCTGTTTTCAAAATAAATAAATAAAAATTAACAAATACTTAAAATTATTTGGTATTGGGAAAGCATAACCTTAGAAGATGGGTCGAGTAAGTAAACAAATACATGTGCTTTGTAATCCGACAGGATATCTTTTATTTCAACTTGGTAGCTTGTACAATACCCCTCCCTACCTAATATTTTTGCTTTTTTTTTTTTTTAGGTACCAAACGAATTAAAGATGAGCTGCTAGCTCCCTAACCCTCCCTTGGAAATATCCCCGTGATTGTGCGTTTGACGCACAAACAAACATTTCAAGTCCCGTGACAAAGTTTACACGCCCACAAAAATGTGCAATGTGTGGGATCCCCCTGTGCGACACTTATGGACGGATTTGTAGCCTATGGCTATAAATTTGTCCTTAAACGACTCACAATCATTGATTGAGTTGTTTTTTACTTAGGTCACATGCAAGGAGACTCATATATTGTAACGACCCCAAAATCCTACAAGGCTAAAATAGGACTTTGGGATCGCCACATTACTTAAACCTGCTTAAAATCCATGACATGCAAGACACACTAACATGAGTTTCCAAAAATGAGGATAATAAAATTTTCGATATATCAACTGTAACCAACTAAATAGCACGAGTCTATAGTCAACAAATACAACCCACTAAAACCAAAGAGTCTGATACACAACTATAAAAGTCTATTAAGCAACATCTACTCAAGTCTAATACAACTCTCTCAATCAAATGAAATAAAAACTAAGAGGTGTAGCCACCCAAGTCTCTGGCTCCCTCATCAGAAGGCTCACCTTCACCTCCTTCCTCTGCGCATGTTTCCTCAACCCACGGCTCCGCCGTGTACTCCTGCTCTAAACCTGCCAAGACAAAATCCGGCTGAGTACAAAGGTACTCAGTGTATATAAAATCCAACCAACAATAATAATATACCTGCACTTAGTAAGAAACATATTCAATAACATAATAACATAATCAGAGTCCGGAAGAACGTGTGCGCATATACATCATATCAGCACCTTGACTCGTATACTTGTGAGAATCTTAGACTTGGAAAACAATACACTTATGAGTTGCTTATGCTTATAAGACCACGTGCTTGTGAGATGCTTATGGTTATGCACTTATTCAGATCATACAATGATGTGACATGCCGTTCTTGGCGGATACGGACCATGCCTATGAATCAAATGTAATTAACATGTCGTTCTTGACGGATACGGACCATGTCATGCTTATGCTTATTCAGAATGTCATACGTATGCCATGCTCATGCTTGTGGTCCACATATGTGACTTGTAAGACTCTTATCTTAACATACACGTGCATATGTGCTTAAGTGTCGAAATTAACATTCGAGTTGGTAATTGCTTAGATTTCGATCTCCCACCATGGAAACTCCACTATACTGTCCCATACCAAATAGTTAGAAAATTCCCGGTTTGAGAGATGTTCATCTAAGTTCTTACCTTCCCGACTATCAATTTTCATGCAAATAATTAGACATACTTAACAAACTATTCACATATACATATCTTATCATAATTCATATCGCAATTCATAATCAATTTACCACCATTTCATAAGAGTATAATAGCATTTATCATTTCAAGCATTTTCACAAACATTTTGTATACGCATAATATGAATCCATTTCCCCTCTATATTTTCAAGCATTCATCAAACCATAATTCATCCATACAATCAATTCAATATTCACATCCACATATTAATCTCATCCTCCATACATTTCTCATCCTCCATATATTCTATCCACATCCAATCCACATTTCCATCAATAATTAGCTTACTTCATAGAAAATTTGGGGAAAATGCATTTAATCTCTATTCTATCATTTCTACCAAATTAATATTCACAAAATATTAAAATAGAGTTGATTAGGATAGTATATCAACCTTAGAAATCATTCTCTTGGATTCAAAATGCTCCCGAGGAGATTTGGAGAAGCTTTGAGGTCGATCTCCAAGCTTTCCTCTCAATCTTCTAGCAACCTCCTTCTTCTCCAAGCAACTCTCTCCCTCAAACCCTAGGTTTTCTCCCCCTTTTTGCCAAATTAGGTTAGAAATAGGTAGAGTATTTTAATATTTCGAGTAGGACCCCATATTTATATCCCCAAGGTCTGAGAACAAAAAGACCAAAACCCCCATACTAAAATTCTGTAAAAATCACGAAAGACCGAGCGATCGGTGGTTATGACCGAGCGATCGGTTCTCAACCGATCGATCGGTGCTCTTGATCGGGCGATCGGTCAAAAAAGCACTCTCTGAAAATTTTCCCCATACAAAATTTTGGACCAGTCGATAGATACCGATCGATCGGTTTTGGACCGATCGATCGCTGCTTCTGACTGAGCGATCGGTGCTCTATTTCGACTCATTTTACTGTTTTGGCCATAACTTTTGACTCGTTCGTCGGATTTTGACGATTCAACTTGCGTTGGATTCGTCTTTCGAAAACGAACATTTCTGGCATTTTAGAATTTCTAAATTCCACTTAATTAATAGACTAAATTGTCCCCAAAGTTGACTGATCTGTAATTCCATTAGATAAAACTCACCATTGACTTGGCTTAAACTCAAAATAAGGAAAAACATTAAACATGAATTTCGAAGAGGGTTCCAACACCTTTCTAATGGTTCAAGAATCACTCAATCTCAGTAAACGGTGCCAAAACTAGAGCTTCCTAAAGTTTAGAGTGTGATATGACATCCCTCCGTTACAAGTTTGATTAAGCCTAGTTTACACCACACCAAATAAATATATAATACAATAAACATCAAAACATCATAAGGACTATAATACCCCTAATACAATGAAGTAAAAACATGAAAAAGATTCGGGGTCTCTACATACATCGAATTTTTTCATTGAGATCGCGTGGCTTCGAAATGTGCGATGAAGCTTTTTTTTAATTTATTTATTAGGGTTTGAAATCGTGCGATGGAGCTTACCTGCAAATCAAGCCCACATAAGTATGTGCATGAAATCACGATGGTCCCTCTTGAAAAAAAAATAATTCAATTGGAGATGTTTAAACTATAGTATTAAAATTCGACGAGTTGACTCGAAACTCGGTCGAATCGACTTGAATCAGTCAGATTTCGAGTTGAGTTTGAGATAAAATTTGGTTTTAATGCTGAAAACCGAGTAATTCGTCCCGACTCGCCTTAACTAGTTTAAATTTTATAATTTTTTGTTAATACAAAAAATCGAGTAAACCGGCTTATCTGAGTAACTAAATTATGGTTTTTTTTTTAATACACCATATCCACTCTTAAATATAAATACAAAATAAAAGAGAGGTGTTTAGTATATATTGAATTATATATCTCATTTTAGGCATGATTTATCATTAATTTTGAATTTATACCATATATATAATATTAGAAAAATATTATATATGTCCGAATTTTAGGTGTCATTGCTCGGACGAGTTTTGTCCGAATTTCCGAGTTGACTCTGCTCGGCAAGTTTCCACGTCGAGTCGAGTCGAGTTTTCGGATTTTAAAACACTGGTTTAAATCACCCTATTAGACATCGAAAGTGATTGCTATTAACCTTAGTTAGTCTTCATTAATACTTAAGATTAATATATATATATATATATATATATATATATATATATATTTATATTTATATAATATGTTTACAAAAATATAGAACTAATTATCGTTAATTTTAAGGTTCAAGCATCTTGCCAACTGGTTTCAATCTAAAATATGAGTTGAATGAAACTATCCATTCAAATATATTATATGTGTGCCTTCTAACCATGAGTTGGGTTTGGGATCATATTCAATGGCGATTGAACTTGGGAGAGTTCAATTGCACCCGTGGGTCAACACTTGTCTCTTTTAACCCCGATTAATTATGGTTAAGATTCACTAACCTTTAATGATTAAATAATTAGAAAAAGATATTAACCCTATCCTTATCTTTGTTTGTCGAGAAAATAAGTAAAAAATGAGAACGGGAAAAAAATTTGGACAAAACACTTAAAAATTTAATTAAAAAACTATTTTTTTCTTTTCTATGTTTTCACCTATTTTCTTCTCAGCAACCAAATATATCTTATTCACCTATTTTCTTCTCAGCAACCAAATATATCTTATGGGTTAAAACTTAAAACTTTTCAACCAAAATTAAAATGGTAGTTAAAGGGGATTTGTCAGTGCAATTGAATAGAATCGGACCCCTAACCACTTTTGGTTTAGAATGTGAAGAGAAACAAAGAATATAATTTACTTTCCTCTTCAGTAACAAACAACGTGCGGGAAAGATATTATATAAATGGTAGTTAAAGAGTCAAAATCAATAAGAGAGGCTAAAAGAATAAAAATAAGGGCAGTGATTTAAAACTCTTGATAGTAGGTAATATTGAGAGGAAGGCCATGCGATTGCAAATCCAACGGTTCCGAATCATGCATTGGGGCCCACCATTGAATGCTTTTAGTTTTGTTTTTAGCCTCGGAATGTCTCTAGCAAAGCTAGAAAGGGCTTATCTCGGGGTTCCATAGAATAGGTGACAAGTGGTGATGATTTTGACTTCTCCACCTATAATAAGACATGTGGCGTTAAGTGTGTGAGAATAAGGGGGAGAGATCATATGGGGAGAAGTCAAAAAAATGGGGAGAAAATAAAATGACTTCTCCCCATATTTTTGCCAACCGTCGCACAATGTATGGAACCCTAGAGGAGTTTCTGGCTTCGCCAGAGACAAGCCAAGGCCTTGTTTTTGAGGGCCAATGCTTTTTGTTCTGTGACCGTTGAATTTTCAATCGTGTGAGTCTTGCTATCGATAGTAGCTACTATCGACAGCTTTCTATCACTTTCCTAAAAATAATTGCCGGGATTAACGATGCAATTTCTTCTTCGAATTAGAATTGTAGAAGATTTTGCTAGCATCACTCGCCTCCTCCTTGCAATTGCCCTTTTTTGATTAGAGATGTGCCAGCAGAGAGTTTCAAACTTTCACCTTTATAGTGACACATACAATTTACTTTTGTAATAGACTAAAACAACTTCAAAATAATCTTGAAAATTACTTTAATCTATTATAGCGGTACTCAATTTCAATACAACTTTAGGATCTTCTCCGGTTGGTGTTGGCGGGGAGACCGCTGACATCAATTGAAAGCCACAACACACTTACCTTGCATACTTGCCAAGACGTGTACACAGAAATCAATGCATTGGTTGGCTTGAAGTGGGTGTGCGGCGGCTTCAGGTTGATTTTGGTGGTCTCCTCGCTAGCACCAATCGGAGAAGATCCCTAGTCTTTCAATACTCACATGTGTCACTTCAATAGTTGAGTAGGAGTTTTTTTTTTTCTTGGAATTATGCAACTAGCACACCCCGCCTCTTACACCAGTGGTGTGGAGTGGCTTCTCAATGGAGGGAGGTCTGGGATCCAATCCCACGGGTGATGATTCCGCAGGAGCTCTAATTACCAAACTAACCACTAACCTACTAACATAGGTAATTGTACTAACATATGTAAATATATTGGGAGGTCCTGGTTCCATTTCTCCCTCCCACTTTGGGGTTAGTCCCACCCGATTTTCTAGACTTTTTTGGTGGACGGATTGCAGGTATTCGTCACATTCTCGAGGATCTAGACCTGACCGAAGGGTTGGGGACACCCCGGGTTACCAAAAAAAGAAAAAAAATTTGAAGCAAATACAAAATAACATTGCGCAACTTGCTGGAGCTAGCAGTCCTTTTGATAAAAAGCAAAGGAGTTTATGACATGTCAATCAACAACTGTCCTAAAGTCATTTATCTTAAGAAGAGCGGTAGCCATACTCTTAGGCCTATTCTACTCCCAGTAACATAACACTAATCTAAATAGGTATAGCTTATTTGAAAATTGTATTTAATTGGACTTTAGATTTTTAAGTTGAAGGTTATGTGTCTACATCTTTTTGAAGTAGAGATATTAGAGATAAAAACCTCTATTTAAAAAGTAGTTCATAACTATTTTTTTACTTTAAAGGTAAAACCCCTATTTTAAAAAAAATATAGGCTTACAATTAACCTTTAACTTAACAATCTAAAGCCTAACTAAGCATAATTTTCAAATAAGCTCAACTTATTTAGATTAATGTTACCAAAAACCACCTAAGTGTCCCAATTTTTAAAAAGTGTGTGCCTCAATATTTAAATGTGCTTTAACTTATTATTTTTAGGATACTTGATTGCTGAGAATAAAAAAGGTTTGAGAGTAGAGCTAGCACTCCTCTTTATCTTAATATAAATTAGGAGGTAATTCTATGAGAGTAGAGGGACTAGTATTTCCTGATAGATTATTACAAAGCTTGTAAGATGAAAATGGTTTTAGAAATGATGACCTAGAATTACAGGAACTGGAATCCACTAGAGAGGATACTTAGGACTGTAAACGGAGCGGATTCGGAACGGATATTGGTATATCCGAATTCGTATCTGATTATATATCCGGATATCAAAATCCGAATAAATATATCCGGCGGATAGTGAAATATGATATCTGTATCCGACTCTGATTAAAATATCCGGATTCGGATATTATCCGAATTATCCGATTAATTTTTTTTTTAATTAAAAAATATAAATTAATATTTAAAAATGTAAAAATATATAAATTATTATTAAAAAAATATATTTAAAAACCTATGTTAATTTTATAAATTTAAAATATATTATTTATATATATTATATAATTGGATGGATATTTATCGGATCAGATATAATAGTATCCGAATACGTATTTGATTATAAACGGATAATATTTTACTATCCGAATCCGCTCCGCTGGATACCTATCCGGATATTTATCCAACTAAACGGATTTAAATACGAATCGGATACGATTAATATCCGCATCCACTTAAAGCCCTAGGGATACTTACACCACCTAATTGGACCACCTAATTGGATTAGCATTAAGTCAAACATTGTACTTAAGGAATAATAACAACCAGGAGACGAACTGGGCAATCGATAACAAGATTAACAACATTTTCTTTTTTGGCTTTTCAATCGTCCATGTTCGTTGAAGTTGTGACTTCTTTTCCTCCAAATTCGGGATTTATGCAGAGTGTATTGTGCTCTCCTTAACAATTACAGTACACAGATGCACGTACGTGTCTGAGGCTCCGAGCATTGAGCAGTAAAGAAGGCACTCGACTGTACAACTCGTGGGCATCTGTGCTTGCTCCTGAATCCTAGAGCAGACACCAGAAATTTATACCGTTATCAGTTATTAGGGATTTGAGTAGTTACTTCTACGGTCTACCAAGTAAAATCCAGGGAGAAAATAACAGTAACAGTATCAACGACCTTAAACACTCTTCTTTATTACATCATTTGCTCTTCTTGCTGTATAAATTACAAACTTACAAAGCAAAAACTCCTTTTAATATCCCTAATTTCAGTAACAAATATAATAATATGAACTTTAATGGCTAGGCTTTGGCTTTCTGCCATACAACTGCCTGCAAATCGAAGTGGGTTTCTGTGAAGGCAAGCAGAGCTGCGAAGAAACCGGACAATTTTCAAGACAGTTGTCACCAAAGCTACCTGAAACTGGCGAACCGCCGGAAAAGAACCCGGCCGGCACTTTTCCGTTAAAGAAATTTCCGTCGAGAAACAATCTCTTCAACGTCGCCTTCTTACCGTACTCCCATGCGATCGGCCCTCGAAACCGATTGTACCGAAGCGAAAGAGACGATAACAAAGGAAAAGTAGCGAAATTCACAGATAAGTACTCTTCAATTCTATTGAACCCCAAATCAACAGCAACCAGATCGCTATTGGCGTCGAGGGGTTTCCAAATCTCGAGACCTGAAAAGCTGTTGTTGGAAAGATTGACCTGTTGTAAGGACGGGAGACGGAAAAACCAGCCTCTTAACTTTCCGGTGAACATGTTAGCACTGAGCTCGACCACCTCCAACTGGTTCAAACCTTGAAATGAAGATTCTAAGAGATACCCAGATAAGAAATTGCCCCTTAATGCAAGCTCGGCTAGATTGGAGGGAAATTTGGGTAAAGAACCAGTGAATTTATTGAAGCTAAGATCGATTCTTCTCAAGCTGGAGAGGGCAGACAGGGTTGTTGGAAGGGTCCCTGAAAGGGAATTAAGGGAAATGTCTAATGAGGTGAGAGATTTGAGTGTGGTTAATGAAGGAGGGAGAGAGCCAGAGAAGGAGTTGGATCTTAGGCTAAGGGTTTCAAGATTGGCGAGAGAGGAGATAGAAGATGGAATTGGGCCATAGAAAGAGTTATCAGAGAGGTCTAGGTGAGTTAGTTGGGTGAGTTTGGAGAGGAGAGGAGAGAGAGTGCCCGAATAACCAGCTGGGTCGAGAACGAGTGAGGTGACTCGGGTGGAATCGGGGCTACAGGTGATGCCACAGATGAAGGAATAGCGACGAGGGAGAGAGCAAGGATCGATGGAGAAGTTCCAGGAAGCGAGACATGACCAGGAAAAAATGGTGCTTGGTTTGATTGAGTACTTGAATGCTTCAAGTGCAGAGATATCAGAGGATAGAGTGAGTGCTTGAAGATGGAGAGGCTTTGAAAAGAGAAATGAGAGACAAAGGAGGAGGAGGATGAGGGTGGGGTTAGACATGGCGAGAAGTGGCATTGAAAGCTTTGGTTTTTTCATTTGAAGAGAGACCGAGAGGAGTGTGGCTGTAGCTCTTTGGATTCCCACTACTAATCTACTACTCTCTTTTTTTTACCTTGGTTGAGGGGTGATGATGACGCGACAAGAGTTGGGTGGGAGTGGTTTTGATGAGCTGGAAACGACTTTGGAGGGTGAGATTCGTATAACGTATTCGTCCTCGTTTCAGACTTTTGAGTCTAGAGGAGTGCTAGGGTCACTCCTTCAATTGCAGTCTCTCCAATAAGAAATAATAATAATAATGTCATCATGTTTGTGGTTACAGTGCTTAGGTTTTAATTGTACCACTTTAGAGTGAAGTAGAAAGAGGGCTTGGCATATTTTTTGATAGCAAATCGACATTTTAGGTGGTTGCAGCCATGGACTGCAATGACCACTAGTGTCACTTTTCTTCCTTTACTGCCCCAAAATTAGGCAAAGGACAAACATTTTCATGGGACTCACCTTACACCACAAGTTTCACTTTTCTACCTTTATTGCCCCCAAATTAAGCAAATGGCAAACAGTTTGTGGGACTCACCAAAATGTTGTGTTTTTTCTAATTTTTGGGGTGATTAAGCTGGCCAAGGTTAACTAGGCTGGCTTGTGCTAGTGGTAGTGTATATATTCTCATGTGGGGGTGTTTAAGATTTAATTCTCTCTAGTGACAGTACTCACCACATTAGCCTATTTGTAAGTCAGGTGTTTAACTCTCTAACCCACTAATTATTGTTAACCAAAGCTAAAAGAGATTGCAGCCTAACTGTATTGGGCTACTCAGAAAAAAACTGATTAGATTTAACACTTGTGTGCTTGTGTCAGTGTATATCTTCATCTGAGTGGTCTAGGTTGTGGCCTGGAAAATGCTTTCTATTTATCTTCTAAAAGAGGAGTGCTACCCTACTCTCGTCAACCTCCACCCTCCACTCTCATCCTCCGCCAACCGCATGTCCTTTTTAAAGTGATCTAAACACTTTTTTACAAAAAAATAAAAATAATAATAATAATTAAGTTTGTAGAAGTGAGAGTATGGATTGATTGATAGTAGGGCTAGCTTCCTCTTTCTAAAAGTAGGAGAATGGAACTTAAAGAGTGAAATTAGTAAAGTAAGGTGCCTTTCTCTCAGCTCCACACATCTCCCAAAGTGGCATTTACTGAATTGTTGTGTCAGAGACACAGAGGGCACAAAGGTCGGCATACGCCAAGAAGTGGGAACTTGTTAAAATGAAATGAAATTCAAACCCACCCTGTTTAGAAAATACAACCGCTTCAAATACTTTATATGCTTCTTCGAATGTAAACCACAAATTTTTGTACGGTATAGGTATGCTTTATGGGGGAAGAAAAAAGAAGGGTCCCCCAGGGGGTAAAAGGACAAAATGAAACTTCTTAGTTCCGACATTGCTTAAAGCAATGGTCAAATATTTCATGCCATTTAACGTCGGGTAGCTTCATAATAACTCCTTCATAAAGCCCTCTTCGATGAACTCAGATAACTGAACTTAGTTTCGAAAGACTTCAGAATAATCAAATACAGTCTTTTAAGCCCTCTTTATTCTTCTTTAAGGGTCTAAGAGTAGGACACTAAAGCTTAGGGGAATATCACCTCTTCTTCTGTTGGTTTCTTTATTGATTGATAGTGTTTTGTTTTTCTCTTGAGGTTGTGTTTTTCTTTTTCCAGAAATTAAATGGAGAGGATCCCTCAAAAGATTTGAAGGGAGTTACAAGCCATAACCAACAGAATTTTTTTTGGAAGGTAACCATAACCAATAGATGTTAACTCATATTACTTTTACTTATAAACAGACTCCTTCCAAATCATTTTGAATCATTTGAGGCCAATAGATGTTAACTCATATTACTTTTACTTATAAACAGACTCCTTCCAAATCATTTTGAATCATTTGAGGAGTCAATTCCCCATTTTTTCAACCAAAAAAAAATAAAATTCCCCATTTCAAAAGTAGGATTAAGGGTATAAAGTATGATTGAGGGTATTGTTGAGCCTGTATAGGGGTATGCGGCATCTCCCAAGTATTTGTTGGTGATCTCTTCGCTAGCATCAACTAGAGAGGATCCCAATTCTTGTAGAGATTCTCAACATAGTCTTACATCCTGACCATTTGATTTGAGCTAAAAAGTCTATTTATATATCTAAATTGATGATAATTTTAAGAGTTCTATAAATGATTTGGTGTCTATTAATTCAAATTTTAGGTACATGAGACTAGAACGACAATACACTTCATGAATTTAAGAATTTGGCTCAAATCAACCAATCATATACTCGTGTGAGCGAGGCCAGACAAGGCACTTGGCACCTTTGAAATGTCACGTGGAGCTGAAGGCACTTCAGACATAGCTATTAAGTAATTTGCAAATCTGTAGTGAGGGAAAAAAATTGTAGAAAGGAGATCGACAGTTTAACATGCCTTGAAGTCTCCTAGCAAAGATGGAGATAAAAAGTAACTTTTTAAATGTGCAAACCAAACCTATTTGCTCTCAAAATGAATTTTACAAAAAATTTCATAAATCATTCCCTTATGAGAGAAGTTTATCCCAACAAAGCTTAATTATGAGAAAAGGGAAGGATGAAGCATTGTATAAAGTTTACTTTCTTTTCTCTACTCTTTTTCCACCAAAATTTATTCTCAGTCTTTCTTCTAACCAACAATTTAATGATCAAATATATTTTTTCCTACATTGTCGGTAGGATTTTGGAGGCCTTAATCGCATTGTCAAGAAAGGGGCCATTAAGGCCCCCACGGTTGGGCCATATTGTCCCATGTTTAGTCCTTCATCAGCTGGATCTTGACTTTGCATGGGATGTATAAGGGTCCAACTACTCCATTGGTCAAGCCCTTTTGAAATGAGTGTGTAGGTTTACTCTTATGGCGCCTTAGTGGTACTCTTAGGTCTGATTGTGTCTGTGTGTTTTGAGTATGCTGGTAGAGTGGCCGGTTCCAGGTTCAACCGGTCCGGTTTGACTGTGTACTTTTTGCAAAATAGAATAATGGTATTTTGATGACTTCGACCCGGAACTAAGGCTTTCATTTCATTATAAGAAAGCTATTGACTAGTGACAGAAAATTTCCATCTCTAATAATCTTTTTTCTGTCACTAAGATTATTAGAGATATTGTTCGTCTCTATTCCGTGACGGATGCTCGTGTCACTAATGGTTTAGAGTATTAAAGATACTTTTAAGGACATAAATAATTCTGTTTCTAAAATTGATTATTTAAAAATAAATAAAAATTAGTCATCTCTTTCTTCCCTCTAGTGAGAGAGAGAACGAAAGAGAGAGCAGAATATAGAGAGGGATCAAGTATAGGTCTAACAGTCCATTTCCTCAATGGTGAGAGAGAGAGAGAGAGAGCAGAATAAGGAAGTACTTTAAAACGAAGCAGAAGCAGAAGCAAAGCTCTAACAATTCATTTCATCAAATAAAACCATAACCATTCGTTTTCTCTTTATAAAGATTAAAAAACAATGGATATATAGAGAAAAAAACTAAGTGAGAAAGCATTAGAGATCAAAAAAACCTAATCAATGCTTCAAACAGTAAAATCAGCTAAATCAAAACTCAACACACTATTAATCGATACAAACAAGATCTATTAAAAAAAAAAAAAAAAGATCTAGCAACAACCAGAGAAAGAACTACTAAAAACTCGAGATCTTAAGGCCAAAAAAAAACCTTCAAAGATTGCATTCTGAATTTCAGTACATTTGGCAACAATGCTAGGATTGTTGAGACCTTCCTCTTCGATCAAATAATCATTATAGCTATTTTTATTATTGTTCGAAGCAGGTTTTTCAGGCAAGAGCTTAATGCGAGAAACAATAAGCAATTGAATTAGAGAAAACACGATCTCGATGACGGCACAGACCGGAATTAAGATCTCTGTTAAGATATCTGAGAGAATCATAGCTCCCATGGTTGAGATCTCTGTCTAATGTCGAGGTGTGACCAAAGTTTTCTTTGCGCTCTCTTCTAGTGCAAATAGGCAAAACAGAGAGTGAGAAAGAGCGGAAAAAAGAGCGTAAGGGGGGACATTTTGCGCCCAAAGTTTTTACGGGAAAAACCCAATAGTTCAAAATAAACATTAAAGACAAATTTATTTATGTCATTAATGATCTTTTACAATTAGAAACGAAAATAAATTTATTTCTAAAAGTGGATTTATTTTTAAAAATGAATTAAATGTCAAAATAAGCATTAGAGGCGGAATATTTCCGTCTCCAATGGTCTTTTACTATTAGAGACATAAATATTTCTGTCTCTAATAGTCTTTTAATATTGGAGACAGAACATTAGTGAACAGAATTAGTTTCCATCTCTAAAAGTGATATATTAGAGACATAAATATTTTTCGTCTCTAATTTTTCGTCACTAGTTAGTAGCTTTCTTGTAGTGTTTACTAGACCTCTTAATTGGGTGTGTGATGTGTGGACATAAATGATCACTAACTCCAAAGGAGTGAAACTTGACACTCACACATGCCAACACACTCAAACACGCATGGATCAATAGAAGGTTGAGCCCAATACATCTTAACAAAATGATCACTTGCAAATGCTGACACTTCAAGAAAAGTAATAGATATTTGCACTTGCTAGTTTTATTCTTAAAAGAGTAGGAAATGCCTTAGAATAAAGGATACACATCAAAAAATTGCATTTAAGTTTTATTGTTTAGAATAATGGATTTAATATAGGAAAATGTTTAACAGACAGTGCATTCAACTGTTTAGCCGAATGCGTGATCCTCTTTGGTCGACGTCTCCCTTTCTAAGACCCACTAATTGTGGTTAAGATTCACTCACTCCTATTATTCATCCATTCAACCTTGGTTCTTAGAGAGAAAAAAAATGTTAATTATAATTTAGTTAAGCTTAACCATAATTAAAAGGTGGTATAAGGGATACGACAATCGATTAAATAACAGAATGCGGAGTTGGCTAATCATATATATATATTGTAGAGTAGTGATTAGCCGACCTCCATTTGGTTAGCTAGCCGAATGCCTTCCTATTTCATATTTTAACCATGGTTAAATTTAGCTAAATACTGGTTTCCTTTCTCCTCAGTTATTCTACATATTTTACATCAAAACAAATGGAGAATTAGTTGAAAATTTGCAACCCACTTGATAAAGGGTTGGGTTTTAGATGGAATCCTCCAACTCGAGCCTGATCTTTTATACATATTATTTGACGCATACCTATGTAATTTGTGTTATGACTTCATCTTGGACATAGGCATATTGTGGAATCTCGTAAATCTTTATTATTTTTGTTCATATTTGTAGTTATTTTCTACAATTTGGACTGCACCTTTCTATGAATGATTGTCAGTAAATATTCAATCTCTTTTATCTTTTTAACATTTAGTTTCATGCCTTCTGCTAATTATTATCAAATGATATCTGTAAAGATTTTCAATTCAAAAACTGATTTAAGGAAATGAAAAGCAGGAGTATAGATCATCCTTTGTTTTGTCTTGTTTCCTTCTATAAATTAGAAAAAAAGGTTGTAAGAAAGCAAGGAATGTGTCAATAAGCGGCGATTAAATCCATGCACCCATACATTGACATGAGCAAATTGATCATGGGATGGATGGGGCATGACCCCAAATGCCAAATGATGCAGAAACCTAAAAAGAGTTATGCAGGTGCTAATCCAAACAATCCGAAAAGAATAATCAACAGAATTATAGACGAAATGTCTCATGAAGCTGACTGAATCATGAAGCCCGAACTCGGCTTCCCGATTGTCACCCCTGAAGCTAGGGCACCAACCGAGAGATGTCATCCAAATTGGTTAATTATGAAAAATAAAGATGTAACACACCCCATCTTATTTTTTCTGACCCTGTTCGATGAAAGTTCTTGAAATGTCAATGTGGTCAACGACAGATTGAATTGCCCCTTGGTTTTGACTGATAAAGATAAGAGACCTCTACAACTAGGGTTATACAATCAACAGGGAGGGGTCTAATAGACCCGTCCAACAGTCTGTTTAAGCTTCGGTCTGAGAATGTGACACATTTTGAGTTAGCGTAAGCCTGGAACAAGCAACAGTTCCAAACGTGTATTAAACTTTGGCCAAGCCCACAGGATTTAGGTTAATTAAGGGTCTGGGCCCAAATCTAGTTTATTACCAGCACGAGCAGGCTCGAGCTTAAGTTCAGCTTTATTGGGCTTTCGGCCTGTTCATAACCAATTGAGTTCCCTCACAGTCCTCCGCATTATGCTTCATTTCTTTTTTGGATTCTAAAATAGGGATTAAGAGCAGTGATGGCCTACTTTCAGCCAAAACTAACACATGCTAAAGAAAGGATAAGTGTGGATGTTTGGCTGAAAGCAAGGACAATTTTTGGCATTTTCAGTTTTTCATCACAAAGAAGAGCTTTCAAATTTTTGTTCCTTCGTATCTTCAGGGGAGTAAGAAGTTCTAAACTTTTTGTGTTGATTTTTGGCTTAGAATAGGGAATGTCTGCTAGTAGAGAGTAGAATAGCACCCCCTTAGGAATTAATATGAACAAGAACTAGGTTCAAGACAAATTTGGAGCTCCCAAATCAGGGTTATTTTGTAAAGAGGGTTTTACATATCAATTGCAAATTAGCTTATCATTTTCCAACATTTGGACAAAGATCCTCTTCTTCTACTTCTGTTGAATTATATTTAAAAATATTTAAAAGGTAATTATAATACCATTGTGACTTTTGGTGGACTATAATATCATTGTGAATTTTTGACACATATTCCCTTTTCACTCCTAATTATTTTCTTATTATATTTTAACAAAAATAACCTAAATTTATCAAAATTTAATGATATTTCTAAAATTGTGAACTTTTTCAAAATATTAAAAAAATAAATTTTATAGGATAAATTAAGATACTTAAGAGTCCGCCGCTTGCTCCAATTGTAGGATGTGACCTCTCTTGTGAGAGAGTTCAGAGTTCGAGAGATCCATTCCCACCGGGTGAATTGTGATACGACTTGCAAGAGTTTCACTCCACACTGCTAACCACTAACCAAGGCTACTAACCATAGGTAATGATATCCTAGCAAAAAAAAAAGGGTTAAGATAAAAATCGAGATTTCACTGAAATTTCCTTAAATTTGAGGAATTTCATCCTTGATTAATTGGTTTCCTAAATCACCAAAACTCTAGGGATTTCAAACCTTGATCCAGCGTACACAAGTCAAAGAAAAAGAAAGTGTCAATCAAAGTGTTCGATTTGAACTCTTCATTATTCATTCGTCTTCAAATTGACAAGCTCTAATACATTCACCGCTAGCAGTTAGTAAATAAGTAGTTGGCCACAGCATCTATTATACCCTAGCTAACTAACTAGTAAACTACTAATAACTCACTCCCAAATACCCACCTCCACAAACCCATCCTCGGTAGCACACCCCCTAAACATTCCAGTAGTGTTAAACCCATACCCAACTTCTCCATTCCTAGACACAGCAATCATCCCAGCCTTTCCCTCATCCAGCCTCTCCTTCATCACATAGTTCACCGCTTCTTGTAGCCCTAAGCCCTTGTACTCCATCACCGCCGCCACGTCTCTAGCCAGAGTCGCGCGTATGATCGCCTCCCCTTCTCCGGTACACGACACAGCGCAAAGGTCACATGCGTAAGTCCCAGCTCCTATCAACGGTGAGTCCCCGATGCGTCCGCTCATTTTGTTCATTAGGCCGCCGGTTGATGTGGCGGCCGCACACCTTCCCTGGCTGTCCACCACCACACAGCCTACCGTCTCAGGTGCATATATGCTGATTGGGAGGCCATTCATCTGCATCACGCTCTCCATTGCTCCCGCCCCGGCACTGCATGACTCCAGACCTACAGCTGGGATCCTGTAATCAAACTGCACCATAGCCCATCCGAAGGAAATTGGTGATCATATATATGTTCAAGTGTAAACCATAATAAGCTAGGATAGGCCACGTACCACAATAGCATTTGCCTCCTTCGCCAGCTTCAACATCCCCAGGTTTTCCTCTGTTATGAAATACTCATTGTCCACCAGCTCAACACCCTAATAAATAAAATTCACCCCAAAAATAACGCTCACAAATATCAATACGGTTTCGGATCATTTTTCATCTCTCCAATCTCCATCCATTCAACGGTTTAGATGCTTTGCCAACCGTTACAATTTTGAAAAGTTAAAAAAAAACTGTGTTTCTGTTTGCATGCTTATACCTGTTGTCTAGCGAATTCCTCTGCGCCGGAGAAGGCGAGATAGGAATGAGGAGACTTCTCCATTACGAGACGTGCCAGAGAGATCGGATTCTTCACCGTCGTCAGTCCCGAAACTGCCCCGCATCTCCTCCTGGGCCCGTCCATGATGCTCGCTTCCATCTCCGCCGTTCCTTTCGCCGTCAAGGCCGATCCACGGCCAGAATTGAACAGCGGATCAATCTCCAGTTCTCTCACCTGAAATCCCAAAATCCCAGAACCAAAGAACACGAAAGGTGTTAGATTTGGGGTAGAAAAGAACTGGGGAGGAAAAATGACCAGTATCAGAAGACAAACGTACAACGAGTTCGACGACGTCGATAGCAGGGAGAGAGGAGCGAAGAGCAGAGATTCCTAGATTTAGGCAGCAAGTGAGGAGTTGCTTGGCCTCCTCTTGACGCTGTGGTGGAAGATTTGGGTCCACACCTGCACCTCCATGCACCGCTATAGCCCAACCACCCATCTCTTTCTAAGGCTCTCACTCCTTCTCTCGCTTTGCTTTCTCTGTTTTTTTTTTTTTTTTTGTTCTTACTGCGTCAATGGACCCTTGTTTTATAGGCATTTCCGGACTCAAAATCTCTATATGCTGGATTTGATTAATAAATTATAAATCTCGATGCACCATATGTTGGGGGGATTTGAGTGCTGTGACTCCGAATTCCAAGTGACTGAAACCCCGTTTGTTGAAGACTAAACACACGACTTTCTAAAGCAAAGCATCGTTTCATGTTTAAAATTCTAGAAAAACGTTAAAATTACCAAACTACCTTCTTTTACAACGGACCTGGACCACTGGCAACTTCCAATTTGAACAATCAGCCCACGGAGCTTTTTCCGGAAAATTTTTAGTTTGAATGGAACGCCGTAGTTGCTTGCAAGTGTCTAACCACCTATTTTTGTGCATGTAAACCAAGACATTGGTTGTGTTACTTGTGTATGAGATCGGAAGGGCAAAAAACGCTTGCTATTGCCTTGCTGCCCGTGTGTCTGAAAAAATGAGGACCCCACTCACTTACTGTTGATGTGGGGGCCACCCTTTATTGAAAGCGGAATCCATTTTTTCAGATATAAGTGGCAACAACACAACAGCGAGCTTTGTTGTCCATCCGAACCCGGTGATGCACTGACGTTCTCATTGATGTATAGGGTTCATGGTGCACCAGAATGACTAGGGGCAGTCTCATACTCTCATTGCCACCAACCATCGGAGAAGATCTGTGTCCTCACTCCTGTTTAGATTAAAAAACAAGTGCATGGAAATTGGTGCTAAAGTGCCAGAATTTTTCCCTAAAGTGTACTTTATTCTCTTCAGGGGTTTTGCATATAGACGGCTAGGTTTATCCTAGCTTATAAATAGGTTATACATTTTAGATTTGCAAATTAGCCAAAAAGCCTCACTCCTTCTTATTGTTAGGATTACGTTAATATATATTTTAAAACTTTCTATAATACCCTTGTGCCATTTGGTGGCTTAAGTAACTTTTGCTATTTACCTAAATTGCCCTTGCATGATAATTGCGGGTTTCCCTTTTCTAAAAAAATCAAATAAAAATATTAACCTTAGTTGGAATAAGACAACCATAGTTAAAGGGTGCTTTATAAGCCCCCATGTGTCCCTTTTAACACCTACTAATTGTGGTTAAGATTCACTCATCCGGAGGGTTCATCTATTTAACCTTGTTTAAAAAAACATATTAATCTTAGGTTGATTAAGCCTAATCATAGTTAATGGATGCTCAATAGTCGCCATGTGTTCTTTTTAATACCTATTAACTATGGTTAAGATTCAGTCATCCCTAGTGTAGAGATCCCGAATCTTTTTCATGTTTTTACTTCATTGTATTAGGGGTATTATAGTCCTTGTGATGTTTTGATGTTTATTGTATTATATATTTATTTGGTGTGGTGTAAACTAGGCTTAATTAAACTTGTAACGGAGGGATGTCATATCACACCCTAAACTTTAGGAAGCTCTAGTTTTGGTACCGTTTACTGGAATTGAGTGATTCTTAAACCATTAGAAAGGTGTTGGAACCCTCTTCGAAGTTCATGTTTAATGTTTTTCCTTATTTTAAGTTTAAGCCAAGTCAATGGTGGGTTTTATCTAATGGAATTGCAGATCAGTCAACTTTGGGGACAATTTAATCTATTAATTAAGTGGAATTTAGAAATTCTAAAACCTCATAAATGTTCGTTTTCGAGAGACGAATCCAACCCAAGTTGAATCGTCAAAATCCGTCGAGCGAGTCAAAAGTTATGGCCAAAACAGTAGAGTAGGTCAAAAAAAAATCTGTAGGCAACCGATCGCTCGGTCAGAAGTAACGATCGATCGGTCCAAAACCGATCGATCGGTATCTATCGACTGGTCCAAAATTTTGTATGGGGAAAATTTCCAGTGAGTGCTTTTTTTGACCGATCTCCCGGTCAAGAGCACCGATCGCTCGGTTGAGAACCGATCGATCGGTCATAATCACCGATCGCTCAGTCTTTCGTGATTTTTACAGAATTTTAGTATGACCGTTTATGTCTTTTTGTTCTCAGACCTTGAGGCTATAAATAGGGGGTCCTACTCGAAATATTAAAATACTTTACCTATTTCTAACCTAATTTGGCAAAAATGGGGAGAAAACCTAGGGTTTGAGAGAGAGGGTTGCTTGGAGAAGAAGGAGGTTGCTAGAAGATTGAGAGGAAAGCTTGGAGATCGACCTCAAAGCTTCTCCAAATCTCCTCGGGAGCGTTTTGAATCCAAGAGAAGGATTCCTAAGGTCGATATACTATTCTAATCAACTCTATTTTAATGTTTTGTGAATATTAATTTGATAGAAATGATAGAATGGAGATTAAATGTATTTTCCCAAATTTTCTATGAAGTAAGTCAATTATTGATGGAAATGTGGATGAAAATGTGCATTGAATGTGGATAGAATATATGGAGGATGAGAAATGTATGAAGGATGGGATTAATATGTGGATGTGAATAGTGAATTGATTGTATGGATGAATTATGGTTTGATGAATGCTTGAAAATATAGAAGGGAAATGGATTCATATTATGCGTACACAAGGTGTTTGTGAAAATGCTTGAAAAGATAAATACTATTATACTCTTATGAAATGGTGGTAAATTGATTATGAATTGCGATATGAATTATGATAAGATATGTATATGTGAATTGTTTGTTAAATATGTCTAATTATTTGCATGGAAATTGATAGTCGGGAAGGTAAGAACTTAGAGGAACATCTCTCAAACCGGGAATTCTCTAACTATTTGGTATGGGACAGTATAGTGGAGTTTTCATGGTGGGAGATCGGAATCTAAGCAATTACCAACTCGAATGTTAATTTCGACACTTAAGCACATATGCACGTGTATGTTAAGATAAGAGTCTCACAAGTCACACATGTGGACCACAAGCATGAGCATGACATACGTATGACATTCTGAATAAGCATAAGCATGGCATGGTCCGTATCCGCCAAGAACGGCATGTCAATTACATTTGATTCATAGGCATGGTTCGTATCCGCCAAGAACGGCATGTCAACCATTTGATTCTTAGACATGGTCCGTATCCGCCAAGAACGGCATGTCACATCATTGTATGATTTGAATAAGTGAATAAGCATAAACATCTCACAAGCACGTGGTCTCATAAGCATAAGCAACTCATAAGTGTATTGTCTTCCAAGTCTAAGATTCTCACAAGTACACGAGTCAAGGTGATGATATGATGTATATGCGCACACGTTCTTCCGCACTCTGATTATGTTATTATGTTTTTGAATATGTTTCTAACTAAGTGCAGGTATATTATTATTGTTAGTTGGATTTTATATACACTGAGTACCTTTGTACTCAGCCGGACTTTGTCTTGGCAGGTTTAGAGCAGGAGTACACGGCGGAGCCGTGTGTTGAGGAAACATACGCAGAGGAAGGAGGTGAAGGTGAGCCTTCTGAGGAGGGAGCCAGAGACTTGAGTGGCTACACTTCTTAGTTTTTATTTCATTTGATTGAGAGAGTTGTATTAGACTTGAGTAGATGTTGCTTAGTAGAATTTTTTTTAGTTGTGTATCAAACTCTTTGGTTTTAGTGGGTTGTATTTGTTGACTATAGACTCGTGCTATTTAGTGGGTTACAGTTGATATATCGAAAATTTTATTATCCTCATTTTTGGAGACTCGTGTTAGTGTGCCTTGCATATCATGGATTTTAAGCAGGTTAAGTAATGTGGCGATCCTAAAGTCCTATTTTAGCCTTGTGGGATTTTGGAGTCGTTACACCTAGGGTTTATCTATTTAACCTTGGTTTTTTTAAGAAATTAAATTAAAAAATATTAACCTTAGGTTGATTAAGACTTAACCACAATTAAGGGAGGCTCTATAAGCTGCCACGTGTCTCTTTTAAAAAATCCTCACCCCTAGGGTTCATTTAACCTTAGTTTTTAAAAATAAAAAAAATTTAACCTTAAGTTGATTAAGACTTAACAACAGTTAAAGGGGGCTCTATAAGCCGACATGTGTCATTTTTAACACCCACTAACTATGGTTAAGATTCACTCTTGATTGGTTTTTACAAAAATAGATAAATAAAAATATTAACCTTAAGTTGATTAAGCTTAACCACAGTTAAAAGACGCTTTACAAGCCGACGTGTGTCCCTTTTAACACCTACTAATTGTCGTTAAGATTCACTCACCCCTAGGGTTAATCCATCTAACCTAAGTTTTAGAAAAAATAAAATAAAAATATTAACTTTAGGTTGATTAAGACTTAACCACAGTTAAAGGAGCTTCATAAGCTGCCACGTGTCCCTTTTAACACCCATTACTGTGGTTAAGATTCACTCACCCTAAGGTTCATCCATTTAACCTTGGTTTTTAGAAATCAAATAAAAAAAAAAAATATTAACCTCAGGTTGATTAATTTTAACCATAGTTAAAGAGTGTTTTATGACCTGCCATGTGTCCCTTTTAACATCCACTAACTGTGGTTAAGATTTACTCACCCCTAACGTTCATCCATCTAACCTTGTTTTTTAAACCATAAAAATAAAAAAATAACCTTAGGTTGATTAAGCTTAACCACAGCTAAATGATGATTTGTAAGCTACAATGTGTCCATTTTAACAATCACTTAGTGTGGTTAAGATTAACTCACATCTAGGGTTCATTTATCTAACCTTGATATTTAGAGAGAATAAAAATTAATTATACCATTGATTGAGTTTACAGTTAAAAGGAAACAAATAGGACTTGTCATACTAGTAGAGGTGCGTGCATTGCACACATGGAAAGAATCAAACCCATGTCTAATGAAATTAGAGGGAAATCAGAGAAAAAAGGGACAACCACAAGTATCATGCAAGGGCAATTTAGATAATATATAAATGTATTTAGCCTACCAAATGCATAGGGGTATTATAGGCAGTTTTGAAATATTTTTTTTACCGTAATCCCAACAGAAGAAGAAATGAGGTCAAATGACACAAGGGTATGATAGGCAGTTTTGAAAAAAAATTTATCCCAACTGAAAGAAGAAATGAGGTCAAATGACACAAGGGTATGATAGGCAGTTTTGAAAAAAAATTTACCCTAATCCCAACTGAAAGAAGAAATGAAGCCTTTTTTTTTTTGTAAAACAATGAGTTAATTCACAAATCTGAAATGTATAACAGTGTATTTGCAAACCATAAAGAACCTAACAACGGATATGCAAAAAAACCCTTCTCTTTAATATCTTGATGAGACTAACTTTATTCTCTTTAACACTTTGATGGGAATTTGTTTTTTTTAGTTTTTGCTATATGGGAATCTTACCTTTCATCCAAAGAAACAGAGATTAAACATAACCATAAACTTCCAAAATTACTGAACTGTTTTATATACTTTTGTATACTAACACAAACAACCATTTTAATAAGGAAATTGATGGTGGTGCCATTAGTGTTTAAGAGTAAATTTTACATCGGTGCGTAGTGAAAAATGCTGACCTGTAAATTTGTCATGCTGGGAGGTAAATAAATACGGATCTATTTTTACGATAGAAACAAATGATAGGGAATAAAAAAGCAGATAAAGCTCCCCCGGAGGTGGCCAAGTTGCCGATCTCGAGTCTGCCCTTATTGTCTTCAACTGGTTAGTGTTCCCATCATCTAGGCGGACGGGCAAGTTGGACCTGCAGTCACTGGGCCGCGGGAGTGCGCTTCCAGCCTTTTGCTAGGGCTGTCAAAGGGTAAGGTACTTTCTGATAGGGCTGTCAAAGGGTAAGGTAGGGCTTCCCCTATTTATAAGGGCATGACCCTAATCCTGCCGCAAGGCCCCCAACCCTTCAACGGCCTGGATTGACTAGACTCTAACCTTGTCCTCAAAGGTCAGGGTGGGATAGTGTCGCGACCCAAAACCCACCCTAGGAGTTAGAGTGAACTTTGGACGACTAATCATGACTTGCTTGACAAACCATCTTGCAAAAACCCACAGAGCATATACAATAGAGGACATTATCAGCGGAAACATACTCTATCATGGCACAGCGGAAGACTAACAACTCTCTATGTATATACATACTTAAATTCAAGTTTTATACAAAAAACAATCCATAAGAAAGTGCGGACATGCCCGCCAAAATACATAAATCTAACTCTCATTTCACCCACAGCTAATCCACTCAGAATCTACAACCACCTATTGGTAACCCTCTGCGGGAGGTTCCTCCAAAGGCTCCTAGACGTACTCCTCTTCCACCCATGGACCAGGAGCACAAACATCAAATGGAGCAGCAGCTCCCTCAGAACCTGCCGACATAAGAAGTACGGCTGAGCATGGAATACTCAGCGGGTACTAAATACTAACCAACAATTATAGCATAAAAATGGCAATACATAATCAGGAGCAATTTATATATGTCAAACGGAAACAATTCATATCATACAAGGAAGTAAAACAGTTTATAATCTTGCTTGTAATTCGTAGAAAACCGATAAATCCTCTTGAAAACATCATGCACTTGACTTGACTTGAAATATCTTTTCGTACTTGAAAGCTTGTCTTGTCTATCTTGCTTGATTCTTGTATGCCGTGTCATGTCATGCATGCTTGCTTGTGATCATGTAACTTGTGAGATGCACTTGTGAGATGCACTTGTGAGATGTCTTGATAGGGAAGAGAGACCATTCTTTATGCAATGCACTTGCGAGGGAAGAGAGACCCTTCTTTATGATATGTATGTACTTGCGAGGGAATGAAGACCCTTCTTCATGATATGTACTTGTGAGTGAGGGGAGACCCCTCGTGGAATATTAGTTCTTGTCTTCTTGTGAAAAGCGAGGTAAAACATATCGTAGGATATGTCCCACCTCTAACCATGTTCTTGTAAACCTCGATAAATCATGCCATGCATGCCGTGCTCGTGGGAACCGTGTACATACTTGCATTTACATTTAAACATGACCATTGGGTAATTTCACAACACATATAGCGTCAAAGATTAAGCAATTCAATATTCATAGCATTTAGGGAAAACAGGAAACACACTATCATAGGCCCTAGCAATATTCAGAATTTATTAGACATGTATTTCCTAATTTACAGCTCACTGTATTCACCTTGGCATTTCATCAAACATGGTGTGTTCATTATGGATTTACCCTACAACATGCTTTTCTAGATGGTTTTACTCAATCATACATGTATGTTTATTATTGAAACAATGCCCTTCCCCGTTTTAATCATCACCACACAACCACTGGCATCCAATCGTCCCTTACATCTCCATTCACCATTCACCATTTACCATTCATCCATCTCATAGCACATGTGTAAGTGAAAGAAAATAAAGAGAAATGAGAGGAAAAAATGATCTATAACTAGGAGGGTAGTAAAAAGTACCGACCTTGAAGAAATGAGGGAGAAACCCTCTTTCCAAATGACTGTGAGTTGCTGCCCTAGCTTGGATCGCGAGCTCCACAATGCCTGAACCGAAATCTTGAAGAAAACGGGCTTGAGGTTGATCTAGGGTTTCAAAAACTCTTTGATTTCTCTCCAAACTGGAAACCCTAGGTTGGAATCGCCTTCTCCTCTTTCTTCTATTCTCTCAAACTCTCTAAGTGTCGAATGATGCCCTAAAGGCTCGGGTTAAACTCTTAAGGTAAGAGTGAACTGACCAAAAGACCGTAATACCCTTACTGGGATTTCTGCAATGACGCGAGGACCGTGAATAGTGCTGAACACATTGTGTCGTGAATAGTGCCCACTCGTTGTGCGGTGAACAGTGCCAACTCGTGGTGCTGTGAATAGTGCCAACTCGTGGTGTGTTGTCTTATGTACAGCGTGCCCGTGGTGAATTGTACAACGTGCCCGTTGTGAGCTGTACAACGGATGCACACAGTATACGTTATCAGAGTACGTTGTCTGTGCTACGTTATCAGAGTACGACGTCAGAGCACGTCCTTAGTGCCTTCCGAGCTACGTCCTCAGTGCATAACCGAGCTACGTTTTCCTACAGGTTCAGACTGTTTTAGCCATATCTTTTGACTCGTTCATCCGATTTTGACGATTCAACTTGCGTTGTGTTCGTACTTCGAAGAGGAACATTTCCGACGTTTCGAAATTTTCAATTTCTTCCTTATTTATTAATTATACCTCTTAAAAATGGAAAATGACAACGAAAATATCATGTATTAAGCATGAAAAGGTCTGGGGCTCTACAGATAGGGCCACATGGAGGGAAAAAAAATTGATAATTTTTTTCATTCAAAATGATGAAATTTTTTTCTACACCGACAACCTTAAATAAAATTAGATAAATATAAAAGTAAAGTAAAACAATGATTATAAATAATAATAATAAAACTAGATAAAACATAACTTATCTTAACAACACACTAAGGTTATAATCAAATTGTTACGAATAATCAAAGTCTTAGGAATAATCACAATGTTAAGATTAGGAATCAACCAATTAGGGGATTAGAGGCTTAGAGTTTCAAGGATTAGGATTTTAAGGAATTAGAGTTAGATAAGGTTGCCAAAGGGCAGGGTCAGCCTTTACTCTGCCCTTACTTATTAGGCAAGACTAACTTTGCCCTACCCATTCAAGGGCCTAGATTTATTAGGCCTTAACCCCAATCTCAAGGACAGTGTCGGGTAGGGTACAATTGTTGTAAGGTCCATCCGGAATTTCACTTGTTAAAGATTTTTTTCTTTTTGTAAGGCCTATTTCTAGCTTATCAAAATAGCACATGAGTTGCAACCCCTATTGTAATCCATTGAACTACAACAGACATGCTATTGGCCAACTCTAATAAAAAAAAAGAAAAACCTCATCTGCTCTCCAACTTATTTTAAGTGGTGTTTGGTAACACTAATCTAAATAGATAGAACTTAATTGGATTTTAGATTATTAAGTTGAAGGTTAATTGGATGTCTAGATCTCTTTCAAGTAGAGGTTTTACCTCTACAGAAAAAAAGTAACAAGGAGACATAAGCTACTTTTTTTTTTTTTTTTTTTTTTCTGTAGAGGTAAAACCTCTACTTCAAAAATATAGACATCCAATTAAATTTTAACTTAATCATCTAAAGTTTAAATAAGTTCAATTTTCAAATAAGATCTACATATTTAGATTCTATAAAATCTAAACATTACAGATTCAATTTATGTTTGCTGTGTTTTATTTTATCCGCTGAACTATGATTGGTTCGTTGTATCTTTACATTGTTTCAACCCCAACCCTCCTTCAATCCAGCCATAGATTGACGAATAAGTGAGGAGAAAGATTTAGATGGACATTAGACAAACACAAAGAGAGAGCTGGGCACGTCAGCACCACTAAGTTTGTGTGCGTTGTACATCTTCCACTCGGTCTCAAGCTCTTTATGGGACGATGTGTTTTGTTTGTTGTTTGTGAGGGTGTGTGGTTTCAAAGCTAAAATGCACGTGCAGAATTTGGATTCTAAGCATTAAGTCAGGTATATAATGTTTTTTTTTTTTTTGATAAAAGGTTACGACGGAACTAACACATTAAACTTACATCACCAACCTAAGATAGCCGCTAAGATGTCATAAGGTTAAGTTCAAGTAACCACTCTAAAAGGGCGCTTAAGTTTAGAGATTAGGAGAGGATAAAAATGGAGGGAGAAGTCTTTATATCAATGTTTTGAAAATCGGACCGGACCAATAAAATTGGTACCGTCAACGGATCTCATAATCACCTAAATCCGCATGTTTTGAAATCTGCCTTAAAATCAGAAACTATAAGAACCGCCCAATTCAATCGAAAAATCAATGATAAAATTGGTTTTAAATGGGAAGAACTAAGCACTAAAAGGGAAAAATCAAAAAATATATTTTATATAATAAAAGGATATGGTCGAATCAGACCGGTCGAATAGGTCATCCAGCCGGTTCGACGATTAGTCCAATTATAAAAACATTGCTTTATATCGATCAAACCGATCACCCAGCTGATTCGACGGCCATTCCAGTTATAAAAACATCCCTTTATATCATTGGCTGGAGATAAAGAATAATCGTAACCCACATTGAATGAACGACTCAATTTCCATGTTGGTGTGCATTTTTTTTTTTTAATTCACTCAAACATCCTACACTTAATCAGTTCTTCAATTATGAGTGGGCTCAACCCATCTTTTATTGGATCTCCAATGCTAGGATCCATGGGACCTCCTTCACACATCTCAAACTTGGGTTGTCTCAGTTCTTCGGGGTCAAATTAGCTCATATTTACTGTCAAGCAACACGACCTGCTAAAGGCTGTGTATATGCGCTAGAAATTGTCCTGCTATTACAACTTGCATTTTCCATTTCTTGGCACGTCAGGCATAATTCTAGTCCCTATTACTTTAACTTATGGATGCCTGTCCACTCAAATGACAAGTAGCATACTCCCCGTTTGGAAGGCTATGGCTTGAGTTCTTGTGCAGTGAGGCGACAGTTGCAAGTCTCCTCACTATTAACCCATTAACAATGTTGTCTGCTAAAAAATGTACGAGTTTTAAATATGAGGTGGAACTCTGCTACATGGTATGTGAGCGGAGCTTCCATTTTAATGTGTATATGGTGGCATTTTTATAGTTATTGAGAGAGATAATGACTTTTTTATAAAAAGTTTTTTCATAATTATAAAATTGACACCAATTTTACACTAAAGGGAACTCCGCTCACACTTACACACTTCGCGAAGCATCTAATATTTAAACTCAATTATTATAATAAATGAGGCGGAGCCTCAATTCCTATAAAAAAGTATATATGACATCCTCTAAACATATTGAGCAAGTGCCAATTACACCTATTAGCATTTAGATGGGGTGAGACTTAAGTAAACAAAGCGTAGAGCAAGAGCATGAGAGTATCAAATTTTAATTTAGGATAGGGTCGAGAACGCCTCCACAACACCGATATATATATATATACACATGTATATATACTTGATGGTTTTTGAAAATTACTTGTAGATGCAAATATATCTTTTCCGCTTTCTAAACTATAAGAAAAAAAAAATGATAAATCATTCATCATTCAAATTGTAGTCACAGTAAACAAGATGACTATTAATATATTAAATGTATCATTATCCAATTACAACAACACTAATAACTAACAAACCTTACAATAATTGTGTACCCTACAAGAAAATGACAAAATACACCTCACTTAACATGAAAATTGAGGATAAACATGAGACTTTACGCAAAAACTACGCTATTTTATAGGCAGGTGATCTCCAAAAATCATAAATCATGCTCTCTATAAACCATAAATCGCGCTCTACAAAAATTAAAATCGCACTCATAAGATAAGAGCGAGGCTTGAGAGTGGGAGCGAGTAGCAGGTTAAGAGGATTGGGTTACCAAGGGTGGAACAATGGAAATCACATGACATCGCCAAACATCCCTTGAGCACGCCTTTGCTGCATTCATTCCACTTTCCATGTGTACATGATAGTTACTAACCAACATCACGGGAACAAAAGAGGTGGGTGCATGCCACGTCTATCTAAGACAAACATATGGAATCTTCAATATAATGGCGCACAAATTAGATATTGTTCCACTATAAAGATTTCCCCATTAAATATAGAATTTTAGATTGCCTGTCTTTTTCTTTGGAGGGGTAAAGGTCATTTTGACTTTGTAGGTTCTCTATCTAAAGTGCCAGGGGGCTGCTATGGAAGGAAAATGCCAGCCCAACCACAAATCAAACTTAAGTGACTCAGGGAATACAGACAAAGAAAAAAGCCATCAGATGACCCATATCAGATTGCCAAACCAGAAATCGAGGGGAGTATTTCACAGCACATTGGAGAACCAGTCAAGAGGTTCCTCCATTCTTCAGCCAGGGGTGCTTGCCAGGGAGCAACCATCCCAATTGCCATGAAAACATTAGTTTGGAACTGCCAAGGGGTGGGGCAACCCCTAACAGTTCATAAGTTGAGGGACTTAGTCCTTTGGTGGAAGCCCGTCATAATATTTCTAATGGAAACCAAAAATAAAGTTCGTAAACTCCAGCATCTAGTAAAAAAGCTTCAAATGGACAACCTATTTACTATAGATCCAGTGGGAATTTCAGGAGGTCTAGCACTCTTATGGACAATGGCAGTTACAATTACTATAAGCAGAGTTGATTCCAACCTGATAGATGCCGAAATCATTGATAATACCTCACATGAAGTCTTTCAGTCATCCTTTGTGTATGGGCCGAATGACGACAGACTTCGAAAACAATTGTGGCAGGTTCTGGCATCCATAGGCCAAAATTTGTCTAACCCATGGGTGTGTCTAGGCGACTTCAACGATCTAGCTAGCCCTTCCAAACAATCGGGTGGCATACATCTTTCTGCAAATCAGGTTCGCCATTTTCGGGACATGATCTCTACAGCTGCCCTCTTGGACCTTGGGTTCCAAGGTCAAGCTTGCACTTGGTCCAATAGGCGCCAGCCCCTCATTTGATTTCCGCTAGGTTGGATAGGGCTATGGCTAACTCTTAGTAGCGTACCATCTTCCCCAACGCAGTGGTTCGTATCCTTCAGACTAGAGTTTCCGATCACTACCCCCATTCTCTTAGGGCCTGATTTACTAAAGTGTAACTACTCGAGAATTTTCAGATATGAAGCTATGTGGGATCAACATGTAGACTGCCTGAAGGTTATTCAGTCAGCGTGGAGAAAGGTTTTCCAAGGTTCCCCTATGCAACATGCATGTCAACAAATTAGGATTTGTAAGTAGGAGCTAAGCTTGTGGAATAAGAGGTCCTTTGGCCATATTCAAGTGAGAATCCAGAACCTAAAACACCAACTGAGAAAGATTAACATTGATAGTAATGAGGTGCTGGACTATGCCTGTCGAAGACATGAACTTACAGTCGAGTTGGAAGATACTATGAAACAAGAAGATATGCACTGGAAATAGAAATCCAGGGAGATTTGGCTTTCTCAGGGGGACAAAAATACGAAGTACTTTCATACCTCTACTGTGTACCGAAGGCAAAAAAATCGCATTCTGATGTTGAAAAATGATGCAAATTTTTGGCTGGATTCGGAGGTCAGTATTGAAAGGCACATAATCGATCACTTCCAAAACTTATTCTCATCTTCAAATCCTGCATCTCCTACCTCTATTTTGACCAATATTCAACCTCGGGTCATGACCTAGATGAATGAAAACCTTTGCCATGAGGTGTCAGCCTTGGAGATTAAGGATGCGATTTTTCAGATTGGGGCTCTTAAGGCCCTAGGCGCTGACGGAATGCCAGATTGGTTTTTCCAGAAACATTGGGAGACAATAGGGAACGATATATGTCTGGCAGTTTGGAGCTTCTTTAGCGAGGGAGTTCCGTTGCACGAGTTTAACTACACTCACATTGTGTTTATCCCAAAAAATAAGAACCCTGAAGGTATGAATGAGTTCCAGCCAATCAGCCTTTGTAATGTGATATACAAATTCATATCCAAGATCTTGGCCAATCGGTTGAAGGAATGCCTCCCCTATTTAATAGATCCAGCTCAGTCCGCTTTTATCCATGGAAGACAAATCTCGGATAACATACTAGTGGATCATGAGATTGGTCACTACGTTCAAAAGCAAGGCCGCTCGACCACCGGAATGATGACTGTAAAGCTCGATATGAATCGAGCATATGATCGTGTTGAATGGTCCTTCTTGTTTGAAGCCATGAGATCTATGAGGTTCTGTACAAGGTGGATAACTTTCATTCAACAATGTGTGACAACCGTGACATATTATATAATGATAAATGGAGAGTCTAAAGGCCTCATCACTCCATCTCGAGGGCTCCGACATTGCGATCCATTATCCCCGTATCTTTTTCTTATATGCCAAGAAGTTCTCTAGAGTTTAATCAGATTTGCTACTTCCAATACTTTCCTAAGTGGAATAGTTATTGCAAGGGGTCAGAAGGTGAATTTCAAGAAATTTGGAGTATACTTTAGCAATCATACTCCATGGAGATTCTATTAGATCCTAGCGTGAGTTCTCCATATCCGAAATCTCACTCCATTGAAAAAGTACTTGGGCTTACCAATGGCATTTGGAAAGGCCAAAATCTGACTCTTTGATCAACTTAAGCAGAGGATTTTGAGTCGGACCAGTGGGTGGAAAGGGGCCCTATTAACCCAGACGGGAAGAGGGATTTTAATAAAATCAGTAGCCCAAGCTATTCCATCATATGCAATGACTTGTTTTAAACTCCCCCTCCGGTGGCTCCACGAGGTGAATATGGCAACTTCCAAATTCTGGTGGAACTCTATAACAGTTCGCAAGATCCATTGGGTTGGGTGGAATCGGCTATGCGACGCAAAAAAATTCTGGTGGTTTGGGATTCAGAGATCTTCATGCATTTAACCTTAGTCTCTTGGTAAAACAGGGCTGGAGGTTAATGCACTACCTCTCCTTTTAATGGGCTTCAGTCACGAAGGCATTATACTACCCCCCGTTCATCATTTCTATCAGCCTCCTTGGGATCTAGACCTTCCTGGGGATGGCGAAGTATCTTGGCAGGGTGAGACATTCTTGAGAAAGGGATCCGTTGGCAAATTGGAAATGGTACGAATGTTAAATTAGGGGAGGACCCTTAGATACCTGAAGTCCCAAATTTTAAACCAATCCCTTTACCTGGGGTATCTCTTCAGGGTATGAGAGTCCATCATCTCTTCATGACAAAAGGAGACTCTTGGGACAGACCTTTGGTTCACTTGCCATTTTCCCATCATACAATTGAATCCATTTTCAAAACCCCAATCAATCTTACCAATGCTCCAAATCGCCTCTTGTGGCACTATACCAAGAATGGATGGTTTAAAGTCAACTCGACTTATCATCTTGCTAAGCTTTTGATAGAATCACGCAAACCAAGGACAAGTCGGGTGAATCAAGGGATGAACAACCCTTGCTGGAAGCATATTTGGAAAATTCCTATATTACCCAAGATCAGACGTTCCTTTGGCATGTTTGCCATAATGCTATGGATGTAGGGGATAACCTGCGAAGACAGCACATGGACATAGATGATGGGTGCTCGCTGTGCAAGCTGGAAATTGAATCAACTTCCCACATATTTCTCTGATGCCCGTTTGCGAGAAGCATTTGGTTTGGATCGTAGCTATCCCTTACTGTCCCTCTTGATTCAGATTTATCATTTTCGGAGTGGTGGCGAAGGTGGTTGGAAAATCCTCAATTTTTGAGGACAAACAGTCCATTGGCTATCAGGCTGTTGATAACCTTGTGGTGCATCTGGAAACATAGAAACGAGGTGAGGTTCAACGGTTTGAGCCTGGACCCGGTGACCACTATTCAGTGGGTGGAGAAGTTGTCAACCGAAGCTATCTTAATGATGTGGAAGTGGGAATAAGAAGCTCAGGCCATTGATCTTTCTCATCTTCAATGGCTTCCCCCTCCTCCGGGTTGGCTCAAGATTAATGTTGACGGAGTTGTAAATCCTAACATCTCAGCGGGAGGTATCGGTATGGTGATTAGAGACCACCGGGGTCTATTCCTTCATTCTGTTTGTCAGCCTCTTCCAGGAGTGTCCAGCAGAATAGCCAAAGCAGGGCAATTCGTATGGGATTCATTCAGGTGGTGCATCATGGGTGGGATCAAGTCATTCTCGAAACTAACTCAAAGGAACTATCAAATCTTCTCAACGGCTCATCGCTCATTGAAATTGGCGAGATATTGACAATAGTGGCCAATCCAGAATCTATGGAGGCAGTGCTCTCGTGTTAGGCTTATTTGGGTCAGACGTGAGGCCAACTTAGCAACTCACCAAGCAGCTCAAGCTGGGATGAACCTCAGTATGAATCTTTCTGCAAATGCATACCTTTCAAACCATCTTTTGTGTAATTCCCAGAGTCTTGGAGTTCCTGTTTAATATATGAGAGTCTTTTCAACCAAAAATAAATAAAATCTAAAAGGTCTTAATTTTGTGGAAATTTTATGTAATTTTGTAAGATTCTATTATCCCTACCCCTCCCAAAAAGATATACCTTTTTTTTATCTCCACTATTTTGTCAGAGAGCAATAATCCTCTCCTCAGGGTGAGGAGCAAGACCCTTAAATTATGGTTAACAAGTTCTAACCCTTGTGGTTAAATTTTTTTATATATTCTTTTTCTAAAAACCAATGATAGATGCTTTAACCCTAAGAATTAATAAATCTTAACCACTGTTAAAGGGAGTTAAAAAAAGTGACATGTGGCAAGAAAATGGGGACCCTTCCTTCACTCCACTAGCGAGGAGGTGATTATTTTCCTTAGTCAAAATTTTTAACTTATGAAAATTTTAAGATTTCAAAGTTCAAACCTTACTTTTTAATTAACATATTTGATTTCTAAACTATAGGGTTTGGAAAAGAAAATTCAACTTTCTAACATCTCAATAAATGTGTTATTGAATAAAATGTGAGATTTAAGTCATCTTAACTTTCTTCAAAGGGGGGATTTAATTTATTTCAAAAATACTTTGGGCTGATAACAAAAGAGATAGAATCTCCAATTAGGTGTATCCTCATTGTGAGCACGAGATTTTACTCTCTAAAAATCTTACGGGATTTAGAGTCACCACTTATTAATTCAGAAGGGATAAGTCCCCGAGAAATGTTGGATAAGGACTTGGTCTACGATCAAAAATCGAAGTAAGAAGTTCGGTTAAGTTCGGGGAAGGGGTTAGGCACCCCGACACTTCCACTTATAGTGGTTCCCTACTTGCTAGGTTTAAGCCAAAATTAAAGTCAAAGTTAAATAAATGCCTAAATGTTTAAGTTAATACTAACTGGAAGAAAGAAAAGCTAACTAGGGTCGGACCCGTGTTGGGCTGCCTACGTACTCACATGAGGGGTCAGATCAGACCGAGCGTAGTTCTAGCACTTGAGCCCGTGCTAAGGCGAGGGGATGTGTGTGTGTGTACCAAGGGTGGCTAATAGACCTAATCCTACAGATTAGGGTTTTTTGCTTGACCAGGGTTGGTCGATGTGCAAATTGTGGGCCTAGTAGGTCGAGGGGTAGTCTAGTAGACTAGGGTTTATGCCCGGTAGGCTAAGGATATGCCCGACAGGCTAAGAGGTGTGTTAACCGAGGGTTAGGGTTGCTAACCATGGTTAAGAGTGTTAACCATGGTTTTAAAATGTCAAAAGTTGATTTTTTGGTCTTTTGTATTTTTATGGATTTTAAGGGATTTTTCCATATTTTTTGTAGGGTTAAATAGTGCTTAATCATGGTTAAGGGTCATGATTAGTCAAAATTGGGCCCAAAGGGTATGTCAGGGCCTAGAATGGCCTCCTACCAGGTTTGGCCCCTTCACAAAGCCCAAAATTAAAAAATTACAAAATGGAGGTAGTCGGATTACCTCCATTTTTGTAATTTTTTAACCAGGGTTTATGGGTGATTAACTAGGGTTAGGGATTACCCCTGGGTAAAGTAAGCACATGTATAGATAGCCTGGGATGCCCTCTTTCATATGGGACAGGCGGCAGGCCATGAGTACCTCAAGTGTGGGCCCCACAGGGGCCCAAAGTTTGCAAAAAATTGTCACTGTGCTGTCGGCAATCCTATTGCTGACAGCCTAAATAATCTTTTTACTTGAGTTTGGAGGGCTGGTAACCCAAGCTAAACTCAGATTCAGTCCCTGAAATCTTGCAGAGAAGTAGAGAGCAACATGGGCTTTCCAACAAGCCTTGGGTGGACCCCATGGGTTGAGGTATGTGGGCCCCACCAGGGCCCGAAATTTGTAAAAAAACACTGTGTTGTCAGCAATCTGAAAAAACTTTTTGCTCGAGTTTGGAGGGCTGGTAACCCAAGCTAAACTCAGATTCAATCCCTGAAATTTTGCAGAGAGATAGACGGCAACATGGGCTTTCCAACAAGACTTGGGTGGACCCCAGGGGTTGAGGTATGTGGCCCCCACAAGGGCCCAAAGTTTGTAAAAAAAAGAAAAACTGTGCTGTCAGCAATCTGAATAAACTTTTTACTTGAGTTTGGAGGGCTGGTAACACAAGCTAAACTCAGATTCAATCCCTGAAATTTTGCAGAGAGGTAGAGGGCAACATGGGCTTTCCAACGAGCATTGGGTGGACCCCAGGGGTTGAGGTATGTGGGCCCCACAAGGGCCCAAAGTCAGTGCAAAACATTGTCATTTCTGTCGGTAGAAGAACTACTGATAGACTGCTAACCCAAATTCAAGGCCCTGTTAACCACTGTTAGAGCAAGAGTTAGGGTCTGATTTTTTTAGGGGAGTTAGACAAGGTATAGGACTACCCAATGGGCCTTGATTGGGCCTCTGAGAATGAGGGATGTGGGCCCCACAGTGGCCCAAACTTGCTGCAACAAATGATCCAGGCTGTCGGTAATGGAATTACCGACAACATACAGTTTTTTTTTTTTAATTATTTTAAAAGAAGCATTTTCCCCTATTGGGGCGAATCCAGTAGGGATCCAGGGGTTCCCTCATTGCTTGAGGGACCCCCAGATCCTATAGGGAGGCCTAAACATGCATGGGGTGTGGAACCCTTATACGAAAACCTCGAGGGACTCCCTACGCTTACAGGCAGCTGTAGGAGTCTTTGTCCTGGGTTTATGCTGTAGTGGCAAATGGAAATAAGAAAATGGGACCCTTGGATCAGGACCAGGGGTTCCTTACAATAATGAAAGCAAGGAGAGCAAGGAGGGGAGGGTTTGTACCCTTATACAGTGGTCTCTACGGTGGCTACTGGTGATGGTGGACTGGTGTCGCCTGGCGATGGAGATATGGTGAGTAGGGGGACCAAGCTAGACCTTGTGGCAGTCCTAGGGGTCTGAAGGTCTGTTTAGAACCTAACTCCTATGGAGGGTGAGCTTAGACAAGGGGCGGTTGTAGTTGGATCTGTTTTTTTTAATTTATTATTTATTATTTATTTATTTTTTTAAAGCTTTTGCTACGGTTACCTTTGGGTTGTGGAGTGACAATGAAATGAGGGCTGGGATGGCTTGAGGATGCACCAAGGGAGGTCTGGAGATCTGACTAAGGGTGAGACTGAGCCTATGGTGAATGGGGTAAGCCTGTATGGAATGGGGCAGAGCTTCACTATCTAAAGAATGGGGATCAGGTGTGAGTTTGCATGGAGGAGGGTGGAACTTTATAGAAGGAGATGGGAAGGCCTGGGGGGCATTTTCGTCATTATGCAGGCGTGGGGAGCAAGCCTGGAAAGGACTGGAGCAGCAGGGGGCTAGGGGCTAGGCCTAGGGTTAGGTCTAGGGTTTGGTCTAGAGTTCACCTAGGGATAGACCTAGGGTTTAGCTAGGGTTAGCCTAAGGTTTAGGGCTTTTAATTGAAATGGGCCTTGAGCCCATAGGGTTTGGCTTCTAGGGTTTGTCCAAGGGTTATGGGCTTTGAGCCTGAGGTGTAGGTCCTAGGGTTTTGGACAGGGTTTGTCAGGGTGTACAAATTGGATGCTTACACTCATCATTTAGGGCTATAAACCAATCAGATCCAGCAATATCTGAATTCAACCCGATTACAAATTTTATAAGATATGAATTCAATTTGAAATCCAATTATATTTTGAATTGTGCAATTTAAATCCGATTATTTATTTTAAGATTTGAATTTTGGAAACTATAATATATATTTACAAAGTTATATAGACGTTGTTGTTGTTATCATTATTATTATTGTTATTATTATCAAATCAGATTTTAATCAGACCGGATCACTATAGATCCAAAATATTCAATTTGATTATAATGAGATTTAAGATTTTAGATCCGTAATAGGATTCAGTCTAATCGGATCCGGATTTGGATCCGGATTCGATCCATTTGCAGCCCGATCCATATCCCAACCTCCAAATTTATAAATATCCATTATTTACGTAGATTTTAAAATTATTACTATTTTTGAAATTTAAGAAACTTCTATGTTTTCAAATATTGTAGTAAGTTACAGCATTGTAAAAATCTGATGGGCTAGAAACTAGTAGGCTTTGCCACACTAAACCCTTTAAAACAGGGACATACTAAGAACCACTAAATTTTTGTATAAGAAATTTAAAAAATCATAGAATTCATTCGGTTAAACCAGGAGCCATCAAAATCGGTACCCAATTCTAATAACCGGCCAGTTTTGATCCAGTGTCTAACATTCTTTCCAACAATTGCTAAGAACTATCAGAGATCCTAATAAATATCAAGTTTAGATTTTGTATTTCCTTAACAGATCCAATAATTTAAATTTAAATTCTTACATGAATGCCACTATCAAGTTTTGTTTTTTTTTTTTGGTGATAAAGGTAACAATAGTAGAGCCACCAAAAGCGCTTATCTCTTGATGAGAGAGAGGAGCCTTGTATGAGACCAAGGAGCACCTTGTTTGAAAAATCAAATGATCATAAAAAATAATTTAGAATCTCCATTAGTTTCATTCCGAAACACAGAGAATAAATTAAAAGAGCGCCTGGGACTCAACTACCTTCAACAATCAAAGAAACAACTACCTTCAACAATCAAAGAAAGATTTGAAGAAGAAAAAATTCTATTATAATTTAACCCTAGCTAGCCTCGCTTCTTCAACATTCTCTTTCTCTCTCTTTCATGAAAAGGAGGCAAAAGTTTTCCTTTTTTTAACGAAGGAGCAAAAAGGGAGGTGAATAAGGAGACGAAGATCAAGCTGTATCGAGTTCTTATATCAGATTATGTATACACCATGTATATTTTGAGCGTATAGTGGTTACTGGTTAGTGAATCTTCCATTTTCTTGGAAATTTATCCACGCATTAGGCTCCTAAGTCCATGCTTAATTAAAATAGTTGAATGAGCTTTTGTGTAAACTCTAATTACCATGAGTGCTAAAATTTTAGTTAAAAGTTTGACAATTTGATCCTTACAAACAATTTTAAAATCTCAAAACTATCTTATAGCTTTAAATTTGTTATTCTCTAAACATTATTCATACAAGCTTTTGGATTATATATCAGATTGAGATTTAGATCTGGGTTACCAAACGGTCTTAACTAAACTATTGGTAATATAGTTCTTAGACCTTTCAACTAAAGTTCTCAAACTTCACATTAACCGTTTCTAAATGATACCTAAGATGTTGATATATGGATGTATGGCATCCTATGTTATATGAATGGGAAGACGGACAAAGATCATCCACATTTGATGATCCTTGAAATAACATATGTTCCATATATTTAAATTTAAATTAAGGTATGAGGTTGATATAAAGGGCACAATTAGAGGCTCATTCGACGTTCTACAGCATTGGTCACACCCCACTCCACCAGACTCGATCAGGGCCGTCAGAGTCATCAATGTGTGTGTGTTTAAGTGTTAACTTTACCTTTTAACCAAAAACAAAGTTCGCAGTGAATTACATGCGGTCATCTTCAAACTTCTTCAGCAAAAATATCAATTTTCTAAGCAGAGGCAGGGGGCTTATTTAAGGGTAAATTACACTTACCTCCCCTGAGGTTTGGCGAAATTGTAGAGACCTCCCCTCTACTTTGAGAAATAACACTGCCCTTCCCTATATTTCACTTGTCAATAACAAATCTCTCATTTTGTTAGTTTGCCGTTACTAACATGGATGGATTGTGATGATATCATGCTTTAAAATTTTCAAAATGTCCAAATTAGCCTTGTAATAGCAATAATATATTAAAAAAATAATAATTAACCTGCCACTTGTCTCTTCTTACAAATACACTTTGCATCTCCAAGAGATAATTTGTTGCCAATATCAACATACTAGGCTCCTTGCATCTATGACAAATGCTCATACAAATCCATTGAACATTATAATGCCCGGCTCTGCTCGATTATAATGATATTATCGGAGTTTAATAATTATGGTTAATTTTTTTTCCCTAAAACTTAAGGTTAAATTTTTTTAATCCTAAGAACTAATAAATCTTAATCACCATTAAGAAAGGGACATGAGGCCAATTAGTGAGGCTGATTCAGAGTATTTTACTTTATCCCGAGTAAGAGGAAATCCTAATCCTAAAGAGTAATGTTCACTGCTTTTCTATGTTATCTTGGTTGAAGTCATCACTTTTTCAAAAATTATTTTCATAACTGTGTAGCATAGATTCTCAGCTGGTATGAATTAGAAATCTTTAGCTCAAAAATAAAAATAAAATATATCATATTAGACATTTTTCTAATTTTTTTTTTTTATAATATTGGAAAAATTTTCATTCTCCGTATTCCTTGCAATGTCTTTTGTCCTTTTGTTTCTTATTAGGAAGAGTCTACTTGGAGGCGTGTGGCAATAGCATTCCATTTCCCATTAAAATAATATTTGTTCTTTAGCCGGTAATGCCATATAAATTTTACCCATAAAAATAAAAAATAAAAAATAAAAAGTGAAATGTAAAAGTAAAAGAGATCATTTTGAGGGTGGTCATTCTCCTATAACCCGCCTTCTATAAGTTGGCTCACTAGCATGATGTTGTAAGACCGACTCCACTCTCCCTCCTTCCAGCACATTAGATTAAGCCAGACATATTGGCAAGCAAAAATTGATTGTTATTAGGGTAAATTCGTAAAAACGCATTCTCCGTTAATAGTGATAACTTGAACAATCTGACAGAGGAGGGCAGTGTTATTCCTCAAACTAGAGGGGAGGTATCTAAAATTTTGCAAAACCTCAGGAGAGGTAAGTATAATTTACCCCTTATTTAATTTAAGAGGGCATAATCATAGGTCAAGGGTCAGTTGCCTCCTAACTTTTGGGAAAATAAATTAAATTTTATATTATATTATTTAAGAGTCAATCTAGGGGTATTTCCTATTCTTACTTCCTGATTTTACACCTTATCTAAACTATTCTTTGAAAAAAAAAAAACCAATGATCTAAATCCTTCATAGGTGACTTTATTTTAAAAAGCAGTAATCCCAAAATAACCCTTTATTAATTAAAAAAAACCCTAAAACGCATTATCATATCTTCCCCATATATATTCTCTCTCTCTTCCTATAAATTTCAACATAATAATACTCCATTCTAAAGCAAAAGGCATGAACTGTGAAAGGCAGTGAGGCACAGAAAGAGCACTCAGAATCCCATGAGTATGTATATGTATATTCCTTCAAGTGCATACCTTAGAACTACTAATCAATAAGACAGCAAATTTTAATGGGCATATTTCCAAAAGACATACGGTCAATGGGGGAATGATCCCATCAAAAGGACTTCCATTCATATCAATGGCAGTCAATCCCAAGACAATAGTTCCTAGCTTGTAGTCGAAATACAAAGGCAGAGCCCACCAAGGTTTGAAATTTTGTTTAAATTTTGCGAAATTTCGGTTTCGAATAACCCCCCATATCGAAATGGGTGTAATTTTGGAAGAGGCGATTACAGACGAAATTTCGATTTTGCGATATATCAGGATTTCAGCCAAAATTTGATGAATTTTTAAATATTATTTTTAGTGATTATTTTTGTATTTTTTTATATAGTATTAAATATATTTTTATAAATTTAAAATACGTAATTTACTAGTATATTACTATATTATACTTCATAAAATATAGTTTATAAAGTATACTATGAATAGTATATTATTATACTTTATAAAGAGTATATAAACTATAGTTTATAACTATATTATATATTCATATATTATGATGTATACATGAAATGAAGTATACTACGAATAGTATATTATTATACTTTATAACGAGTATATAAACTATATATGAATAGTATATTATTATACTTTGTATTTAAAAATATATGTATTTAGAAAATAATATGCTTAGAATATTTTGAGAGTATTCTATTCAGATCCCTGAAAAATTAAAAAATCATTGAAAAACATATTAATTAGGTATTTTAAATAAAGTATAAAGTATTTTAAATTATGTACAAATATAGTAATATACTAGTAAGTATATTACTATATTTTTCAGTGATTTTTTTTATAATGTATAATATAGTAATATACTAGTAAATTACGTATTTTAAATTTTAAATAAATTTAATTCTATATACAAATATATATATATATATATAAAATACTGAAAAAAGCAAAATTTCGTATCAGATTTTAGAATAATATTTTATTATTAAATAAGATTTCGGCGAGATGTCGCCCGAAATTCCGAAATTTCGGAAAATTTCATTTCGAGGTGGGCTTCCGAAATCAACGAAATTTTCGAAGTTTTAAACCTTGGAGCCCACTTGGAGTCCAAATCTTGATTAGAATGTCTCTTTCTTTTCCGGTCATAGCTTGGAGTCAAAATAAACCAACTCAAATCCTGGTTGTTAATAGTTAGTTATATGCTGTTAGGATTAGAGAGTATATTTAAGAGTACCCATTGAAATCGAGAGACTCTATAAAGTATTAAAGAATCCTTTTCTAAATTCTGTTGGCCACTAGCTTCCAAATAGTCACGTTCTCCGTCATATCCCTGGCATCATCACTCAGCGGCGCTTACCCGTCGGGCTACGGCGACGATTCCGGCTCGTGCGTGCTGACCGGCGACGATCTGCAACCTCTGAGGAGGGAAGTGCACGATAATGGAAGGATCTTCGATATCAGCCACACGTACCGGACCGATTTGCCCTCTTGGGGTTCTTCGGAAGGGCTTGGACAGTTCCTCTGGCTCCCTGCGAGCATGGAAAATGGTTCCCTTGCCAACAACTCTGAGATGAAGATGCCTGTCCACACCGGCACCCACGTCGACGCACCTGGCCACGTCTTTGATCATTATTTTGACGCTGGTTTTGATGTGGACACCCTCGACCTTGGCGTCCTTAATGGTAATAAATGAGTAATAACCAGATTAGTGTTTATCTCAGTCTGGTTGTGTTTAGTCTTAGTGATTTTAGTGTCTGAGCTGGGAATGCAATGTGTTTGATGAAATTACTTAGTTAGGGTTAAGTTTCTGATTAGTAGAGGTTAATGGGTACGATTAGAATTTATTAAATTGATGTTTGGCCTTCATCAACACTTAAATTGATTTAGTTATAATCCAAAAAAAATCACATTTAAAAAGCTGTTTATACAGAAGACAAAAAAATAGTTATTGTTTAAGAAATTTTTTTTCCCCCCTGATATACAAATTCTCCATTTGAACCAAAACCTATTCGTTCAGTGGGGGGGAGTTGTTTTTTTTTTTTTGTTGTGGATTAATTGGTGAAGGTTGTTAACTCATCTAACTTCAGTTATTGTAGTATTTCATCTTCATTCTTTAAGTTTAGATGTAAGGATTGTATCATAACTTATCTAATTCATGTTCATGTTTTGTTAGGCATTTTTGAGAAGGTCAAGAAGTGATGGAATTATTTTTTTTTAAAGAAATCAACAGTGGATATAGTACTAATTAAAGACTTAAAGCAATCACAAACCTGAATGAAAAGAAAAAATACCATGTATTACTAAACTGCGATCAACTTCAACTCTAACTGATTTGGGTGGAGACAGATTTCAGGTCAAAAGAGTTAGGTTGCTTACTACTCCGAGCATACAAGTTTCAGTATCTCTGGGAGACAATGTCATAATTTGTTCAAGATTTCTAGAATATGTGCTTAAGATGATTAATAGGTGTAGTCACAATTATCCATCAAACAAAGACACCATTCTAGAAAGACTCCATTAAGGAGAGAGCTTGGATGACTTCCTAGTTTTTTCCTTTTCTTTGGGTTAACAGAAATGCTAGCCCCAGTCGCAGTCTTCCCTAGACACAAGGTGGTGGCAACAAGTGTCAGCCCATCTCCCTGTTATAGGGTAGCACACCGCAAGTTGCTCCCACATTGCATCTATTGAAAAAAATTGACTTGGGTTTGGGGCTAGCACTCCTCTTGGGTTAAAGGTCCTCTCTCCTGTTCTTGTACCATGTCTTCCGTTTTTTTTTTTTTAAAAAAACTTCTTGTCTACAGACTACATATCACACACACACATAGAGAGAGAGAGAGAGAGGAAAAAAACTTCTTGATATGATCTTAAAACAACATTCTACTGCATCCCAACCACATTGAATTAACACGTTATCATGACGATCATTCAAATTTGTGAAGGACTCGTCAAAAATCCTCACAAGGGTTGTTTAGAGGTTTGATGAAATTGTCTTTTGGTCTTTAAGAACATAGTTACCAACTTGGGGTTCGGGAATTATTCGTCCAAGAGAAAGTTCGAAAAAAAATCGGCAAAAATTGAAAAAAATTCGAGAAAATGTCGGGCAACAAATGAAAAAATGTAAAATAAAATATCAATTATGGAAATTATAAATAAATATTTTTCATATATTAGATATTTATTTGCAAAAGTCACAACCTTTTGAAAAGTTTGTTATTTTTTCCAAAAGTCACGAATACTTCGTGAATTAATTGTTCGACGAAAAAGTGGCTTATTATTCGAGACTTCTTAAAAATTTTGGAAAAATTTGTAACTATGGTTAAGAAAAGCTCTAGTAGTGTTGTATAACCCAAATCACACTGATTATTTGAACCCACCTAGGAATAATATCTTCTTCTTTTTGAAATCTCAAGTGCATCCTTATCGTTTTGTCATCCCTTTGTTCTCAACTTGAAGGAGAAATATCACTCTTGAAATTGGAGTTTAAAAGAATCTTTGAATTATAACTCAACATGATGAGAGAGCCTCCTAGGAAATGGGCAGGCAATGTTATAAAGATTGTTTCATTCTTTTGCACGCACTCCTAAATATGTTTCTTGTGGCCTTGTTTCTATTCTTGTAAAATTTCTTTATGCTTTCCCTCTTGACCATGTTTTGCAGGGAGTTGTATATTAGTTTTCACTTTTAATTTTGACTTAATGCACTCATGCCTTTTGGATATCACTGAAGACTTTATCTGTTGGTTTCAATAGGTCCTGCACTGTTGGTTGATGTTCCAAGGGATAAGAACATAACTGGTAATCCTATTTCAGATCAACTTCGTTGTACTTAATTGGAAATATTTTCTTTTGGCGTTCCTTACTTCATGTTCTTTGATTTAAGTAGGCACCTGACAAGCGCTTACAGATTATCCATAATAAGTAATTCTGGATGCTTATAAATAATGAATGAGAATGGGATAATTCAAACCAGAAAAATTAATGAATTGCAGCATGATCCAAGTAATGGTTATATTCATTTTATATGGTGACACAATAATCCTTGTTTTGGTTCTGCCGTTTCTTAACCAAGTTCAGTGCCTCAGCTTCAGCGACATAGTCAAGTTTGTAGATGTTAATAAGCTAGATATGGGGCAATACCTAGGTCAATATAGAATAACATAATTATTTAATAAATATAATTACTTTTTGTTGTTGCTGCAAACACCAAAAAAGAGTAACTAAGATAACCTTAAAAGTTTAAAAAATATACATGTACATCAATGCTCCTTTGCAACATGTGCACCTTCTAACATCTCTTACTCAAAATTTTTAGAATGGTGAAATTGCAAGAGAGTGTTGGTATGCATCCTTTTTTTCTTTTCTTTTTCTTTTTTTTCTCTTCAGTGTGTATATTTTCAGCTTGGTAGGAAATTTTTTCCACCCGTAAAATGGGTCTAACTTATTTAGAATCTCTCAATCCATTACACTATTATCTCAACAATTTTCCCATCCACTGCTTTTGGAACCTTGATTGAATTCATTATACTTGATGGAAACAACGTTAGTAAATTTTCCTAAAAGGATGTAATGCTTTTAAATGATAGGGCGGCAATAGCAAATTGTGTCAACTTTGGTATTAATAGTTTATCCTTATGCTTTCTCATAAGGTGATGTACCCATCCTCATCTTTCCGGATTTTCTTTTGACGCTAGGGTGTCACACGAGCTACACCAGGCCAAAGAATAAAGAGTCAAGAGTAAGGGTCAACCATCTTATCACTATGAGTTCTAATCAGTACATAGAGTAGCCAACCCCATGGCAGATTCACTCCACTAACAACCTTTTACCTTAACCCAACATCATCATTGATATGGCTACAATTTATAAGTAGTTAGCAGTTAGTACAGAATAATTGCAGCAGTACTACCAGTTTTCACCAGTAGTCAATGGTATTATACATTTATACTAGTATCCTTCTCCTTTTGGTCTGCTTATCTTTGCGTGCACTCATGTTTATATCAATAGTCTTGGCATATAAAGAAGAGCAAAATAACACTTATTTTGATCCAGAGTAATCGTCATGAGAGAAACTAATGGTGGGAAATATCCAGTATACTTGGTTCTAGCAAACAGATGGAATGGTCTACGAGTTATCAACAGTGTGTCTGTATCTTTTGAAAGTGGGGTTTGCCTGATTGATACAATAACACTGGTCTTCTTGCAATCCAAAATGCACCTAAAAGATCCAGTTATTGGTGTTAATCTAAACCCCTCTAAGAGCTGGCATTGTCTAAAGCTTATGCTTCTTCCTCCATTCCAAGGAGAGTCAGATGTGTCCAAACTCCAAAGGTTATGAATTATGGTGGATAAAATCTTCCTTCATTAGTAGCAGAACTCTAATCCAACGATCCTAGATCCTTGCTGGTGCTGCCATCCAGAATATTAAATTTCATAGATACTCTTCTTACTGACGTAGCCATCGGATATATGCCTGATGTGTCTGATTTATGAATGACTATAGTAAGATGACGTATCTGCATGAAACCCAGCTATTAACCCATTTTGACTTATCCATGTATGCAGATGTATCTTCCCAAAAGAATTGTCTTGCTTATTTAGAATGCATGCAAGCATCATTTGCAATATATGTAACTGTCTGCACTCTGCAGTAGTAATTAATAAATTTTGTTTGTACAGTTTCTCATGAAATGTTGTTGTTTAGCTCATATAGATTTTCTATTTTGCACCACCAACCTAGTCAGTATATCTGGCAATTTTAGAACTGGAATTTTGTTCTTTAGTTTTTATAAGCTATGCAATTATGCATTAAAATAATTATGTCCATAGTTCAAAAACCCAAAAAGTTGACTCGATTGGAAAGTTAGCCGGGTTGAGTAACTCGGATAACTCGAAAAAAATTTGACTCGGTCCAACTCGGAATTTATATGTAATAACTTGAAAAACCTGTGTTAAAAGAACTCAAAGTACCACCTCAAACCTATAAACTAGGTTTAACAGAATTCATAGTAGGTTGTCTTTGTAGACGCAAAGAAATATGATGCAAAAATAGTGTAACGTTCGAGTTTAGGTTTTAAGAAAATGATAAAAATACCCTTCTGTGACTCGACCTAGTCCGGTATGTCGAAAAACTCGGGTCGACTCGACCGAGTCACCTGAGTAACTCGGTAAATAGTGCCTCCTTCAAGTTTTGAGGCGACTCGACTCGACTCGAAATTCAGGTGAGTTGAGTTACTCGGGTGACTCACCGAGTTTTCGAACTATGATTATGTCTATTTTTAGTCTATGACATGATATTCACATTCAATGACATGCCACTACAATGCACATGGACATGCTATCTCTTTTTTCTTCTTCTTTTTATTCACCGGAAGAACAATTGGAATCCAGACAACATTGCTTTTTAAGTTACTATCTACATTACTAGGAAGCTTTGAAGTGGATGAAAAAAACAATGAATTTCCACATTTATTTCACAGCTGTTATGAGTTTTTCCTTATTGCAACTCTTATTTATGTGGGATAATTAAGTGATAAGAATTTCCTTTCTTGCAGCTGAAGTTATGAAATCCTTAAATATTCCCAGGGGAGTACACCGTGTGCTTTTCAGAATATTAAACACGGATATGTATTTGTATTTGATTAGTTTTGAAGTCTTGCCATCCATCATTGATGAATGTGGACCATATTCAAGTTGTATTTATAAGCAGGGATTGGAGTGTGTGGCATTTAATAGCTGTAATGATTAATTATGGTTTATGGCATTTTATAATTGATCTCAATGCCTGCCCGGTCTACCCGGAAGGTGGGCTTGGGGTTCCTCGTTACAAAAAATAATAATTGATATTAATGCACTCTCATTCATTATTAGTAATTATTTTGTTTTTATTGTATACACCCTTATTTGTGCACAAGTGTTTTTCTTCTTGAGGTTTTTTAGCAACATAAATTCACCATGATTGATAGGCTCTAGTGTCTTTGTTATATGTATAAAGGTATTTACTCATTGTTAATGTAAAAGAATAAGAACCTTCTAGGTCAAGAAGTGAAATCTGATGTTGTCCATGTAATAATTGTGATACTCTGAACTGTATAGTAATGTGAATATCCCTTGTGACAATCTTGGCGGGATAAGACTTTTTTTATCGGTCTATCAAAAATTTATGTTCAAAATGTCTACGTGTGGTACACATGAATAACGCATAGGGGTATACACATATATTATATATGCAGTATGTGTTACATGCAACATGTAATGTGTTTTGCTTGTTTTATTACATCCTTATGTTGCATTAACTAGTTACATTGGGCATTTAACGGTGCTCAAGTTAGTTTTCTGCCATGGTGTTAGTCTGTAAGACATTTCTAGAATTTATGTTTGACTTTAATACTAATTGAGTGAACTAATGTGGCATGACCTTCATAGTCGCATAGCATTTAACCTATTTGTAAGTGCAAGTATGATGAATTGAGTGCTGTATACAGTGTTTTGTTATTAATTTTCGAAGTACAGTATTGACAAATTATTGTTTAGGAAATGCATTTCATCATATACTGTAACAAGACATATAAGAACCATGTATACAAATTACGTGATATAGCATCAAGAGTGAGCATGTCATAGCGCAAACTTAGATGGTGAGTGATGAGGGAGAGTACGCTTTGAAATCGTCCACCCTCCACCCATCCCCTGAGAATTCAATTCAATAGGAATACATATATAGACACACACACACACACACACACACATATATATATAATTATATATATATAGAGTTCGCTTTGAAATCGTCCACCCTCCACCCTTCCCCTGAGAATTCGATTCAATAGGAATACATATATAGACACACACGCACACACACATATATATATATATGTACTTATATACTAGAATGTTTGGTAGTTAAAACCACTAAATTATTCTCTACAAATATTCTATCCTGTTCAATATTGGGTTAAATTATATGAAATTCTAATATAGTTGAACAAATTTCATGTAAACCAAAAACTATTTCATCCTCAGGAGGCTAATGTGGAAAAAGGAGTTTGACACTAGCTATGTGGGATTTATGAAGGATGGTGCAAGATGGCTGGTGGAGTACACTGACATCAAGTTTGTTGGTAAGAAATCTGATTGTTTATTACTGATTAAAAAAATTTAAATGATTTGACAGATGGTGTATCATTTGTAGTTCAATCATGTCTTTACAAGACCACACATTAGTTTTTCTAAGTAGTTCCAATAGAAGTAACTTGGGATCATTTTATAGCAATGCTTAGAAGTTGTTGAAACAATGTTTTCTCGTTGTGTAATGTGAACCCAAGTAATAAATAACAACAAAGAGTTATTTCCATTCACCAATTTAGAGAAGCCTAGTATAGCAATGGTATATTTTTCTTTGTCTGTAGGGCATTCTCTGTTGTTAGATGATTTTCTTATCTAATGTTTACTAATAATTGAGAAGAAGATATCTTGATGCAATAAATATATCTTGATTGATTAATGATTGCAAAGAACTCCATTCTCATGTGGTTTCCACTCCCAAGTCTTTATTTTGACACCACATGTCTTGGTTGTTGGTCCCTTGTCCAAGAAGTTATTGTCTTGGGTCCTTTCTTTTAACGACCCCAAACCCCACCTTGGTCATAATGAGACTTTAAGCCGTTACATTACTTATCCCTACTTGACTTCAATAGCAATAAGGCAATACTAAAAGACAATTCTCCCAAAGTAGCAACCATAAAATTTCAATATATAAACAAACTTTCCTGTATATCATGAGAACAACATGAACATAACTCATAATCCGGATCAACCACTATGATCCCCACAAAACTCAGTCTAAGCAACATCAACTGAAGTATAACGAGTCTATTACAATTCTCTCACATAATGAAACTGAAATAAGACTAATAGTAAGGGAACCGGTCAAGGTCCTGAACTCCCTCGACGAAGGGATCACCTTCTTCCTCTTGATGATCCTCTTCAATCCAAGCCGCTGCAACGGGTTCCTGCTCTAAACCTGACGACAATAACGACTGAGTATTGAAAACACTCAGCGGATATCTAGTATAACTAACAATAGCAATAACACATGTACACATTCAATATCAAATTCATGCAAATGTTATATAATCAATAGCAGTTTCATATGACAATAACATAATCAGAGTGCGGCAACATGTGAACATGTCGTGTCATCATCTTAACTCGTGTACTTGTGTGGCACTTGGACTTGTGATATGAATGTCATGCATGCTTGATTCCCATGAGATAGTATTTTAGGTCTTTATATCAAACCCATGGAGATGCATCAACGGTAAACATAAGCCCTCAGAGCTCTTGATGATCCAATGATTATGATAATTATTCAGGACTTGAAATCTTATCCATGGAGAGAATCAACGATTACCGAAGTTACTTGTAATTCAGTGTTCTTGTATCATGTACTTGTGATTCTTGCCCTTGTAATTCTTGTACTTGTAATTCTTGCCCTTGTACTTCTGTGTCCATGCAGTGTTCATGTCATGCTTGTGTATTCGTGAGACTTGTAAACTACCACACATTTGAACTTGTGCTTGAGTGTTGTGATTAATATCCAAACTCAGTCATCACTTAGATTTCGATCCTCCGCCAGGGTACATCTACCTGGTTAGAGAATTCCCGACCTAGAAGACTTCCTCTAAGTATTGGCCTACTCGAATGTCAATCACCATACAATATAAATTGGGCATAATTTATCATGGCAATCACAGTTAACATATTATCTTAATTTCACATTTCCATATCATGAAAAATAATGGTAACATCACGTTTCAATTTCTATCATTTCATTCATTCACAAAATCTCCTTCCTTCAACACTTAGTCCCATTTTCCATTCATAATCCACATCACAATCACAATAATTCAACCCAACATCTCCATAACAATTTCCCATCCTTCATTTCACATATATAAATCATTTAACACCTATTTTAACAATGTAGAAGAAGTACCATGCTCTGCAAAATTCATAAACCCCAATAAAGTCCCATTTTCAAGTATGGAATCACCCATCTCCCCAAAATCAACCAATCTATACAACATCAAGTGACTATATTCAATAATCTCATCCAATTAGGCATTTAATCATGCAAACACAATAAAACAAAGCTAGATTGGAAGGGATATCGACCTCATTTATGCTCAAGCTTATTAATCAATGCCTAATCATGTAAATCTCATGGTAATCCATACTTTTTTTTTGGAAAGTAAGCTGGGGTTAGGCAGACCCATACCAGAGAAACATAGGCGGGATTCAATCCTAGGTCCCTGGTACGATGCCAAGGGACTTTACCAACTAAGCTAGTTGGCACCCATAAGGTATTCCATACTTATTCATGCAGGAACCGTACAATAGGTTAGATTGGACAAGATATCAACCTTAGGGATCGTTCCATTCGATCCAATTCCCTTCAAGAAGCTTTGGGAGTGATCTCTAAGCTTCAACTCCTCTTTCAAGCTAGATCTTCTATCTACAAGCTTCTTCCATTGAAAACCTAGGGTTTTCTTCTCTTCTTTGCCAAATTGGGTGAAAAGCTCTTAGAATATTTTAAACCCTTGAAAATGATGTTCTATTTATAGTCTTAGGGTTTGAAACCTTAAAAATCCGGACTTAACCCTTTTAAAAAACATTACTGCACGACTCTGTTCGAACGGATTCTTATTCGTTCGAACGAATTTGAGCCTTATCAAATGGAAATCGATTCTGGATCCTCCTGGCTCCGTTTGAACGAATGAGGATTCATTCGAACGAATGCCCCTGAATTTGCCTATTTTCTGCATTTTCTCATTTCCTTTTTCATTTGCATAGACTTTTATGCTTTTTAAACATTCCACGACATAGTTTAATATTAAACACTCATCAAAACGATTCATTACTATAAAATCAAGCAATTCAATTTAGTTTGACCATTTTACCCCTTATTAAACAAGACAATTACATGGCATGAAATCTAGGTCTCTACACTTTCCTAGGCGTGGAACCTTCCCCATGCTATACCTTGTTGATTGTTTTCCCAGGAAGACTTGGAATTTTCCCTAAGGAAGGCTTGGCTTGCATGGCAAGTAAGCTTGCTCTTCCTCTATATATATGGGAAGGAGAGACAACCAGAGTGTTTTGAAAATTGATCATATGATATTTTGCAAAGAAGAAGAAGAGTGTGTGAGGGAGAGCTTCACGCATATGTGAGTGTCTCAAGCTATAGAAAATCAGCTTGGGAAGAACGTTGTCACCATTTTTTTTTATAGCATAGCCCCTCACTTTGACTCTCAAGTGTTGAGAGAAGCGTGTTTGAGGGAACGTTTCATGTATATGTGAGTGTCTCAAGAGTCAAGCCAGAGAAATTGAGCTTGGGAAGAACGTTGTAACCATTTTTTCCACATAGTGGAATCCACCTCCCTCTCCTGTGATTTGCCCCTCACTTGGAAGGGTTTTCCATGTGAATCTGGTGTTTCCTCTTTCTTCTTTGTTCCTCCTTTATTTGCATGCTTGTTTGCCTAATTTTGAATCACACAGAGAAGAATACTCTGATTTTCCCAAAATATTTATCTTTGTCTCTAATTTGGGTTGTTTCATCACCGAAACTATATGTTCAACCAAAAAGACGCTATCTAATATCAGTACTTCCTTGTCTTATTTGTTTACTATACCTGTTTTTTTAATAGGTAATCAAGCAATATATATATATAGAAAAGTGGAACACAGAGTACAACAGCCTAAAACAAATCAAAGGTTCACACAGCATATGAACCAAAGACTGCAAGATAAAACAAAAACAGAAGATAGACAATAATAGCAAACAAATCAAAAGCACTATGTATGAAAGATAAACATGGTACTATATCCTCTCAAGCAGCCCTTCATCCTCGAAATTCTTTTTAATAATGCATCATGGTGGAAGAGATTGTCGAGTTTGATGATACACTAGATCTTTAGAAGATACGATACCATCGAAGACACGCATGTTTCTCTCTTTCCAAAGGGTCCATTCTATGGCTCCCAGAAGCATGACCCAAATCATTGAGACGGGACCCTCCACGGAGAACGAAAAGCAACCTGATAAGGAACTTCGAAGGGTTCTAGGAAAGATCCAGATGATTCCTAATTGACGAAGGAATTGACCCCAAATGGCATAAGCAAAAGGACAATGAAGAAAAAGATGGTCAACCGACTCCTCTACCTCGAGGCACATAAAACAACAATTGACCATCCTCCACCCTTTATTTTGCAAGTGGTCACACGTGAGAATCTTATATTAGATGGAATGTTAGGATTCCATACAGCCCGATATATGGAAAATGAAGACAGGGATAAACTCACAAAGATTGTAGAAAGGATCTCACAATGAAATGCCCTTTGTAGTCCTTTAACCAAACTCTAACATCCCTCCTTTCTAAACTCGGACTAATCGAAGATACACGGGTGAATAGTCTGAGAAGATCTTCTACTTCCCAATTGTTTAGGTTGCGTCTAAACCTAGGGGACCAAGTTGCAAGCTCACCTATTCCTTGGATACATACCTGTTAGTTATCAAAAGAAGAAGAAAATGACTGGTAAGGCTTGTCTACATGCACTCTTGATAATCAATCTTCTAAGGCATTTATAACTGGTGTAAAGAATTGAATTAAGAAATATCGAATTTATAATCAACCATTCATATCGGAACATTGCAATTGATTTTGTAATATCATTACTTAAGCACTCATCTTGTTATATGCAATGCTTCTTCAACTCGAGAGTTAAGACCATTTTATGGTTTGTTACCAACAAAATATTCTTATTGGACTCCGTAGAGCTTGTATATGTCATGTGATATCTCCATCTTGAAAAGTTATAGTGGCTTTCAAACACATCAAATCGACATACAAGGCTAACAACAAGATAGTCCTCAATTTAATCTTGGTAGCGGCGATTCTTCCTGGTTGCACCCATTATAGTTCTTTCAATACTTTTACATATATCCATCAAACATCTAGCTTCTTATTCGCAATTGGTTCCAATGGATATTTAAGTAATTCCACCCACTGCCCTATACGTTAAGCACCAATCTAGTGTGTATTTTGATAATGACTATTTTCTTATGAATCCCATTGGAACCTTCTTGAAGGTATCATCTGTGAAAAGTGAATATAATGTAAGGTAATGCGACTGTTGTAGCTGCTAGGAGTCATAATTGTGGTACAAGGAGGTTTAGAATGAGGAAGAAAGTTGGTGAACAAAATGAAGTTGGGAACAAAGAAGCACAAACAATATTATCATTGTATCATAAAGGAGAGTTTCATTTCACCCTCCCCATTTTTAGTGAGTGTTCGCAAGGTCAAAGTCAAAATTCAATTCCATGTGAAGACATCTTGTGAGTATCAAGGTTGAGCTTCTAATCAACTTCTCTGTACCCAAAATAAGTAATGCTTAAATTGAATTTAGTACTGATCAGATTTCCATGACAAGCTCAGTTTAAAAGCACAAAAACAATTAGCTATTTCCTCTTATGATGAAAAATTTGAAAGAATAGAATTTAAAGCAAACAATTGCATGAGAGTGCTTCTAAAAGAACTATTTAAGGTATTTTGTACGAAAAAATGAACCCACATTGCGATTGCAATAAAAAGAGAGGTCAACTTAAACTTAAGGAGTAATGGATGGGGATATTTTAGGAGTAACGGATGGGGATATTTTCATGCACCCACCCACAAGTATTTCCTTGTGCATTTAAAATGATTCCACTGCCAACAAAACCTTTCTCCTTTTAAACTTAATTTTTTTTTCTAATAATTACTCTTTTCCTTTCCTTTTTTTCCTTTTCTGTGGAGGGGATATGAAGCATGTTTTGACGCAATTCTCCGTGTTGGATATATGATTTAGAAACTGATGCTCTGAATCACTAAAAAAATGCCTTGTGCATGCTTCGATGTGATTCTGCTCACGTGTGATGCATTATCGGAAACTAGTGCTCATCTGTTATGGGTTGATTGAGTGACAGCATACATCTCAGCAAGCTATGGGGGCTTCATTTTAGGGTTGTTTGAAAACCCTTAGGATAATGTTGCTCGAAAGCTCAGTTATGTGTTTTGGTTTATTATTTTGTTTGTCATTATGTGAAAAAGATTTACCCTTTTTGAGAGGATAAGAATCTAGAGTTTGGTGTTAAAGCTCAAGGTCGGGAATTCCTCAGATAGCATGCGTCTGTGGTTCTTCTTTGTTGGAGGATCATACACATAGTTTTTGTTTTATTAAATGACACGCAGATAATAGAAAATAATTTTTTTTAGCAAAGCCTAAAATACTATAGTTAAGGACTTGTACTTCTCATGTGAGCTTAGAAAATAAGCTTGTGGATGTGTTTAGGAAGCCTCCAATGATAAGTAAGTTTGGAATGCCTGATTGAGATGCACCAGCTTGGGCAAGTATTATTCCCATACATTGAATATATTATAGGTGATTAACAATCAAATATATAGACACACACACACACACACACACACACACACACACATATATATATTTTAGGTGGTTCAGTGTTGATGACAATTTTGACATTTTTTAAAATATAATATGATAATTTATCCTTTAAAGGTTATAGACTTATAGTTGTAATATAAATCCTCTCATTCCCTGACCGTATTCTCTCTCTCTCTACGTGTGTGTGCGCGTTTCTCTCTCTCTGCGTGTGTGTGCGTTTTCTACCACCATCAACCTCTACCATTCGTATTTATGGTTCATGTGTCATATTTCCTCTTTTCTTTTGCATTCTTCAGATGGATGAAACTATATGATGTTTGGATGGTAATGTACTAGTAAGTTGAGCAATAAGTGTGGTAAGTAAAAAAGTTACCATGAAACATTCGGAGTTGTGCAATCCTACTGACCTATTCAAGTGCTTAAGATGAGCATGGGATTTTGTCCTATTTTTTCCTCATGCTACTTTTGAAATTTCAATTATTTTTACTTATCATGTCAGTTTCTAATTACTGGTTCTTCAACTAATTACGAAAATCATTTACTGCTACTGCTATTTATTGACTGCAAACCATAGTTTAACATGTTTATCTTGTAATTGAAATTAGGGTCCCTTAACTTTCGGTTGAGTCAGAACTGTTTCATTCCTTAACATATATCTAGAACGTTTTTCTCTATGTTTAGTTTGTTGCGCAATGAGAGAATACTTAATGGAATCCCTTCCTGTTTTATCACATTTACATTTCTTTGTTGATCTCTTGTGAAATCAATTTTGTGCTGATTTTTTTTTTCTTTTGACATGTAGGGGTGGATTGCTTATCTGCTGCTGCATTTGAGGATGCGATTCCTTCTCATCTTGTTTTTCTAGAAGGAAGGGTAAGAAACTCTTTCATGAATGAATTGGGATGTTCTTTTAAGTCTCACTTCTGATGACTTCTGCATTGCATATCCTTTGAATCCATTCTTGTAAATGTTTCAGTTATGTATTATTTGTCATTTAGGAGAGGTTCCATGTTGCTAGCCCCTAGAATGTGGAATTCTTTTTGTAATCTAGCACTATAATTTTATTCTTCTAGGCCCTAGAATGTGAAATCACTCTGACTTGTAGATTGGAGACCATTTATTGGTGTGTTTTGTTTATAATAAAGTTGAGATGTCAGTTTTCATACATTATAGTGACTCCGTAATAGGAAAAATTGTTTCTCTATCAGTTGTTACTGCTATGGTGATGCAGTATCAATCACATTTGTGGGAGTCTTCAATTTCAACCTCATTGTTTCCTGTAGGAATGCTCAATGACAAAGTAAAACAATAATGTCAGCGGTACCCACATTTAGTATCTATATCAGCAACTTTGTGAAACAGTATGTTATCATTTTGTGCAATTTGAAACTGTGGTTCATATATGAAAAATGATGAGGTGGGATATCATGGCTCTGGAATCACCATATAAAATGGACTCATGAGTTCCAAAAGGGGAAAAAAGAACAAAAAAAAAGGTGAAAGAAAGTTTTGGCTTTGTACATCAAGAGACACCCTCGATTTCAGATCCAGGATCTCCCCCCCTACCGAACTTTTGAAAAACAAGATTTTTTTTAGTAGGGAATAACCATGGGGAATGGGGGCAGCTGCCCCCCGAACTTTTGGGGAAAAAAGTATCTTTTGTGCTAAGTTACTTAATTGGGCATAGTCATGGAAAAGGGGTAGTTGCCCCAAAAATTATACTATATTATTTAATTATTTAATAGGACATAGCTATAAGGCAAGGGTACAACAGTCCCTTGAACTTTTGAAAACAAAATATATCTTTTTAACCATGTTATTTAATTATTTAACAGGCATAGCCATGGGGCAAGGGGATAACTGCCCCGTATACAAGGAGAAACAATACTCGTAAGATATGTACGAAATGGGCCACAAATTTAGTCGTCAATTTTTTTTCAAGGGCTATGCCACCCCCATCCCCCTACACCCAGAATATTTCGTACGCACTTAATCATCCTCCACAAATCCATTAACAACTACTACTATTTTCACCCTGGCTCTGCCCATGAGGATCTACAATGTTGCAACAGACAATATCACTTTAACAAAGAGGTTTTCTGGTTATTTAATGTTTCTTTAAGTGATATAATTTGCTTTGGAAGGATAGCTCAACAGTGACTCACTTCTGAGGATTGATCTAGTTTCTATAATAGGATGTAGATACATCATCTTCATTTTTTATTTTTTTTTATCAATAACTTATTTTATTGTAGAAAAAAGAGGAAAACTCTAGATAAAAACAAAAGACCCCCGAGTTTACAAGCAAGTAAACTCAGCCCCGGCCAAACTTACAAACTAAAGCCACGCCCCACAGATTTACACCAATTCCTGAATTTCCTCATTGTTACAATGTAAGCCGACCCACTCCAAAACTACCAAGTGAATGCGGTCACATATCCTGAGCACTGAAGCCGATACATCTTCAAACACTCTGCGATTTCTTTCTTTCTAGAATATCCAAGAAATAGCCCCAGGAAGAACTCCCCAAATCTCCTCCTAAGCTCCCGTTCCTTTACCCCAATACCAACATTCAAGGAGATTTCGGAAAGATGAGGGGAAAATCCATGCCACACTCATACGGGATAAAAAAAAACTCCACACCTCCGACGCTATTGGGCAATGCAATAGAAGATGATCCGTTGTCTCTTCCACTTGGAGGCACATGTAACATCTATTCGCCATACTCTATCCTCGGTGTTGTAAATGATCCCTAGTTAGGATTTTATCCAACGAAGCTGACCAAAGGAAAGAAGAAACCTTAGACGGTATTCCGGGATTCCACACCACTTTATGAGGGAAGGAGCCTCCCGAAGAAGGAAACATCGACTGGAGCAAAAGTCTAATAGAGAAGTGCCCATGGCTACACCTAGATCACATCCTGCAATCCCTAAGCTCTGGGCTCAAACCTGACGAGGTAATGCGCTCCAAAAGCCAGGAAAAATCGTTGATTTCCCAATCATTAAGATCTCGACGCATTCTTGGACACCATACAATTCCCTCCAAACCTTCCTCATAAGAGTCCGCCACCAGAGCATCCCTGTCGGTAGAAAGAACAAATAAGCTCCTAAAATCATCCTTGAGGTGCGTGGAACCTGACCAAATGTCCTTCCAAAACCTTATATCCGTTCCTCTTCCCGCCCGATATGTGAAGAAATGCACAACCAATCCGGCATTAGCCATAATCCCCTTCCAAATCCCCAAACTGTGTGGACCCCTAACCTCCTGGAGGATCCTACGAGAAATCTCCCCATATTTAGCCACTATCACAGCCCTCCACAAACTTGCCCTATCCTCACCAAATCTCCACACCTACTTCCCTAACAGAGCTTTATTCATTTAAATGAGCGGCTTGATATTCAATCCCCCCTCTTCCTTGGGCTGACACACCTTGGACCAAGCTACTAGATGATACTTCCCTCTATCCTCTAAATCACGCTATAAAAACTCCCTCTGAATCCTCTTTATGGTTTGGGCTACCGATCGGGGAATGGTGAGAGACGACATAAAGTAGGTGGGAAGGCTTTGCAACGTGCTTCAGATCAACGTCAATTTCCCCCCTTTAGATAAGTATGATGCCCTCCATCCTGTCAAACATCTAGCAATGCGATCTAATACTGGATTCCAAACTGATTTAGCCTTATAGTTTGCTCCCAACGGCAAGCCTAGGTACATTAAAGGGAGAGACCCCACTCCACAACCTAGACAAATGGCAAGGTGATCTAGAATGGGTACCTCCCCCACCTGTAAAATTTCAGATTTAGCAAGATTAACTCGTAGGCCTGACACCACTTCAAAACAACCTAGAAGACATCTGATATGAAGAAGATCCCTTCTGGAAGCCCTGTAGCAAATGAGAGTGTCGTTCGTAAATTGGAGATGGGAAATCCTCAATCCACTCTGGCCGACTTGAAAGCCTTCGAAAAGTGTCCCCTCTGCTTTTGCTAATCTTCTACTCAAAGCTTCTGAAACAATGACAAAAAGAAATGGGGATAGAGGGTCCCATTGCCTCAACCCCCTAGAGCTAGGGAAAAACCCCACCGAACTACCATTCAGCAAGATAGAAAAGGAAACCGATGATATACAACGCCTCATCTACGTCCTCCACTTCTGCCCAAATCCCATCCTGCGTAGAATGTAAATTAGAAACTTCCAGTTAATATGGTCATAGGCCTTCTCCATATCAACCTTACAAAGGATATTTGGATTCCTCTCTCGCTTCTTGGAATCAATGCACTCGTTTGCCACTAGAACCCCATCTACGATTTGGCGCCCTCCAATAAACGCACTCTGTTGAGGGGATATGAGAGAAGCTATAACTAACTTCAGACGAGTAGCCAACACCTTAGAGAGGATTTTATACATGCTACTCACGAGACTAATGGGCCGAAAGTCTTTGAGCTCCGCCGCCCCTTCCTTTTCTGGAATCAAAGCAAGGAAAGTGTAGTTCATGACTCGGTCAAACCGCCCTGTATCAAAGAACTCCTGCATCACTTCCATGAAATCTCGACCCACAATCTCTCAACATTCCCTATAGAATTCAATGGAAAATCCATCTGGCCCCGGCGCCTTATCATTCGCCAACCCCTTAATAACAACAAGCACTTCCGCTTCCTCAAAGGGAACCTCAAGGCCCGACCTTTAACTCGACGACAAACCATCAAAAGAGAGCCCATCCAGCTTTGGGCATCATCTCTCCCTCTCCCGATACAAGCCCTTATAATAGGAAATAACCTGAGCTTCAATCTCTCCCTTCTCCTCCATCCACATCCCATCCACCCTTAACTTGGAAATGAAGTTCTTTTTTCTCTTATAATTTGCCATTCCATGAAAGTATCTTGTATTTCCATCACCCTCTTTTAGCCAATGAGTCCTAACTTTTTGCTTCCAATTGATTTCTTCAAGCTTTAGGGTAGAAATTTAATCCATTCTCTTTTCCTCTCTTTCCCTAGATTCTGAAGGGGAAAGATCCCGCGTCTCAGCCAACCCATCCAAAACTTCAATCTCCCTTAATAATCCGGTGAGGCAAACTTGTATGTTTCCAAAAACTTCCTTGTTCCATATTTTGAGATGCTCTTTCAAAGCTTTCAGTTTAATCCCAAAGAGAGTATTAGCTGACCCCCCACTTCTGACTCCAGTACTTCCACTCTCTCTTTGTCCCACATTAACAGGATACCCCCAGAAGCTCCCAAAGACGGGAGCTCGATCCACCCCGGAATCAGGTTGCCCCACATGTCTCGGATATGATACTCTTGAGTATGAGAAAGTTTTGTTTCCTAAATACATAATAACGTTGGATGCTTGGATAGAACAAACTTTTTAATTGCTACCCTCTTCTCCACCTGACCTACCCTCTTCTCACACATCATCTTTATTATGTGTGAATTTCTTTAGGTGGTTCAAGATATAAAGGTACCTTGAAATTTTTGAGTAACCAAAGTGTCCTGGACATTTATGGGATGAATTAAAGACATAATTATCTGCAGCGATCAGTTCTCTTCAGCCTCCGCACACTGTAAAAATCTCCTTGGTGTTTCAGGCATTGGTGAAGCACTTTCTTTGAAGAAAGTACGATTTAATTCCCTTCATGTAACTACCATAATGTCCTTTCTTTATTGTGGATGGTTATTTGTGATCTTTCAGATCTAGTGGGTAGCAGTTATATATCCTGATAACCTTGACTTTTTCAAAGTACCAAAGCCCTGTTAAAGTTCTCAATGACTCTTAATATTGTAAATTAGCCATTTGAAACCATTTAAGCACATTTTGGGAGCCAACTTTGGGATTTAGCATCTCATTCTCCATCACCCTAGGGTCAGCTAATGAGACGGCAGTTAATAAAGCTAAAGGAGGACTGGCCCGATCCTCTTTGTTTTGTGATGTAGCTATGCCGGTTATAACCAGCCATTCTCTTGTTTTTCCCCTTGTGTCCTCTCTCTCTCTTTTGATGAAGTTTTTGTTGCTGATAAAAAATGATATTCTTTGTGGAAGATGGCCATGTAATTCGTGAATGCATGATGCAGTCTCGAATTAAGATATGTTATCCTCTTTCTGGTTTATGGCATAATCGGGTTCTGTTTCACTGGTGCTGGATCATAAATTTTGTCACCATTAACACTAATGAAAATGCTTCAGGAAGTCATTCTTGTGGAAGGCCTGAAACTGGATGACATCCAGCCAGGAATATATTCTGTGCATTGCTTGCCTCTAAGGCTGCTTGGTGCCGAAGGATCTCCAATAAGATGCATTCTCATCAAATGATAATTTCCTTGTAAGTCTTCTGTTAATCTGTTGTAATTGATCTATTATCATTCTTTCTGTATAATTATCTGGATGTAGCTCGTGGGCTTAAACTGGAATGCACTATCCATTTTTATAGTTCTTCCTCAGCACCTTAGTTAAGATATGTGCATCGTGGGCACATATTGCTTTCCTCATTTTAGATATAAACTCGAGAGGGACTTGTAGTTAACATGATTAATTAAAGAAGTCTATGTATGCAATGTTTGACAAGAAGATTCAACACTAGTAGAGAATTTGAATCTCCACTTGAAGAATGACAAATTACCACTTTGAGAGGACTCTCCTCGTTAAATTGCAACCACTCCAAGGGAGTAGTAGAGAGCTCCCAAATTTTCATTAAATCTTCGTCAAATTCAAGGTCAGTCCTTAACTGAAGCCTATCCTATACCACAACTAGATAGAAAACATATGGTAATTCACTAATTATATTGATTCACACACACATACAAATCAAGGCCTCCCTAAAAACTCTCTCTTCGTTGTTTAAACTAGAACTTTACTCTGACTGCCCAACACAGATCTGCATAATGATATCTCACTGTCTCAAGAAAAGGACATAACCAGGTGTACATTTTTCTGGTAATTCAGTCAGCCAAAAGAGAAGTTTGGTAGTGTGACCCTTCACAAGAAATGACCTATAACTTTATCACCATCAACTTCTCCTAACCATTATAACCAATTGTAAAATCAGAATTAAAAGTACCTGATCAGACAGCTACTGACATCTTACAATAGTAATTAATACATTTCCTTGATACTTGAAATCCAGTGTATCTCTTTAAATTTTTTCATTTTGAAATGTGAATTGTAAAATCATGCGATCATGCCGTACATGTTATTATGATTTCATATCTTAGACACAGTTAAAATGACTGATCAACTATTGACTATCCTGGGCTGTGTGTGGGCATTGGCCCAAATTAAACCTGAAATCTAGGTTTGGGTGGTTCTACCTTTGATTTGTATAATGTACTACATATTTGGGGCGATACCTGACCAGCACCTTTGTAATTTTGATTAATGTGAGTGTGAATTTTTTTTTTCCATTGATTATATCATTTTCATTGCTAATGTAACCTTGATCAAATTGTTGCAGAAAAAAATGACCATCGTTGTGGAAGGCATAGAGTGGGATAAGATGTGGCAAGAACACACTTATAAAACAAGTTTTACCCTTTGGCCTGTGGGTACTTGGCACAGTAGGGGCTCCTAATAAACAAAGTATCAAAACAAAAGTTCCAGCTTTAAATTTGCTCACATTTTTATGTTGGTAGGTTTATTATCAAAATATTTACCATCGCTGTTAGTAACTTACAGTCAGAAACAAATTGTATATTTATCAAACAACAGTGTAATATTTGCTTAAATTAAGTGGTTAGAATTCCATAAACTGGGCACTCACTACAAAAAGGCAATGGACTGGAATAGCACAATTAAAATTAAAATCGACATTGTTGAGATTGATGATGCAGCCTGATATAAATTTTCATTTGGCAATATTCATTTGTGGGATATTCTATTGCACTATTACTTCTACTCAGAAGATTTCCTAGACCTCGTGTAGAATTCTACATTTCGTGTTATTTTCTTCTTAGATTACCTATCCACCAAGGAATTCTTGGAATTCTACATCTCAACCAATATATATATATATATACCCAAAGACACCGAAACTCCCATAGCATCTCTTTTTTCATTTTTGTTTTTCTTTTCCTTCCGTTTTTTTTTAACTTTTTTCTTATGGCTTTTTGTTGATAAATTATAAGCGTACCTGCTAAATGCAGTCTGGGAGAAGCTCTGTTAGCCTTCATGGTGCAAATTATTTCCTTTTCCATTTGGTGAGCATAAGATACAAGAAATAGATGATAAAGGAAAAAATAATATAATAATTTTTTGCTAACCAAACTGAAAAGGGTCTATTATTATTATTATTATTATTATTATTATTATTATTATTATCTTATTTCCTTCCTTGCATTTTCTTGTTAACCGAACTAAGGATACCCACACCTCCCTGGATTCTCCAGTGGTGGGATGTGCAAGTTGCGGTGAACTCAGTTTTAGGTCCCTTGGGATGAGGTAGTTGATATGTCCACCAATTTACTAATCTAGATAAGTGATGGCCCCCCTAAAAAAAGAAGGTACTCCCCTTTTCACATTACTTTCACTAAACTAAAGCTAAAGAGAGCTAGCCCAACCCCAACCAAGAAGAGTTTCCCAATTTCTTGTAATCATTCCTAGGCTGTAAACACGCTTTTACAAAAAATAAGATAAATTTTTTTAAGATTGTACAGTCAGGACAATTTGAGGATGTTCCTACAAATACATGATATTAGGGTGTCAAAAATCTTGGGACGCCGTCCGTTGCTTGTTTATTCGTTAAAAGTTTTTTCAATTTATTTTACTTAAGTCAAGATATTTTTGCAATTTTGATAAAACCATACAATTCTAATCATTCAAGTAATTTTACTTGAATCTCATTATTTTACTCATAGTAACAAAATTTGTATAACTTTTGTTATTTTACTCATAGTAATAAAATTTGTCAAATTTTTGAAAAATCGAAAAAAAAAAAACGCGAATAATTTGTTTATTTCAACAATTAAACTGTTTTATTTTGCATATTATCCAATCAAATTGTTATATATATTTTTATAATAAATTATTTTATTTTTTTTTCAAATTTTTTTTTGAATATTTTTGAACTTGATCTGAATTATTTCCGACTTTGTCAGTATGACTTTACTTAAGTCTCACAAAAACCAAAAAGGTTGTTTTACTTGAGGAAAAACCTTTACCGGATAAACAAGGAACATATATCTTAGTTGAATCACAACAAGATCTAGGACGTCAAAATTTTTGGAATGCATCCCTACTATTTGTTAATTTAGTAAAAGAATTTTTCTTGGACAAAGTAGAATTGTATAGCTCAATCAAGGAACTTGACTCAAATAAGATAATCAATTCACGAAAAATAACAAAAAAAATCTACTCAATGAACAAGTATCGGGTCTCATATTTTTGACGCAGTGGTTATTGGGTTCCCAACATACAGCCTCGAGCATTTCTCAAAATAAATAGCTAGCAGTTCATAAAATTTAAAGGACTTAGGATTCTCTAAATAGTGTTACCTAGTTCGCTACCTACTACCTACTGCAACGAATTACGAATTGGTTCAAACGAACCAGATTGCAGTTTGGTCAAGGAAAATGAGCAAACCTGTTACCCGAACCTAATAGCTTTGGTTTTGCGAACTTTTTATTCGGGTTTAACGAATTTGTTCTCTAAGTTTGGTGAACTTATACTTTGAAGTCGGCGAATTTATTTTCTAGGTTCACAAACCGGCCATAAAACCTATTTTTTAAAAAAATATATTTATTTACATGGTTAAAATAAATATGTATTAATATTATATAAGCGAACTAGACTAGCAAACCAAACTAAAGAACCTAAGCGAAATCGAGAAACGAACGGTCTCATCCTACTCCTAGCAAACCGGGTTCACTCTAGAGTGATGAATTGTGAATTGGAAACCCGAATCCGAACATAACAAACCGACGAACTAGGTAACATTGCTTTGAATAGTCCTGAGAAGGGAACCTCCCCTTCCTAGCTGACTACAGAGTCTTGTGCCCCATTTAACCTCTTTTTAATTATGGTTAAGCTTAATTAAATTATGTGGTCCCTTATCAGCTGATTGCAGTGACCCGTGTCCCATTTAACCTCTTTTTAATTATAATTAAGCTTAATTAAATAATGATAAATATCTGTTTTTTTTTTTTCTTTTCTTAGAAACGAAGTTGGATGGATGAACCCTAGGGTGCGCGCTCCATTCCCATTTCTCTTTTGGAGTCCATCCAGTTAACTTCAATATTTACAGAAGATTAACGGTCAACTAACGGCAAGGACAAATGGCGCTTGTAACCTGACACTAAACCCTAGTAGCTTTATTCGAGTGGAGATTTAAAATGGAATGAAGTGAGCAATCGAAAGGAGTGCGAACGAGAGAAGAAGAAGAAGAAGAGAGAGAGGGATGGAAGGGCTATCGTACCAGAGATTCCCAAAGATAAAGATAAGAGAAGCGAAGGATGATTACTTGAAGTTCGAGCTCCGGGAGACTGACGCCAGCATGGCCAACGCCCTCCGGCGCGTGATGCTGGCCGAGGTACCCACCATCGCAATAGACCTGGTCGAGATCGAGGTCAACTCCTCCGTCCTCAACGACGAGTTTCTCGCCCACCGCCTCGGCCTCATTCCCCTCACCAGCGATCGCGCCATGGCTATGCGCTTCTCCCGCGACTGCGACGCCTGCGACGGCGACGGCCAGTGCGAGTATTGCTCCGTCGAGTTCCATCTCCGTGCCCGTTGCGTCACCGATCAAACCCTCGACGTTACCAGTAAGGATCTCATCAGCTCCGACCCCTCCGTTGTTCCCGTCGATCTCTCCGATTCCTCTGGTTACGATGCTTCCGAGCAGAGGTAGGTCTCAATTCACACTTTTGCTCTTTCCCCCAAATTCGACTGTTCTTTTCGTAACCATAATATGATTTTGTCTGGGATGGTTTTTAGGGTTTCAGTTGGGCTATTTGGTCATGAAATGAAGAAATAATGATAGATGTTGACAATGTATGATGGTTCATATGATATTTAGGGGAATTATAATTGTGAAGTTACGTCGCGGACAAGAACTGAGACTGAGAGCCATAGCCAGAAAAGGGATTGGCAAAGACCATGCCAAATGGTCACCTGCTGCAACTGTCACTTTTATGTATGAGCCGGACATTCACATTAACGAAGATTTGATGGAAACCCTATCACTGGAGGAGAAAAGAAATTGGATTGAAAGTAGTCCTACGAAAGTTTTTGACATTGATCCTAATACCCAACAGGTTGGTTTACTCAATTTTTTTTACTTTTTACTGTTATAGTTGCCGTCTCAGTGAGATTATCATATGTTTCCACTGCCTGTTACAACTTGGAAATTATGTTTGTAGTTTTGGTACGATGTGGAATTGGATGTGTTTATAAGATATTCCTTATATTTTTAATTTAGTGTGCAAGTTCTTTTGCTTTCTTTAGGTGCACTTAGAGTGTTATTTGAGTTGAGGATGTTGATTCTCCTCTTAACTACTTTTTTTTGGCAACTGTCTTGAATTCAAATTTGGTACAATTTATATATATATATATAGAGAGAGAGAGAGAGAGAGCGAGGCTGGGTCGTATACAGCAGCGGAGCCACAGGGGGGCTGAAATCCGCACTCAACTTTTGGGAAAAAATGTATTGTATCAGTTGGGGCATAGCCTGGAGTATGGGCCGAGCTGCTAAAGCCCCCCTGAAATTTTGAGGAAAAAGAAAAAGCTAAATTTTGTTTATATTAATTAATTTAAGAGGGCATAAGCGGATACAAATAGACGAGAGGTCCCACAAAACAACCCTCAAAACCATCGATTTGGGACATTCCTAGTTAGTTCGGGATTTGGTTTGGAGATCCTAAATAGGTAAAGGCCTAAAGGGCGTGAGTTTATTATTAAAAAAGGAGTGTGATGAGCTAGTTATTGGACCGAGAAGTGAGGCTCAAAAAATCATTGAAAAACGAGATGAGAGAGATGAGATATGGGCGCCTTACTCCCATTATATTAGTATGGAGTATGGACAACCGTATCTTAGATTTTTCCTTAGATAAGATATGCGAGGGGAACTAGCCGCCTTAGGCTATAATGAACCTTGTACAAAACCATCGATTTGAATCTTCTGTTCTTAGGATGGAATAAAATAATATGAATGAGAATTAATATTAAAATCTTGAGAAAAATATTTAATTTGGTGATATTTGCGTAGAGTTTACATTATCGGCTGTTGAACACTATAGTCTACATACTCTACAAGACTACACCATAGGCTGTAGACTTGGGTTTATCCCAACATGTCCACATACAATCCTATTTGACTAATAAATGAGATTTGATGGGAGCGAGCTTCCTACCTTGTACGAGCGGCCCTACAACTATGGTGATGATTCATAGGGCTTTTGGTAAGTCTTAGGGTTTGGGATTTTTGGGTATCTAATCAGGGTACCTCCTTGTGATTCTTGGGAGAGTAGGGCTTGGGATTTCTTAGTGTTTGAGAGTGGGATACCCTTGTATTTGTAATCTTCACTTATAGTGGAAGCTCTTAGATAGTTTTTGCCCGCATAGTCGCTCTGATGAACCATGTAGACTTTCCCATGTGATTGTGTTCTTTTTTCTCTATTTCTCACTATATGTGTTTTCATAGCCACTCTTAGATTGTTTTTGGGTATCTAATTAGGGTACCTCCTTGTGACTCTTGGGAGAGTAGGGCTTGGGATATCTTAGTGTTTAAGAGCGGGGGACCCTTGTATTTGTAATCTTCACTTATAGTGGAAGCTCTTAGATTGTTTTTGCCTATGGACATAGTTACTCTGATGAACCATATAGATCTTTCCATGTGATTGTGTGTTTTTTTTTCTCTATTTCTCACGATATGTGTTTTCAAGTTACTATCGACCATATAGTCGCATTACACACAACACTCCTCTATATATGTACTAATCTTTTGTTGCTGATAGTTCTTTTGACTTCACTAAGTTTTGATTTTATGAATATTGGTCTTCTACTTCAATAATAAAATATTAGATTTTATTTCGCTTGTTGCTTGGTTTGATGAATTTCTTCATCAATAATATTTTGGCCCAAATTTTTTTTGTTGGTAAGAATAATTAACCGAGACAAATGAATTCATTCAGTTGATCATCGTCAAAATATTGGTGTTTAAGAGTTTTATCATGATCTCGAACATAATTATGTGATAGAATCCATGGCTGATGCAAATTTGCAACTTTCTTGAATGATTGTAGAAAAGATACCTAACATTAAAAAAGACAACTTTCTAGTAATAACAAGAATATTAACTAATTTGACAAGATACATAGCTGATGATCATCGCCAAAATATTGGTGTTTAAGAGTTTTATCATGATCTCACACATAATTATGTGATAGAATCCATGGCTGATGCAAATTTGCAACTTTCTTGAATGATTGTAGAAAAGATACCTAACATTAAAAAAGACAACTTTATAGTAATAACAAGAATATTAACTAATTTGACAAGATACATAGCTGATGATCATCGTCAAAATATCGGTGTTTAAGAGTTTTATCATGATCTCACACATAATTATGTGATAGAATCCATGGCTGATGCAAATTTGCAACTTTCTTGAATGATTGTAGAAAAGATACCTAACATTAAAAAAGACAACTTTCTAGTAATAACAAGAATATTAACTAATTTGACAAGATACATAGCTGAATTTGTTTTAGAATGCATGTTTGTACTGTTAGTGCATTAATGTTGCCATTGAAGGCAAAGTGTAGTTAAGGCGGTCGCCTAGGTGTTTTGGGGCCTCAACTGCCTAGGCATCCCTCTAGGCGGGCGAAAGTCACTGGGCGACCGCCTAGGCATCTAGGCACTAGGCACTAGGCGGTCGCCTAAGTGGTCTATACAAAATTTCTTCTAAAAACCTTTTTGAAAACCCTCTTTTTGACCCTCCTTTAAAACCCTATTTTAAAAAATCATTTAAAACCTCTTTTAAACCATATTTTAAAAGGGCAGTGATTAGTCCACCACCCATTTGACTATGTAGTCAAATGTTGTGTCCACGTGTCCCTTTTAATACCCCTTTAACTATGGTTAAGCTTAAGACAATTAAGGTTAATATTTTTGTTTTCAAAAACTAAGGTTAGATTGCTTAACACTAGGGGTTAGTGAATCTTAACCACAACTGATGGGTGTAAAATGGGGACATGGACCAATGAGGACCGCACATTCCATTACAGTGGAATGCGGCGTTAAGTTAAACATTTCCCCATTGTAAAACCCTATTTTAAAACCATCATTTAAACTCTTAAATCTTATTTTAAAGCTCTCTTTTAAAGTCTAAAAGCATTATCTTAGATATAGGTGGTGCATTTAAACTTTAAAAGCAACATCCAAAGTCAACACTCAAAATCACCTTAAAAGTTAGAAAATTTCAAACTAATTATATATCTATTATTTATGTAATATGTGTATATATTAATATTACATATACATATATTTAATATATATAAATATAATTTAATTATTTTTATCGCCTAGGCGTCGCCTAGGCAGTGCCTTTCCTAGCCAGTAATCGCCTAGACATCGCTTGGATGCCTTGACTACACTGATTGAAGGTGCACAAGACAGCACTTGCTGTGGAGTTGCAGGGATGATGCATTAGAATACTTGAGTATCTTGTGTTAGATCCTTTAGCTTCGGAATTCCAAACATCAGACTTTATGAAAATGACACTCTCCATGGGTTTAATAGTCTTACCTAGAAATAAAGAAGGCATCTTGATCTTACAAGACAGAGGGAGGGCTTCATGCATTGTACAGTTGATTCAGTGTGTCAATAAGTGATTGTAAATGAGGGATAACTTGCTTTACTCGGATTTATTTAGTTATTTGTGTAATTTTATCTCAGTGATTATATTAATATTCTTCAGGTTAACAATGCATTTTCTGATGCACTCCAGTTTGTTAGTGCATCCTTTCAGTTACTATTGCATAGACTGACTTTGGAATTCTGTTTTCAGGTTGTAGTGGTTGATCCTGAGGCATACGCATATGACGATGAAGTAATCAAGAAAGCAGAAGCTATGGGGAAGCCAGGACTTGTGGAGATTTATGCCAGAGAAGACAGTTTTATATTCACGGTTGAATCTACTGGCGCAATCAAAGCTTCTCAGTTGGTGATCAATGCGATAGAAGTCCTTAAGCAAAAGCTGGATGCCGTTCGCCTGTCAGAGGATACTCTAGAAGCTCGTGATCAGTTTCTTGACCTGGGTACACACTTGGGACAAGGATGATCTTTTTGTTCTACTGGGCACTAAAGGTTATAATGATATTGGTGAAGGTTCAATGACACAAGGAGGCATATGGTTAAAACTATCTTAAGTTTTTGAAATGTAATTCACTTTTTGTCATGCATTTCATCTTCTCATAGTGATACAGGCAAGTTTTGAAATAGCACCGTACTATACCACATTCATGTGGCATGCTTGATAGACCAGCTGTTCTTGGTGCATCACTAATATTGCTGGTTTTCAACATTTGTGGTTCTTTGAACATAATATGCTATTATAGATATTAATGTATATCCTGTGGACAATTATGATAACTAGATGGTTTCTTTATTGCACTGTGAGGTTTGCCGTATCGAACACGACAGTTTTTAGATATGTATCACATGCTTGTTTGTGTACAATTCTTTGAGTACTCCTGCTTGAATGTTCCTCTTTAACTGTCCAAGAAGCATGCCATCATATATTTTCTGTAAGGTGCCTGTAGGTTTCTAGCCTGATCAGTTGATTTCTATGCTCTGAGTGATTTGTCTTTAAAACAAGTTGTGTATGCTTATCCTCTTTTGAAGTAGACCTATACCTTTATCGCCATTGCATGGATAGATGTTTGTGTAGCTAGCATTTATATGTATTTGTTGAAACTATATCAGCTGTACTTGCACTCTACCTTGTAGCCTTTAGCACAACCAACACAAATTCAAACACGAAAAAGTACCACTTGCAATCAATCTCTCTAATCATCTACAGAAACAATGACATGCAAGATTTGTAGTTGGTTATTATTACCACACTGTGTAATTGCCTAAAAGCTGCTTAGAACTGGAGGGCAGTTTCAACATGTTTGCTACCAGTTCTAAACTGCTTTTTAGGCAACTACAGTGAAGAGGGGCAAGAAACACTTTTTTTTTGGGTAACGGAGGGTGTCCCAACCTTGACAAGGAATGATTAGTCCCTTTGGATGCGCGCAATCACCCACAAACCACGTGCATCGGGTAAGCCCGGGAGGAGTTGAACTTGAAACCTTGGGGACCTCTCCCAAGACCCAAACCAACTGAGCTACCCGTGCGGGTTTAGGACAAGTAACACTTCCTTGAACCAAAACCTTCCCTCCACGGGTGGGTCTCTCTTTCTCTCTGATGCCCTTGTTTTTTGGTTATTCTTCCATTTCTTGTCTCCTTGATAGGATAGTCCAGGATTGACTTCCTCCTAGGATCACATGTAATTCCTTTTTATTTGAACAAAGAATAGTTCCTCTCTCAGGTCTCCTTTTAGCAGTAGGTTTTTTTATGTCAACAAGCTCATGGCTCACACTGTCTACAACCATAGGCGGATAGGCCTAAGAAACTGACACATGATATGTGGCCTGTTGACACATAACATTGATCTGCACTGGAGCAGTAACCAAGTAACAAAAAATGGCGTTTGTTTTAAAATGCGCCTTTTATTCACAAAGGTTGCCAAAACATTTGGCGTTTAATTCGCGTTTTTAAAAAAAATCGTCGTTTTACGAATTATTCGCGTTTTTTACGAATTATTCCTAAACTTTCTGAATTATTCCCAAATAATTCCAGAATTATTCAAAAAATTATTATTTTGTATATATTTTAATCAAATTGTTACGTATGTTTTTATAATTATTAATTTACTTTTTATTTTTTTTTCAGAATTTTCCCGAACTTGATCCATGCTGAATTATTCCCGAACCCTGACTTTGTCACTATGAGCAGTAATACAATTTCACTCAGGAACATTAACAAGAGAATATAAAAGGATATAAACAAGAAATCTTTTACTTTTCGGTGCATGAAGGCCAATATGTGCTTATGTTGGGCTCCAACAAGAATGGTACTTCTGAGTGGAAGTAATCTTGGGCTCGTCTTGAAAGGTTCGGTGCTTCTGCATGGAAAAATTATCTTCCAAAATTTCATTTATAAATGAAAGGGTTACATAGCACATATTAAGACCATTACATAGTTGTAGATTTGTAGGGAAGGCATGTCCAAGGTGAGAAGCTCGTTTCCTTGGAGGCGAGCTCGATTTGGCTTCCCATATTCTGGGAAGCACTTGGAAGTGATTGGGAATTGCTCTTTGTAGGTGAAGTGATTATAGAAATCATGCGGAACCGTGATGAATAACTAATTCTATATTTTTTTTTTCTACTTTTTTCTCTATTTTCTTGTTATTATTTCATTTGAAAGACATTTAATTCACAATGGTTTTACATTACCAAAATCTTCTTATTGCATTTAGAAATGTTAAGCCAACAAGAAAAGAATTTGTATGAAAAACAGATTGGCCATGGCTTCAGCTATATCTTTTAATTTCATATGAAATGAAGTTTTCCAATAGATTTTCTTTTTATAACAAGGACTAGGTTATTCTAAACCTTTAACATGTATAATATCATTCGTCGATTGTAGGTAACAAGTAGTAGCACAAAAATAAGTTTTAATGCTTTATATATATATATATATATATAGTTTTTTTTATATACAGTTAGGAGTATAATATACACCCCCATAATTTTATTGTACAAAAATATATTAGGAGTAGAATACAGAACCCCCAAAAATATATACTTGCTTCCTCGATTGCTTCTTGCTTACTTCCTTTGCGCTTTTCTAATTGCTTCTTGTTTCCCAAGGATTTTTGGAACCTCGCTGCTTGCTTTCACTTCTCGCTATAGATCACTATACTCAAATGCACCTAAAAATTCTAAATAGTTATCAGAAAATGAAATTTTCACCCCTATGAACTAAAGATTTCGTCATATATCAATATTCATGGGCCTAATTTGATACTTTAAACACAATAGTAGCATAATACTTACATCAGATTGTTGAGAATTGTGTTTAAATTCTGCAAAAAGTAAAGAAGCCGCTCGGGCGAGATCTAAAACCGCTCGAGCGAGATGTCCTTGGTTTTACGACTGAAATAGCGTAGCATTCCAGGAGCAAACCCGCTCGAGCGAGTGTAAACTCCCGCTCGAGCGAGATTCGCGGAAATCATATTATTTCGTTTTTAGTGTTTCAAATCCTAGTATAAATATATACTTTTGGGTTTAGGGTTTCCTAAGTTAAGCCAAACGTTTTTCTAAAAGAGATTGTTTGAGAGGTTAGAAGTTATTGTATTTTTTTGGAACTTGGGGTGTCCCCAACCCTTTGGGTCAGGACTAATCCTCGAGGGTGCGATGTGAGCCCGCAACCTGCCACACTAGGTAAGTCCGGATAAACCCGTGCGGGGCTGGCCCCAAAAGGGGAGTGAGAAATGGAACCCAGGACCTCCCACTTGGGGAAAGGCCCAGGAACCACTGGTCCACCCCTTTGGGGTTTGCTTTGATTTTAGTGAAGAAGGTGATCTCTCCGTGCACGTAGTCCATACCGGGTGAACCACGTATATCTTGTGCGTTCTTTGTGTGTTGCTGTTCTTTTTCAACAGGTTCCTTTCACCACAAATTGGTATTAGAGCCAGGTTCTTTCGAAGCAATGACATCAAAAAGTTTCAACGCCAAGTTCGATGTTGCAAGATTCGATGGGAAGGACAACTTCGGATTATTGCAGAGTCGGGTGAAAGATCTATTGATACAACATGGTTTACATGCTTAAGGGTAAATCAAAGAAGCCAGAGTCAACGTCGGATGACGATTGGGAAGATCTAGAATTGAAGGTTGCAAACACCATTAGGTTAAGCGACTTAAGCCTTTCTGACGATGTTCTCTATCATGTGGCCAATAAAGATTCAGCACCGAAGCTTTGGATGAAACTCGAGAGCCTATATATGACATAGTTGTTGTCAAAGAGGATATTCCTAAAGCAGAAACTTCATACTCTTAAGATGAAGGAAAGTGAGATCTCATGGAGCACATGAATGCGCTCAAAAGAACGGTCAATGAGCTAGCAAGTATTGATGAGAAAGTCAGCGATGAAGATCAAGCCCTGTAACTACTCTTTTTCCAGTCGCCCTCTTATGAACACCTCGTTACAACCCTACTCTACGGAAAGGATTCCCTTGAGTTAGAAGACACCGTAGCGACCCTACTCTCAAACAATTTGAGAAAGAAAAACCCGGACGAAGAAGATACACAGGTTGATGGTTTATTCGTAAAAGGAAGAGCGAAGGAAAAAAGGTAAAGGAAAAGAACAAAGAAGGGAAAAGTCGAAATCAAAATCTGGAAGGACTCAACATCAAATGTCATCATTGCAAGAAATACGGTCACATTAAGAAAGACTGCAAAATCCTACAGGAGGAACAAGAAAAGGAACCGGAAAGTACAAAAGGGAAAGCCTCAAATCACGCTAATGCAGCTTCAGAAGAAAGTAGCGATGACGAAACCTTTTGCACCTATACAAGTAAGGAAACATTTTCTGACTCTTGGATTCTAGATTCAACATGTTCATATCATATTTGTCCTAATAAAAATTGGTTTGATACATATAAGAACTATAATGGGGGTATAGTTTTGATGGGCAATGATACAATATGTAAGAAAGTAAGGATCGATACTATCAGGATCAAGATGTTCGATGGAATAATTCGAACCCTAACTGATGTTATGCATGTACCCGAGCTTAAAAAAAATTGATTTCTTTGGGTACGATGGAAGTCGTTGGGTGTAAGTACACAGCTTCAGGTGAAGCTTAAGGTAGTCAAGAGAGCCTTTGTTATCCTAAAGGGGTATAAGGATTGAAACCCTATACAAGATGATAAAGAATACTGTTACAGGTGGAGCCGCAATTGACTCATCAGAAATGAACGATGAGACCAAACTATGACATATGCCATTAGGCCATATCAGCGAGAGAGCCTTAATGGGGCTTCCTAAAAGGCATTAAAACCTGCAAATTACAGTTCTGTGAACAGTGTGTTCGGGAAACAATCAAGAGTGAGGTTTAAAACCTCTTCACACGCAGTGAGGGAATTCTGGATCATGTTCATTCAAATGTGTGGGGACCAGTCCTAGTAAAGTCTCTATCAGGATCTCTACATTATGTGACTTTTATAGATGATTTCCCGAGAAAGGTTTGAGTGTTCTACATGAAGCAAAAGTTTGATGTATTTGGCATTTTCAAGTAATGGAAGACTAGAGTTAAAAAGCAAAACAGGTGAAGTGTTTGAAGCCAGACAATGAATCAGAATATACATCTGCAGAATTCAATCAATTATGTAAATATGAGGGTATTACTCAAAACTTCACTACACCCACAACCCCATAGCAGAATGGAGTGGCTGAGCGAATGAACAGAACACTACTAGAGAAAGCTCGGAGTACGAGGATTAATGCTGGATTGAAGAAAGACTTTTGGGTAGAAGCAATCAACACAAGTTTTTGATCAACAAATCACCTTCTACAACAGTAGAACTCAGGACACCAGAAGAGGTTTGGTCAGGAAAATCTTATGATTATTTTAAGTTGAGAATTTTTGGTTGTCCAGCATATGCACATGTGCATGGTGATCTATAGAGTAAGCTTGATGCAAAATCAAAGAAGTGCATTTATCTCAGTTTCCAAAAAGGAGTTAAAGGCTACAGATTTTGGGATCCCGAAACAAGGAAGATTGTTATGAGTAGGGATGTAATCTTTGATGAGCCTGCCGTGATGAAAGAAGAAGAAAAACATACTGAAGATGCAAGCGGTAGTATGAAGCATTCAGTTCAGCTAGAGCTGGATAGATTTGAAACTGATGATAGTGATGAAGAACCACCTCAGATGTAGACAGTCGATCAACAACTACAACTTTGGAGATCACAACGGGTTCAAAAAGCACCCAGACATGGTAGCTTTTGCTCTCATGACAGATAATGGGGAACCATCAAGCTTCAAGGAAGCAGTGTTAGATGGTGATCACAAAAAGTGAGAGAGGGCTATGGATGAGGAGAAATCACTGCACAAGAACCAGACATGGGATCTTGTAGAACTGCCAAAGGGGGGGGGGGGGAGAAGATTATTGGCTGCAAGTGGGTTTTCAAAAAGAAGGAACCATCTACTGAAAGCAATGAGGTAAAGTTCAAGGCTAGGCTGGTTGCAAAGGGATTTGCACAAAGAGGAGTTAAATTTCAATGAAATCTTCTCTCCAATGTTGAAGCATACCTCTATAAGGACGATGTTATCTATAGTAGCTATGCAAGACCTAGAGCTTGAACAGATGGATGTGAAGACAACTTTTCTACATGGAGAGCTAGATGAAGCAATATATATGCGACAGCCGATGGGATTTCAGGTGAAAGGAAAAGCAGAACATGTCTACAAACTGAAGAAATCTCTGTATGGTCTGAAGCAATCACCCAGGCAATGGTACAAGCGGTTTGATTCATTCATGCTGAAGAATGGATATTCTAGAAGTGCGTATAACCACTACCTCTATTTCAGAAAAATTAGAGATAACTCTTCCATATTCCTAGCACTTTATGTGGATGACATGTTAATTGCTTCAAAAAGCATGTCAGATGTGATTATCTTGAAGATGCAACTCAGTAATGAGTTTGAGATGAAAGACCTAGGTGCAGCAAGACATTCTAGGCATGGAAATTCGGAGAGATAGAAAGTTGGGAAAATTATCTCTATCCCAAGGGAAGTACTTAAGGAGAGTCCTTGAAAGATTTGAGATGCAAGATGCAAAACCGATTAATACTCCATTGGTGGCTCATTTCAGGTTGTCTTCTCCGTTATGTCCAGTGACAGATGAAGAGAAGGAAGAGATGATAGAATTCTCATATGCAAGCACCATGGGCAATTTGATGTACATTATGGTTACCTGACATCTCACAAGGTGTTAGTGTTGTTAGTAGGTACATGGCGATTCCTGGAAATGAGCACCGACAAACAGTGAAGTTGATTTTGAGGTACTGGAAGCGTACCATTGATGTCAGAATCATGTTCAACAAGAAATACAACTGAGAAGTAGTTGGATATGTCGATTCCGACTATGCTGAGGACTTAGACAAAAGGAGATCTACTACATGGTACTTGTATACATGGGGTGGAGGACCAATTTGTTGAAGATCTATGTTGCACCCTACTACATCATTGTCAACGACCGAGGCTGAATACATGACAACTTCAGAAGCAACCAAGGAAGCTGTTTGGTTGAGAAGTCTGGTTGATGAACTAGGGAAAAGGCAGAAGAAGATGATTCTTCACTGTGACAGCCAAAGTGCCATACACTTGGTGATGAATTAAGTTTATCATTTAAGAACGAAGCACATTGATGTGCGTTTCTACTTCATAAGAGATGCGATATCTGAGAAGAAGATTTTGTTGCAGAAAATTCACACAAGTGAAAACCTTCAAATATGATGACAATGCTGGTTACTATTTCCAAGTTTAAACATTGCTTGGACTTGGTTAACATTTGATAAGTTTGATGGAAGACCACACCCTTATGGGGGTGTGAAGGCATCTTATGAGATGCAGTTATACTTCATCCGAGGCAGAGCAGAATTGAATCCAAAGTGGAGAGTGTTGAGAATTGTGTTTAAATTCTGCAAAAAGTAAAGAAGCCGCTTGAGCGAGATCTAAAGCCACCATGTCCTCAATTTTACGATTGAAACAACGTAGCATTCCAGGAGCAATCCCACTCGAGCGAGTGTAAATTCCCGCTTGAGCGAGATTCGGGGAAATCATATTATTTTGTTTTTAAAGTGTTTCAAACCTTAGTATAAATATATACTTTTGGGTTTCCTAAGTTAAGCCAAACATTTTTCTGAGGGAGAGATTCTTTGAGAGGCTAGAAGCCATTGTATTCTCTTTGCTTTGATTTTAGTGAAGAAGGTGATCTCTCCATGGACGTAGCCCATACCGGGTGAACCACGTATGTCTTGTGCGTTCTTTGTGTGTTTCTATTCTCTTTCAATAGGTTCCTTTCACCATACAGATTTATGTTATAAAAGTAATTAGACTCCATGTCACTGCTCATTACATGTCGAACAAATGCTATTCAACTTGCAACAGATGAACAAAGAAAATTTTTGGGGGTCAAGCCAAATTTTTCACGGCAAGAGTAACTGGTGGTGGGAAGGAGGTTCATGTCTAATCAAAGGACTCTTATTATAGGATATTGAGAGGTCGAAGGTGGTAACTAGATTCTTTTTTGGTCTATATGCTTGGTATGTAATGAGTGGCTGTCTATACATGGTTACATTGAGAGGTGAAGTTATGAATGACCAAGTGGGTGGGTGAGATGTAGTGGATTCATGGCGGCAGACCCTTAGTTGGTGTTTGAAGAATGAAGGATGAAGGTGCATGAGTGCATTCAACTATTGGAGGTGTTTGCAGTTCTTATCACGTTGAATAAGGCCCAGTCGCTATGGTAAAAGGCTTGGAATTGAGTTACTGATCAGCAAATGGGATACATGTTTCCTAGGGAGACGAAATCGTCTCTTTCCACTTTTCTAAGTCTTGAGGCTGTAACCAAACTCAACAGGAACTTACAAGAAGAAAAAACACCTTCAAGAGTGACATGTCTTGGAAATTGAGGGCTGTGGAGCAGAGGATATCTTAAAACACGTTAGTTTATGTGTAAACTGCTATTTAGCAATGACATTCCTTTTTTTTTGAAATTGTTACGTCACAGTGTCTGCTTCGCAGGTTATACACAAAATTTCACTTGTATTCAGACAACTTTTTGTTTTTCACTTTATACATATCAGCTTTTATAAATACCTTTTGCCCCCTATATTGATCATTTATGTGAATAAAAATATATTAAATGTTTTCTGTAATACATAAAATAAACTCTACTGACATGTCAAAGTTTCAGGTTTGCTGAGATCATGTGTCAGACACTTCATATCCGTGTCCGACACTGATACATGTGCCTGTGTCCAAATTATGTAGGTAAAACTGTGTTTTGTGACTTTTCATCATTCTCCACCGACTCAGGCCGTGGTATTAAGAATTGTAGTCAAGGAACTTTAACACCTCAGTATATCTTTTTCTTTACTGTAAGCATCTCTACATTTATAATGTGTTTGTGAAAAATCATCTTCCTTGATCGTCCTTACACTTTTGCTCAATTTGGTAGTGATGCTAAATTTTATTCATAGAACAAATACGTCTGTTTATTGTTTGTACTATTATTGTTTGTACTAAAGATAATTTCATCTCCCACATAAGGGATCAAATAAAATTTCTGCATTGACAGGTCATAATTTTGAAACAGATATTGAGAGCAACGAGTTTGTAGAGTATGAATAAAAGCCTTGTCTGAGAATCAATTTAAACCTTACATGAACTTTTGAATATAATGGGCTTTTTTGTAAACTTTGTAATCTCTTGAAAACTGGCTTTGGTAGTTTTGTAAGTAATGGAAATGATTTGCCCTTGTATAAAGAAAATCTTGAATGTTGAATATTTAATTTGTGCTGGCACATTAATTAGTGGGCAGAAACTAAGGTGGGTTGATTCAATTTGTTAACGGAAAGTACCCTATCAAAGATATTAACACCCTTTGCGTGAAATCCTTGGTCCGAACTCTGAAGTCGGAATTTAGTTTGGATGAGTGATGAACTTCTTATCTCCACTTCATGACTGAATTTCTTACTCTGTGGTTGGTCCTTACTGAGAAGTCCAACATTGTGTTTAACATGATGGGACCTATATTGTTACTTTATGAGACCTCAGGTATATGTGCATAGAAACACTCAGCAAATACCGGAGGAGCATTGAAGATGGTGCTCCCAGACCACATACACCACACAAGTGATCTGCTAACACATTGATCTTAACCGTTGAATTAGTAGGCTGCCTCGTGGGTAGGATCATTCTTGAAGAATCAGAACAATTCAAGACAGATTTCAGGATGTTAACAGTATGATTTAGGAGATACTACATACTTGATGGGTCCATGCTCCTCTTATTGTCTATGTTTTTGCATAAGCTAGAGGATACGGACATGGCTAGAACCACTTGTCTGAGACTTTGCCAACTACTGCTGTTAGGTTTCCCAATTTCTTCTTGGGCCTCAGAAGAAGCAAAAAAAAAAAAAAAAAAAAATTGGGGAGTACAGAACTTTTAAATTTCTCTAAGTTGAGCGAAAACAAAAAAGGCTGTATCAGTTACTTACCTCCTGTTCTGGTCTTTCACAAGTCTAAGTTGTGCTGTATCATTCCAGCCAATCTGGTATGTAATTAGTTCTTACTTTTTAAGTATATATATGAATAAAGTAAGGAATTGAAGAAAAGTTGACAGCAGTACCACTGTTTTATCATTTTCTTCCACTCAAGTTATTGTGTTATCCAGCAACAAAAAAAAAAAAAAAGGTTAGTGTGTTCGCTTTACTTTTCCTTTTGAAGTATCAATAAAGTAAAGAATTGATAACAAATTGAAACCATTGGTGGAAGACAAATCTAACATGGAAGGACACTGGTGGAAGTTAAGAACACTGACTTTTGAAGCTAGATATCTGAATTCCTCCCTTTTGGTAATAAAGTGTTGTTTTATTATTAAATACTCCAGTCATTAATGGATATTTGGTTACAGCAGCAATAACTATATCCTGGATTTACTACACTAAATATAAGCATTATTTGATGTTTGGTTTGCAATTGATCATGGATTTGTGGAGCAAGCATAATCCAGAAGGTCCATTTTTGTGCACTATTTTTGCACCCAAAAAAAAAAGAAAAGATTGTGATGATCTTAATGATTTTCGGTTTCTTTGTGCTGAATACGATCAAAGGGTCCACTAGACCTACATATATCTAATTTTTTAGAGTATCTTTCCTTGAAGCCCAAGACCACATCTAAGTGATGGACTGATAGGGTTGGTCACATGTTGGGATATCTCAAAATATGTAGCAAGAATGTGGAGTTTTTATTGAGTGTGTTTTGAATAGTGTCCTGCTACGATACAGGGAAAAAAAAAAGTCCTACCACATCGGATTTGTATTAAAAAATTTCTTATATACAAGAGGCGAGTTGGATGAATGCTCGATTATTGAAGAACCATGAACAGAGAAATAAGAAAAAAAAGAAGAATAAAATAGGTGACACTTCATTAAAAATTGAATGCTCCAGAGCATTGAAATATGTTACTAATGCCCCTTGTGAATAATCAATGCACAAATTCACACATGCCGGGTTAGGTTATAAGTATAATATAGATATTCTTTTTAGACCGTTCTTTTAAAATTTTCAAATTAGTCTCAACTGTTTTTTGGTCTATCTTCCCTTTGGTAGGCAACTCTTCACATGGTTTGTATCCTTTGATTTGACTAATTCTGGAGAGAGGCATTGCATCTCTTCGAAGGGTTGCCTGAACCTTTATAAAAGGGATCTTTTTTTTTTTTTTTTTTCTAATGAATGAGAACTACTATTACTCTTTTCCTTCTCTCTTTCTGTTTTTTCTATCTGAACACACTTGAAGATAAACAATTTTAGGAGTCAAATCCTCTACGGTGATTTGGCAAATCCGGTTCACCCCTAGAAGTTGCCATGTGTCTCCTTTGACACCCCTTAACTTTGGGTAAGATTCACCCACCCCTAGGGTTCACCCACCCATCCTTGGTTTTTTTTTTTTTTTTAATATTAATTCTTTAAAAAAAAAAAAAAAAAAACTTTTTTAGAGTTTTTTTAATATTTAAAACAGTTTTTAATTTTGAAAAAATAATTAATATTTAAAAAAAAAAAAAAAACAAGGATGGGTGGGTGAACCTTACCCATGATTAAGGGGTGTCAAAGGAGACACGTGGCAACCTCTAGGGGTGATAACCGGATTTGCCGTAGATGGTTTGGCTCCTTCTATGAAACGAGTCATTAATACAACAAATTAAACTCATTAAATAGCTTTCGAGTTGTGTTCTGTGTATATTGGAACGTTGGAACCTTGTCTATTAGTCCCGTTTGTTAGGGCTGTCAATGGACCGGATCTACCTAGATTTGAATCTAATCCAATTAAGAATCCAACATATCCTAATCCGATCCGAGATCCATCGGATCATGAAGTAGTCAATCCAAATCCGATCCAATTACATTTGTAAGATCCGAATCCGATCTGATCTGATCCGAATAAGGTTAAATTTTTAAAAAAAATTCTATTTTAATAATATAAAATCTAATGATACCTTAATTAACTCTAATTAATGTTAATTTTTTTAAAAAATAATATTTTATGCATAAAAAATCTAAGTAATATATTTAAAATGATTTAAAAAAATTATTATAATCGGATTGGATTTTCATCGGATCGGATCATCCTATATCCAGACCCGATCCGATTATAATCGGATTCCACTGATCCGATCCGAATCTGATCCGACGGAACGCATATAGGGTCCAAAGTCCGGCAAGTCGGATCGGATCCGGATCATGATCCGATCCATTGACAGCCCTACCGTTTGTGGACCTGTGCATGGATGAATAGAGATTTAAAGACAGCATCACCTACGCCTCAAATCCAACTTCTTGTCTTCTGTTACTTTGTTTTTAGGGGGTTACATGTCCTACAGTCCAGCCTGTGATAAGAGACCCATATCTTTGTGTGCAAAGGGAAACATGCATGTAGGTGAGTACCAGGTTTCTCAGATTCGGGACATGGAGACGCCTGGGGACACCTAATTAAAGGGACACTTGAGGCCTAAAAGCCACCTGTAGGGCTAATTAGCTAGAACTGTAGTCCCCACAAGAAGATGAAAGAGAGTAATGTAGTAGTAGATGAGGCCAATCTACCCCCCTCAGTCCCCACTCTCCACCTTAGGACCACACCCCAATACCATTTGTGTTCACAATTATATCTACAATAAATGACCCTAGTATGGTTCTCTTTTAACATTTACATAGACCTTCTTGTAATTAATAACCTTGGTAGAAAGAAATTATATTAATTATAAGAGAATATTATATATAAAAATCATTATATTGGTCAATCAAAAATTTTCTTTGCATAATTTATTTGGAATGTATTGCAATTTTCATATAAGCTTCTTGTATTCTCGTAGATACAAATGTATAAGGCTAGCACTCCAAAAATAATGAAAAGTAAAAGATTTTATGCTAGGATACTAGCCCATTGAACAAGCTAATGATATTTGAACCTATCAAAACTACAAAAAAGAAGGGTGTCTCACTTAACACATTTGGACCTAATCTTTATACTATATATGGTATTTTATTATATATAGCCAAAATATCTAAAATAATTTTATCAATTTCTCTTCTTGATACCTAAATCATCAAAAAGTGTTTATAAGATTCATATAACCATGTATCTATACTACTACTATAAATCAGAGTTAGAGTGTTTCAATGGATGCCACCTAGGACTTCCTTTTGATGCCACGTATGACTTTTTTTTCATTTGTGAGGCCACGTATGCAAAACTAAAAATAACAAGTGGGGCCTGCTCACTTTCCCCCTCTTAATTGTTTTTATTTATCTTTTAACATTAGTGGTGGCAATAATTGAGGTAGGGGAAGGAATGTTAGGGATGGAGGCCTTAGAAATGGGAAGGGATGTTGGTTCATTTAAAATGTTGTAACGGTTCCAACTCACTACTGTCTTTTAAAACTTTTAGAAGGGTAATGGTTTACTCTATTGGTTTATTATGTCTCTTAGGAAGAGTAGCGGTTCACTCTATTGTTTTATATAAAATTTTGTAATGAATTGAAGTACCAAACCCACTACTGTCTATTGCAACTTCTATGAAGGTGTAATTGTTATGCACTCTAACTAATATGATCCTTCATCCACCATTCCTTCATTGCCAGAGAGAGACTACAATCAATAAGGGTTAAATTTCAAAGGGAGACGTTCTTCTCCTCTTGATGCGAAAAAGAACTCGAGAACTGTGATTGCAATTTGCAATCTTTAGAAGTTTACAACTGGGGTAGCACTTCTCTTATTGGTTGATTCATTAGTGACCTTACAGTTTTTTCCGCAAATGGAGTCTACACAGGTGATGTACAGTTCCCTTTTTATGGTTCACCGAGAGGCGAATTTCTGCCATATATTGTAGATATGTTTTTCTAAAAAATGTTTCTTTCATTTAATTTTTTTTCCCATTTCTTTTTTTTCATCTATTCAATCACATGGTTCTTTATGTTTCTTCTTGATGCAGGGATTGTGGAACCCGATTCACCTAGCCCATTGTCATCCCTACACATACAGTTGCTCGGTAAGCTCTTGCCTCCTTCTATACCTACCAAAGTTTTCTGAAGTTTGTATCTTCTGCATCCTAATTTAAAATAAAAAAAATAAGACCTTCATAGTGATAGTTCAATTGAAACAGAGAATTTTTGTTTTAGTGCATATGATTGTGTGGTTATCAAGTTTTGGGGAGTGGAGGCAGACATATATTTTAGTATTGATGATTATGAGTTTTCCTTGCCTTTTACTTGCTACAGTTCTAACTTTTCAATTATCTTTTGTTTTATTAATTAACTTATTAAAAATATATATATATTAAATTGAAGTGGAGGATGCTGTAATGTGGTATTTGATAGATGAGCAATCTAAGTAGGAATTTGTGCATATCCTTCGTGGCCAAAGTATTGGGTTTTGGAGCTCAAGCCTAGCCAAGCAGATTCGAGTCGAGCTCGAGCATAGCGAACAAAATTTCAAACTGAGCCGAGCTCGATTACACCCCTACTTCTAATGCATAATATTGAGGAAAAATTATAATTATTTTTGACGTTTAAGTTTACTAGTGATCTTCCCTAACAATAAAATTGTGATTAAATTCAGCAAAAAGGAGGTCTGATCAAATTTTATCACAACATCTTTGAAAGTGAAATCCATTCCACGGGTAATTCATCCAATATACAATATATTTTTTCTTACAGAGTTTTCGTTTTTAAAATAAAAATGTGCGTAATGGGTTGAATGTTTTGGTAATTAATTCTAATCACAATCTCAACTTGAGACTGGGCAATTCAGCCTCAAACTGCATGTCTTGAATTGTGAGGATGATGACGTTCAAGCACCCAATGGATCAACAATCTTAGTCAATGTCATTTGAAAATGATTGCCAAATTAACAATTAGGGATTCAAGTCCAAGGTTCATTTATGTAACCCTCTTGGGCTTCAACTCCAATAACTGGATAAATATATTTCGCTTAAGAGATCTACATATGGATGTATCTTCTAATTTATTTCATTAATATTTTTATTTTTCATACCAAAAAAGTTATTTTACTATCAATTCTTCTTCTTAAATCTACCACCTTCATTGTATTTGAAATCTATAAATTTAAACTATAATATGTATTTTAAATTAATATTATCATACAATTTTTTTATTTTTGACATTTCCGTGCATTGCACGGGTCCCTTACTAGTTAATATAGTAAAAACTTCTCTTATAATTAATATTATACTAGAACTTTCTTAAAAAATTATTAAATAGCAAATATAAGAGATTATTAATTATACACTATAGAACCAAGTTGGTTCATGTAAATTTATTAATTATTAGAGATTATTAAGTTATAAAATATTAATTATAAGAGGACCTACTGTACTTGTAAAACTGCAGATCACTTGCTAGAGCTTCTTCCTTTCTCAATTGAGAAAGTATATGATGGAGTAGACATTAATGGCACCTTGAAGAGTAGTACAGTGGAGAAAATTTAAGGTTCTTACATTGGAGTTTTAAGCATCATTAGATCACAATGATTTCCTGGACACAGCTAATTCAAATGGTGGCCTGGTTGCGAAGTCGGACCACATGTACTATCTTTGTCGCACAGCAATCATCAATGACAATGGAGCTGGATTGTATCCGTCTAAGCTTGACAGTGTGTTTCTGCGCCACGACCCAACGGTTTAATGTTTGGCATTATATAAACATAGCGGATACCGATCATGTGGTGGATATTGACAATAGGTGTACTACAGAAGGGATTCAAGGGGAAGGGATTCACAATTATTTGAGTCACGCAGAGAATGTGCAAAAAAAGCTAGTTGACGGAGCAAATGCACGCCAGAGTGCAGACAGGAAACCAAATTATAAACATGGTCGATGTGGGGTAGCTCCATAAACCAGGAAACAACAAATTATAAAGTTTGATTGATGTGGGGCAGCTCCATAAATCTTAATAGATCTTATGACAGAGTGTCTATACGGCCGAATCAAATTCAGGAATGTCGTTTGATCGAGTTAGCGCCATTACAGACTCTCAGTTGGTTTGACAGTAGTAGTTCAATGGGTCATGCAAATGTAGTACCTTTATGATAAATATTTGTTGTGTTAGGTGTCTAGTATGTGGTGAAAAGATATCTAAAGAATGCAAACAGAAACACACAAGATATATATGGTTCACCCAATTGGGCTACGTCCACAGAGAGATCATTTCTTCACTATTTATCAATATCAAAGAATTACAATGGTTCCTCAATCTTTCAAACACTCTCTCTCTTAAAGAAAAGTTTGGATTCAGTTTTATTAACTCCTCTTACTAAACCCTAGTTCAAAGAAGGCTTAAATAAGGGAAAAACTTGGAAATTAGTAAAAATCCGGAAAACCACGATTTTGGGCGATTGATCCCCCCTTGCGAAATTTGAGACAAATACTAACATAGTATTCTGTATAACAATGCAGGACCTTGCCCGAATAGGTTGTGCGGGTTATATATTATAAGATAGAAAGAAATTAGGGTTAACGCAAGGAGAAATCGTTGTAAAAGGTTATATATTTTTTTCTTTGAGAATAGTGATGGGCTCATCTATGGACGTAGACACAATGCCGAACCACGTGTAAATCTGTGCGTATTGACTTGATTTGCTTTCTTTATTGATTTGATTTTCAAAAGATATAAATTTCACAACTGGGACACTCATAGAATACTTAGAGGTTGTGATTCTTTTGCGTTTTCTCTTTAGTGTATTGAGATTTGAAACATTAAAGTATAGTAGTTGGATTTTTGTTCCTGACTGTAACCAAATATACATTCTGTTTCTGTCTTTAATGAAAACCATCGCAGAGGAGACGACATCCATTGGCTGTGCATATAGATAGAAACATTTCTGTGTGCCTGTGTGTGTGCAGTCTCTTCATACACTGACCTTTAGAGAGAGAGAGACCCAGTTCCATCTAGCCGTATCTTTTGTTGGCTTTTAACCTTTACAGCTGTATCAGAGAAATTACAAGAAGGTTAGATTTTTTTAATAGAAACAATGATTTTGGGGGTTGGGTCAGATAAGAAATGGAAGAGGAGCAAGCAGGTCAAAAGGAGAAGAAAGCTAGCCAGCCATCATATTATTCCACAATTATTGGTTGGGAACTCAGATTTTAATCTTTGAGAGCGAGCTGTTTCGTTGACAAAACAGTCCCCTAGCTCTTTCTCTCATAGCTCTTTCTCTCACAGAGACATTATCACCGCTAACACATCTAACAACCATCTACACTCTACCTACAAGGCAAAAGAAAAATAAATATTACAACCAAAGACATCCCCCTCAAAATCAAAAGATTTTGTCCCCCATTTTCAAAATCCTCCCTTCCCCTCTACCTTTCACCTTCTTACCTTTTTGTGTGGTTTCTAATATGCTTGATCAAGATGCATCCAAAATCTCTCGTGCCTCATTTTTCTTTTAAGGTCCACTTCTTTTGCTTAAACTTATAAAGCTTGACACTTGACATTTTATTGTGGTAATTGTTAGAAATTTTGAGTAACCTTGTTGTGATTTTTAACAAAATTAATTTTTGCTATCATAAAATAAAATTTCAAATCTTATCATTTTTATGAGATTTGAAATCAATCATTTACTATATTTTGAAATCTGATGAGAATTACAACTCAATAGATTTCTACACACTATTGATAAACCCCCCCCCCCCCCCATCTTAGTTCTTTAAAATAAATATATACATATTGTCATGTCACCCCCCCCCCCCCCCCCCCCCCCCCCCCCCATCATCTTAGTTCTTTAAAATAAATATATACATATTGTCATGTCAAATGACAAAAATTGCGATCTGCCAAGACTTTATAAGTCTTAGCAAAAGGACCGTTAATGTTTTCAATATCTACTTTTTCTTTTGTTGGGGGTTGTGAAAGACTGTTTGCTGTGGTCCCCACCTTATAGACCAATACAATTCACATTGATATACATGTAGGTACACAGTACATATAGCAAAACTTAAGCTGAAAGCCAGTACCCCCTTAAGACAAGGGTGGTTAAAGGCATCCCTTCTTGTAGGAAAAATCTCCCATTCAATTCCGGTGGGGTGGCATCCTTATTCCTTGTTATAGTCTATAACTGATGAGCAAGATTAGGTTCGATTAGATTTATTGAGATGTTGTGTTTTTTTTTTTGGGTTCAGATATCATTTAGCTAAGTTAGTATGGTTAGTGGTTAATTTGGGGATTGCAACTCTTGCGGACTCATCAATCGGGGGGGTTGAGATTTCCCTCAACAGAGAGGCCACACCCTACAATTGGCGCAAGAAACGGGGTGTTTATTGAGAAACTTTTTTTTTTTGTTAACTCAATTATACCACAAGGCGATAGCTGAAGACAAGACAAAGGAAACACACACCCCATTCACTCACTCACGCACGAGATGTTGTTTTTCATAGAATGAGAGAGAGGGAGATTAGAATAATTAAGAAGAAAAACAAAAGGGTAGGACTTAATTACTAAAATGCGCATCCAAATCCATGCGCAAGTTAGTGAAAAAGAATGGCACGCGAGGAACCGGTCAGAGCCTGAGCTATAAAGTCAATATGAGCGGAAATATACTTGCAATATATATAATGTGTATGGTATCGCGACGTTTACGGTACTTAAAAAGACTCAATTTTAAAAGGTGGACCTGTTTTGAGTTAGTCTAATCTCGTAATAAAAAGATTGGATGATAAAGCTAGGTCATGATTCTCAGTGGGAGGAAGCACATGCAAGCGTTCTTATTGTTGTCGGTCAGTATTTAGTAATATAGTCTCATAGTAAAATGATAGACTCACGAGCAAGATCGAGTGGCCTACAGTTCCCATATTATAATGCTTCTTTTATTCTGTTTTACAAAGCCAGTAGAGACCAGATTAGTTTTAAGTGCATACCAAGACAAGAGAGAAAATGATTTCAATCAAAGATCAATCCAGGGGTTAGGCTTTGACCTTTTCTCAAGTTAAAATTTAGGGTTCTTAATCTCAACTTCTGATTAAGATTTGAGGGGTGGGTTAGGGTTAGGGTTAGGGTTAGGGTTAGGGTTAGGGACAAAGGGTCATCTCAAAGGGGCTCTTCTAACGAGGTCAAATCTAATTAAAAGTCCAAACAGACCAAAACCCAAGGCCAATACTCCATGGCCGACAACTCTATTCGTCCCTTCACAAGCAAACAAAGAACCCTTCTCTTGGATTTTCCTCTCTCGAAAATCGATCGAGAAAAATAACCAGAGATTTGTCACACCCATCTCTATCTATCATTCTATATAAATCCAACTAAGCTGATGAGATTGAATTGCAAGAAATAGATATACAGAAACAAAAAGGTCTTGAATTCGTTATATAGATACTTCCGTCCATATGAAGACACAGCCTTTTTTCTGGGTAAAATGCCAGCCATCTTTGAATCCGATCGATCTCCACTGATCTCTCACAAGACGTAGTGGGGTCTGTTTGATTTTGCTGGAATTTCAGAGATGGAAGGCAATTTAACTTGCACCATAAATCTAAACATTATGAAAGGAGAGAATGTATAATAATAATAACAGTAACATGGGTAGAAGATATTATCACGTAGAGAGAGAGAGAGAGAGAGACATTTAACGAGGGCTGCTCAGGAGGTCCACAAACACGCGGTTGAACGAAGGCAAGCGCATCTGCTGGTCCCGGGCTCTACTCCTCTTGAATAGAGGCTCCGGCGACGACGACACCGATGATGCTACAGCCCACGAATCGTTCGAGCTATCACAGCTAAAAGACGCATCAATGACGCCATTTGGGCTCTCCGATACAGGGTCATACTTGCGCTTGCGGGTATTATTTTGGGTGAGGCTGTTGCCATGTGTCCCTGATAATTCCAGGATGAGCTGATAGCAATCATCCACTTTGTCCTGTTAAAACGTAATCGAACTGTGAACGTGAATTATAAAGGGCATATATGTTTAAATTCAATCTGAGAAGAAAGAAGAGAGATTAAGGAATATGGTTAGTTATAAACCTTGCTGATTTTGAGGACACCCATTAACTGGTTTTGGTATTGGACGGGATTACAGGACTCAACCTGGTTGATAACGTGCAGCATTGTTGCAGTAGCCAATACAGAAGGAAGATAGCACACAAATCTCGAATCTGGAGAAATCAGATGGAATGAGATTGATCTTTTCATATTCTTGATCTTGTCGTAATCGAAAATCTTATTTACTAATGATGGAAATGAGAGCTGTGTGATTGCTTACCGGCAACAACAGAGAGGAGGAGATTCTCGCACCTCCTGAGGAAATCCCAATGAAGGAGTGTCTTCAATCCGAGTCTCCTTATAATAAGATCAAGGAAGGAAAGTGGTGTTACCGGATTCATCTTCCAGTGAAGCGTGGAGAGCACCAGAAGCTCCATTCTTTGTATCGTTTTCGCCTCAAATACGTACTTCGTCGTCTCCACCTGAACGAAGAAACGAAACCCAGATCAATGTCGAGAAAAAGGAAGAAATTAAAACATACCAAAAATACCTAGTAAGGTAGCATTAAACATACTTGCAGGTCTAAGAGAAGAGGTACTTGGGTCTCCTCCACCTTCGCAGCTATGGAGAGACAAGCCACGGCAGCGAGTTGGGTCATCCATGGCTTGTCTCTCTGGAAGTAAATGCTTGAGAGAAACCTATCAAAAAAGTTAACGGCGAGAACAGCGGTGAGAGCAGAGAAGGCGTAGTGGGCATTGACCCTTAGCATCCATTCCACAGCCTCCCGACGAATCGAAGAGAGAGAAGTATCGGTATCGAGGTTATTGTAGGTGGGTTGGGTCTGCTTTTCTTTAGAAAACAGAGAGAGAAGTTCATCGTCTTCCCAAAACTCGTCCTGTTCTAACAAAAATAGAGGGAAAAACGAGGGGTTTGTTTCACTGTTATTGCTGTTCTCACTCTTATTTTCTTCTTCTTTAAAACCCTCTTCTTCTTCCTCCCAGCTCCTTTCTTCGCAGTAGAGAGCGTCGAGAATGAATAGAGGGTTTGGTTGATTTGTTTGTTGCAGGTCTTGTTGTTGAGCCATCTTCTTCCGAGAAGAAGAGGTTTAAGCCTCTGTTCATTATACAACAGAGAAGATCACACTGATATCCATCTCTCTATCTTCTTTATTCATAGAGGCTACCCAGAAAGAAGAGATGGGGTTTCACTTTCACGGCTCTCCTCCTTATATTGTTTAGGCTTTCTTCCAAAATTTCTTGCGTTTCTAAAAGGCACACACTCCGAGCCAGACCCCATGAAAACAACCTCTTATAGAAGAAAAATAAAGAGACACTGAGTGTCTGAATAGAAGGGAAGAGAAAGAAAATCAGATCATTTTGGCGGGCTTTAGTTTCAAACGAATCGATACGTTTCGGATTTGACAAAGGATCTCCTACGGCTATAACCGGTTCAAACGATTCCAGTTATCTTTACTATTATAATGCGAGAGGAAGGCTAGCTTGATTTTTCTAAAATTCCTCAGACCATTGTTACATAAAATTTACTTTAATGTGTTAATGTTTACTATAATTTCTAAACTACCTCTTATCTATTTAAAGAATTGAATCATACTAAATTGCGATTAAACTCTTCGAGTTCAATCACACCCGTAGGTTAACACATGTCTTTTTAATTCTTATTAATTGTGGTTAGCTTTTTCCCCTCGCTCTCACGTGCATCGCATGTGTCACCCTCTATAAGTATTAAAGCGAAAACTGTATCATTAACTTTAGTTTAAACTCTGTTTAAGCATTTGTGAGGAGGGGGGGAGTCAAATCCTCTATGGTGATAACTGGATTTGGCAAATCCAGTTATCACCCTTAGGGGTTGCCACGTGTTTCCTTTGTCACCCCTTAACTGTGGGTAAGGTTCACCCACCCATCATTGGGTTTGTTTTTCTAAATATTAATTCTTTTTTTTAAAATTAAAAAACTGTTTTTAGAGTTTTTTAATATTAAAAAGAATTTCTTAATTTTAAAAAAGGAATGAATATTTATTTAAAAAAAACCAAGCATGGGTGGGTGAATCCTAGGGGTGAGTGAACCTTACCCACGGTTAAGGGGTGACAAAGGAGACACGTGGCGACCTCTAGGGGTGATAACCAGATTTGGCCGTAGATGATTTGGCTCCGAGGGACAAATGTCACTGCCCAGAATTGTTTTAACAGATTGTAACCTTAGACGATCCAACGTGATTTAAGTAATAAAAGAAGTCAATTGAAGCGTTGACCGTGTCTCCCCGGTTTGTCTTATATAAATTCAGGGACCGGGGTTTGTCTTATATAAATTCAGGGACCCGATACTATGGTAACGTGGGTATCTAGAGTCTGAAAAATAAGAAAGAAAAGACGAAATACAAATTACAAAAGAGAGGAAATCAAGAGATAGGAGCTGGATCTGGATTCTGGACTGCTCTTCTTTTCTTCCTCTAGCTTTTCCCAGTTGGACCCCTCTGTCACAAATCACAACATACATGTAAGACTGTAGAGAGAAGCTGACTACTCTATCTCTCTCCTCTCATAACTGCTGCCGACATAATTGCCCAAAGGCCAAAACCCTTGTCTTGCCCCATAAACAGGATAGTGCAATAGAGGAGAGTGGGCTAGCACTCTCCCAAAAAAACAGTAAAAATTAAAATTAAATATGAAATTAAAGATATATCCAATAGTTGCTGGCAAGGAAATCGCCATACCAATACTCTAGATGTAGCAGAGACAATTATGCATGCAAACCAAAGCTTCAGTTGGAGGTACACTGGATGGGATTTAGTTTAGCTCTCGCCAAAAGAAAAGCCCAGTCCCAAAGGTCCCTTTTAACATCTCTTGATTGTGGGTAGATAAATAAATCCTTGGGGTTTAACCATATAACTTAGTTTTTATATAAATAATAATAATAATCATAGGAGTTAATATTTCATAATCAGAATTAAAATGGCAGTTAAAGAAGCATTATGAGGGAATTCAAAAGATTTTTATCAAGGCCAGACCAAATAGGATCCTAGAGTGAACAGTGGTCTCTCACCAGCAACTACCGAAAAGGATCCCTCATGCAAAAACAAGGAATGGGATTTGGTTTGCCCTCCTCATACCAAATTTGTCTGACCCTAATCCCACAAGTCTGACACATAATCCTTTTAACACCCCTCAATTGTGATTAGGATTCATTAACTCTTAGGGTTCTACTATGTAACATTGGTTTTTAAAAAACGTGTTTAAAAAAATTAATCACATGAGTTAATATTTCTTAACCCCGAGCACTTAAAGGGATATGTGAATGAGGCCAAACGGTTTTGGTTTGGCAAGGGCAGGCCACATCTGTTCTCTTGAAAAAAATGTTGAATAATTCAGCCTCCCAAAGTGAGTGATAGGTAGACCGTAGACCATCTTTTTGACATTAACTTCAGCCAGTACTTTTACCGAATGGGAAATGCTAGCCTCATTTGTGTAAACTATTTAATGGCCTGCCAAAAGAATTAAACAAACGCCCTTTAGTATAATTTTTTTTATTTTTGGTAACTGGGTATAACACAACTTATACACACTACGCCAACCACACACACGGGTTAATACAAAACTAAACCCAACCCAACTCCCCAAAAGGGTCTGCTTTTTGGTATAACTGACTCTCTAGCATATAATACTATACATTAACTTTTGAGGAATGCTAGCCCTACTCTCAAGGTAACCAACCACCTGTCCAAATTTTTTGAGAGCCAAATCATCTCCGGTGATAACCGGATTTGGCAAATCCGGCTATCACCCCTATAGGTCACCACGTGTCTCCTTTGACACCCCTTAACCGTGGGTAAGGTTCACCCACCCCTAGGGTTCACCCACCTATTTTTGGTTTTTTTTTTTAAATATTAATTCTTTTTTTAAAATTTAAAAACTGTTTTTAGAGTGAACCCTAGGGGTGGGTGAACCTTACCCACGTTTAAGGAGTGTCAAAGGAGACACATGGCGACCTCTAGGGGTGATAACCGGATTTGCCAAATCCAATTATTACCGTAGAAGATTTGTCTCTAATTTTTTTGTAAAAATGCACGCTTTTTCAGTGATTGCAATGCTTTAACAGAGAATTTGGACAAATGGTTGGTTAGAAAGCCTGAAAATAGGGCTAGCACTTTTTATTTTGTTGCTGCCCTATACATTAACTCAAAGCTTCGCTTTCTCATCTCAGATCCCCTGCCATTTATTTGATATTCAGTTCCTCAATTTCAGAAATTGATTCTCTCTTGTTTGTAATTTCTCAATATGTATAATTTTAAGAAAATGCAATTTCTGTTTGTTTGAAGAAAATTTGTAGTTTTTTTTGTGTACATTATAAGCTTAGGATTCTTTTTTCTGTTAAGTTACCCAAAAAAAAATGTATCACCCTGAATACACAGATTATAAGCTTACATTTTTTTTTTTGGTATTCCTACAATCATTTGCTATCTATATCAGGGGTTAGAAGGGTGGGCACTCAAAAGCCACACTAGGACTCCAACACGAGCCGCCACTCCCCAAAGGGAGACACACTACCACTGGGACAAACCCAGGCGTGTGTCATTATAAGCTTACTTAGATATCTGATTTCAAGTGTTTACGTTTTCGATCTCTTTGAACGTTTTTGTATTGAAATCGGAAGAAATTTAGTTTATATACTGGACCGATTTGTTCAAAGTGTTTAAGATTCTTCAATTTCTATAGTCTATTGTTTTTATAATATATATATCATTCTACTAATAAAAGTTCAAGGAATAACCTAAATTTTATGTTGACTAAAATATCCTTTAATTTAATTTATTAATTCTATGAACTTAGGTTAAAAAAAGTTTAAAGAGTTTTAAAATTAAAACCTCACGTATATCCTTCTAATTAAGGAGACTTATTAGAGAGTCCTTACTCATCTATGTAGAGTTAGAGATTTGATCCTTATCCTTAAGTAAGTGGGAATCATGGAGGGTAAGAGGCTTATAATTATCTCTTTATAGTTTCATACTCCAATTAAATTACTTGAGGATATGAATCTCAAAAATGACCGAAGAATATAAAGGTTTTGCTAATTTGGCTTCCGGGTTAAGAGGTTTTGTAATGCAGTTGAAGCCCAATTGTGGCAGCTTTGATGAGTATGTTCAGCACGTTGATGTGATAGAACAAGTGATGAAAATTTAAAGCTGTAATCTATGAGGACGTGTTGTTTAAAGCAATGCAGACCACATTACAAGCTATTTATGAGAAGCTTGGAGGGATGGTGACCTGTATGGTCTTTCCTCATTTTGTCATACATTCACGATATCATTGTGGGGTAACTAATAAGTTCTTGATCTTTATCAAGTGTTTGACGGTTTTTTTTTTCTTTTGCTAGAGCAACATGCATTGAAAGAGAATTTTTTTTTTTTTCAATTCCCTGTGAGTTTTGTTTCCAACCCTTACTATAAGTCTTTCATTGACAGGCATTCTCTAAGGATTTTACTGGTTTAGAGCTAAAAAAAATTGGCGAAGATGTGGACATCGGGTATTGTCTTTGTTTTTACAATGTTCGATGAATTATTGATCACCAAAGCTTGCATCGACTAGTGGATGTCAACATTGAAGTGCATAGCTACCATCTTAAACCCATAATTGTGCCCAATCGTAAGTTATAGTGGTGACCTCCTCAGTGGGCCCGCTACTTTCCACGGGCTAACAAAGGTGTGTCCTTGTGACTTTATTTTTCTTTTCGTTTTTTGTTAGATATTAAGTGTTCTATCTTATGTAAATTCCAACGTTTGTTTATTCAATCATTAATAAAATTTTATATAAATGAAGCTACAGGAGTGGTGTATTACATTTTTTGCACTTGTTTTTGAACTATGACTTCTCTAAGATTTTTCTTTATTTTATTATATTAAATTTGAATGTATATATTAACTAAAAATTAATACGTGCACATATATATATATATATATATATATATATCAGCTTAATGATTTCTTAAAAAATTTATTAGAGTAATGTTGATGAGATTACCGAAAAAAAAAAAAACCAGTAATCTTGATGAAGACAATAAGATGTGCTGGAACAGAGACAGGGTACTATATAGTGTTATATAGTGTTAGGCTTCTGGAACCCAAGCCAATCATCCGAAACCGACCAAGGAAAGAATTCGAGAGGAAAGCCACAAGTATGGCATGAAATTCGTTGCTATTGTCCAGAGTCCAGACTCCCTGTTGTGATGTCCATCTTATAATCTCTCATCAACTACATTACTATGTTTGGCAGTTCAGAAAAAAATATACAAACAAACACGATGGCCCATGAAAGCCCTCAAATTTTTTTTGGGGACAACACCCCTAAACCCCATTGTTAGCCACCCCCTGATATGAGACATCGCATCACAATTGCGATTGAATTCAGGGAGAGTTCAATCGCACCCACATGTCAACATGTGTTCCTTTTAACCCTAATCAATTGTTGTTGAGATTCACTAACCATTGAGGTTTAATAATATAACATTTGATTTTAAAAAATATTTAACTCTAGTTAAGAATATATTTTTTAAACATATTTTTCTAAAAATGAAGGTTATATTATTGAACCCTAAGGGTTAGTAAATCTTAACCACGGTTGATTATGGTTAAAAGGTACTCGGGTTGATTATGGTTAAAAGGTACTCGTGTTGGCCTGTGGATGCGATTGAACTCTCCATGAATTCAATCGCAATTGGGTGTGTTCCGATCTCTTGATTTGAAGACTAGGAGTGGAGCCAGAATTTTCTTGCAGGGGCTAACAATGTGGGCATGGGGGTTTAGGATGTAATCCTCGATTCTTTTTTCCCTAAGGGTCAAGTTTATTGACCATCTCGTCTATACATGTCTATGCTCTCTTAAATTAAATAATATATAAATAAAAAGCAATGCTATGTCCATTTTCTGATTGTCCCACTCTCTCTTATTTTATATTAGAAAACAAAATAATATGACATTTTTTGGTGAGTCCCAACACTTTTGTTCGTATGTTATAAATTAGTAAAAACAAGACAACCGGAAAATGGACATAGCATTGCTCAAGAATAAACTTAGCCTTTTCTTTTTCCTCAAAAGTTTTGGGGAGGCTTTAGCAGCTCCACACCTGGCTCCACCTCTACTCCAAGCTAGCCCCAGACACAATACAAATCCTTTTTTTTTTCGTTCAAAAGTTGGGGGGTTTTTAGCCCCCATGTGGCTCCGCCCCTCCTGAAGACATCTTTTTCACTCTCTGGCACTCTCTTAAATGGTAGCAAGAAATATTGTAATGCATCAAGCTCAAGCTTAAATCAATTCAATTCTTTTCGAGCCTAGCTCGACGATGTCAGCTCTAGCTCAGCTCAACTCGAATACAGTCCTCACTTTTCACAACCTTTTGGGGGCAAAATATTGCCGGAGTTTGATGTACACTGCCGGAAAAAGTTCGGGAACGTGCAAACCTTTATATTCTTCGTATGTATAAAAACTCTTTCTTTTTAATAATTTAATATAAAAAAATTATGTCTTTGTCTCTTCTTTGCTTTGTACGAAAAAACGTATCTCTGCCCTTACTGAGTTACTATAGCAAAATCGTTACACACTAGAGAAAGAGAAAGAGAAGCCCAAGTCCCCATGCTTTTATTATTTTTCAGCTATTTCCTTTGTGCTGTACGAGAAAGGGGTCGAGTAGTAAACGACGATGAAAATCAAAACTGTATCTCTTTGCCTACACAGACGCGTGTGGGTTTTAAGTCTGATACGTTGCCTTCGTTTATCTTCTTTTATTTTTATTTCTTTTCCTTTTTCTTTCCTTTATTCTCCTCTCCTTGAAGGCTCTAACTACGAGGAAGCCTAGAGAGAACCCAACCCAACCCAACCCAAACCAAACCAGTTAAAAAGGTGACTAGTGTTACTAAATCAAAGCATTCCTCTGCAAACATCAACAACAACAGCTGTTGCATCATTTTGGTCAAAAATCAAAGGCACAGGATTCTCTCGAGTTGAACTCGAGAGAATCTCTCCAGTTGGATCCCCTAGAGGTCGCCACGTGTCTCCTTTGACACCCCTTAACCATGGGTAAGGTTCACCCACCCATCCTTGTTTTTTTTTATATATATTAATTATTATTTTTTAAATTAAAAAACTGTTTTTAGAGTTTTTTTAATATTAAAAAAACTTTTTAATTTTAAAAAAAGAATTAATATTTTTTTTTAAAAAAAGAAGGATGGATGGGTGAACCCTAGGGGTGGGTGAACCTTACCCATGGTTAAGGGGTGTCAAAGGAGACACGTGGCGACCTCTAGGGTTCGAACTCGAGAGATTCTCTCGAGTTCAACTCGAGAGGATCCTGAGCCAAAATCAAAACAACCCCCATTCTCTTCTTATGTAGTTCAATTCAATTTCAATCAGAACCCACACCAGCTCCTTTTTTGAACTAATCAATCACTTATATCCCTAGTATCACAAACTCCAAATAATCAAATACTTGCTTATCAACACAATTCAACAGATTTAGCCTAGTGCTCTAAGTTCAGTTATAGGATAAGCCCTACCAACTATTCCATATAGCTATGTTAATGCTCTACTAGATGGGGGCACATCTTTAAAATAGTCTGAATTGATGACCATGCGTGTGTCTGTGTACATATCATAACTTCCTCTATTATTGATGGAGTTCTAGTGTTGTTCTACCATGTGCATGACATGATTTTTATGGAAGTAGGCATCATTTCTTATTTGAGCATGATGATGTTGAGATTCTTGTGATCAAAGAGTTTTTTTTAATAAGAAAATACATAATCATATGCTTGGCTACCTCTACCTAACACATAAAGGACTCAATAATCAAGTAATCTATTTAGTAAAATTAACCAAGTAGCTTGCCCCAGATGGACTTTCCTCTACCTATAGATTATAGATTACATTGTAATTTCAATTGATAGTAAGCCTCCATTTAATCTCTAAAAAGATCATAGCTAAGAAATATTCATATAAAAAAGCTCTCCTGTATGTTGGAAATGAGAAAAGTCTTGTTTTATAGGTACATGAGCTGTTGCAGTTGATAGTATAACACAGGTACAGAGCTACTGATGACCCACCCACTACAGTGTGTCATCTTTGCTACTTGTGGAATGTGTTGCTGGACCTTTTTATAGTGCGTGCTCTGAGGACTCAAATATAACAAACACTTTGAGGATAATTTGCCATCCACTTCAACAACAACATACACTTATGAGAACCGTTCAAATTTCACCAATCATAGCTCCCATGGCTTTGACCAAAAAAGAGCGGAAGCAGAAGAAAGAAAAATCTCCCAACTTGGCAGTGACAAGCTGAGCTAGACTCTTTTTGACCCACCCACACACTTGACAAGGCCTTGTGAGTTGTGAACACTATAGGGGTGGAAGTGGAGCATCCACTTCATGGGTCCCACCTGAGGTTATCTCTATTACTAATTATCAACCCGACCAAGATGATGGCAGCAATCCAATGTAATTCATGTTTTTTTGGATGGTCAAACAAAGAACTAATAGTAGAAAAAAGTCTAGAGATCAGATGATTAGAATCATCCGTTCAGGTCAAACATTGTAGAAGCCAATCTAATCTCCTTTGAAAATTTCTTGTGTGATGGGCAATGCAACAGGGTGTTAATCAGGTTGGGTTCATTGTTGGTGCATCCAGACCCAGAGTCTTACATATATGGGATCAAGGGTAGAAGTTCTGGGTCCTGACAATTTAAAATAGAAAAGCAATAAACTTGGATTACCATTTACAAACAATAGGAAATATAAAAGGAAAATAAAAATTTAACACAATAACAGGCAAAATAAACAACAATATAATTCTAAAAATGAACATAACTGTATACCCAACATGTACAGCAGGTCCTAATTGGGTCTAGTTCTCATCAGCAATCAATTTATATACCCAAACCAAACTTGATAATGGATCAAGTGAAAATTCTTGGACTTAGACCCATATTGGATTGGGTAACCGAACAGATGATAACCCATTGCAATCCCAGCTAAAGTTTTGTTGAATGCAGTTATGGTACAAAATGAGAAAATGGATATTCCCTTGGAAGTCAGACAGAAACTTGAGGGTTGTACGCACCACCACTGCCCCTACTTGGTGCGCATGCCCACACTATAGAGTCCAATCCTTTGGATAGGACACGGACCCAAATTGCAGCTACCAGAGGAACAGCAAGTTTGTCAGATTGCCTTTTTTGGATGGCAAATAAGAGCCCGTTTGGTATCAATTCTATCATTTCCCTCATTCTAAAAAAGAATTGTTCTTCTTTAGAATGTATTCTGGAAATTAGTTTTGTACTCAATGCCCGTTTGGTATTCTCCAGTCAGAATTTGTTTTTAAGAACAAAAATAGCAGAATTGTGTTTGGCAAGACCTAATATATATATTTTTTTTAAATTACATTATGAAACTAAATTCTATTTTATGTGCATAATGAAGGCACGATGGATGGGACAATGTCTTCAGTTCTATCTATCTAAGGCTAGATGATGTTTTGATGGTTTGCCCATGAAAGAAAATGTAACAATTGTGTCCCCCCTGAAGAGTGAAGACCCTTCACCTAGTGCTTCAACGGCGTGCACTTGTCCCTTCATGACCGTTCTAATTCCAAATGACAGCCAAATCAACGAGACAGCTGAGATATAATTCCATGGTCCTAGTCCTGTGACTCAATGCCATGCCATCAAAGTGGTTTCAATCAACCTTTTCTTTTTTTCTTTTTTTTGTATTTTTTTTATATATTTTTTTTTTGGTGGGGAGTGTAAGCATTATTACCCAGTCTTTGTATATAGTTGGTAAATGATGAGTGGGACTCGAGTTTATTACATCCCCGACAGAAACTCTCTCAAACTTGACCCCAAGACCTCCCCCAAATGAGGGGCACACCTTAGCCATTTGAGCAACATCTGCTCGGCACAGATGAGATACTTATATCTGCGACCTGTTTCATAAAAATAAAAATTATAACATTTTATTTTCCCTTTTTTTCATTACTATCAATGACTCAGTATCAGTGACAAATTGAAATGGATAATGCACATAATATATAGCATATTTTTCATTTACATCATTACAAGGAGGTTACAGCTAATAAGTTCTTGCCCCTCTAGGCCTTGACGCATCAATGAAGGCACGTATATCATTGATTGTATGGTGGTAGTTGAAGCGTGCAACCATGCGTGTGTCATCCGTCAAATGCTGCTTGATTTTCCAAATGCTCTGAAGACCCAAAAAAAACATGGAGTCACCTTCTACTTCAGCCTGCTTGCAATGGTCGCTTCTATACTGTCACAAGGAGCTTAGTTTGGATGCAAGCTTTGTAGTTTTGTAGTCACCTATGCCATGAAGTAGAGCATGACAGCTGTGGAAGCAATGACAAACAGTTCCTGCAAATCCAGAAACTTGCCATCAGTCTTGACTAAATCATACTATCAGATGGAAAGATATAAATACGTACAGTGATCAAATGAAAACTAAGTACAGTGATCAAGGACTTCACCTCTGGCTTTCAAGGATAGGAACACGAGCAAGAACAAATTCACAGAACAGCTCCAAGATCTCATACGCAGCACATATGTTTTGTTCCCGTATGACATGCTCCACCTAACAAAACATCATAAATAAAACAATCAGATATCAAAGAAAACCCTCAATCAATTGGTCATCGGTAATTTGCAAAATCCTAATGGGTACCCTGATCCGAGCTATGGCTTCTTGGCCAGTCTGAAGAAATTGAGCAATCTCCTTGCGCATCTGTTTCAGCTGCACATCTCTCTTGTTCCGCAGCAGTTTGATACGAGAGATGGCCAAGTTCAAGCATGTTTTGCTACATCAAGTCATCAATACCCATTGCCATCAAAATTTATCCGAGGAAAAAGAAAAGAACAAACTATGATATGTATGTAAATCATTCTAGACTGAAAAAAAATACAAATTTTACTAGATTTTTCAGAACCACATTAGAAGGGGAAAACATTACACGTTACAACAGATCATGAGATAAACTTAGTAAAGATCATGAGTTCTATTTCTAAACAGAAAATTCTTCCAAGTACAGAACATATCAAGAAAACCCATTTTCCAAAATCCATTAATGGGTAATGGGTATTTCTGAAAAAAGAAATTCTTGAACAAAAACAATTTGTAGGTGCAGAGTATAAGTTGATCAACCCATAAGATAAACGACAAAATGGAAATAAAATGTTGTTGAACCCGTTTCATGATGCTAAGTGCCTTGACAACATATATTTTTTCAAATCCAGTATCAATAATAAACTTATCAACAGCCAAAGCAAATAAGAGAAAAACAATAGGGGTTATAAAATGGGTCTGCTTCTCCTGCGGCGCCTGGGTATAGCTATCTTCATCCATGATTATTGCTGCAAGGGCGAGGGAGAGGCCCTCTGCTTCATTAACAAGACAAATAAGACTACAATATGTCAGCAGGTTGGCCTTTGGTCATTGCACCATCCCCTATATTGCATTTCCCTACTAAGATATCACCCCTAAAACCATAATGATTCCATACAATAAAGAAGAATAATATATCACTAACAAGCACCAACACCAAATATAACAAAAGGGGATAGAATCCTCCCAAACTCAGAAAGGGGACGAGAAGCCCACAGCCAAACTTATTTTACTGGGGGTTTGACATGAATTCATGTGCTATCTCCGCATGCCACGGTGGCGTTCTCGCTTGCGGAAACGCTCAAGCATGAACTCATCAGTTGCAGCTTGCCTCCGTCCTGCTGCCTTTGTGTTAGCAGTATCCGCCTGTCTAGGTCCCGCACCATTCTCTTGCACAGCTCTGTCCTTGTACAGCTCCGGATGTTCTGCATGCATCACACTTATAATTAGTGGAGAGGAAAATGACTTTTTTATAATAAAAAAAATTGTACAGTCTATGATATATGGAACACCACAGACCTGTTTATAACTGAAAACAAGTGGCACAGCTTTTGTGGGAAAGTGGCAGACAAGGGAGATGCAAACTAGATCTAGATAATCAAGGCCATTCTGAACCTTGAGTTACAAATTCAGTGGGGGGCAGGGGCTAAACTAAACCTTTTTTATGCGTCAAGTAATTTCCATATAACAGGTTAATCTGCAGTTCATATGATTTACAGAATTTAGAGAACCAAGTACAACCTCTCCGAAGTTTTTCAGCATAATCCCTTCCACGTTGAAAATAATCTGCACTGTAACTTGAGGGGATGCTCAACTCCGCTTTAGACCTTCCTACAAGTCTCTTATCCTGCAGGAGCTTCTTGGCAGCTTCTGTTTCCTCAATATTTCTTAGCTTGTATCTGCAAAAGTAATAAATCGTGAAGCAAAAAAATGAAGTCTTACAAAAAGGGTAAAGAGAAAATATATCATCCATGAAATGACCAGGTCGCCCCTTTTTATTCCTCTCTTTTATTTCCTGTCCTTTTTTGGGGATGAACTGAGATCAAACCTCCAACCTCAAAGTGGCGATGAATCACATCAGCCAATTGAGGAATGGGCTCTAGCCCAATCTCCCTCTCCCTCTCCCTCTTTCAAAAAATATATGCCATAGCATAACAAAATTAATCCAAATATCAATCGAAGCTAACACAAATAAATGGAGATACAAACAATCATGCAAGACCAGATAAGATGAATAGGGCATACTCGATTGGGAGCTGAACTTCAGCAATCCCAGTCGTCCACTGAGTTGAGCTTTCTTCTGAGTTTCTCTTCTTCACCTGAGAGAAACAAGTAGGAAATACAAAACATGACCTTGAGATGATGATCCTCAGTTCCTCACCTTATATGAGGAACAAATCCCATTTATAATGGAAACAACCATAGTTCATGAATACAGAAAAATTACTATTGAAAACTGTAATTTGGATTAGTAAAGTGTTTGTGGATAATTATGGGTGCACCCTTACACCCAAAACCAGGAGACAAGTATTGTTGGGAACACGCGCAACAACTCACAACGATAAACGGAAGACATAAAAGAGAAAACGGGAAAAAAAAAATTGCAAAAACAAGAACACACAATTTACGTGGTCCGGCCAATGATGCCTACTTCCACGGATACACACCAGTTTCACTACGCTCAAAAGCAAAATCAAAAAAAAGAAATACAAATCTCTCTCTCGCTCTCTCTCTCTCTCTCATGAGACTTTTTGAGTGATGAGAGTGATAAGAAACCCTAAACCCAAAAGTATAATATATACTAGGGTTCATTCAAGCAGAAATTCCCGAGTTACTATTCTGTCCCCGCGGAACTCACTCTCACTTGAGCCAACCCATTCTCGCTCAAATGAGTTAGCCACAGGTTTTTCCACAATTGCTCAAACAGAATTGCAGTAGCACATTCGCTCGAGCGAAGTCAATCTCACTTGAGCCAACTATCTTGCTCAAGTCAACCCTAGGCTTGCTCGAGCCAATTTCAAAAAATTTGGCCCGGGGGCGGACTCTGGGCAGGGGGCGCGTTGCCTCCCTGCACCCTCCAGCGAGCTAAACATGTAGCTCGACCCACGACTACCTGCTATAGTGCATGGTGCAATCAGGCTCCATACATAACAAGTATCACATTCAATGTTAAAATTCTCATGAAAGTAAAAGCATGAATGCCTCTCAGCCTCTGTTAAAAGCATGAATGTCATTACTAGATGTACAAATAAGAAGATAGGTGTTGGGAGGAGAGGAACGGGAGGGTGCCCATGACTAGAAACAGGGAACAGGGATGAATTCATAACTGGGAAATCAATGACTAAGTTCCTCTGACCCCAAAACTCATCCTGCTTTAAACAGATACATTGAGGCAGGTTGTGACTTGGTAGTGACTTCTAAAATAGTTCAGGAAACAAAAAGATTATCAAATGAGCGCTGAATTCGTTACTGTTGAATTTCAAACTTTTTTTTAACCAAACAAAAAAAACTTTGCAGGGTGTCTTTACTGGAATATGTGGGACAGCACTGGACCATGGTGTGGCTGCTGTTGGTTACGGCACAGAAAGTGATGTGGATTACTGGATCGTGAAGAACTCATGGGGTTCCAGCTGGGGAGAGAATGGGTACATCAGGATGGAGCGTAATGTTGCTGGCACCCGGACTGGCAAGTGCGGTATTGCAATGGAGGCCTCGTATCCCATCAAGAAGGGTCAAAACAAAATTGGCAGTATGGTAGCAAGAGAGGAACAGAATAACAGAAACACTAATCAGATGTCAAAAGAAACATTGAAGCCCAACTTTGATCAGTTTGATGTCCTAATGAAAATACTAAAGCTGATTGCTAACTCCAGGAAAAAGATAAATTAATGACTGAAAATTCCAAAAGCATAACATATAATCAAATGCAGATTACCTTCAAGAGTACACATCTAGAAGGAACCCGTTATCATCAACAATAGGAATGGAACTTATTTGAGCTGAAAAAGATAAGGCATAAACAATGAAGTATATTTATGTTATTTTAACCACATAAAAATACATTACTTGCTAAAGTAAGAAGAAGCTTTTATAGTGATGAAGGAAATGACATTAGTCTGATCTAAAAAAAGGAAATGACATTAGTCATAAATGAAACATAGAAATTGAAATGTGGATTCCCTGCAAGCCAGTTGGATCAAACATTTTGGTTACCAACAATCACAATGACATAAACATAGAGTTGAATAAACAATTTTTATAGGGCTATAAAACATTAAAATGCTACACACTTTGAAGTAGCAGAGACTTAACTAGTATTGTTGGGGTAATAATGGTTGGAGCCATTTGGGACCTCCCAAAGTGGGTTCTTTTTATAGGAAATAAGAGAATTAAAACCATCAAGATAGCTATACCAATTTGAGAAGTGTTAACAACTTACCTCAGCCCGGTCCCAACAAAGTTCCCAAAGCCAGACCACCTTTCACATATGAATTATGCAACATCTCTCAAAATGATCCTGAACCAATAAAGAGGAAAAGAGGGGTACAAAATTAAAATCACTTGCCTATCTTTGCTCCACATGAATAGACTACCCTTTTTCCTTCCTAAACTACCAGATATGACTCTAACTTAAATCACAACATTTTAGTTTTCGAATCCCATATGGAACTTATGAAATGTACAATTGTGCTTGAAGACAACAGTGAACAACATTGATGAAGTATGATTGTTGAGGAAGGCAATGATGAGCTGATTCACCTGGTTGGGGAATTGCTCCTGGATGAAACGGGTTCCTTCTGGCAAGAATGCTGTCTCCAAATCAGAGACATACTCTTTCAGCTTTTCGTTCATTATGTAGTCCTCCAGTCTCGGGAATTTAAGGGACTTGCATTGGAGTACTAAATCCATGTTCCTAGAGCAATTTCATTTAAACCAAATACCAAAAACAATTTCATTTAAAATTATTTCACTGAAGTGCCCATTCAATCCACATTGTATGTTTTATCAAACTAAAGGCAATAAAAAGTCCATATATGACTTGTAATTCCACCAATTTTCTTTTCAGTCTACATAAAAGGAAAATCTCTCTTATCAAACTAAAGGCAATGCAACAGTGATATATCTAAAGTTGTAATTCAAAGAAATATAGTTATCGCACAAAAGATCTATGAATCAGTCTCCAACAACTCCATAATGCGCAGCAAGATCACTTGCAATTTTATCCCTAATACGTGCAATTTCATTTCGACCTTCGGTTGTTCCTATTTCTACATCTGACGATGTGGTTGCATTATTAGGTCCATCGGTATCGTTGACTACAAAGCCTTCATCACCAAACATCATAAAATCTCGATCTCGTTGCATCTCGGTTTTTATAAAATTATGAATAGTGCATGCAGCAAGAACAATACGCCTCTGTGTGTGGAGTGAATAAGGTGGCATTAGCTTCAGAATTGGAAACCTCGCTTTTAAAACACCAAAACAACGTTCAATGACGTTGCGCAAAGAAGAGTGGAAAAAGTTAAACAACTCTTTCTTTCCAGTTGGATTTCGACCTCGCCCCCTATATTCTTGTAAGTGATATCTCTCCCCACGATAAGGCATCAGATAACCCGGCATACTCGTATAGCCCGAATCGACGACATAGTACTTGCCTGAAATAATAGTTTTTAATTGTCAACTTAATATATAAAAATGAAATATATATATATATATATATATATCAAACAATGCTGACCTTCAGGCGGGTGAGGAAACTCCAATTGTGAATTTGTAATCGCTTCTACAAAAACTCGTGAATCATTTGCTGTCCCTTCCCAACCAGCATATACAAAGGTGAATCGCATGTCGAATGAACATATACATAGTACATTTTGGGTCACAACTGTCTTTCTACCTCGATATGGAATCTGCTTTTTTGAAGGGACAGAAGCACTCACATGAGTTCCATCTATCGCCCCGATACAATCCTTTGAACATAGAATAAAAGAGAGTTTTATGAGTTCTATTAGAAGAAATAAAAGAATTGATAAACAAATGAGGACTTGTAATTTACCTTAAACCATGGATAGTATTTAGAATTGCGAATTTCTAATGGAGTCTCCAAAAATGATGGTGGCTTTATAATTTCTTTCCCTAAATTTGCAATAGCCTTCAACACTCTCTTGAAATGACGACTAACAGTCTCTCCTGAATGTTGAAACCGATCAGCTATCATTCGATTACCTTCATTGTGTCCGATGGTCATTAAAAACATAGCGAGTTGTTCCTCCACAGCTATGAACTTTGAATCACGTAAAAGGTTTCGAACTCTCAATAAACGGCATAAACTATGAAACACATGAGTCTCCATCCGAAATAAGTCATAACACCTATCTGGATGTCCATTCAAAACCTTATGCACAAATTCTGCACCTCTCTCACTCTTGTCTCTAATCGGTTGCTTGCAGATATATGTGTCATAATAATTGTATGCCATACTCAAAAATAAAAAATCTGCACTATCTTCATCATCGGAGTCTGTGATCGTCCTAATAGTTGGATCCATTCAAACTGATCAAGCAAAACCATATAAGCATGTTGCAAATAACAACATAATAATTCAAATAAATACGAGAAAATGAAATATCATCTACATGTAATAACAGTATTAACCATTAACATAGTACGGGCATCCTTAAAGCAAACATTTGTCCAACATATCAAATTAGCAAACACAAAGTACTATATGTGAATATGAGTAGCAATAGTCAACGAAAATAATAAAGCAAACATTTGTCCAACATATCAAATTAACAAACACAAAGTACTATATGTGAATATGAGTAGCAATAGTCAACGAAAACAATAAAGCAAACATTTGTCCAACATATCAAATTAACAACCAGTGGTAAATTCAGTCTAGACCCATTAGCAACAAAAGCCTCCTCTCCGGTGGGACACAAATGAATGTCTCTCTCCATCCAACATCTTGAAACATCTTCAGTGCCTTCACATACAGATCATCACTCATCCCCTCAACTGTTGAGAGCAGTTCACAACAACGCCGAATTGAGTATGAGTCACTATCCACACTTGTTGATGAGCTGTCATACTTCTGTTGTTGATTAAGTGCGAATATCTTGCATGCATTTGAGAAATTCTCCTTCACAGAGTCTCTTGTCCGACGGCTAGGAGTACTTGAACGACTCCCAGCGGGTGGTATATTGATGCCCCCAACATCAGTAGCAACATCATCTGGATGCCCCTCATCTACAACATTCTCTTCATCATTTCCCTCATCCTCATCGGTGTCCATTGCCCCTTGAGTTGATGCTCCTGCAATGGCACCGGTTGCAGTAGTGTCACCATAAATCAGGCTCAACTCATCGAACATAGGGCAACCTTTATAGCGAAAATGCTTTGCATAAGGATGTCTCTGTATATAAAAAATAATCAATAATGTGTATTATACCATAATTCAATATTCTCAATAGATAAATATTGTACCATACCTTTATATAATCATCCCAAACATCATCAGACGCTGTCACAGTCTTCGCGATCGGGTTCCAACCAAAACCCGTCGGGAAATCTCGCACTTTTTTAAACTCTCTATAATGCGTTCTAAGCTTGTTGAATTTGTTCTTGAATTGTGAAGGAGTATACTTTAATCCAGTCCGTGCAGTGAATTTTTCATATATAGTATTCCACGCCCTTTTGGAGAAGGTCGTGGTTGGTCTGTTCCCTTTCTTCACCTCATCCACCATTAATTCTATATAGATTTGTTCTTCCTTAACACTCCACCTTGCTGTTCCAGCTTCTTTGTCATCTTGGTTAGATGTTGCCATTAGTTAAGGGTCCACCTTGATTTCAATATATCAAAGGTAGACAAATAAGTTATGCAATGCATCAATTCCTCAACACACAGCAAACATGACTTTATTTTTCCATCAATTACTTGAAACTAATTTAAAGAAATTAACAAATGATTAAGACATACTATCATTTATATAGCTTGTATGAAAAGAGAGGTATTCTCTTTGATGGGCCATCACAAGTCCAACATAGCTTATACTCATTCATGCTCGACTTGAAAAAACAATAGAAATTAAACCCAATTGTAGCTTTACATAAACTAAAACTAATTACCCTGAAGATGTACGAAATATCACAAAAAGAAATCTCAAAAGACAGCATCCCGGTAGCTATTAGAGTGAAATAAATCGAAAAAGGAAATTCGAAACTAAAATAAATTGAGCAGAAGATATTCTTACACTCGAATCTAAACCAGAGAATCCCTTGTTCGGTCAAATGCAAAACTGCAAGCCAAATAAATTAAGTAAGCTGTGATCCAAAGAATATGAAGAAAGAGAAGGATTGAAGCCTGCTTGCGTTTTGCTCAATCAACCGTGTAACCCTAGATCTGAAACTTTTAATAGACTTGAAAACAAAACCCTAGATCTACAAACCCCCTAGATCTGCAACTTTTAATGACTTAAAAAAAAAAAAAAAAACTAGATCTACAAACCCTAGATCTGCAACTTTTAATGACTAAAAAAAAAAAAAAACTATGATCTACAAACCCTAGATCTACAACTTTAAATGACTTTAAAAAAAAAAACTAGATCTACAAACCCTAGATCTGCAACTTTTAATTGATTCCACCATAGTCGGAGAGAGAGAGAAGAGAGAGAAGAGAAGAGAGAAGAGAGGAGAGAAGCATACCGAAGTCGCCGGAGAGGGGCCGCCGGAGCTGGAGATCTCGCAGAGATCTACCGGCGAAGGTGGTCGGTGAAAGGTTCTTCACTCTTTCGAAGAACTCTGGTGTGACGATGGAGACGTTAGAAAAGTCAGAACCCGTGTTTTTACTCCTCACCAAAAGAAATAGTTCATGGGAGCAACAAATTTTTACTCCTCAATTCCTACTCCAAAATGAGAACATTTCTCAGAATTGTTCCAGATTCTGCAGTAGACAAACACCATTCTTAAGTTTTTATTCCCAGGGAATAAAGAATTGTTCCCTGGGAGTGATACCAAACGGGCTCTAAGTTGACAATAAGAAGAAAATATTGTACAAATGGATGGTTATGATCATTCAATTACTACTGCTTTTGGATCATGACTCACTCATGCAGTAGACCACTGATTGGAAACTGAAATGTGGAACACTTTAAAGTGAAACAGTTAATATGATGCATAGATATATTTTCTGCAAGACCGGTATTGTTTTGGACTGTTGAAACTGGTTGAGATCTGATTCTTCATTATTGAGATCATCAAATCATGTCAACTTAGTCCAGGGGATCCCCAAGTGAGAGGCATTGAATTGTAAGGCATGATCCTTCTGCTTGAACGAAAGGGTGTTCTAGGCTTCTAGCTGCAAGGAGGAAGAAATTCCATGAAACACACTCAAAGAGGTGCCATCTTATGGGTAGTGTATCCCTCATCCTTATTTTCCCTGCAACCGAAACATAAGTAGGCTCTTATTCTGGATGAGGAGCAAGCTACCCCTGCAGTCAAACATGCTATCAAGATGTCTTTGGTACCAATTTTTACGATATCCAGGAAACCTAGCAGCCTTGCCCCATGCAGGTCTCCAAGGACTCTTAAGCCAAAGCTTATCCTTGCCACATCAGCCGAATTTTCTGTTGTATGTGGTAGAAACTTGGATTAGTGAAAGTTGATGGACTTCTACCATTAATTTGTTTCCATCAATGTTCTCTGAAGATAGATGGCGCACATAAGATTTAAGTTTGCAAGTCAACATAAAGAGGAATGCAAGTCAAAAAATTGTTGTTTACTTCAATCATTTTCTCATTTCAACTATCCGCATAAGTGCCAAGTCAAGAACTATCTACTACATTGACAAATAGCCGGATCTTGATTGTATGTAGGTCACTGGATCAGAGGAGCAATTTCTATGTCGGCAAGCGAAATACATGGGGGCTCCACAAAATTTCTATTCATAACCATATGAACCCAACCAAGAGAATTCTGATAATTAAGTCATAACAGGACTCCAGAAAATCTATTGGGGTTAAATAAATTAGCTACTGTTACATTTAAAATGTTCACGAATGAATCTTTCTGCATGAGATGGGTACTTATCTCAAATGTATGCTCTAAGACACTCTTCTGGTAAAAGTCTATCCACCCGTATCTCAAATGTATGCTCTAAGACACTTCTGGTAGAAGTCTATCCACCCAACAGTGATTCGTACAACAAACAGGCATCTTGAGTGACAAAATTGGGGATGATGATCGACCTTCCAAAAAGAATAAGATGAGAGTAGGTTAGTTTCTTGTCACAGCACCAAAACTTATCACACAACAAATGCCAATTAACCATTCAGAACATAAAAATAACGAATTCATTAGTTTCTAACAGCTTCAAGAGGTGCATCGTAGCATCAAAAGAGGTAAAAAAAAAATAAAAAAAATAGACGAGGCAAAGATCTTGGACACAAGATTGGCACTTCAGTCAAAAGATGTTTTCTACATAACCCCAATGCACATTATAAATGGGCTAATCATCCCGACAGATTTCAGGTGAGAGGTGCATAACGGGTCAAAAATTGTGAGGCTACTGTAGCTGTCTCTTTCTGTCCAACCCAATGGTCTAAGATGAAGGGAAAAAGTGAACTATAAAAGTGCATGACAGAAAAGTTTTCTAACAATAAATACCTCAGAAGTCAAGGATGAAGAAGCAATCCAAGTTATAGAACTAAACTGCTTAGCCGTCCCTTAATTTATTGGGATGCGTGAACTTGAAAACATCATCCATGTGAGTCATGGTTAGATTACGTAGAACCACTTTGATTCTCGTTGACGTATTTTTAGCAAGCCTGCTACAAAAGCGATTCACTCTTTGATGTGTGCTTGGAAAATTAAAAGAAGCCATACATAAGCTCAAAACAAGAGCACAGTGTAGAGAGTTCCACAATTCTCTAGAGGATTAAAGTCATCTACCCTGGAGTGGATGACTTTCTGGCTGAGATGAAGGATCTTGTCCGCTCAAGTACTTCATCAAAATTGGACTGGACAGAACAACCCAAGGAGTTAACCAACAAATAATGTACTAAAACTACAATGAGAGTCGAGAGATCCTATGTTATAAGTCAACCTAGTAACGATAATCCATTCCTAGTTGCTCCTCAGCTTTTCACCATATTTTCTGTCTAAAGAATTTGACATTTTGGATGTCTACAGTTCTCCCATTAAGTCTATTGTTGGTGTAGAGGTAAGGGTATCTCCTGCAGAGAATAGCATCTCCCATCCATCATATGCCTCATGTCGAAAAGTTATCATTGGTTGACAATCCTGACATGTCCACCATCTACCAAGTTTTCTTCTAGATTTATAATAAGGTGCAAGATAGAAACTGCCAAAGATACAATCTTCAACACGAGAGAAGGATTTCAAGTTTGCAAATACTTTTTGACTAAATATATTCTAATTTTGCTCCATCAGCTTGTCTCAGTTTGAAGCCCATCCAAAGATCCAACAGAAACATTGCATTTTGAGAACTTTAATAAGTGCTCAAACATTGAGATTTCATATCTAAAAGTATGTCCAAGATACAATTCTCTTTATAATAATAATGAGCATTGACGAATGCAGAATTATAGGCCAAGGAGATCTGTATGACCACAAGAAGTTCCTAAAGCCAACTTATGCTTTTGAAGGAGCTCAATATTCATTTAAGTTATTCCATGACACATTAAGCCACAATAGGCTTTTTCACAGAAATAACGACCTTTATCAAGTGGCAATAATATGAATCTAGGTTAATAAAGATTCAGATCTGATTGCAGTGACAATCACTTCAATTCAATTCTTCTCCAATTAAGCTTAAGAAAGAAGTAAAGATGGGAAAATAGCAGGTTTAAGTCCCTTTGATTGTATTTGGACTTTCGGTGATAGAAGAAAATTCCCCTTGATAAGCTTCTGAAATTAAATGCTTAACAAGCTTGCCTCTTTCCCTAGTACTTTGCCTCTCTAAGGACATGGACAAAGGCCTAGATCGTATCAAGTGTCTACTATGATACAACTGATCTTCAAATGAGAGCACCATCAAAATTCAACATGGGAATCACAAAAGTAAATTGATGGAGGCTTCACTTTGTACTAAGATGCTCTTTTTTTTTATTGATAAGATGCTATTCTATTATAACACACAGTGTTAACTCTCTTTTACTTACTAAAAAGGATAATACTTCTACCCCATAAACAGACATTTCTGGGAACATGAAGCCATATTCCTCCATTTGGCATGGGAATGGATTTTTCGGTTCCTAGATATAATGAAACCAATGAATCTTATGGTTCCAGGAGAATCGCAAAATATGCCAAAAACTACTAATAATTAAATACATTATGTGCTCTACTTGTAGGTCGGTCATAAGATTTATTGTTCGAAGGACCTCTTGAAATGGAGAGCCTGATTGGGAAAATGATTTCTTAGGCTTCTAGGATGGCCAATTGTCAATGGCACCTTGCACCTCTTGTGTAGCATATATTGGATATCAGTGCTCACTGCTCAGTGTGCAATTGTACGTAATCATGCGATAAGAAGTGCTACCAGCCTACCACTAGAGGCTAGAGCGGATCCATTAGCCAAAAGAAGTACATGAGAGGCTTATGCCTCAAGGCTCGCCTCGAGGCGAGGCTAAAGGAAAATGCCTTGAGGCTTAAATTTCATGGGGCTAATGCCTCAAACTGTGATGCTCACTTTATGTCTGAGCCATGTGCCTCATACATTAATTAAAATAGGTTTGTAGTCACATAATTGAGATCTGAAATATTTGTTTAATCTATAGGCCTCATACATTAATTAATACGCATCTAGCCACATAACTAAGACTTAAACATTAAATTATATGGTGTATGACTCATAATTTTTTTATAGATAAAAAAAAGATCAATTTTTTTCCATTTTTTAGTCTAAATTAACACTTAATATATCATGGCTACCGAATTTAGGCTTTTAAAACATTATTGAGCATATTTCACTCTAATTTTCATAATAGACATTGCAAAGATTTAGAGTCATTGTCTAACATATGAAGTTGGTGACTACTTCATAATCGTTTGTTGGAATCCAGAATCAACCACATGAATGAACATTATCTGACTTTCAATATGTATATGAACAAAAAAGTAAATTTAAATTTTAGATTTTCTTGCCTCTTAAATTAATTTTTTTTATGCCTGAATAATTTATATAGTATTACATATGCTAATGCATACACACACACACACATATGTATTACCTTCAATTATTTTTTTTGAATCTTTTTACAATATTATAATATATTTCTTTGTTAAAATGAGGTAGCATAAGGATTTCTTGTGAGGCTTAAGCCTCACGCATCTTGAGCCTTGAGGTCCTAACGTCACGCCATGCGCCTTTTGCGTTTTAAAACATCATAAATACATACATATATATGTAGGTATGACAGTGAAATGCAAATGACAACATAGAAATTTGATAGACATCATTTCGTAGAACACCTCCATAGGAGGCCAGGTGTCACGAGTGTTGCCTTTGGCTTGCCAAGAGACATAGCCCAAATCCTAATGGGTTATAAGATCCCAACTGCTTCCTACCAAGAAATGTGAGATATGACAGATGGGGGGCATTTAGTGGATGGATTACTCTTTCTGTCATATTATTGAAGCTTGTTAAACCTCTTCAAACAGTTTTATCCCTAATACTCTAAACAACACTATGCTTGGGGATCCATTCACCTAAGGCAAAACTTCCATTGGCCCTATAGCAGGTCCAGCCCCATCCATTAGGCCATCAAAGCCTTTGCTTTAGGCCCCATTAAAATTTAAAAAAAATAATATTAAAAAGGCCCCATTTAGAATATTAAAAAAAATAAAAGACCCATTTAGAATATTAAAAAGGCCCCATTTATAGTTAATTTTTTTTAAAAAATATTTTTTTTTAAAAAGCTCCATTTAGAATTTTCACTTAGGCCTCCAAATGGCTTGGGCCGGCCCTGCCCTATAGGGAAAGCCGTAGAACGTAATGTACCAGATTGTTGAGTGAAAACGACTCAATCTTGGGTTTGAAGATAATATGACAAACAAATTTGAAAAGATTTAAATACACAACTCAAGATATACGTGTTCCACTCAATCTAGGGTTACATCTACAGGCAAAACACGATCCAAAAACCTTCTATGGAGACAATTACAAAGTAGAAGAGCAACCAAGAAGGCAACCCAAAAAGCTTTAAGAAAACCCGAAAAAAGCTCTCACACAAATTTCTCGTTCTCTCTCACAAACCCTAAACCGAAATCCAGAAATACTATTCAAATCCGCCACAGTTTGCTCGAGCCAACACAATCTCACTCGAACAAGATTTCCAAAAATTGAATAATCCCGAATCCTTTATGGTGTAAGGATAGTAGCATACCCACTCTCAAGTACTGAGAGTCCGCTCTCTACGAGAGGCACCAAAATAAGCCGTGAGCCACCACTCTTCTTTCCAAAAGCAATCATTCTTCATGAGAACTATCAGGGCTTTCCATGAGAGCAACACTGCTCTCCCTAGACACCTCAACACTCACATTCTTGGCTTATATTCTAATAAGCCTACACCCTAGGCCTATTTATAAACATAAAATCAAATCAAAACAGACCTTAAACCAATTAGGATTTCCCAAAATTTTAATTCTAAGAAATAACTCCATAAGAGAATTTTACCATTAATAGAATTCTAGGCAAATTCCAATATAGATAGCATCTAATCAAGGAGGACATGTTGGAATTTGTCAGATTCTTGATGATGCCATTGTGGCAAATGAGGTAATAGACCCATCAGCTGTATCAGGAGACTGATTAACTTCGTTAAGGGGACATGTCAAAGTGAGCATTATGCTTCCTTATGAATAATGTGGGAGAGCATGAATTACATTCAATCTCTTCCATGCTACAATGTCAAGGATGCATAAAGGAAACAGTTTAAGGGAAGGAGAGTTTTTAAACCATTCAAAAATCTAGAATGTGAGTATATGATTGAGATTCTTGAACAGACTACTCCATATCGTCTTCTAAATTGGGATGAACATAATAGAGGTTTAAAGCACCTCTCTCCTATAAACCTATTGGCATCCCTCTTTAAGTCTTCAACTCAACTACGAGTGGCAAATGATGTCATTCTGTTATGATGCTGGTGGACAGGTCATGGATAAAGGTCAGCAAAAAGGTAAAGTTTACTGCATGTGAAAGACCAAGCATGCAAGGATGAGCTGCAAGAGCTTGAATGAGAAACCCTGGTGCACATAATGTGTCTACTTCTTCTACATAAGAGTACACATATGTATCTCTTGAAATCATGAAATCAACAAACTTTGGTCAGAGTATTGTAGAGTCCCAGACATGAATTGGCAACTTAGTTCAAGTGTTCAACTATTACAGGTACCATCAATAAGCAAATCCTTCCCTGACATTGTGCACTTGTTTCGACTTTTCAGTCTTTTAATACTTTCTCATTGAATCAGGCTCTAGTTCTCCTCATTGGATATTGTTGAAGTGTTATTGCAACTCATACTGCATTTGGTTGTCATTTAAAAAAAAGAAGAGATGTATTTGGATACTTCCCTTCAACTCTGCAACAATGGATTATTAATAGTTGCAAATTATAATGTTCCCTTGGGCCCCTCTTTTGGTTTCTTCAATGAGGCACATCTTTTCATTATACTTACTGACTACAAAAAAGAGTTTTGATTAAAACATCATTGTTTTCTCCACAGATTCTTCTTCCTCTATTAGCAATTGCCTGGTCTGGACCCCTAACATTTGATGATGATGTTCTATATATAATCAGTGATGCATCAATTGACATCAGACCCTCCCGATAACTTTCTGGTTCACAACAATGAAGAGATCAATAAGCAGATGGCCATGGAGACTACAATCTAGCGTATATATCAACACAATTTGATGTTTCCGGGCGATGGGATGTGAAATGAGACTGTATTTGGAGACTCTGATCCTACTTGTGTATAATAGAGAACAATTGATGTAGGAGCCCGTTTCCTATTGATCGGTAAGACCAAAGTTTGACCCAAGTTTATGAAAGGGGGGGGGGGGGGGGGCAAGTCTATAAAGAGAGTTCTTTGTAGAAGAGCCCAAGTCCACATGGACACCTTTGGGGTAATGAGCTATCTTGGAAGTTGATCCTAGGAAATTACACCATCCTAGTTACTTGTAGTTGCATTTAATGCTTGTCTAGTTACTTGTAGAAGTTATTACCAATACCTAGTTACTTGTAAAAGCTTTTAGTTCTTATCTAGTAAGTTGTAGTAGTCATTACCAAGGCTTATTGATTGTGAGCCTCTTGTCGCCTACTTAAACTAAGGGGGTTGTCCTTGAAAAAATTAGTTTTTAAGCACTATCAATATAGAAGACCTTGAGTCTAGAATTTTCCTTTAATCTTTGTGGATGTTTGATTGATTGCTGCAATTTTTCCTCTTTGCACTGCATCATTTGGTATCAGAGCAGGTTCGTGTAACTTGTTCAATACCTTTCTTTCTAAATTAGCGCCTAAATATGCTGCTATACGCACGATTGATGCTCTAGGAAGAGGTCGTGGTGCCCGTGGATGATCGAGGAAGAGGGCATCACGCCAACAACAATCTAGAAATTGAGGAAATCCGATTGAGACTTGCTTAATTGGAAACTATCACCATAGGAATGAAAATGATGAATCCGATGAAGAGTATGTCATCCAAGTTATTGATAATAATGAATTACCATTACCCGAAAGAATTATTCGAGCCTTGGAAAGAAGTCAAAGAGAAATTCGAGTAGATATTCCAAAATTTTCGGGACATCTACAACCCGATGACATCTACAACCCAACCACTTATAAGTGTTTTCGGTGTGGTGAAAATAGACATAGATCCTTTGAATGTCCTAGGAAAGAAAGTAATTTTAAACCTGAAGAGGGTGAAGTGAATAATGAGGAAGATATCTTGTTGGGTAAACCGGAACTTGTTGATAATGTGCCGGAAGATGTGGAAGATGTGGAACCTGATGATGGTGACTTTTTGGTAATGGAAAGAATGTTAGGACTTGAAAAATCAGATCTGGAACCATGGCCAAGATTTAACATTTTTCAAACTCGTTGTACGTCTAAAGGGAAGGTATGTACCATAATCATCGATTCTGGAAGTTGTAGCAACATGGTGTCTAAAAAGATGGTGCAAAAGCTCAACCTTCCATCACCGACCTTATCACATTTCTTGGTTCAAGAAAGGTAATGAAACATCAGTAACAAAGAAATGATTGGTTAATTTTTCCATTGAAAAAATTTACAAGGACGCGATATGGTGTGATGTGTTGCTAATAGATACATGTCATATCTTGCTTGGACGACCTTGGCAATATGATCGAAAAGCCAATCATGATGGGTTTAAGAGTCAAAGAAGTAATTCATATCACTTTATGGCTCTTGAAACATTCACTTAAAGTTGAATATGGTAAGAATGTTGAGAACATTCTTTCTTTGAGGCAATTTGTTGAAGAAGCGGGTGAAAAATTATCTACCATGCATGCACTAATTCTTGAGGGAATTTCACCACCCACTAATGTGGACTCAAAGGCCACCGTCCCTAAAGAAATCCAGCCCCTTGATTTAGTTCCATTATCGGATCCCAAGAGAGTAAGTTGTGATGTGGAATCATTTGCGGATCACTTAAAGAAAATTCGTAAGAATGTTCTGAAGAAAATTGAGCAAACTTATGTAAAGTATAAAGAAAATGCGGATTCACATTGCCAACTCATTGAATTTAAAGAAGGTGACTTGATTATAGTTTACCTTAAGAAGGAAAGATTTCTCATTGGCCAATATAACAAGCTATACAAGAAAATTGAGTCATGCCGGGCTCTGAAGTGCATTGGCAATAATGCATATGTTATTGACCTCTCAAGTGACCTCAACATTTCTCTGATTTTCAATATATCAGATCTCTTTGCTTACTATGAGGTTGATTATCTCAATCCCGGTACTTTTCAAATTTCAAAAAGGCAAGAGGAGATTCTTGAAATTCATGATTTGCAAAACACCACGATCCGAAATTGGTTTTGCACTCAATATCTTGTTCAATAGAAAGTAAAGCCGAAAACAGAACATGGACTTCGGAAGATGATTTGAAAGCTATTAATGCACAAGTCTTGGAACATTTCAAGAAGAAACAATTAAGTTCGAGGTCGAACTTTCTCCAACCAGAGGTACTTGATGCAGGAGCATCCAGTTTTCTATTGATGGGTAAGACCAAAGTTTAGCCCAAGTTTATGAGAGGGGGTCAAGCCCATAAAGAGAGTTTTTTCTAGAAGAGCCCAAGTCCACATGGCCACCTTTGGAGTAATGAGCTATCTTGGAAGTTGATCCCAGGAAATTACACCATCCTAGTTACTAGTAGTTGCATTTAATGTTTGTCTAGTTACTTGGAAAAGTCATTACCAATACCTACTTACTTGTAAAAGTTTTTAGTTCTTATCTAGTAAGTTATAGTAGTCATTACCAAGGCTTATTGATTGTGAGCCTCTTGTTGCCTACTTAAACCAAGGAGTTTGTCCTTGAAAAATCAATTTTTAAGCACTATCAATATAGAAGACCTCAAATCTGGAATTTTTCTTCAATCTTTGTGGATGTTTGGTTGATTGATGCAGTTTTTCTTCTTTGCACTGCATCAACAATAGGCAAAATATTTGAAAGTGTACAAAATTTCTTAACTATCTAATGAACTTCACGAATGTTCATTGAGATCATGGGTAATGCTAAACATTTTGTTCTTCGCCCAGCAAAATTAACAACTTTAAAAAATGAATACTATCACATATTTTCCTATATTTGGAGTATGGGCACTAATAAAATGGATATTTAAGGTTCTTCATTTTCATTTTTATGTCATGTGGAACATCTTGCTATGGCTGCTTCACAGGAGGATTTCACTAAATTTCTCTAAGATAATAACAAATGTCTTGGCTTCATTAAAGACCAAGAAGCAAGAAGATAGGAAGGTTGGCATCGAGAGAAGTGTTATTTGTTCAAAAAATGAGATTTCACACATATCAGTTAGTAAGAGCTGCAATGAAGGTCAATGCCCTCCGTTTTTGTTATTCTACAAGTGTATAAGCTTGAAGGTCAAATGTCCAAATTCAAATTTATATTCTTTCCAAAATCAATGGATGGGATCGAATACTACAGAAATTTCTACTATGATTTTCATCTATTACCAGTTGGAACATATTGACTTTCTTTGAATTCTTGTTTCTTTTTGAAGAAAACCAATTAAACTAAAATTTTCCTTTCTTCATTCATCACTGAAAAAGTCAATTTCTCTTTTCTCTTCTTCCATCAATGAGAGTAAAGTTGGGCAGTTGATTTCTCATTCTATTGAATTCTACATAACGCGGAGAAGGAGTTTCTAAGTCAGTTTCTCTATCAGTTAGACTCGAATTACGAGTTTGTGGGGCCTCTAATATCCTTCTAAATTACTTAAGGGTCCGTTCTTTTGCTAAGACTTACAAAGTCCGGCACTTTCTAAGGTTTGCCATTCGACAATATGCATTTTCTTTTAAGAACTAAATGCATCGTGCTCTTTATCTCTTGGGTTACGATTCCCATAAGATTTCAAATGTAGCAAAAAGAATGATTTCAAATCTCATTTAAAAAAAATTTTATAAGAATTGAAATCTCATGATGGTAAGAATTAATCATGCTAGAAACCTTGACAAAATCACTCAAATTTCCTAACAACTACAATGACAAAAAAAGTGCCAAGCTTTATAAGCCTCAACAAATTAACACAGACTCTAGGAGAAAATGCAGCAAAGCTAAAAAGATAAATCATAAAAGTTCAATTCCGTGCTGAATTATACCTGCCAGAGAGTAGAACCTCTTTGGTGAGGAAAGTAATGGGCTCGATGTCTCAGAGAATCTCAGCTTCTCTCTCTTTCCACCTCCTGTGGTCGGAGTTAGCCAACCGAGGGTACTACGGTGGATCTTTGGCACTCCAATCTGCGGTATTCTCATCCGCGGATGTCACACTATCATGCGACTGAGGCTCGGTGGCCGGGAAGACGGACGACCTAGCCACCGGCGTGAAGAATCCGACGACGGCACTGCGTTGGTGAAGTCGGAGATGGAGGAGCGGAATACCTGAGAAGCAGATGAGCCGCCATGAGAGAGAGAGAAGGATAGGGGTTTTTGTAATGGGACGTATTCTTCTCCAGTTGTAACCGGTTTTGGCAAAACCGGTTACACCCCTGAGGTGGTCACATGACTTTTTGACACCTCTTAACTATGGTTAAGATTCACTCACCACTAAGGTTCACTCACCTAATCTTAGTTTTTAGAAAAAAATTATAATTTTTTTTATTAACTGTGGTTAAAATTTACCAACTCCTAGGGTTAATTTTTTAAAAGTATTTTTTCTAAAAACCAGAGAGAGATGGGTGAACCCTAGGGGTAGGTGAATCTTAACCACAGTTAAGGGGTATAAAAAGGGACATGTAGTGACCACAAGGTTGTAACCGGTTTTGCCCAAAACCGGTTACAACTGGAGAAGGTCACCAGTCTTTTGTAATGGAAAATAGTCACCTCCTTACCGTCTCGTCCCCCCTTTTAGGGCCACGTGTCCCCTTTTTACTTTCATTAACTATGGTTAAGATTCAGTCGGTTCACACATCTATTTTTTTATTTTTTTTGGTTCAATGGGTGGGAAGACCCACAAACTATAAACAAAGACGAGGGGTAGAAACCAGCAGTACATCATATCTGAGAAAAGGTAAAACACCAGGGGATGGGGAGCGAAAAAAGGTAACACCAGGAGGTCCAGAGTGACTAAAGTTAGCAATCCAGTCAGCAACTGGGTTGCCCTCCCGAAAAACATGCACAAGTTGGCACTCCTAAGATTTTCCTAGGAGCGCTCGATGAGTGATCTATGGGGGTTAGAATTATCCAGATCTTTAGTAACAAGATTCACCACCACACTAGAGTAACTTTCAACAATAACTCCCCTATAACCTTCGGACCAAGCCAACGTTAACCCATTGTATAGCGCCCAAAGTTCAGCCACCATGACAGCCCAAAGTTCACACATCTATCTTGCTTTTTAGAAATAATTATTTATAAAAGTTTAACCATAGGAGATGGTTAATTTTTTAACCATAGTTTAAAGGGTTTGTGAGAGCAAGGAGGAATAATCCCACGAGAAGGTGATTATTGCTCTTTTGTAATATGGGAAATTGCTTTAACTTTCTGACTACGGAGTCTATTGTGAAATCCTTAGTGGTTCAAGCTCCCTTTTTTAACCACGCATCAACTTATGATTAAGTAATCAAATATTAAAAACCAAAAAAACAAAAATATAAACTTTAATTTTTTAAAACTTAAGCATAATTTAAATAATGCTAGACTCAGTCTAATGCCTAGTGTGCTAATCACTAAGAGCAATAATCTCCTTATGATCGCCTCTCTCTATGGCCGCACTACTAGAATGTCGTATCACATGTGTTTCGTAACAATCCAATGAAAGCAAAAAAAAATAGGAGAAAATGTCAAAGTATTATAAATTTGTTATTTTCAACACATGCCAGTTCCTTACCCAAAAAAAACACATGCTAGTATTTTAGCCTTAAAGATCGTCTCTTGTAGGGTTGTATTTGGGTCAGGCTTGGCCAAGCCTGACTTAGCTTGAATGGATTTGATCGAGGCCCGAAGCCCAGCTTGGTCCAAAATGGAGCTTAAGAGTATGGCCCGAAGCTCGGTTCGAAATCAAAATCGTGACTCGGAGCTTAGCTCGGCCCGAATTGTTTCAAGCTTGAGTCGGGCTTGGCTTGAAATTTTTTTTTTTAAATAATAATATTTTATATTATTTATATATATAATAATGATATATATAAATAATTTTTTATTTTTTTAATAATTTTTGAGCCGAGCAGAGTTCGGGCTGAACCAAACCTCAATCGAGTCAGGCCGAGCCGCATAGGAGTTGGCCCGAGCTCGGCTTGATTGAGTTTTCGAGCTTTTTTTAAGGCTTCGCTTGACCCGTTCGAGCCTAAAATTCGGACTGAACCGGGCCGAGCCCAACCACACCAATAGGCCGATTGGGCTTTGTCCAGCCCTAGCCTCTTGCTTACCTCTTTGCACATCAAATATATTTTTTTTATTCTGCATAATTGTCACCAACCTATTTTTTAGAACTCTATCACAAAGCCTCTTTGCATTGTATTATTGTCAGTCTCTAACCCAAATAAAAGATGAGAATTATACGTCAGGTAAACATTTACTACAGCAAAAAAACAACTTAATCATAAAACTTAAAATATTCCTTTACTCTTCTTCACTATTATATTATAAGTAAGGGCGGAACCTAGTAAAGCCTTGCCCTTTGACAGGCCTAGCCCCACTCCTTCATTGCCTCTCCCAACTATCAATTGACCTGGCTGAGAAGAAACTTTGTTGTTGCATTTACACATTAGAAAGCTGTCGGACCCACTTACTGAAAGTAACAATATTGACCCTTCGGAAAATAGCGGTGAGAGTTTGACAAATTGATGTTTCTTGTCTTGTGAGTCGGAAGAATAATTGAATCACTTGTATTGTCCTTTTTAGTTGAGCGAATAAAGTTATTTCCTATGGCATTTGCATGTAGCATTAGTCTTCTCGAATTCTTTTTTAAATTTTTTACCTTATTGGCTCTCATGATTTGGGAAATTTTAATCTTTCATCTATGGAAAATCTTTTCAGGATTAGTTCTTAGTCGGTTCGGAAAGAGAAAAATATGAGAGTTTTTGATGATGTGATTTTCTCTTATTTGCGGGTTCGTGGAGTGGTCTGCCACCTAATTTTGGAGTGACACGCAGTGAGTAAAGATTTCGAGGGCACCAATCTTCTTGGTTTGGTGTAATGTTTGGTTGAACTTTCTGGTGTTCTTCGGGTTTGTGGGCCCTATCCTACTTGGTGGCCCTCCGTTCCCTCTCATTTCCATTTGTAGTAGTTCTATACCCTTTCTCTACCTCTTCCTTTTCTATCTTTTTATAGTTTATTACAGTAGTTTGGCTCACTTTCTCTCAATTGTAATCTAGCTTTTGGTTTTTTAAATTGAATTTTTATTTTTATATTATCTGATTTATCGTTAAAAAAAAAAAAGGCTGATTCTATTTCTTTGGACTTGCGTTATTGCGGGCTCCATTGATGTGGCTCTGTTGGCGAATATTTGAATATACAATCGTCTCAAACTCAAAGGATAATTACAGGATTGAGCTGAGTGCGTGAAGGATAATATATATCAAATGTTAGGTTGGTAGTAATAGGTAGGTGAGCCCTTTTAGGCTATTGTATGATAACTATGGGATATGCGTATTACATGCATACAAATCCGTGAAAAAGGCATGGTTTGGATGAACTTATATGTGAAGAAAAGCATTGCGTGGCTATCAGCTGCCAACCTAACCTTAATTATCCTCTTATTTAATGCAATTTGTTTTGTTTTGTTTTGTTTTCCTTAGATTTTGTATATTTCTAAAAGTCGATTATTTTTATGATTGGACTCTGGACATCTCACTATCTCTAGGTGTAAAGAAAGATAAATTAAATTAAGCATATCAAAACAAATATTATTTTAACATAATTGAATAGTACTATGAAAAAATAAGTCATGCTATTCATTGAAGATAACTAAATTTGTTTTGTTAAAAAAGGAATTTCATAATGTCAATTTTAAATTATTGTGGAACAGTGTAAAGAGATGAACACTTGAGTTAATACGTAATTATATCGAGATACAAACTTCCATTCAACAATCTAAAATGAAAGGGTAATATGCAGATGAAACCTTGTCCTCGTCACACACTTTTGAGTTTTGATTATCTTTTTAATGAGTAAGTTAATAACGTGCTTGTGATCTAACATTCTTTTCAACAAACACTTCATGTTAGTCTGCTTCTTACTTTAAGATTTTTTGAGGACGATGAGGTGCAAGAATGAAAAATGTGATAAGACTTTCATCAAATCGGCTTACATGGGCAGCTCTTACTTTAAGAAATTAATAAAGTAGATCATTAATGTAAGTAAATCACATGCCTATAACTAAGATTGAAGACCTTAGATAATATGCTCACATTGGCTATGTTCCCAAAATTACATATATGCATCTATCATTTGCAAACATATATCCACTTAGGGATTTATTTTAAAGCCACATGGCACTTATTGATTACTTAGAAAGTGAACATTCAAAATTGGTCACGCACGTATCGTGTAATGACACTTGTCCCATTAACAAGTCCGTTTACGACAGTAGAGAATTTCAAATCTTAGAATTTTTATTTTCTTTATAATTGAAGAGTAGGAATCATTCAACCAAAAAAACAAAAAGTAAGAATCATGACACCCGCCTCTTGTGCCAGGGTGTGCTTCTTGTAACAGAGAGGTCTCCATCCCATATGAATGATGAGTAACAAGGACTCTAATCTCCATTGCTATCCTCTAATCCTGTACTATTATGTAGTATTATGTAGGATGGAATAACGAAACCTCACCTCTGCCGCCAATGGTGGGATGTGCTTCTCTCACCAGAGAGGTCTCCAATCACCATTCCCCAGATGACGAGTAGTAAGAACTCTATTCCCTACATAACCCTACACATATTATGTATGTAAATGATATCCTTATGATGCAACCACGAATTGTGGGAACCATATCCTTGTGTTCTTCCAGCATTTTGATAGGCCGGATCTTTACAGGAGTTTGTTACAACTGTTAAATCTACAAAAATCAATTGATTTTTGCTCTTTGGCGCGTATGTATCACATTGGGTACGTTAGAATTTTAAAGGAGACGCGTCAACGCACGAGCAATGGTGCACGATAGTCGGCTGTGGTGGTGGCTATGACGCGCCCCCCGTAGTTGACGAAGCTATCGCGCGCCTCTATTAAACCTAAAATGGATGGCTTGAAAGAGAGTCGAATCACACACAACCGTATGCAAGAAAATAAAAACATAACAAGAAGCGGAAAAAGCTGAAATTAATAAATCCAATTTGAAGTCCGTTCGTAGCCTCCACGGAAGAACAGGAGAGAGAGAGAGAGAGAGAGAGAGCAGCGGAAAGAAGCTCCATCCTCATTCCTCAACCTTGGTGGCGCGTAGGAGTAGGATAGGGAGTAGGAGAGGTGAAGGTGCGCAGGGAAAGCATTTGCAATCTGGCCGTCTCGAATGGGGCAGTCGGCTTCGACTGCCGGAATCCCATCGGGTTTCAACAATCCTAGCCATCGCTCAAAGAACAGATCGACGGCGGTCATATCTCCGATGAAGGCAGAAGAGAGAGCCGAATTTCAGAGAAGCATCGCCGGAAGTCGCGACTACATCTCCGACCTGCCGAACGAATGCTTGGCCTGCATTTTCCAGTCGCTCGGATCTGTCGACCGGAAACGGTGTTCTCTCGTATGCCGGCGATGGCTCCGGGTAGAGGGACAGAGCCGGCACCGTATCTCTCTGAACTCCCAAAGCGATCTGCTTCCTTTGATTCCCGGTCTATTCTTTCGCTTCGATTCGGTCACGAAACTTGCTTTGAAATGTGATCGGCGATCCATTAGCATCGACGACGACGCTCTGGTACTCATTTCGCTTCGATGCCGAAATCTCACTCGCCTAAAGCTTCGTGCTTGCCGTGAAATAACAGACGCCGGCATGGCCGCTCTCGCGAAGAACTGCAAGGGATTGAAGAAGCTGTCATGTGGCTCATGCACATTCGGCGCCAAGGGCATGAACGCCGTCCTTGATAATTGCTCCGATCTGGAAGAGTTATCGGTGAAGCGTCTCCGTGGCATCACCAATGGGCCCGCTGCTGAGCCGATTGGACCTGGTGTCGCCGCATCTTCTCTCAAATCGATTTGTCTGAAGGAGCTTTACAATGGACAGTGCTTTGGACCGCTTATTATCGGCTCCAAGAATCTTAGAACCCTAAAACTCTTCCGGTGCTCCGGCGATTGGGATGCGCTTCTTCTGGAAGGGATTGCAGATCGAGTTACTGGTCTGGTTGAAATCCATCTTGAGAGGCTCCAGGTTAGCGACCTTGGCCTTGCTGCAATCTCGAATTGCTTGGATCTGGAGATATTGCACCTTGTCAAGATTCCAGAGTGTTCAAATGTAGGGCTTGTGTCTCTTGCTGATCGCTGCAAGCTTCTGCGGAAGCTTCACATTGATGGATGGAAAACGAATCGGATAGGTGATGAGGGCCTGATTGCCATTGCTAAAAGCTGCCCTAACCTTCAGGAACTGGTTCTTATTGGCGTAAATCCTACTTCTTTGAGCTTGAGTTTGCTCGCGGCCAATTGCCGGAATCTAGAGCGATTAGCACTGTGTGGGAGCGAGACGATTGGTGATTCAGAGATTTCGTGCATTGCATCTAAATGCATGGCGTTGAGGAAGCTTTGTATCAAGAGCTGTCCTGTCTCGGATCATGGCATTGAAGCGCTTGCTGGGGGTTGCCCTAATCTGGTCAAGGTGAAGGTTAAGAAGTGCAGAGGAGTAACATGTGAGGGTGCGGATTGGTTGAGGGCGAATAGGGGTTCATTGTCTGTCAATTTGGATTCCGGCGAAATTGAACATCAGGATGCAAGCGCCAGCGATGGTGGAGCACAGGAATATGGTGCGGAGCTTCCTCCATTAGTCAACCAGATTACAGCTGCTGATATTCCATCAAGCAGTAATGGCCGATCAACATTGTTCAAGGCAAGATTAGGCCTTTGTGCAGGAAGGAATTTTGTAGCTTGCACTTTCAGGAGATGCTCAAACAGTAAAAGAAGTTACAACAGTAACTAGAGAAGGAACGGAACAAAAGTTGACAGAACACTTCCTCTGTTTACATAATTTTGTGTTATATTATCTGTTGCTGGCGTTTTTGTTTTTTTGTAGTATATAATGTCTTTTATTGCCTTCAAAATTGAATCCCCCTGTTGGATATGACAACTAAGAGAAGTAAATGTTCCCTCTTGCTTAATTACACCTTCTATGCATCTGCATTTGGACTTCATGCTTTGATAGCTTGCCCCCACAACAGTTGTTCTTGTCGTTCTTTTGATGTACACTTTTCCTGCTAAGCGTGAGAATTATTTATATCTGTAGAACATCAGTTGAAATAGTATTAACAGGGTAAACCACAGTTTCTTGATTAGATTTTGTTTTTTGCTGGTGTCTTATTAGAAATAACTTTTTATTTTACACTAGCTAGGAGGATGTTGCACATGCCAATTAATACCATACTAGCTACTGCGGTAGGCATGGTTAGTATACCATATAATCCATATTAAGTTGTCACTTCTCAGAAAGTATAGTTGGTTTTCATTTAGTCATGCTTATATTTTTAATGCTTTATTATGGTCTTTGATAATATTAATTCTCATATGGTATAGGAGGCCCCGTTATAATTAATAATCACGATAGAAAGAGATTTTATAAATTATAAGATAATATTATGGGTACATCATCACTATTTTCATTCATAAAAAATATTTCTTTTTATTATTTTATTGTGGAGACCTTGCATTTTTCTATACAAACTTCATGTGGTTACAAATGTATTAGGCTAACCCTCTAAATAAAAAACAAAAAAGTAAAGTGGCCTGCTGTAACTCAAGCTTGTTCATATTTTAACTTTCGACTGATCTCGATGATGAGATGAACGACAAGGATCAGAAGCGCCCGTTCTTGCAATTCTAGCTGCTTTCTCATGCTCTTCAAGAGCTTTGATATGAATGTTGCATCAAGGATTCTCCTTTCGGTGAATGAGATCTAGTATTGAAGGTTATGAAGTTCAAAACCTTTGCTTGAAGAAGAAAGAAAACAAAAGAGGAAGATGAAAAATTCCTCGATTTGGGAAATACAGAGTTCTATACTCTATATCCTACACTGGGCTAAAATATCCTTGATATTCTCCAATATTAGTTGAAAATGTCATTCGTATTTCCCAAACTTCACTTGTCGAAGCTTACATGTGTGTGCAGTAGTTTAAAAAAAAATGAGACATTGTATGTACAGTATGTAGTACCTGCTACCTAGTGTACATTATATATATATATATATATTGTAAAAAAAACATTTGTATATTTAATACTACACAATAATATTCTTAAGAAAAGATTAATTAATAAATATAAGAGAATATTAATTATAAACCGTGGAACCAAGTTGGTTCATCACAAAATTATTAAATATTAGAGGTTATTAAGTTATAAAACTTTAATTATAAGGGGACCTATGTATATTAAGCATCATATCGTTTGGATGCTATAGTGTTGTTTATATTGCATGCATTATAAACTACATTTACTTAGTAATTAAGTTTGGCATTGTAATTTTTGTATTAATCAAGGTGAGCTTAAACTGAAGTTGGACAAATTCTTGTTTATGATCTGGTTCAACTTATCACCATGCTCTTGATCGGGTTCAGCTCAAACTGAAGTTATACTAATCCTTGGTTTAAGATATTGTTCAACTCATCACCCTGCCAATTCATATTTGTGGACTTGGCCTGGCTCAACTTATTCTTTTAGCCGTTAAATATATTAGTCTCTCATTCTTATGTTTGTCACAGCTATCGTAGGCCTGGATGTTTGTCCTGTTCTTGACATGTATATATTGCAAGCTTTCTCATGATTGATGGGCATAAGGCAAACATATACACATGCATGCACATAATTGCATACACGGACATACTTGTAGGATTGGGGTGGATGCAAATGACATGATCAACAAAAGAAGAATTTGGGTTGCAACAAGTGGACATGGGCGTTGCATCATAAAAATCTTTAGTTCAAATCCATACCCTTGTTTTAAGTCTTTTAAGAAATCGCCACATGTGGAAACATTGTTAGAAATTAGAACACCAGGAAACTTGGTTTTAAAACAACTTAATGCTAGTTAATTGATTCTGATCACCAAGCTCATGCCATTTGTTAATGGAGCTGGTGAGCTCTTTATTGCCATCGGATCAATTAAGTTACTTCTCTATATGGTGTTTGGAACTTGTAAAGCAGATGAGCACAGGTTCATTGATTTTCATTTGGAGGGCTCCCTCTGGTTTCACATTTTGGCCGTGCAAGAGAATTCCTGTGTGTGTGTGTATCCATGTGCATGTAAGACATTAGTCAGACCTGTTGGTATTTGTCATTTTTCTGGTTGTTTATTTCGTCATCTATGGGCCATTTTCATCTCTTTACAGTTTTGAAATTTCGAATTATGAATGCTGAAATGTACTGACAACTATTCTTTGTTTTTCTGGATTTGTATTTGTACTTCTATATAATGACTTGTCTACTTGTATCATTGATACAATAGCAATTGATTTATATGACTCAAGCTGTTTTATGATGATTTTTGGATTGACGTCATTGGCTTGGAATTTTTCTTTAATACTAATAGTTTATGGGTTTTTTTCATTACCATGTACATTTGGGATATGTTTGACTCCTTGCTGTTAAGAGATTGTTGAAGTTACTAGTGAATGCAGTTCTAGTGTAGACTATCCTTGAAGCTGAGTCTGATAATAGGTTGTCTTAAAACCTTACTTGCCAACTTGTGCGGTAACTCATTTTATCTGTTTGTCCTATCAGTTGTTTTTATTAGGAACTCATACAAAATGAATCCCATGAATATGTATCCTTAATCTGATGGGATATTTTGAAACTAAACCCCTCTTTTTCAGGACATTCCTGTGAAAATAATGGAACTTTGGCCGAGTTTTAATCTTTCCCGGTTACAAACCTCATGATGCAAGTTTTGTGGAGACTGGTTTTTCTTTGAGGGTAAGAGATTGCTTATAGTGGTAACTCTCTTACTAAAAGGTGCTGTGAAAATATTTCTATGGTACTTCAGGCGTGAAGATTCTGTGACAACATTATTGTGTACAGTTTCAAGAAGATTGCACACTTTGTTGTCATAAAACTTCTGGGCAAAAAGATGGTTGGACAGATTCAGTTTTCATGCTCCAGCTTGTAAGTTGATCATGATCATGGCATGATTAGAACTATTCTGTCTTTTTCTTGCTTGTTTTCAATGCTTTGTTTACCTCTTACAATTGGGAAAGCCATAATTTCTGTCCTATCTATAAAGTATGAGGGATCTATAAAACTTTGGTTGAGTTTAAATTTGTAAAGTGTTGAGGCCTTGAGCTTCTTGACCTCCCACCCTTTTTTCACTGGTAACAAAATAAATTATTAAATTAAGCATACAGAGGAAACAAGAGATTCCCCCCTCCGCCACAAGGGGCTGGAAGGAGACAATCAAAGCATAAAAATACAAAGCTACTAAGCAAGAATCAACAATGGTATTGTTTGAAATCCGGTTGGCATGCCTAAGTCTTGAATTTGTGTATGATAAACTTGCCTCGGATAGTACAGTAAGTAACTTATGTAGCAGAAACATGGGGTCTATGAGCTGGATAGAGAGGTACATTCAAATTGCTAGGTTTAGCGTTGGTGATGATGGTTCTATGAAATGATTTTCTCCTCATTATAGCAAGCCATTTTTTTAATCCTTCGCTCTTTAATGATGTGGAAGGTTGATTCATAGGGTTGTGTTCGCTAATGTCTCATGTTCTTTTCGAATGTCCTTGTATTTTGGGGTTTTCCTTATGGGGAATTCTTAGTTAGTCAAGGACTTGGACTTAAGACTATAAAAGGGCCTGGAGTACAGGCTTTGTTAATTTGAGAGTCAGAGTTGCTACTGATTTTGGCTCTTGGGTAGAGTCGGGCTTCTTGCTAACCTCAGCGGCTATTGACAAAGCTGTTCTCTTGGCGAGTGAGATTATGACTACAGGGGAGAGTGGGCTCATCCGCTCTTGGATCTTCTCAGTGGCTCCCGTATGTAGTGTTATTGATGAGTGAAAGTGTGAATATCAGGAAGAGCAATGTGCGTATTTAAGCTCTATGATATATCTTTGTATGATACCTCTTTGTGGCTCTTTTAATGAGTGACTTCTTTGTGAGATGGTGTGGCTCTTGTGGAGAGCAAGCTTTTGATCTATATGAGTATCTAAGCTTTAGGGTACCTCTTTGTGCCTCTTTCGAAAGTGGGCTCTTGCGGTAATCTCAATGGCTCTTATGGAGAGTGTTTTTGGGGAGTGACAGTGTGACCCTTGGGGAGAGCTGGCTCACAGCTAATATAAGTACATGGTTCTTAGAGAGAGCAGGCTCATGAGTAATCTCTGTGTGGCTCTTGTGGAGAGAGTGCTCTTGGTAAGAGCTTTTGGCTGCGTATGTCAGCTTTGGGTATCTCTTTAGGACTCTTGGAGAGAGCATGTTTTTTGGATGCGTATATCAGCTTTGGGTATCTCTTTGTGACTCTTGGAGATAGCAGACATTTGACTAGGTATCTAAATGGCATATCTCTTTGTGACTCTTAGGGAGAGTGGGCTCTCAGATGTATGGCTCTTGTGGAGACTGGCATAGTGAGTGAGATTGTCACTCTTGAGGAGCAAGCCTTTGGTCAATTCGAGTTTCTGATTTTGGTATCTCTTTGGGGCTCTTGTGGAGACTGGAGAGTGCTCTTGATAAGTAAGAGTGGCTCATGGGGAGAGCAAGCTTTTAGTCAATCTAAGTAATCTAGGCTGTGGGGTCTCTATGTCATTCTTAGGAGGGGTGCGCTGTGATATCTCTCAGTAACTCTTATAGAATGTGTGCTCTTGAGTCTTGATGAGTGGTTTAGTTTTATTCGAGAGTGGGTAAACTCTTGTAATTGTTATATTCACATGGTGGAAGCTTTTGGATCGTCTTTGCTCGTGGACATACTGACATGAGGAATCACATAAATCCTGTGTTGTGGTTGTGTTTTTTGTTCACTTTGTTTTCTTCTATTCTTTTCACAATTCCACTGACCTTTCGGTCACATTTCCTCACAGCAAACTGTTGTCAAAGCAACTGGTAAGGCCTTGTGAGAATCTTGGACACAACAAATTAGAATGAGAGCAATTGGTAAAGGATGGTGAGAATCTCTCACACAACAACCTGGTATAGAGCGAGGTTAGGGTTTTTTGATGACTGTGAAAAATTTTCAAACATGTTCGGGATGGAGAAGTTCAATAGAAACATTAGTTTTAGCTTATTACCAAGTTAAAAGTTTGAGACCTACCAAGTACCAACTATTGCGGTTCATAATTACACAAGGTGTTGAAGGGAAAGGGGAAGAACCTCTCACGCAGATGTCTGAGCTTTGCTTGGTGTGCAAGGTTGATTGGGAGACTCTATGGGTTGTGGTGGAGAAGACAGTCAATGAGCATCTCTGAGTGATTTGGTAGAATTTTAGCCAAAGGTGGAGTTTTTTACAAATGTCTTGAATGTTATTCAGCTATTCTTGTATATGGACTTATGGAGTTCTTGTGGTAATAAAATTTGTGTAATTCCTAGTTATTAAAGAACTTAGGGGTTTGAGACTTTAAAAGGGCCTGTTTCAGTCTTTTGTAGAGATGGGATATGATAGTCTGGGTAGCTCTCATGGAGAGTATAATCTTGATGAGTAATAGTGTGGCTCTTGGAAGAAGCGGTTTGTAGATAATCTTAGTAGCTATTGTGGAGTGTATGCTTTCTGTGAGAGAGTGGTGACTGGGGGGAGAAGATTTTCGATCGATCTGTATCTTAGTTTTGGGGCATCTCTTTGTGGATTTCTGATGAGATTTTGGTGTATTGTTGTGAAAGTGGGTAAACTCTAATATTTAAGCTTCATGTCTACTGGAACCTCCTGAATTTTTTTTGTCCATGGACACAAGTCACTAACATGAAAAACCATGTATTTCTTGTGTTGTGGTTGCATTTTTTCCTCTCTTTATGTTTCTATATTTTTTTTCTCACGTTGAATTGTGTTTCTGGCTTTCTGCAACAAATTGGTATGAGAGCACTTAGTAAATCCTGTCGAGAATCTAAGATACAACAGCTTATCTTTTGTGGTTTGATTTTTGTCTTGTGGATGCTAGTTGATGGAGACAGGTTTTCTTCTACTATCAATATGCTGATGAGAACTCTAATGTGACAGTGCAGATTGATGAGAGTTTTGTTTTTATCCAAACCATACGGGTCGTCATTTGGTGCATTTTGGCCTAGGAGCTATTTAATTCTTTGCGGCCAAGAATATCATTTTACATAAGAAGGCAGCATTAAAGCCCTAGGTAAGGCTCTAACTGTGAAATAATTTGGGGTTTGCTTGTCCTCATAAAGCATCATATTTCAATGCTTGAGAAAATTACATTTCTCTTAGTAACTTAACTAGCTTTCTTTTTAGTCTCTGTCTATTCCATCTAGCTTTCTTTATAGTCTGTGTTTATGCCAGCAGCTAGGTGTTGAAGCAGATAATTTCTGAAATGTAGTCAAAAAGAACATTTTCGTGCAAGAATGAGATTGCCATAAGGTTTTGTTAGTATGGAATTATGCTTTTTTAAACCAGCTTTCTTTATAATCCATGTCTATGCCAGCAGCTAGGTGTGGATGCAGATAAGTTGGGAAATGTAATCAGAAGAACATCCTTTCCTGCATGGTTGAAGATTGCTGTAAGGTTTCTTTGCTAGTGTAGAATAATGCATTTGAAAAAATGAATTTCTGATTGTTACTTGGGTTCAATATTCCTATCAATCTTATCGCTTTGTTTACAGGATGATAAAGCTAGTAGTAGATTAGCTAAAGGGTTAAAACAATTGAACTTTGCTTTCAGCGAGAGGCCAGACTTCTCTAGGATACTTTTGGCCAAAAAAGATGTATTAGAGGCCAGACTTCTCTAGGATACTTTTGGCCTAAAAAGATGTATTAGAGGCCAGACTTCTCTAGGATACTTTTGGCCTGAAAAGATGTATTAGTCATTCTACAAAGGAAGAAGGTTCCTCAAACTTGGCATTTTTGTAGGAAGAAATGGAGATTTGGTGGAAGCTATAATTATAGGCATCTACACTGAACAGGATAAATCCTAACATCCCTTTTAGCTGCTTAAGGCTACTGTGCAGGCCAATTTAAGTGGCTTATTTGTTAATTAGCCTGCATGGATGGACAATGAGAGTATACGTAAGGATAAAACTTGCTAAACGCTCTCAAGATGAGAAGTGCATCATTTCAGACAGTCACAGCAAATGATCAAAGGGTTGATGGTTGGTCTCACCGACATGGAGATCCTCTTTATTTACATCATTTTTCACCAGCCTCGACTGTAACTTACGACCTTTTCCAAATCAAAGCATTTGGTCTGTTCATTATAGTAAGATCATGCAGATTAATGAAGGTTATAGTTTGCTAGACAATTTTCACCCTACCCTTCCCTCTCCAAGTAACTGCCTGTAACGGGGAAGCAACGCTTGCTCCATCGATAGTGTGTGCAAGTCACCACTCCATTGATCCGGGTTCCATTCCTGAGAGGCTGTGAGTGTTGTCTCCACCCGCCCATGACTTAGAACATATACTAATCTACTAACTGAGGTTGCGGCCTAACTGCATATCTCTCACCCAAAAAAAAAAAGTTAACTGCCTGTAAAGAGTTAGTTACTGCACCATGAGCATGTGAACGCTTTGGCTTTCTAATGCTACGTCTTCTAATTCTACGTCACTGGCTTTCTAATACTACGTCCCCAGTTCTACGTCTTCTAATTCTGTCACTAGCATCAATCAGCTAAGAAAAATGTAGTGTGAATCTCATTCTTTTGCCGAGACTTGCAAAGCTTGAGACTTTGCACTTTGTCAAGGTATGCAGCGGGCTTTAGTGGGCTAATTCATGACCATCTTTTGGGGTTCCTTGTATTGGTTTTGCCACTGGAACCATTGACTGACATTCTGCGGATGGAGATCTATGCAATTGCTAAAGGCCTCAACATAGCTAAAGAAAGAGGTATCCTCGAGCTACAGATTGAATCACTCTCTTTGAACTTCTCGATGTCTTTCTAAGAGAGAGAAACCCCATTGGCACCTAAGAAACCTGGTTCAAGCAACTATTCGGAAAATGGAGGACTTGCATGTGCTCAGTCACCCATATCAGGAGAGAAGCGAACAGTGCAGCTGATTTTCTTGCTAAATTTGGTAATCCTTACACGTCCATTCTCCTCCATCCAGCTGAATTCCCTTCAAATCTTGTTTCTATAGTTGACAAGGATAAATCTGGATATAAATATCCTCGTATGTAATTCACCTTCTGATCTATATATCTGATAGGGGTCTGCCTAACCCCAGTTTACCCTCCAAAGAAAAAAGAAAGGGTAGTTGTTTGGATATTTTAGTCACTTTGTCAAGGTTTTTAACAACATTAATTCTTTCCCATCATGAGATTTCTATATCATTTTTATGAGTTGAAATCATACATTTTGCCACATTTGAAGTTTTCCAGAATTACAACTTTTTTTTAACCAAAATTAATAAAAAAAGAGATGAGAAGCATGGTACATCTAGTTCATCAAAAGAAAATGCATACAGTCAAATGACAAAACTTGTAAAGCGTGGTACTTTATCAGTCTCAACAAATGAAATGAAAACCATTTTAACAATGTAATGAAGGTTTGACTGTATATGCCTGTATACATTTTTCTGAATAATCAAGTACAATAGCAAAGATGAGCATAAAAAATATAGCAACTGCAAAGAAAAGAAAAGTAAAAATGTGCAGGGCCTCTTGGCTTAACCCTCCTCCCTAACCAAAAGTACCATAAATAAGCGATTTGATTCTATTGTTTCACTGAAAGAGCCCTTCACAAACAAGATCCTACCGAAGGCCAACATTAGAAGAACTAGAATTAGCTTTTATTGATATACCTACTAAATGCGTTGTTTGTGGCAATCTTGTTGGCATGAAAGATCACCCCCAATTACATAGAATGTCACCCATCTGTAACATGTTGATAACCATGACAAGCGTGACTCACTTGCATCTCCTGTTAAATCTTGTATAGATGCAAAGCACTGTGACCCACTCTGATACTTCTATTCTACTTTCTTCTCTTTCTTTGCGCTCGGCTTCATGTATACAAGTATCTGACTCAGGATGGTGCCATTCGTCATAATACCAATTGCAGAGCCCAAAATCACTTCAAACAAATCAAGGTAGACAAATGGTTGAACATGAACAGACAAATTTCAAATGCCTACAACATGGAAGTATATGGTACCGGCCTTGTCAACTAATATATAGCATATACAGTATTGTCATGTAGGGTGGGGAGGGTACCCACCATTCAATGGTCCCACCTGGCCGAGCTCTTGGGTCGAAATCCAATCAGAGGATCATATTTTCCAATATATCAAATTCCTAAGAAATACAGAAAACAGTCCAGGTAAAATCGATTTTGGGACTGCAAGATCCATTGACTGGTGGATCTGCTATAGAAATGGTAGACCAATTTTTTCCTTCTTCGGGGTGTGTGTGTGTGAGCAAGGGAATGGGTGAGCTGTGGAATCAAACTTCAAACCTGTGAGACATGGTAGACTATCTTTAAGGCTTACTCATATGTACCATGATCCTATCAAAGTGATTAGATTGATATGATAGGTGTACAATAAACAAGAAAAGCATGGATATGCATCGACATGGATACTCAAAGGGATGGAAAAATGATCTAAGAGTTTTCTGTACTAAAAATTGAGATATGATATGGGATGAAATGTTATATGTTTAACTGAATCAATAAAAACAATCTCATATGACCTTTCTCCTTCATGGCACACCACCACAGGCAACATAATCAACTTCTAGAACTGTTTGCCTTCCCCAAAGTAGAGTGAGTGGTAGACTTGACATGTGGTAGCTTTCCATAATTCAATCTAACATGTAGGAGAAATTGATGAAAGTAAACTCAATTACAACTTACAAAGTAGGAACTCAAGGATACCACTTGTAGGAGCTTTTTCCTGGATGCTGGTAAAAACTCTTACTGCAAAACAAAGAATACAGTCATCAACCAGGGTACTGAAGGACATCAAACTTTGCCCAAGTAAAAAAATAATAATGCAACTAAAAACTTACTCATGGAACCTCCAAAGTTCATCAAACACGTCAAGAAGCTGAGCTCCCCCGTACTTTTGTTCTGCTCTCAAAATTGTTTTTCACCATATGCATAAGTAAGGTAGCTAGAAGAAATTTTTAAAAGATAAATATTCCAGAACTGTAAGATGTAAACTTTTCCTAGAATATAATAAGAACATATATTCTATAAGTGGAAATTGTTAGATAAAGTTAGAATTCAATGTGACCTTCTTATAAGAGTTAATGGTAAATATTAAAAAAACATAAAAAGAAAAAGCTTGTGGTCCATGGTTGAATGGACAAGTTAAATTTAATAAATTATGAGGCATTTAGTATACTCATGAAGATTTAAAATTGGTTTGGACTCTGGAGTTTTAAATATCGGAAATAGAGTGGAATTGTACTAGGGAGCTTCTTGAATTTCCAGTGATTGTGAAAACTAAGAAGTAGTTTCGAAAAATGTATCAGCAGTCAATTAAGCATACTCCTTGTGTTCATGTAACGGAACAATAGAACTCTCATGTTTCAACTTACAGTATAGTTCTCCCATATTTGCGGGACCCTGGCAAAGAAAAAAATTGCGTGCTGAGATGCCTGTAACAGATGATTTCTGCATCAGATAAGCTAACATATATATAATGTAACAACAAATAATTTAACAAAAGGAAATGAAGTGCTTGAAAACTGGCATATATGCATGCACGCATGTTATGGTTCTATATATTTGTATTTTGTAATTTTGTATAACAAAAAGAGAAAAAAAAATGGGACACATTCAAAATTATTTGCCAAATACAGATTGGACAGCAAAAGTTTCAACTCACATATAGAGCTTCAAAGAGAACCGGATCAATCTGACCAGCTAAAATGGTAGGTGATAGAGCACAGTATCTGAAAGATCATTTATAAGGAAATAGCTGACTGTTTCTTACAAAGACCATGCCCCAAAAAAGATGCTGAGTTCAGTGTATTTCAGTAAATAATATTCATTCTGAAGGAAAATGCAATGAACAGCTACATATGTGAACCATTAAATAGGATACAGTGACGCCTTGATCCCTGTTTTTATTCCCATAGCTCGCGAATAATAATAGATGATAGTAACTAAAATTATGGCTGTAACAGGAACAAAAAAGATAAAATTTGTCACATCCCTTGAAATTGTAATACTAAGTTAAAAATATTACCAAGCATTTTGACAGCAAAATATTCAGAATAGGAAAATACTCTCGTTAAAACTGGAGGGGAAGAAACTATTCTCCCTACCGTAGCTGTACTCATGGCAAAATCCATCATTTGAGGGCTGGAGCTCACAATGTGAGGTTTAGGACCAGGAATTTGATGGGTTTAACATGGAGATATTCTAGGGGTAAACTTTGACCTCATCGGATGAACATAACCATTTGATACAACTATTTTTTCTGGATTAAATGCCTCTTTCATTCTCACTGTCGAATAAAAGATAATAAACAGATGGTTAAAGCCATTTGATCAGATCAATCAGTTGCCCCGAAGACCTCCTATATAGCGCAGTCAATAGATCGGTTAGACCCTCATGATCTGATTCCACCTGATCTGATAAGGTCGGGCAGGCCTGGACCGAGATGTTGATCTACTAGTGCTAATGCTTCGGATTCTTTGTGCAGCAATCCAATTATTAATCTGTTTGGTCCGTAATGACCAAGTTCACAGGCTTGGAACGAAATTGGACTCTTGACACCTAAAGTTTTTTCAGGCAAATTTGTGGAGCATTTCATTTCTGGACCAAGCAAGGGCTACTGTTCTGAGGGATCTAGGGCTTCCTTTACCATTGATGTTAATACCTCCCCCCCCTGTTGAACTATCACCAATGTAATGAAGGATTAAGGGCTTTCATTTTTTTTTATAACACTTACAAAGAATTCCATCCATTGTGATGAAATATGATCTGGTCTCAGAATCAACACTGGCCCAGATCTGGCAGGTTTCAAATCGGTTCGGATCGAGTGTACCTACTACCGGATTGGTCCTGGACAGACCATGATCCTATTCGAGTTTCGATCCTTTCATAACCCCACTCCTACAGGGCACCCATCAACTGGTGGGTTCCAATTCCAAACATTTTCAATGCATGCCACATCCAGGGAAGACAGTTTCTTTCCATCACCCCTCCTGGCAGAGGCGGTGATTGTACATACATTCACAGTAAACATGAGAAAGTGCTCACTTAAGATTCTATGTACCTTGGATTAAAAGGAAAACCAACTCTCCATAAGCTGAAAAGGGAAGCCCTTTGTGGAGACAATATGCCAGAGCAATGGTATAGCCAACAACTTCGAGCTCAAAGGCTACAAGGCTAAGTCCTCTGACACTCCCGTGCTTCAAAATTTTTAATATCTACAATAGATAATGAAAGCATTAATCAAAGACAATATCAAAGTCATCAAAATAAAAATATGAAACATGCTGCTACTTTTTGCATCATATGTTTAAGAAGACTATGATATAGAATAGGTCTGCAGGGAAGCACATTCCAACAACTGAGTCAGGAAAACTAGCATTTGAAGAACATACATCCAGCTTGTTTAAACATATGAAGAACTGAGTCAGGAACTAGCATTTGAAGAACATACATCCAGCTTGTTTAAACAAATGAAGAATATATATCCATCTTGTTTAGTTGGTAAAGTTCGTTAGGGCGGATACCATGGACCTGATTGAAACCTTTCCTCACTAGCTAATCTGTAAACACCAACCCCCCAAACCTACCACCCGAGAGAGAGAGAGAGAGCTTAAACCATACTTATTGTTGCATTGCATAAAGGGAACCATTTGCCCCTCTTTCCAATTCCAGGGATGTAGCAAATAGTGATTTGCAAGAGAGAGAGAGAGAGAGAGCTTAAACCATACTTATTGTTGCATTGCATAAAGGGAACCATTCGTCCCTCTTTCCAATTTCAAGGATCTACCAAATAGTGATTTGCACTAGGCCTCATTTGAAAGTGAGGCAGGGATTTGATTGAACAGTTTTAACTTTGTTGGATGTATGGGTTGTACCCAATCAGTCTTCTAGAGGTATTTTAGTCTTTTCATTGTTTCTCTGGGTTAGCATGAGAAGCCATCTCTTTAAAAGGAGAATTATATCAAGTACTGAATTATTTAATTAGTAGTTAGTGTCCATCTGGATCCTTGGAATTCATATTGCCTCTCTCTCTCCTTCCCTCCCTGACACTATCATTGCTGTAGCATTACACTGTTTCCATATCCAGTAAATGGTAGGAGGGCCATGATGCAGAACCCAAGATCTTGGAATAAGGGGTAGCACGATCGTGCACTGTGTTTACATTGTCTAGCCTATCATTGAGATCTCAGGACAATGATCTGCTAAGTCCAAAGTAGAACCAAAAAAAAATTGTATTTTTACAACATACTTCCACTGACTGTAATGCTAGAAGAGAACCACAACTAAGTTAATATAACGTAGCCTCTAGTTGTACATCTTTTCCTAAGAAGAGGACCCAGAACTTAGAAGCAAAAGAGCTAGGAAGAAAACCACCAACGGTCCTGATTTTTACACCTATATAGCATAAGGTGATCCCATTATGTTTTTAGGAGGCCATGTTTTCTCCACATGCCATGTTCTGGAAGCAGACTGTGAAAGTGAACATGAAATCAATTACGTCAAACAACAGTTAGGAATTAGTACACTTACCCTTTTGATTAAAACCCATAGGATGCAATTGTGTGCTGATAAAAAATGAAAAAGAAACCTACCCATATGGCAATATAGTATGGTTTAAGTCCACAGTAATAGCCAAAGGCCTTAGCAAATTAAGTAACAAAAATTCTTCAAAATCTCCTCACCAGGATCTCTGCCATTGATGTTTTTTTTTACTGCAGTAACAGAAATCTCCGGCTTAAGAACCCGTGTGCATAACGTTAAAACTGCTACTCTAGAAGTATAAATGGTGAACTAGAAGAAGAAAGTTATAAAAAAAACAAGAACCCCATCACTAGCACGAGAAATATAAATCATTCCATATGCCCAGGATAGTTCCGTTACCGGTGATTGCTAATTAGTACATTTTGTAGCTCAGAATTATTTTCATTATCATAGCCGATTACATCTAATAGTTCATGTAAAGCCATTGTTGGCAAGAGAAGCAACCATCTAGATAGCACACCAAAGGCTGTGAGATAATGAGATTGGTGGCACTAAAAATGCAAATATCTAATTTTGTTTGAGTTAACTACTCCTGATACTTAGATCAAGAAAATGAACAAGCTTTATGCATAGATCCAGAAATAAATACAACAATCAATAAATTAGAAGTCCTTACAAAAAGAAAAAAAGAAACTAGGGTTTGATCTGTGCTGATAGGGGAGTAAAGGGAAGGATGACCTGAGGAACTTTGACGGTGGTGGAGGCGGCGACGATGCAATAGCCGAGGAGTTTCGATACGAGGGGAAGCAAACAGTGCTTATCGGGAAACTTACCGTCGCTGAGAGATTCCGATGCACAGCTGAAATCTATCCCTAATATCTGCATCTCCGTCGATCGAATTGATCAGACTCGATTACTGTTTACTACTGTCCTACTCGAAACGACGATATTTCCCCGTAGGCTAAAGCCACTCGGGATCTATTTAATGAAATTAGGACGGCTCTCCAATCGAAGGTTTTTTTTTTTATATATATATATAAAAAAAGGGAATGGTTAAGCCGTGGGAAGGTAAATCTTGAGGAGCAATAGTCACAAACCCTTTGAACCATGGTTAAAAAATTAACCACCTCCTGTGGTTAATTTTTTTTAAATATTTTTTCCTAAAAACCAAGGGTAAATATTGAACCTTAGGAGTGACTGAATCTTAACCACAGTTAATGGAAATAAAAAAAGGACACATGACCCCAAAAAGGAGGATGAGACAGTAACTCACCTCCTCAGCCTGAGGAGGTGACTATTTTCCAATCTTGAGAGTAATAAACAAGGAAAATAGTCACCCGGGCGAGGAGGTGAGTTACCGTCTCGTCCTCCTTTTTGGGGCCATATGTCCGCTTTTTACTTTCATTAACTGTGGTTAAGATTCAGTCACCCTTAAGGTTCACACATCTACCCTTAGTTCTTAGAAGAAAAAAAAAATTAACTACAAGAGGTGGTTAATTTTTTAACCATAATTCAAAAGGTTTGTGAGAGCGAGGAGGCATAGTCCCCTCCTCAGCACGAGGAGGTGACTATTGCTCAATAAACAAACCCTAGGATTGAGGCCGAGTCCCAAATTAGAGAGAGAAGTTTCTTTGGGGTTTTGCTTAGCGACTAGGTTTAGCCTAGTTTAAAAAAAAACACTATTATAGAAAACAAATTTACAAATTAACTCATAATTTTTCAACACAGTTTCACAAATAACCTTAATTGTTGAGCATTTTGTTATAACGGTTAATAAAATAAAATGATTGTTATGCCCTTAAGATATTCATTACCTCACAAAACCCTCTAATTACCCTTAAAGTTACACTATGATTAACATGTTTTAACCCTATAATTAATTTTTTTTAAAATTAATAATTAAGATTAGATCCTTTAACTCTAAGGATTAATGAATCTTAACCATAATTAAAGGTTGACTACCCTTGAACTATGGTTAACGTTTTGACCTTTGTGATTACTGTAATTTTTGATTTTTTTAAACTAAGAACTAAGGTTAGATGCTTTAACCTTAAGGGTTAGTGAACTTTAGCTATAGTTAAAAGGAATTAAAAGGTGGGTACTCCTTTTTTGAATTATGGTTAACAAATTTTAACCCTATGATTAATTTTTTTTAAAATTCTAAAATTTAAGGTTAGATGCTTAACTCTAGGGGTTAGTGAATCTTAACCACAGTTAAAAAAGTGTTAAAAATGACACCCCTTTAAATATCTTTAACTATGGTTAACATTTTAACCCTTGTAATTAATTTTATAAAAAAAAAAACCAAAGTTAGATGCTTTAAGTGAATCTTAACTATAGTTGAATGGATACCCTTTTAACTGTCATTAAACTATGGTTAACAAGTTTTAACCCTCGTGATTATTTTTTTCCTAAAAACCAAGGTAGGATGCTTTAATTCTAAAGGTTAATGAATCTTAACCACAATTAAATGGAGTTAAAAGGAGATACTCTTTTAACTGCCCTTGAACTATGATTAACAAGTTTTAATCTTTGTTAAAAATTTGTTATAAAACTAAGGTCAGATGCTTTTAACCTTAAGGGTGAGTATATGTTAACCACAGTTAAAAAAAAGTTAAATGAGGACATGTGTTACATGTGTACTATAATCTATTAAATGTCACAAGGGTATTATAGTAACTCTATAAACAATTTTGAATGAATTTTAACTGAAGTGGAAGAATGAGGCCGAAGTGGAAGAATCAGGTTATTTGAATATCGGTTGTATAATGCTGAGTTAATTTGCAAAATTGAAATTCATTACAGTGTATTTGCAAACTAGTACTAACCTAGCAGCTGATAAGCAAAACCCCGTTTCTTTAAGGTGGTGCGACATGAGCACGGACTGGCTAACAGTAACAGGTATTGCTTTTATTGAACTGGAACCCCGAAATTGAAGGATATCTGCAAATTACAAGATATTGCTTTTGTTTTTTTATTCATAAAAATTTCATTTGAAGGTTCATTCTTTCTTCTGTTTCTTTTCAATTTAATCAGTATGGGGTTGATCTTACAGATTTTAATTTTATAAACCCTAACATTTTATTAGACATCATTGCTGTATAATCTTTGGTTGAATGATCCCAGCGGCTATTATCAATGTTAAATTTCATTTTTTTTTTCCCAGCCCTTCTTTCTCTCTTCCTCTCTGCCTTGAAGAAGACAAGGTCCCTACTTGTCACACTTTTTGTTGGAACTTATGGTTTTTACTAGGAACATATCTTATAAAGAAATAACTGGATTATATAAAATTATGGTTGTGAAATATTGAGATTTTTCATTGGACAAATTAATTAATTTTATACCAAAAAACCGGTTTTCTATGTGAGGAAAGAGGGGAGGGATATTTTTATTAATTTCGGTACGAAGGGAATTGGGTTTCTTTGTATTTAGGATGGTGAGGTTTGCCCATGTTGATATATGTTGATCTCTACCAACTCATGCAACTCATGTGTTTACATACATTCTAGATATTTTTGTCAAGAATAATAGATCTGACGGAAAAGATCAACAAGCGCACACACAAAGAAAAAAAAATAAAGAGAACACAAGAAAATTTATGTGGTTCAGCAATAACATGCCTATGTTCATGGGCCGAGATCGGCTGATTACTTCTTCCCTTTCGGAGAAATCTTAAGATTACACTCTCTCCTCTCAGATTAATTCCCAACCCAAGCCCAAAGACCCTTGTACACCCTCTCTCTAATGGCAGCAATCAAGAGAATGCCCATCATGGTGCTCACAGTTGTGGCAACCAATGATCTCACAATATCTCATGAGTTGGCAATGGGTCTAGTTATAGAAGTTATTCAAATTCAACAGCCATACAAATCTATCCATGAGGTGGCAGCAAGTTCTCCTTTAGAAAGATTTCCAATTATTTATTTCCTCTTGTAAAACTCAATCTTGTAAATTTCTACACAATAGGAAACATTACACATTGTAATAGTTTATAAATAAGTCTGAATCAAAGAATCAAAGTAAGGGTTTTAAACCACAAGTTCAACTCTCTCTTTGAGTTTTTATGGTATCAAAGCAATAGTCTCACGACAGTTTGTTTTTCTCTTTTCTTATGTTTTTCCATTTGCAATGATGACTTCATCTTCGTCCTCTCCAAACATCTCCCAACTGGTTTCGATTAGACTGCATCGCACGAACTACGTTCTTTGGCTTGCGAAGTTCTTACTTGTCCTTAGGAGCAACGATTATATCGGGTTTTTCAATGGAACAAAGTCGTGTCTAGCTCAAGTCGTTCCTGTGATGATGGAAAATCAACCACCATAAACCCACGGTATCTTGATTGGCAGCAGAAGCATCAATCCCTTTTGAGTTGGATCAATGCCACACTCATGCCAAGTGTCTCGACAGTTGCTCGTCTTTCCACATCTCGTGCTGTATGGATCTCCCTTGACAAAAGGTATGCATCCCAATCTCGCACTCGTGTTGTGCAGTTAAAGAATTAACTGCAAACTACAAAAAGAGGAAAACAGTCTATTTCTGATTATGTTGACAAAATGAATAGCATAGCTGACAATCTTGCGTTAGCCGGGAAACCAGTTGATGATGATGATTTGATCACTTTAATTAAGAATGGCGTTGGCCCTACATATGAAGTGACTGTTACTTCCGCTCAAGCAAGAGATACTCCTATCTTTTGGATGATCTCATTGGTCTTCTTTTGAGTGTTGAAATGCGGTTTGAAGAACATCACTCTCTTCCAACTGAGAATACTTCCGCAACACTTATTGCTCCTAAATCCAAGCCTTATAATCAGCACAAGGGGTCTTCTTTTCCCAATGCCTCCAACCGAGGTCGGTTCAATAATAAAGGACCATCTCACTGTCAGCAGTCGGGTATTGCACAGAAATCTCCTCGACCACCATGTCAAATTTGTGGTCGTCCTAGATAGTCGGACATTAATTGTTATCATCGGATGGATAAATCCTATGAAGGATGGGTTCCTACTAAGAAACTTGTTGCTATGGTTGCTACATCTCATCCTCATCTATATAAACAGACTTGGTATGCTGATAATGGTGCTTTGACTCATGTCACTGCAAATTTAGCCAATCTCTCTCTACACAATGAATATACCGGCCCAGACAAAGTTGTTGTTGGGAATGGTTCAGGTTTGTCGGTTGCTCATATTGGTTCTACCCTTTTACATCATAATACTTCTCCTTTTCGCTTACACAATGTCTTACATTGTCCTAATGTTTCAGTCAATCAAGTTTCCAAAGATAATAATTGTTACTTTATCTTTTCTTCTGATGGTTTTTGTGTGAAGGACATTATGACGGGGAAGATGCTTTTTCACGGCAAGAGTGAAAATGGAGTATATCCACTTTATCTACGTCGTCGTTCTATGAATAAATCCAATCCACTGTTTGCATTGATCGATGAATGAGTTATGCTTCCAGTTTGACATCAACGATTATCCCATCCGGCCGCCCCTATTTTGAATCGTTTGGTTTCTCAAGAAAGTCTCCTTCTTCAAGGATCTCTCAAGAATGATGTTTTTTTTTGTCGTGTCCACTAGGCAAAAGCACACGTTGTCGTTCTACGAATAAATCCAATCCACTGTTTGCATTTATCGATGAATGAGTTATGCTTCCAGTTTGACATCAACGATTAGGCCATCCGGCCGCCCCTATTTTGAATCGTTTGGTTTCTCAAGAAAGTCTCCTTCTTCAAGGATGTCTCAAGAATGATGTTTTTTTTTGTCGTGTCCACTAGGCAAAAGCACACGTTTACCTTTTCAATTATCACCTTTTTATTGCTTCATCACCTCTTGAGTTAATACATTCATATTTGGACTTCGCCTTGTTATTCAATAAAAGGTTCTAAATATTATATCTTGTTTGTTGATGATTTCTCAAAGTACTCTTGGATTTTTCCTATGCGCTTTAAACATGAAGCCTTTGACTTCTTTGTGAAATTTAAACTTTCTATTGAAAATCGGTTGTCATGTAAAAGTAAAAGTTTACAAATTGATGGTAGGGGTGAATATATTAGCTTCCACTTTCAAAATTTTCTATCCCAACATGGCATATTTCACAAAATGTCCTACCCTCATACCCCTGAACAAAATGAAGCTTCTGAATGCAAACATCGACACATTGTCGATATTGGTCTCACCTTGCTTGCTTATGCTAGCATGTCTCATTAGTTCTGGGTTGAGGCATTTAATGCCTCTACGTACCTTTATCAACCGTCTTCTGCTTGTATATTACAATATGTCTCTCCTTATGAACGATTGTTTTGTACGCCTCCTAATTATTCGATTCTTTGCGTGTTTGGATGTTCTTGCTTTCCATATTTACGTCCTTACAATAAAAATAAGCTGCAATTTCGTTCCAAACAATTTATTTTCTTGGGCTTTCATCAGGGGTATCAATGCTTGGATATGCAAACTAATCGCGTGTATCTCTCCCGCCATGTGGTCTTTAATGAACTTGTGTTTCCTTTCAAATTGGTGACATGTCCTCCCATTTCACCATTGCCGGTGGAACCGGCGTCTCAATTTGTCATCAACACCTCTCCGGTGCTCCCATACCCTGGATCACCTACACATGCAACACCTTCCATCAATGACTTTCCCTCGCCTCCAAGTAACACTCTTGAATCCACGCTAGACCCTACTCATGATGCTTCCCCACCGGATCCATCCCTCTTGTCCCCTTCCTTACCCGAACCGATATCTGTCACCAATGAATCTCCTATTTCCACCCGATCTGTGATGACACGCCTCCAGCATGACATTCGCAAATCGAATCCATCTGCTACTACATCCATCTCTCCGGTAGAACCATCTTACTTTGGCCAAGCAAACAAGCACCCTGAATGGCGTGCAACCATGTGTAGTGAGTTTGATGCTCTTCAGAAGAATGAGACGTGGTTTCTTGTTCTTCCAACTCATGCTTCTAATGTTCTTTCAAATAAGTGGGTCTATAAAATCAAGAAAAATTCGGATGACTCTATCGAACACTACAAGCATGACTTGTAGAAAATGGGTTCCATCAACATCAGGGTTTGGACTACACTCAAACATTTAGTCCAGTGGTGAAACACACTACTATTCGCACAGTTCTTGCTCTTGCTATTCATCAGAAGTGGACTATTCGACAGCTTGACGTCCAAAATGCCTTTCTTCATGGCATGTTGGGTGAAGATGTCTTTATGCGACAACCCAAGGGGTTTGAAGATCCCAATTTCGCTCACCATGTTTGTAAGCTGCACAAGTCTCTCTACAGGTTAAAACAAGCACCACAGGCTTGGTTTCAGAGATTTTCTGACTATCTTGAAGACATGGGTTTTTCCGATTCTAAGGTGGATTATTCGCTCTTCACCTATCACAAGGATGGAGTGTTGCCTTTTCTGTTCATATATGTTGATGATATTTTACTTACAGGCGATGATGATTTGTCTCTTAATCGTCTCGTTACCGACCTTGGAAAAGTCTTTGCAATGAAAGACTTGGGTCGCCTACACTATTTTCTCGGCCTTAAGGCTCACTTTTCTGTAGGGGGCTCTATCTCTCTCTCAACATGCCTATGCCTTCGATCTCCTCACTCAAACTCACATGGCTGATGCAAAGCCATATGTGTCTCCATCTATTTGTGGCAAGAAGTTGGATCCATCTAACGGTGATCCTCTTGAAGATCCAACTGAATATCACAGTGTGGTCGGGACACTACAATACCTCACTCTCACACAACCTGATCTTGCATTTGTTGTCAATTAGGTGTGTTAGTTATGCATCGCCCCTCCACCACTCATTGGATTGCCGTAAAATGGATTCTATGTTGTATCAAAGGGACAGTTGATCATGGTATTATATTTCAGCCTGGTCCACTTAAGCTCGAAGCCTACTATGACGTTGACTATGTCGGGAGTCCGGTTGATCGCTGACCCACCAGTCTATCGTGTCTCGTTCTAGCATGGAGTATGAATATCGTCAACTAGCCCACACGACTGCTGAAGTTACGACTTCTTTTCAAAGATCTACACATCTATTTACCTACTGCTCCTCTCATCTGGTGTGACAACATCAACTCAATTTTCCTTGCCTCTAATCTTGTTTTTCATGCCAGAACGAAGCATCTTGAGGTTGATTTTCATTATGTTCGAGAAAAGGTAATTTAGAAGGAACTGGATGTGAGCTATATCAACACCATTGATCAAGTGGCTGATATTTTCACCAAAGGTCTCACGTCCGCTCGATTTTAGTTGTTAAAGGACAAACTCATGATCCGATCACGAACCATTAACTTGAGGGGGTGTAATGGCAGCAATCAAGAGAATGCCCATCATGGTGCTCACGGATGTGGCAACCAATGATTTCACAATATCTCACGAGTTGGCAATGGGTCCGGTTATAGAAATTATTCAAATTCAACAGCCATACAAATCTCTCCATGAGGTGGCAGCAAGTGCTCCTTTAGAAAGAATTCCAATTATTTCTTTCCTCTTGTAAAACTCAATCTTGTAAATTCCTACACAATAGGAAACATTACACATTGTAATAGTTTATAAATAAGTGTGAATCAGAGAATCAAAGTAAAGGTTTTAAATCACATGTTCAACTCTCTCTTTGAGTTTTTACTCTCAACTAACCTTCTCAAAGAACCCAAAGAAGGATCTCTATCTCCTTCTTTAAACCTTTCTCTAAGCCCGAGAATGCTTAATCCCTATCTATTATCTCCACCATGAAACCCTAAACCTATAAGCACATATTTACAGGTCTACATCAGAGTCCTAAACAATTAGTAAGTCTCCAATTCACACAACTTACGAAATCCGGGTTAAATAGCGATATTATGGGCTATCTGGAAAGAGGAAATGGCAGCATATTTGACAACTCCTCCCCATCTCATCGTATCCTATCACGGACGCGTCGGTCAATAGTGGATTAGAGTTCCTCTTTACACTTGGATCAAGAAGTGAGGGATACCTTGCATCCTTAAGGAGGTAGCCAGTGGCTTCAATGCTCTTTTGCGTTGTTATCTTTTCTTCCTTTAGTTTTGTTGTAATTGTCCCCTTTGATCTTAGTTTACATCTCTGTAAACTTTTTCCTTCTATCAAATTTTGATTTACCAATAAATAAAAAATAACCGATCGACTAACCTTACAAATCAGTCGACCAATTTGGATGTCGAAGCTACTATAAAATTTGCAACCTGTGGGTTTTGTCTGTCAGTGGTCGACCGGTTTCCCCTAGTTTGAGCCACACCTTCAACAAAATCCACCTTGGCGAAAACTTCGAGCCACGCTGCAGTAACCTCCATCTTAGACCGAATGCCACGATCAAAACCAAGAAAACCGACTTGCTAATCGCCAAGCAAATCTCTAAGATAGAACACCGCACTACCCATGTCCGGGATGCATCTCCACCATTATTCTGTAACCCTCATTTGCAAATACTGCAAACCTATTTGCAAATACCACAAACAACCATTTTGCATACCCGTCTCTGCACCAACTGCGAAAGAGACCCACCAGCTACAAACAGCCTTGAATCACTCCAGAACACCATCCACATGACTTGATTAAACACGACCAAAAGCTCATGTGTAGCCTGACAATCGTCCTCCCATCTAGAAGAACCCCGAACGAGGACATAGACATGTCTCATCTATTGAAGGCACCTCACCATCTCATTCCTTTCGGGAACCCACTGGAATACCTGTCTCTGCACTGACTACGAAAGAGATCTTAGGTGAGCTTCCTACCCTCTGCACAACATCTGGTTTCCGATTTTGTATTTTCATCCAGGAGATACAAATTATACACGTCTTTCCCTTCATCATAACTAGGCATCCCCGCTTAATTTTGATAACTCCAAGTCCAACTGTGTAGCATCAGCTTTTAGGGTCTAACTGACCAAGAGAAATTAGATTCCTTAGCAACTTAGGGACATAAGCTACCCTACACAAAGTTCGAACTACTCCGTCAAACAGTCTTATCTTTATTGTTCCAAACCCTGTGATTTCACATTTAGATCCATGACCCAAGGATATTTTTATGCCCTTCTTTGGAAATTATTAAAGAATTCCATATTTGAGCAGATATGAAACGAAGCCCCGAATCTAATAACCACTCACTAGAAGAATTGTCCATACATTTGGAAACTATGAGAACATTTCCAATGTATTCATCTTTGTCCTATGTTATTGTCGTCGAAGAATCTCCTCTAGAAGAACCATTCTTCTCATCAGCATGTAACGGACACTCCCTTTTAAAGTGTCATAATTATTTGCAATGATAGCACTGAACCCTCCTTTTCCTTTGGATTTGGATTTGACCCTTCCTTTTCCAGATCCTATCTCAAAGTCCCTTCTTCTTCTCTGAGTAACCAAAACATGATTATGATTCCCATGATGATTTGGTGATGTAAGACAGAGGAAGTATGATACTGGATTTTAATAAAAGGGAAGAAATAAGTGAAATAAGGGGAAAATGGATAAGAGAAGTAGAGTCTCACTACTTCTATAGATGACCTACGGTTGGAATCTCACTAATTTAGGCAACCAAGGATGGAGTCACACCTTAGTAAGAAAAACTTTTTCATTCAATTCAAATATTTTTAGTGTAGGACAAAGTAAACAAAATAGAATAAGAAGAGTGGAGTATGTACCTTAGAGTCTCACTAAGGCTTTCTAGGAGTCACCTAGAAGAGAATAATGGAGTCTCACCATTAACAACGAAACTTGCTTCAAATTATATTCAAATCTGCAATGCCTTATAATGTCATGTCCTCCTTTTATAGACCCAAATAGAACATTCTTTCATTAATACAAGAAGATTCTTTGACTTTCTAGAGTATTCTTAAAGACTCTTGATTTTCTAAAGAATTTTTAAAGACTCTTAATTTTCTAGAGAACTCCTTGAAGACTTGACTTTCTAGAGACTTCTTGACATTCTAGAGATTCTTTTTAGAAAATTTCAACTACTTCCAAAAAGATAGATCTTCTAGAAACACTTTGAATTACTTACTAGTCTAAAAGCATTGTAGGCCCAATGTATAGGCTTTATGGACAACCATGAGCCTTCTTGGCCCTACAACCATAAGTCTTAAGGCCCACAAGCTTACCTTTATCAATGGGCCCTACATTGTATTTATTTATTTTCTTTTTCTTGCTGAAAATTTTAAGGGGTTGATTCCCATCATTTGGCTTTCGCTTAATCTCGTTAGAGAGCAGTGCCGTTGTGACCTCCTCCAACCGTAATGTATCATTGTCATATAGGAGTATTGTCACCAAGTGCTCATATGAATCCAGAAGTGATACAAGAAGCATTAAGGCTTGATCTTCTTCATCCACCTTGACATCAACTTTTTGCAGTTGATTCAAGATTTGGTTGAACACATTCATGCGTTCCATGAGACCTGCACACTCCACCATCTTCAAAGCATGCAACTGCCTTTTCAGATATAACCTGTTGGTTAAGTTCTTTTCGATGTAGAGCTTTTCCAATTTCTTCCAGAGTTTTGGTGCATATTCTTCATCCATAACGCTATACATCACGTTATCCGCAAGATAAAGACGTATTGTGCTGACTGCCTTAGGCTCAATGTCTTCTCAATCACCTTTAGACATCTTTTCCGGCTTATCGGATTCCCTTTCAACGCCATTGCGAGACCCTGTTGAATTAGGATATCCTTTACCCTCCTTTGCCACACATTGAAACTCCCTTTTCTATTAAACTTTTCCATAGAAAATTACCCAGGATTTTTCAAAACTATTGAAAAATAACTAACATGGAGCTCTGATACCAATTGTTGGGAATAATAAACCCGCCGGAAAAGATAAACCAACACGCACACACAAAGAAAAAATTGTACAAATAACACGAGAATTTACATGGTTTGGCAATAACCTACATATCCATGTGCTGAGATCCGATTACTTCTTCTCTTTCTGAGAAACCTTGAGAAACCAGAAGAAGAGATACTCTCTCCTCTCAGGTTAATTCCCAACCCAAGCCCAGAGACCCTTGTACACCCTCTCTCAATTCACCTTCTCAAAGAACCCAAAGAAGAATCCCTATCTCCTTCCCTAAACATTTCTTTAACCCTTTTTTGACCCCTAGAGTGCTTAATCTCTTTCTATTATCTCTACGACTCTACCATGAAACCCTAAACCTATAAGCACATATTTATAGGTCTACATCAGAATCCTGAACAATTAGAAAGTCTCCAATTCATGTAGCTTACCAAGTCTGGGTTAAATAGCCCTGTTCCATGAAAACCGATCGATCGACCTTAAAAACCGGTCGATCCGACCGACCTTAAAAACTGGTCGATCCGACCGACTTGGATTCCGAAACTATTGGAATTTGCAACTTGTGGGTTTTGTCTGTCAGCTGTCGACCGGTTTGGAATCTGGTCAACCAGTTTCCCCTAGTTTAAGCCACTCCTTCAACAATTTTTACATGTTATGTAATGTGGACTTCTTGTAGAAATTTTTGTTTAATTTAATTATATTAGTTACTCATATTTTTATTATTATCGGTGTCTTTTATGTGGGTGCAGGTGGAGTAGATGGAATTTCTTTGCTTGCAATGAATTAGTATTAGGGAAACAGGTTTGTTTTTATGTTCTTATGATTCATTTGCCTTTGTATTAATCTACTCATATACTTGAACATACATGAATACATATGTGAATACACAAATGTATGTTGTTAATAGAGAAGCTGCATAATTCGTCTTGGTTTGCAAATGCTTCAGTTAGACATTGTCATCATAAACTAATCAAAATTACTACAGTGGTTAGAGGGTTCCATCCAACTATTTGGTTCCAATATACACTTTTTTTTTTTTCAATTGCCCCCATTTCTGTGGGTAGGAGCTAAAGAAATTTGTTCCACAAATATAGTAATGTAGGGCAATTTAGGTGTGGTTTAATTCGAAGGAAAACCAGACTTAGTCGTAGTATAAAACGACTCAAACTTAGCAAGATGAATTCCTCAACACCCAAAAGTTAGCAAGTTATTTCCTAAGAGAATAACCAAGATAAAAGCTTATAATGTCATATATTATTCAAACAGAACTACTACTTATTTCATTTCTCAAGTATACATAGAGAACAATGATCCCACATGGAAAACTACTACAAAATCCTCTATCACGGTAAAACATCAAACTCATTAATTGTGCTCACTCTCTATAACTAATATATGGGAAAATATCAAAATATAATAATTAAGCCCATTTTCTATAACTAAATCTAGATAGATAGCGTTAATGAAGAGATGGAAAGTTCTTGACTTGCTAAATGGGTATATCGATTGCATTAGATGGATAGTTAGAGGCTTAGAGCATGGGTAAATGGATCCCAAGTCTTGATAGCATACTTCTCACATCCATATGACTCAACACATCACAAACTGTAGGCCCTCATATCTTGGGCTACATCAATCTCCTCCTCTTGAAAAGAACTCGCCCTCAAGTTACCGCGGTGTAGCTTCAATTGAAGCTTGATCTTGGGCCTTTGACTTGCCCAAAACTCTCACTAGAATTTCTAAATTATTACCTTAAGAAATACGTCATTACTCAATGGTATTATCGGATGGAACCAATGATGAGTCTATGATACCTTGCTTGCATATTTTTCTTGACTTGATCATTAAGAACACCTTCCCATATTGCTATAATTTTTTTAAAAGAGAATATCGAATACCAAACTTTCTACCTTTGAAGAAACATCTAAAATTTTCCATTAGAATGAATCTTCATTGGTTTGTGAAGAAATCAACATACATTTTTCTTCTTCATATTTTTCTTCATTGGATTCCTCATTTTCATTCTTACGGTGCTAGTTTCCCAATTGAGAAACTCTCAATCGGATTTCCTCAATTTCGGGGTTGTTCTTGGTGCAATATCCTCTTCCTCGACCACCATAGGCATCATGACTTCTTCCTAGAGTAGCCATTGCGCGTATCGCAGCGTATTTAAGCGCCAATTTACAAAAAAAGTGTTGAACATGTTACACAAACCCGCTCTGATACCAACTGATGGAGGGCAATTGAGGAGTGGTTTAATTCAAAGGAACACCACGAAAGACTAGTCGTTTTAGAGTATAAACTCAGCAAGGTGAACTCTTCAACACCCAAAAATTCAACAAGTTATCTCATAAGAGAATAACCAAGATAAAAGCTGAAAAGTTTATAATGTTATATGTCATTCAAAGAGAGCTATTTCTCATTTCATTTCTCAAGTATATATAGAGAAATATGATCCTAGATGGAAAGCTATTAGAAAACTCACTATCATGAGAAAACATCAAACTCATTAATTAGGTTTACTCTCTACAACTAATATATGGGGAAACATCATAATATAACCAACTTTCTATAACTAATTCTAGGTAGCAATAATGAAGAGGTGGAAAGTCCTTGATTTGCTAAATGGGTATATGGTTTGGATTAGATGGATAGTTAGAGCATGGGTAATGGGTCATAGGTAAATGGATCATGGGTCTTGATAGCATACTTCTCACCTAAGTAACCAGAGGGGGAGGGGGAGGGGGAGCGGGAGCGGGAGCGGGGGCACGAGAACGCCAAATTTCAATTTAGAATAAGGTCGAGAGCGCCTCCAAAGCGCCTATATATATCAGGGTTAGTGATTCTTAAACACAATTTATAAGATTAATTGGGATACGTGCACTTGTGAGTGCGATTGAACTCTGGAAGAGTTCAATCGCCGTTCTTTCTTTCTCCAGTTTGTTGTGTGAAGTGTAGGATATATAATAGGACAAAAGAGTTGTAAAGGAAGTCAAAAGAAGATTTGACTACTGACAACCTAACATGAAAGTAAAATATGAAAATAAATAGGGGTAAAAGAGGAAGTTTCAAAATATTTGAATCTGGCTTCGTCTTCCTCACAGCGGTATTCTAAGGGGATAAAACCGGCGGTATTTACAGTGAATAAAACCACCATTACAGGTCTCAAAACTGCATTTTTTATTGGTTGAATTGCCGATCGCGCGCTAAAAACTTCACAACCGCGCTCCAGACAAATTGCAACCGCGCTCCCAGGACGATTCCGCTCCCAAACCGTGAGAGCGAGGTTTGAGAGCGGCAGCGGACAGTGAAACCCACGGTTTGGGTTACTAAGCTTCTCACATCCAAACAACCCAACACATCACAAAATTTAGGCCCTCATATCTTGGGCTGCATCATATAGTAATGGGCATTGGGGAAACTTAAATCATTACATGCTTTGTTGTCCATAACCATATCTAATTTGCAGTTGTGGAGGAATTTTTCTGATCCTTCCTTTCGGCGCAATATATCAATTACAACGCGACAGTGTATATTCTTCTCTTTGTCCTTTTCTCTTTGCTACCTTCACTGATTTGTAATGTTAAATTCTGCAGAATTTCTCCAACTGTGTTTGTTAAAGAATTCAGTGTTTATAGTTTGTATGTTGAGTTTATTAAAGATTTACTTTTCTTCTATCTATTCTCTTTCTTCTTACCATGAATCCGATGGTATTGGATATAGAGAAATGTTTATCTTTTCTGACTTTGTGATGCTTTTTTTTAAGATAACGTATTATTGTTTTGATCTGCCGTATGGAAGTTAATTCATATATTATGGTTCGTTTTCATTTTCTCTTCTATTTCTTAAGGGAGTTCAGGAATGTTATATAGGGCGTTAGTCTTTGTTTTGAGTGTCTGGTGACTTGGGCTGAAGAAATGTGATATTTCTGTTGTAGCTCAAGCTGAAAAGCTTTTGTATAAATCTGTTAAAAGCACAGATTTTTCTGTTCATCTACTTTTGTAAATACGATACTAGGTTCCCTTGTGTGTAACATTAATGTATTAGCATAAGTTCTGCTCTTGGAGATGTTCAGAATCTTCAGATCACCTTTACTCTGAGAAATTCCTGTTAGAAATTGAAAAAAAAAAAAGTAAAAAGAAGAATGAAAGGAAAACATTAATCATTTCTCTGTTTTTGCTACTTTCACATTTTATAAACTTCTCTTGCATTTTTGGGTACCAGAATGAGGCCCACTATTGTTCTCAACATCGAGCCAAAAATATAATGATTAACAGAATTTTCTAGGCATTGTTGAACTTTGAGAGATGTTATGTTACTTTGGTAATCTTTTGAGTCTCAATGATTTTTTTTCCCTTATCCATTTTGACTTGATTTACGTAAAGGTAAAAACTTCAAACTTCAATTGCAAAGAACAGGGAAAATTATGAAAATTTAAACTTGGGCTCCATCTCGTTGCTCAATTGGTCGATTGCACCTCAACCAGTGGGTCACTTGTTCAATTCCAAATTAACCACCAAAAACAAAAGGAAAAAATAAAGTCTGAATTCCTTAAATAGGTTGAGGTTATTAGAGAAACCAGGCTTGGGTGATGTGTCATGTGTCATGTTATATTATCCATGGTCGATTGAGCTCATGACAAGTTTCTTATTTTATTTGTCTTAAAAATAAATATTTTCATCTTAAAAATATGTTAAAATAAAATTGAAGTAAACAATACCATTATTAGGAGTTCCAGTACATTCATTTTTCTAAATACTGAGGGATGAATTGGGGTTAGTTTAAACTAGAATCAAGAGCATGGTATTGCATGAACCTGTGTGTCTTGGCTTCTTAGGTTCCAAAAGAATTGTAGTCTAATAAAGACAGTTTCGTCAATTGTAACGAGAAACCCATGTCCTCTTACTGGTTGATGTAAAAATTGAACTATAGTTTCTTTTGAATGTATTGGATAATACATATTGGTGTCTACTATTTAGTATCCCATATTCCCTTATCTTGATTGATGAGCTTGATGTAAACCTCGATTGTTAGTATCTTCTGTTTTTCTGCGTGTTAATTAGTGGTGTGTAGTAACCCATGCTTTGTTTTCTTGATTGTTGAGTTCCATGAAGCGGATCAAATTGTTCATTTGTGAATTGAGCAGTTCTTCATGACCTCATCCATGCAATGAAATTGTGCTCATCATGCTTGCAGTGAAGTGCATTCCTCTGTTTCACCAAAAAAAAAAGTGCATACCTCTGTAACAACTGACAACTAACTCTTCTCTTCATACTGAAATAATTTGAATCTCTCTCTTCCTCAGTTCTGCATGTGCTCATATTTGTGATGGCCACTCAAATAGCAATTGCCTATAGTTTCTGGACTGCGTGGAAGAGATGCAGCTCCATTTCCATTAACTTAATTTCTTATAATCTATGAACTCTGTGGAAAAGATGCAACTGCATTTCTAGTAAGTATCTGGGAAAAAGTAAGAGAATGAGAAATGCTCTCTTCAGGTGTTTTCTTATGTGATACATGATCTTGCAGGTACCCATGCTCTGTTTGCTTGAGATCATTCTACAATGTCTTGTGAATGGAAAGAGCTTTTTGGTACACAAGTGCCTAAGTTGCAATTCAAGGGTTGCGGGGATGGTATGGTTTTCATTGGAACTTTGAAAAGAAAAATGTGAAGAGCTCATTGGAACAAAATGATAGAATCCAAATCGTCCCCAACCACTCTCTTTGTAGACTTTACAAATATAAGTTACTTGGACTCTTGCATAATAAGGCCATATTATTAGAGGAGTGCTAGGCCAAAGGCAGATTACAAAATATATCCAAATTCTCATTGTGGGTGCAACACCTATCTTTACTAGTTCTTATCCGTTCAACAGATAAGAAAACAATATTATTTAAAACAATATTATTTTTTTCACGAATAATTGTGACTTTAAATATCAGGGATAGAAACGACATTTTGGTCATGAATAATTCATGATAAAACAAGGCATGTACATGCAAGGCTTAACAAGTGTTCCTAAATTGGAACGTGATGGTCCTCTTGAAAAATGTGATTCACAGAATAGATGGTTCCGAATTTAAGAGATCACAAGTAGAGTCCAAGATGCTAAAGACCCCCCCCCCCAGGAAATAAAGACGAGACTCAAATCAGTGTTACAATCACGTCAAAAGAGATTGAAACATGAAAAAAAAAAATGAACCAACAGGATGATAACTTGGAAATGATCATATCTGCTCTTACAAGGAAACATGAGGTCTTAAACTTGTCCATGGATACTTGTGAATAATACCGTGTGTGATGATGTTTTCATCTGTCATCAATATATAAAACTAGAAGAAATTCAATAAAAGAATAGATTCATCATAAAGCTTGAAAAACAAAAAACAAACAGACACTTAATAGCAGGCCAAGGTAATTGTTAGCCAAAGCATTGGAATCCTTGATGTTAGACAAGATAACTATCAATCCATAATCACACAAAATCACACAATCACAATGTAAGCGTGAACAGCCACAGTAACTTTTACATGCTGCTACTTCACTCCAGGAAGTAAATTCATCTTCAAACCAACATAGGGTACATCGGAATTAAAGCTGTATCTCAGTATGGAGGCGGTGGATAGATTCCGGGATATGGACCTGCAGGTAAGTATGTAACAATGCCTAGAAGATCAGCTTAGGAGTAGCAGTCTTAATGAAAAGAGAGAGCAAGAATGAAGGAGTTGAAATAAAGTTACCTGGCGGATAATAGTTAGAAGATTGTGGAGGAGGTGGGTATGGTTGTGGGGGATAGGTTGTAGGTGGGTATGGCTGGGGAGGATAGGCATCTGGTTGAGGGGGAGGATAAGGGGATGCTGGGTATGCTGCTGATTTAGGCAGGTATGAAGGGTAGGGAGATGGGGTGGGGTAGGCTGTGGCTGGTGGGTAAGGGGATGCAGATGGTTGTGGCGAGTAAGGGGATGCAAATGCAGAAGGTTGTGGCGGGTAAGGAGATGCAGAAGGTTGTGGCGGGTAAGGGGATGCAGAAGATTGTGACGAGGCAGTGAATTGTGCAACTCGGGATACAGCCGGTGTGCCATACGGTGACACTGATGGAGCAAAGCTTGTGGCCCCTTTCTGTGCATTCGCGTAATGCAATATGAGTCTAACTTCTCCTGCGTGCCTGCAATTGGAAGTATGTTTTAGATTCAAGGTATGTTCTTTTGCTAGATTAAAAGGACTATCAATTTGTCATGGTAGTTAGGAAATTTGAATCACTTTGTAAGGTTTTTAATAATATGAATTCTTATGAGATTTCAAGTCTTGGCAATTTTTATAAGATTTTACTGTGTTTGAGGTCTCACTGGAATTGGGAAAGTGGAGATGAAAAACACTATAAATCTAGTTCTCAAAAGAAAATGCACAACTTTATAAGTCTAAGCAAAATAACGGGCACAGATGATGGCTGGAAATCGGATTTATGTAAATGGGATCTTCTTTTATCTACCTTCCAGATTTACTTTGTATTGGCCAGGCGGTGTCGTCGAAACCTTGAGAAAGAACCTTCTGGAGTTGAACCCTAGAAACCAAAAACAAAACAGATCAGCTGGACTGAGATTGAAACAAAACCCTCTTCTTTTTCTTTTTGGGATTGGGTTTCTGAAGATGGGAGATAATTACTTTCCGTTGCCGATGAAATCGTCGTAACTGAGGGTGTTGCTATTCCAGACCACGATATTCAGTTCTCTGAGGCCTTCAATGAGCGTGAAAACGAATTTCTCCTGGAAGATGGGATTCTTGCCTCCATCTATACCAATCAGACATCAGAAAGCAACCCAATTCATGCATTCAAGAAAGGAAAAAAGTTTTTTTTTTTTTTTTTTTTTATTTTAAAAAAACAGAGACATCGTGGAATGAAATTGGAAGGGGTGGTTGTGATTGGGGATCTGAATAGAATAGCCAACAAATAGGAAGCGAGAGAGAGAGAGAGAGAGAAAAGAAGGAGGTTGGGGGCACATACCTGTACAAGTCCTGGTCCGGACCTTGTTGCTACTGTATTCAAGGCACACGTAAGGGTCTTGCCGTGAAATCCATTCTGTGTCCTTTAACTTGTTACACCCGACGACTGCATCAGGAAAACCAAATAAACCAGGATGATGAAGAAGAAGAAGAAGAAGAAGATATGATCATGTATTTGGGTATTTGTAGGGTGGAGATATAGGGCATACCTGTGACCTCAAGCAGCTGGCCTTGAATCCCAGAAATCGACATGGATTGCTGTACTGGGTACTGATTATACATTGAGACCGATCTTTTTTTCTTCTCAAAGATGGATATTCTTTTCTTTTCCCCTCTGAAATCTAATTATTATTATTACTTCAGAAAAGAGCCCTGGTAAACTTATACCCACATTTTCCAATAGGTCGGCTCTCGGTGTCACTACTGTGACCTTTATACCCCCGGCCCGGGTCATAACTTTTTCTTTTAACAAAAGAACTTCGCTACGAAACCGCTTATTAGATCACCCGGACCGCGTTGCCGAAGGTGGGGTCCATTTTCATTTAATGGATCCCACCTGAAATCCCGTACTCCACTGCACGGTCTCGGCCCTATGACGGTCACAAAAGCATTTCCCTGGACAAAATGAAAATGAGGCACAAGTGTTAGTGTTGATTTCTGGTTCGAAGTAAGGATATGTATTGTTTCTAACAAAGATAGGGTTGATTTTTGGCTAAAGGTTATGTATTATTTTTGGACGTGTTTCACCCACAAGGATAGTTTGGAAATCCTTGTACTCAACCTCTAACTTATCTCTCTCGCCATCGGAACGTTGGAAATCCGCGGCTCGTACTCGTTATTGGGTTGGAATGGACTCTATCAAATTTCAAAGTCAAACTTGAAATAAATCACATTATATAATCGGTGCTTTCCTAGGAAGCACGGGTACTTTGAAAATGGAAACGTACCATATACGTATCGTCATATTGGATACATATTGCATATGGCACTCTAAGAAAAAACTTAGCTATTTTTCATAATTTATGTCGTATCGCCGTACTCGTGTTGTATCGCCATATCTAAGTATCGCCGTACCCGTGCTTCCTAGGTGCTTTCCATTTGTTATTTTTACATAGTTGCCAATATCAGCTAGACTCAACGCTGGTGGGCTGGTGCTTGACTTTGTGCATACAATGCCTTTTTTTTTTTTTTTAATTGAAAAAAAGCGCTCTTGCTAAGTAGTTTGTGCGATGCTGCGAGATTTGTGAATGAAGGATGCTTCAGTTATTGAAATTTATGGATATAGAGTAAATGTTACCTGGTTCGTAATTCGGGTTTGCAATTCGCCACTTTAGAATGAACTTGGTTCGTCAGGAGTAGGATGAGACCATTCGTTTCTCGGTTCGCTTAGTTCTTTAGTTTGGTTTACTTAGCTTAGTTCACTTATATAATATTATATATATATATATATATATATATATATTAACCATGTAAATAAATATATTATAAATACTTATATTTTTTAAAAAAAAAGTATTAAAAATAGGTTTTTAAAAAAAATTAAAAAAATAGCTTTTATGGCCAGTTCGAACCCAGAAAATAAATTTGCCGTACTCGAAGTATAAGTCCTCATAACTTAAATAACAAATTCGCTAAACCCAAACAAAAAGTTAACTGAACCAAAACTAGTGGGGTTTGAGTAACGGGTTCACTAATTTTCACGAACCGAATTGCGAACCGGTTCGCTTCGAACAAATTCGTACTTAGTCCGTAGCAAAGTAAGTAACTCGTAGGTAGCAAACTAAGTAACATTGGAATAAACTTCAAATGAAGATGTTGTAGGGCCAAACCACAGGCTATACCCGTCTATTGCGATCTCTTTCTAAGTGGGCATGTGCAATGGCTACGGGGATCACGGTGCTGCTTGTCCTCTCGCCGGCATGCCATGTTGACAATGAAGAACGTTTAACACACAAAAGTCAACTATTAGAACATGTCAACTTGAATTTATAATAAACTTTGCATTCTACATTATCCCCAAAAAAAAGAAAAAAAGAGGGAAAAAAAGGATGCAAAACCATGGAGCGTTGGTGGTCCTAGGAAATTACAAGGAAGAAAAAGAAGGGAGGGGTTAAATGCCTTTATGACCTGTTGAGTTGAGAATATAACTTTTTCTTTTAACAAAACAAAATGAGGTATGCTAGTCCTATGCAAAAAATCAACATGAGTTCCACCGGTCACGCCACAAATTTCGAATTTTTCCAAAGGTCAAGGTGCAACGTTATTGAAGATAGATCAAATATGATCTTGAAGTCTACAAATCATACGATCTTACATAGCAAAACTAAAAAATGATTTCAATATTAAATATGTACAAACCCCAAATTTTAAGGTTTTGCCTCTTGAACCCTATTCACTAAAAACTACTTCCTTTATAATTGCTCACTCTTCTTATCCATCATTTTGGAGTGAACAATTATAGTGTAACAACTGAAAACTAACTCTATTATTTTTTTTTTTTGTATGCACAAATAACACACACTGTTGACTATGCTACTCACCCACACACACATGCCCAAGACCACAAGGTCCTTGCACCCACACATCCTCTCAAACTAACTCTTTCTCACCGGTGATGACTAGCAAAGCTTCACTCACCAATGCTAACCACTAACCAATGCTACTAACAATAGGTAAATGATATCAACACACACAAAAATAGTAATTGTCTGTAGTTTGTGGACTACATGCAAGAGATGCAGCTCCATTTCCATTAACTTAATTAGTGATTTCCTATAATCTATGGACTCTGTGGGAGAGATGCAACTGCATTTCTAGTAAATATCTAAGAGAAGTTAAAGAGAACGTGGTTTTTTTGAAAAGAAAAGAGAACGAGGTACCATAACTATGAAATGTTCTCTTCAAGTCTTGCAAGGATGGTCATGATATGATGGTTTTCATTAAACGTTCAAAGCAAAATGTGAAAAGCTCATTTGAACAAAATAGAATCCAAATCGTCCCCAACCCACTTTCTTTGTAAGCTTTACAAATATAAGTTAATAATGACTTTGCACTCTTGCATAATGACGCTATATTATTAGAGGAGTGCTAGCCCCAGATGCATGTCATTTCGAAATATATCTAAATTTTAACTGTTGCTATAATACCTATCGTTGTTACTCATTCAACGGGTTAAGAAAACAATTTTTTTCCAAGAGGAAGTTATGGTTTCAACTAGCTCTAAAGGTAACATGGAAAGGTATGACAAATTTCACTATCATGGTGAGAGTTTGGAAGTTTGCATTTGGGGTAGTTGGCATTTCTCATATTATTATAGGTCGATGCTAGTGTTTAGGGATGTGCTTCACTATCAAGTGGACATGACTCATGAAAGCAACGAAATGATTGGTTTTGAAAGGAAGAATTATGTTATAAGCTCTCTCCAATGTTTGCTCTTACATTTCTCTTTTTTTGTTGCAACCATGGTTTTAACATTAATTTGTTATTACGAGACTACTAATTCCATCAAATAATTCATGTTGAGCGTAATGGTTCTCGGTCTATACATTATTGATCCATAAATAAGGCATAGGCCAGGGATTCCATTTTCGGCCCCAAAAATATAAATATAAATGTGAGGAAAATTACCTGATCTAATACCTCTGGACACGTACTTGCTCCTGAGTGGCCGCAACACTCTTTCATGATGACAGGGTTGATGACGGTAGGGCGGTTGAGGAAGAGAAGGCCTATTTTGAAACTTAGTGGAGATTGGAGGCCAAATTCAGGGTCCATTTTCTTTTCTCCAACCAATCTCTATAGTTTTAGCAGTAAAATTGGCTTAGTTGCATGTATTGTCATTCTAACATCTCATTGCAATATGAATATTTTCCATGCATGTTTGCTTACGTGGCAGGAAATAGGAGCATGTTTCCTCTTTTGAGTAGGTTGATAGTCTGTGTTTCCCGTTTTGTAGGATATATAGCATTGTTATCCTATACAAGATCTTCTTGATTGCGTATAATCCCTCTCTGATTGGGAACTTTCTAAGTGTGATTGAGCGGTGAAATTGTAGCTCGGAGAACCCCCAACACAATTGGAAGGAAGGTCGATAGCTTGGTTTAACCATGCTAATAGTCAGGTCCAAGCTCATAATCGCATGGTTAAAAAACTCGACGAAACCGTTACGTAACAATTTCGGTGGCCTCCGATACCGTACATTTATCCGTTTATTCTGAAACAAATGTGTAACGGTATCAGGCATAGGACTCGTTCGTGATTTGGGTTTTTTAAAAAAAAACACAGAACAGTTAACACGTGAAGAACATGCTGAATCTCTCTTGTAGACCTATCAATCCGACACCCAATTACAAGCCTAAAACATATAGAGTACAAAGACTACAGAATACCCCTGATTGAGGCATGAACTCTATTGTTTTATAAACCCCTCAAGAATCCATGGAAAATACCAAAATAGAAGTGAAGATGATGAGTCAACCTATAATTCTATGTGACTTTAGCACATAACAGGTGTATATGTATCTGGCTATCTGCCTATATGGAGTCTGAAGTTTGGACTGGATTTTGTGTATGTTTCAACTTTTAACCCTCGACCCATCTAATTTCATTATTTTTACATTTTGAGCTTCATATTGGCTTTAGAAGTATCTTATTACTCATTTATTGTATTTTTTTCTTCTATTTATTGGGATTTATTGGATTTTTTTTAGGTAAAAAAAGAAAAATAAATAAATAACGGCCGAAACCATTATATAACGGCATTACGTAATAGTTTCAGCCGTGTTCGTTACGGTGTCTGAAACCCTTTTTTTAAACCCTGCATAATCGTGTCTAAGCTTGGAGTTGGGTTAGAGTTAGTAAAGTTAAAGCTCGACCAAGCTCGGTAGGTTAGAGCTCGGAAAATAGATGGTTCCAAATTGAAAAGATCACAGGATTACAGCCAATTGCAATTGAATTCAAGAGAATGCAATTGCATATGGCTGTGATCCTATCTCCACAGGTAGAGTCCAAGATGCTAATTACCCACAGAGCCCCCAGGAAATAAAGAGAGACTCAAATCAATGTTACCATCATGCCAAAGAGATTGAAACATGAAAACAAATTTTGAACCAAGGGGATGATAACTTGGATATGATCGTATCTACTCTTACAAGGAAACATGGGCTGTCCATGGAAACATGTGAACACCACCCTTTTATGATGCTGTTTTCATCTCTGTCATCAATATATATGTAAAACTAGACGGAATTCACACGAAAGAATAGATGCATCTTAAAGCTTGAAAACAAAACAAAAAGACAAACAAACACACTTGATAGCAGGCCAATGCATTAATTGTTACCCAAAGCATTTGGAAGCCTTGCTGTTACACAAGATGACTATCAATCCATGATCACACAATGTACAAACACACACAATTGCATACTGCTACTTCACTTGAGGAAGCAAATTCATCTTCAAACCAACATCGGGCCCATCAGAATCGGAGCTGCATCTCAGTGTGAAAACGATGAATAGGTTCCGAGATATGGACCTGCAAGTAAGTACGTAACAACACAAAGAAAATCAGCCTAGGAGATGCAGTCTTAATGAAAAGATGGAGCAAGAGTGAAATAAAATAAAGTTACCTGGCTGATAAAAGTTAGAGGCTTGTGGAGGAGGTGGGTATGGTTGTGGAGGATATGCAGCTGGTTGAGGGGGGAGGTAAGGGGGTGGTGGATACGCCGCTGAATTAGGTGGGTATGAAGGGTAATGAGATGGTGGTGGGTAAGAGGCTGCACAAGGTGGTGGTGGGGCACTGAATTGTGGAACTTGGGATGGAGCTGAGCTTCTCGTTGCTTGTTGTGCATTAGCGTAATGCAATATGAGTCGAACTTCTCCTGCGTGCCTGAAATTTGAAGTATGTATGAGATTAGATTAAAAGAATGGGCAGAGATGATGGCCAGAAATAAGATTTCTGAGACTGTCTTAGGGTTGAGACCCCATCGGATTTCAGGTGGGGCCCACCATGTGAAATGGCCCCATTTGAAATCTTGTGCTCTCAGAGCACGGTCTAGATGGTCTCGGCCCAAAGATAGTCTCAATAGCAAAGTCCAATAAGATTTAATGGATCCTACCTCAAATCTCATACTCTTAGAACATGGTCTCGGCCTAAGGGTCTCCCTAACAAAATCCTTATGTAAATGAGATATAATGTTTTCCGTACCTGCCACATTTACTTTGTAATGGCCAGGCGGTGTCGTCATAACCTTGGGAAAGAACTTTCTGGAGTTGAACCCTAGAAATAGCATAACCAAAAACAGATCAGCAAAACTGAGATTGAAATTAAACCATGTTCTCTCTCTCTCTCTCTCTCTCTCTATCTATCTATATATATATATATATATATATATATATATATATGTTGCTTTGGGTTATGAAGATGGGGTTAATTACTATTACTTTCCGCTGCCGATGAAGGTGTCGGGACTGAAGGTGTTGCTATTCCAGACCAAGAGATTCAGCTCCCTGTGGCCTTCAATGAGCGTGATATAGAATTTCTCCCGGAAGGTTGGGTTCTTGCCTCCATCTATACCAATCGGATGGGGATGAGTTGAGTGAATCAGAAAGCAACCCAATTCATGTATTCAAGAAATAAACAAAGAAAGGAGGGGGTGGCACCTACCCGTACAGGTCCTGGTCCGGAACTTGTTGCCACTGTATTCAAGGCAGACGTAAGGGTCTTGCCGTGAAAACCATTCCGTGTCCTTTAACTTGTTACCCTCGACGACTGCAACAGGAAAACCAATTAAAGGAAGAAGAAGATGGTTGTGGTATCTATGGCTGGTGATGTGATAATTTATGTGGGCATATGTAGGGCATACCTGTGACCTCAAGCAGCTGGCCTTGAATCCCAGAAATCGACATTGATGGCTGTACAGGGTACTGATACATTGAGATGGGTATTCTTTCCTTTCTTATATCTATTTATTAGAAGAGAAAGAGCCGTGTAGTCCAGAAGCTGAAGCGAACTTTCCAAATTCCCGGTGTCACTACATTTTCCCTGTTACCTCTATGACCGATTCAGCAAAATTTGTTACAGTTTAAATATAAAGCGGAGCTCTGCATCATGCGGAGCTCCCTTTTTACATTACACATTTGCCCTCCCTTACCGTAAAAAGGGAGCTCCGCATGAAAATTAATCTCAATTTGTTATCTTAACTTGTGAAAAAAATAGCAACGTGTTGAGTGTTGTTTATCGCCTCTGCTTCTCGCGCCCCATTTGCCCGTGACTCTTATATTCATTGATACTACTTTTTCCATCAGATTGATCTTTTGGAGTAGTTAATTACTTTTGGAGTAGTTGATTGTTAACACAACGCTAGTGTTTGCACCCACACTCAAGTCAAGTTAGTTCATCAACTTGGCTCGTTTGAACAAAGCTTAAGTTGACAATTCAGTCCTCGAATGTTTAATCAAGCCAAACTCAAGCTAGAGCTTGTTTAACTCGACTCACTTAGGGCTTGGTTGGGCTTGAGCTCCATTAAGATTGAAAATATATATATATTGTGGCATTGTTATTTATAATACTAAAAATAATTTTTTAACTTTTAAATCATAAATTGCAATAATTTTTAATTTTTAATTAATAATTTTAAGAAATAATAAATACAATAATAAAAAAGTAAAAGTAGAAACTCTAATTTAAGTTAACTCTACTTTATCGATCAAAGGATTACCGTCAAACCTAACTTTTGTACATGAATATATTATTTTTTGTTAACTTTTTTATATTATAATTTACTAATAACTTTTATTAAAATCATAAAAATATATATATAATAATTATTTGAATCAAGCGTGAATCAATCCAATACGACTCAACTTGAAAAAAGTTCAAGCTTGAACATGTTCAAGCTTAAACTTGGCAAAGCCCGGCTCAGCTCAATCAGCTGGAATACACACATACCCTGATACCGACAATGACTCTGTAAATCCTTCTACTCAACCTCTAAGCTCTCGCTTTCGTACTCATTATTGGGTGGGAATAGAGGCCTCGGATTGTCTCCGGCGAAGCCAAAAAGGACTTGTCTCGGGCAATCATAGAATTGGGGACAAGTGGTAGAGAAATCAAAATCATGGGCCCTATGATTTTGACTTCTGCACACACTATATGACACATGGTGATAAGGTGCTAAGATAAAGTGGAAGAGATATCATATCAAGTGTGGGAGAAGTCAAAATCATAGGAAGAAAATGAAATTCCCTTTTTTAACACCACATGTCCCTTATTCTATAGTTGCTCTGGCTTCGGCAGAGACAATCTGAGGCCGAGAATAGACTGGGTCGACCTTCAAAGTCAGACTTGAAATAAATCACATTATATAATCGATTGGCACTGTCCATTTGCTATTTCTGCATAGTTGCCTACTTGTCTATCCCAGCCAGGCTCAACGCGTGAGCGGTTGGTTGATTTTGTGTATTTGGTAACGACTTTGTCTATAACTATATATTTTTATTTTTAATTTTTTGGTAATAAAACAAAAAAAAACTTTCTAGGTGGCTTGTGCGACGGCGGGACCCATCTATTGCATTCAATATGGCATTGCATCCAACATGTGACGATAAAAAGAGGAGATGTATTAAGAGAAGGCAAAAAATAGGAAAATATAAAATGATTTCTTTCTTTTTTATCACCACATGTTTGACAATGTGTGGACATAAGAATGAGTTGTACGCCTTTAACTTAGAACATATATTGACTTGCTTAACCGGGATTGTGATACAACCGTGTGTCTCGTACCAAATTAAAAAAAACAAAAAAATTCATAGCCCTAGCCCCTAGTAGGTGGCATGTGCTATGGCAGTGAGGAACAAGGCGATGCTTTTGCCTCCTGCCGGCATGTCACGTTGACATTGAAGAGCGTTTACCTCTCAAAAGTCAACTCTTACAGGGGATGTCAGCTTGAATTTATAACCAGCTTTTCATTCGAAATCTGACGAACTGTTGTTGATTGGATTGATCTAATGTATTTTTTATTTCCTGGATGCTCATTGTATCTGAAATGTTCAAAAGAATGTAAGGATCAGATGGATAAAATCATCCAATTGACCGATGGGGCCCATACTCGATGCCTCATGACTTGAGCTGTCCTGCTCATCGACTTGGTACGTCGCAAAGGCTTCAGAGATGATGAGTACACTATAGAAGACATCAGATCAGACGGCTCAAATCAAGCATAACAATAACAATATCAGTCCCATTACTACATGCACGCAACACACAACCAACTTCATGCAAGGCTCCAGTCAAGGAGTTGGCACAATCACCTTGCGTTGTTTATGTATGATTTCTTTATTTGTTAGACTTTTCCAGAATGAGGAAACTCGATCTTGTTGTAATCATATATTTAATAGAGTTCTCAATCGAGAGAACTTCTCCCAAATTTCACCCAAATCAAAAGTTTCTTTATACACGAGTTGCCTGGTAGTGCAGGCCATCAGGGTGAAAACGGATGCAGATATTATTATCTTATCCGGATTAATCAGAAAACGACAGCAGAATAAATTCGGATAATAATTTTATTATCTATATACTTATATATCCGACCCACCGATAAACATCCGACCGATTATATAAAATATATAAATAATATATTTTAAATTTATAAAACTAATATAACCTACCTAACATATTTTTTTAATAAAAATTTATGTAATTTATATTTTTTAATACTAATTTATATTTTTTTGATATCATATTTCACTATCCGATGTTTATTCGGATTTGGATATTCGAGAATATATAATGGGATACGAATTTGGATATATCACTATCTGCTCCATTTACAGCTGGGTGATTACCACAAATTCACAACAAATATGTACCTATACTGTCGTCAATACATAGCATATTGGTCTATACTTCACAAATCACAAGTTCTCAGAACCCAACTCCTTCCCTTCATAACTTCATCATAATGCACTTGAGTTCCTAAATACAACTTTTATGCAATAACAGCTCAAGGCCAATAATGAGATTATGCTGATAGCCCAAGGTCCCATGTTTTGTTTAGCAATCCAATATGCTGGAACCAGATTAAAAATGAAAACACAATCAAGGAACTCACTGGACATCACCCTGCGGTCTGGAAGAAGTGTGTCGCAATCCTTACAAAACACATATGTACAGATCCAAGACAACAGCATCCAACAATATACCCCCTCCCAAGTTTTATTCACTTTCATAATCTTCCTCATCTCCAAAGGTAAAAACAGAAGCATCTGCGGCAATTGCCTTGAAATCGTTTACCCCTACCGAATCCACGTTGGGGACCTCGACTCCCGAAGCAGCTCCACTGCCCCCATCATTTTTTGATTCGCTGGTGGCATGGATCTGCATGGGCCCCTCACTTCTCAGTGAAACTTGTTCTGTTCCATGTGTAATGGCAGCAATTTGCTCTGGACTGGAGCTAGTTTTAGGACCTGAGGAAGTGGTAGTTCTAGGTCCTCCTGCTCCAGAATCTACTTCAGCTTGCCTGCTCTTTGAATATCCACTTTCCTCTGTCTCACTGTCTGAGAACACGTCATCCTTATTATCTTGGCTTCCAGAGCCTCTACTTGGGTTGGGAGTAGGTTGACCCCCATCACCTGAGGCAGGACCGATACCCGAGCTTCCATCTGATTGGTTGCTAGAAGCTTCCGTTTTGGACCTTGTTGGAATGGTACCATCGTAATCTATTAGCACAACCTCGACCTGGAATCCTGGGGAAGGAAGTTTCCTCTGCAGAGCACAGTTCATAACCCATAATCTAAAGTAAATGATAGCTGAAAGAAGAGCACCAAGAATTGGAAAGCAGATAGGAGGAACAGATAACAAAAAAGGAAGGAATCAATTATTAGAATATCTACTCTCCCAAAAGATAATGCTAATTTCTCTGAGATTTCCTATTGTGAGTAGTGTCTGGGCAGACCACCAACACTAAACTTATCATCAGAAAAAGGGTGTTTTAATTACCTTATCAAACCCATCAAGCTCAGAGGTGTTTAAGATTTTTCTGTTCTCCATCATTGTTGTATTCAACCAACTGAAAAAACAAGAAACAGTATGAGATAGTCATTCATTTGTAAGGGGGAAAAAATTCAAGGCATACCACATTACTAGCGTTGGGTGCTAGTAAGAAAAGTACGATTATCGGATACCATCATAGGGTCCTCTTTATTAGTGTATTATAGCATATAAAATATAATAAAGAAGAAATAATAATTGTGACAATAAATGATTTTTCCACTGATTATGAGGAATTGTGTCAATAAATAAATTTTTACTAGTGCATACAAGGAATTGTGATAGTAGTGTTTCTTCCATTGGTTATGAGGAATAGAGTTTGAACTACATATACAAAACTCATTTGAACTAATTCTATGCCAGAGATGACCAACAACATTTGGGGAATGTTAATGTATGGCAAGATTAATATAGTTTCTCACTGAATCAGATTGATATAGCAATAAATCTGGATGGATACAACAAACTGTTTATGATTAGCTCATTGAACAATACCAATACCATTAGAAAAGGACATTTACAGACCAGTAGAAATCTCCTTGGCGCTCATGAAAATGGATTTTGAAGTCCCCAGCCAATTCTGTCAGACCAGGCTCCCCTGGAAGAGCAAAGACCATGATCCCTTTCTTTGGGGCAGTAAACCAAAAATCTTCTGGCTGCAAAATGAACATATATGTACCATGAAAACTCAAATAATCCAAAAGCAATATGATATTAGAAACTGTGACATGACTAGTCTGGCAACAAAATGAATTATAGCGCAACCAAATAATTTGAAAATTTTACCATTTGATCCTTAGTTCTAGGATGCTTTTTCGTAGAGAAGAGAACTCCTGTACATTAGGAAACATAACAAAGAAAAATAAAAATTGTTAGCATATGCATACATGAATATCGCATACAAAAAAGAAGAATGAGCTACATGAAGTGATTAACTAATGAGCAGGGTAGCTATTACCCTTCAAAGATGAGAGCATTCAATGTTTCCATCTAAATTTCAATGAGAAAAGAAACTAAAAATGCAAGCATCAAACAGTTGCATTATAGATAAATTAAACCACGATTTAAATAACTAAAATTCTAGTTTCAAAAATAAATATCATCTATACTCATTCTCAAACAAAGACTGTTGTTTGTTATGGATATCATTTAGTGTCCTACCTTTTCAGGCTTCATAACATCAACAATCCAAACACACATAATATACTTGTCCAGAGGGAAACAAATCCATACAAGCATATGGTAATTTCAGTATAAAGGTTTAGAAGACTGGCATAATACAGAGCAGTAACGGTAGTAAGCAAACCCCCAATAGTGTCATTCATTTATCCTCCAACTGAGATTAGACTTCTAGTCACATAAGCAGTTCGAAAGAAAAAATAATGTGCAGTTGTCCAAGCTGCATACTCAGATATATGTTGCACCCAAGTTTTGGGCTGCAACTCACAAACATAGAAGCATATGAGTCAGTGCAGACTTGGCCTAGCTGCTTGCGTAATGACTTGCACAGGTATGCTCGAATCGAGACTAGTTCACTGGGCCGAACTCTATATCCATTGTTGCACCCTGCTGTGTTGATGAACCAGACTTTGAAACTAAGTGTGTTTTTGCAACCTGGGCACAAAATGGGTTACATACTATCATGAAAGACAGACACTAACAATGTTTATTTGTTTTTTATAAACAGATACAAACGGTTATGAGAGTCCAGTATAGCACCATAGCATAATGCCAGGGAACAATAAAAGTTACAGGTTTTGTTCCAACTTATTAACCACAAAGTATTTAGGACAGCTATGCATGTCAAGCAAAAGATGAAGATGAAGACGGCCACTACTAGTGTCCATTTTGGACATCTCTGCCATGCTAAACTAAGTCAAAGTACAAATGTTGGAGAAAAGAGCACTCCTCCAAATTGAGTCAATGAATTTTCGCTAAAAAAATATATATTGCCTATTAGTAATAGGAGCATTACTTGACATTCCTTTAAAAAAATCTACAACCTCCTGAAATGTTTGCATCACTCTCTTCGGTTCAAGTGAAGGCTATGATGAAAGTTCGAATCGGCTTCTTAGCATACGGAAGACGGAAGTGAATCCAAAGCTCCTCTCTTTTTTAGACTAACGGCACCAATTCCTAGAGCTACAAGAGAAAGTGCCCTAAAAGTGAAAATGAAAGCCCTCACATTAATCGATACCTGCAACTGCTCGAGGCATGTTCGTTATGGTGATTCCTTAGTGGTTCGGCCACTCTCAGTCGGCTTGCCACTCAACCGAGCTGCCGAGCATTAATTGATAAAATCATAAACACATCATACATTCAAAATTTTAAGTAAAATCCATCCAAGACAATGGAAGTGAGAGATTTCTAGTAAGAACAAGCCAGCCGAGACAAAAATGAGAAGATAAACTACGGTAACAGCTTCAAGTATTCTAAGCATTGGAAGGAAGAAAACAATGGGAGACAGCAAGAAAGTTGCAGCATACCATTATGATCAGAGACAGTAATGGAGGGCCTAATCCAATAAGGGCACCTGTGAAGTCGAAATCCCCTAAGCATGCACCTGCACAAAATGTAAGGTTATAACTTATAGCTTTAAGTAGATCAAAACACAGTGCATTTTGAGAGAGAGATTATCAGAAATATACCTACGCCCAGGCTGATTTTCGCCATTGAAGTATGTTAAGACGCGCTCAAAATATTTAACATACCTCTACAAAAAAAGAAAAAAAATTTAATAATCAGATAGATGTGAAGTACAGCTCTTCAAAAGACATAAATATTTCATAGTAGATAGACTAACAATCTGACTTGGAAGAACAAGCCCCTTCCCGTCCAAACATCTTTTCTGGTTGTAGTAGTCAATGGACTCCTCAGCAGTTGGGAAGAACTGTAGAGAGATGGCAAATAAAGTAATATTACAGTAACCAAAACAACAAGCAATTGAACCAATAAAGTATAAATTTTCCATTAAACTCATTAACCCTACATATTCATGTGACAATGGTCCGAATCTCACCTTCAGAAATAGAAGAAGGCTAGAAATCATTAACCCTGTCCTTGCCATACCGGCTTTACAGTGAACAACAACTACATTCTCAATGTCCTCCTTCAACCATGAGTATGAACTTTGACAAAATGATATTATGAGTTGAATTGGGGGGCAATTATGGTCATCAAATGGGAAACAGGCAACCTGGAAAAGAGTTGGACATCAAATATAGAAGTTGTAAAACAACATTTTTACAATAACTTGATCAACCAAGAAAGAAGCCTCAGTAAGACCGAGCTATCAAAAATTTTCTGCTGTCAACAGAAATGCAAGATAATTGAAGATGTTGTTTGTCATATTTTTCAGAATGTAATAAATTTTCTGCAACATAATGTGAGTTGATCAGATTGTCTTCAAGATTTAACATTTAAATTGCTACCATGCAGGTGTAGGTAAAGAACATCTCATCTTTGGCACAACGGATTTTGATTATGGAATTGTATTACTTATCACATATCCTTCATTCAATGAGTATTGATGGCTGCATTTGTTCATAAATCATAACTACTTCAAGGTGTAAGCATAAAGTATAACATATTTAGGAGGATTTCTTCGCAGATGTTTGCAACCCTGGAGCTCAATTAGTGATAAGAGTTAATACTTTTTTCACTGAAAGAGAGAAAAAGATATGGGTAGCTTTACAAGTTGCAAGAAAATCAGTATCAGAGGCATCAAAAAGCTCAGAACTTAGTCCAATAACTATCTTATCTGCCATCAATATTAAACACAGAAATATTCGTAAGGGTTTGATATTCTTCCGATGCAGATACAAGTGGTTTAAGTTTTTCAAGTCCTCCAGAACACGAAAAACACTTAAAGGCTCTCGTATTGAATTCTATAAGAAAAGTAAAAATAAATAAAGAATAATAGTGCACCTTCCCCTCAAATAGTGATGCATCATACAGCCTCTCTGAACAAAGATTGTATACTTTGTATTTGCCCTGCATATAGAAGGTTGATTACTAAGCAAGACAGGTAATATTCCATGGGTACAAGCACGGGACATGGATTGGAGATAGACCTACCAAAATAAAATAATAATTCACCCAAACACTAGGGCTGTAAACGGAATGGATTCGAAGCACATGGTGAACTATTCCGATTTGATATAACTTATAAGGCAGATGGTGAAATAGAATATTCGTATTCGACTTCGATCAAAATAATAATTCATTGATAAAAAAAATATTTGAATTCGATTTCAATTAAAATTTTCGAATTCGGATATTATCCATTTACCTTAATAATTTCATTCTTTTTTTTATAAAAAAAGGCACCCAAAAAAGACACACAAATTTCATGTTAAAATGATCAATTACTATTTTATCCTCGTTTATGTTAAAATAATTATTAATTATGTCTTAGGATTATGTAAAAAATACATATCAATAGGAGTATTTAAGTCATATTATATATGTGTTAATGGTCTAAAAGCAGAAAATGCAATATAACTAAGTGGTCCTCTGGAGAAAGGTGAACAACCAATAACTTAACAAAGAAAACTAAAACTACTTCAGGGCCAAAGCCATAATATAAAACTCAAATAATACCCTCTAGTGTCGAGTGCAATAAACTCATATTGAAAAGGATCCTAACCCCAGCAGTTGAGAGAGAAACAAATTATTGTTACCCCTTTTAGGAAACCTAGAAACAGTAAAATATTCACGAAGCTGAAACATGGAGAGTCACAATATCCGCCTTCTTGTTCTATTTGGCACTTGCTAAAAATCAACAACTATATCATCATTACCTTGTGATGAGTTTCAAAAAACTTGATCACTTCTTCCATGTGGTTTCGGTAGAACCCCTGCATTACGTTTCTCAGATGGTTTAAATAAATGTGTTACAACTGGGCTCGGACAATTACACTTCAAGCATAAGCCATTTTGATTGTTTACCTCAACATATCCAAAAAAACCAGAGCTCATATCACCAGCAGGGAAACCCATAGCAATTATATTCTCAGTGATATATGTCATATCCAAATCAAAGCCTCCTTCCTGAAACCAAGTATAAAATCATGGTTACATAGTGATGCGTAAATCAGTGAGGAGATCTTCTTATAAAATGAATGATGTATTTAAATAGGAAACAAAATTGTAAATGCAGATAAAGAATAACTTAGAAAATAAGTACGCTTCCAGAAGAACATAGAATTCAGTAATGAGGCACAAAATCAAGAAGTTTAAATACTCCAACATGCTAGAATTTGAGACCAAAGAAGGTTAAAGAATTTATAGTATGCAAAAAAGGAACTAAAAGCATTTAATATTTCAACAAAAGAAAAAAGAAAGGAAAACCACAATAATAATCAAATGACCAATAGAACATTTTAACCATAATGCCATTCTAAATAGAAAAGAAAGGAAAGCCACGATAATCAAATGACCAGTATAACATTTTATCCATAATGCCATTATAAAAAAATTCTACGAAATAAAAATGGAGTTAAACCTCCAACATGCCTGTTAGCCACTGTCCTTCGCTTGCTCTAAAATTATTACTGAAATTCTGACTCATTGAACATATTACTTAGATGTTTACCACCTCAAGTTTTTCAGAAATGCGAAATTTTGAAAAAGAATGTCATCAGCACTTCATGACTATGCAGCTTACCTTTATAAAATAGCAATATACCAACAAATGAGCAAGTCTGCAAAAAATTTACAACCTAAGATTGCCATGACTACTACGCAATCAAATCTAATGTGGCTGGCAAGTGCAACTCCATTCCATCAGTAAGCAATCTCAAGTGGGTTAAAGTTAAAACTTAAGAAAGCAAGGCCATATAGCATTGCCTATTAATTTTGAAACATATCAATTCATGCATCAGATAGAAGTACGTAACCCTGATTCTTCATCATCACCATAATTTCATATTTTCATGTTCAGTTGCTTCAACATATCCATCCTTTAACACGAGAAAATGGACTTGAATATGCGCCCAAGATTTATACTAATATGCAACCAAATTCATATAATTGATTTATAGAGGATAATTTAGAGGATATTTATACTGTAGTATGTATCTGTCTATCTGAGTATAATTGATGTAAGTTCTTTGATCAGATATATGCTTTAAGATGGTGAGTGTTCACAAACTTATAGACTAAAATGAGATCGGAATGTGACTTTACTTCTACAATAATTTTTTTCAATACTAATTATGAAAAAAGAGGTAAAGTATCATCACACTGACCAAAGATGTTATTACAACTATATATAAAGAATATTTGGGAAAGAACCACATGAGTGCAACGTGAAACTAACAGTCAATTTCTCCTATTCTGATTGTTACCCAAGCAGCAAAGGAAGTAAACTGAACGGAAGGAAAAGCATGACATAGTCTTCTTAGTAAATTACAAGTAATATAATCGCAACAGTAGTAACACTAGTAAGCTACCTGGTATCGTCGTTTATTTTGAGAGACCATGTGTCGAGCCTTGACCTGCACAGCCTTCACTGCACTCCTAGATGAGTCAACTAACCCTTTCGTAAATGATCCAAGAACACCAGGTTGTGGAGTTGTTGAGGTGCCCTCAGCATTTTCATCTAGAACAGGAGCTTTTGGAGACAAACGCAATCCAAACCCATTGGTGAAACGTGCAAAGGTTGACTTCCCAGCGTTTCCAGTCTGCCCATCCTCTTGTGCTGCTGCCAAAGGCTGGGAAATTTTCAGATTTCTGGCCCATGATGATATGCCAGAAGCAGATAACACAGATGGTGCATCACGTGCAGAGCTATCTTGTCCAGAAACAACAGGAGCGGAAGGTTGAACATCAGGACCTTTAAAAGGAGGTTGAGAAGATGAATCTGCAGATTCTGAATCCATTCTGCCACCTACACCCGAAGGTCTCAAACCAGTCAAATCTAGAGGTCCAACTATCCAGCATGTACAATGATCACTGTACTGAAGTTGGAATTACAGCTGCAAGATAAGTAAGAGCATAAACAATTAAACCAAGACAAAATAAATGTTCAGGCACATTGTAGGTAGAATATATTTCTACTATATAGAGGGAAGATCATCTCTATGATCATCAAGAGAAAATTATGATTATCATTGTGCCTAAAGCAACTCTTAACAGTTGATGAAAAATAATTGCAGGCCAAGCTGCAAAATGAAGGCCAGCTTTTCTTGGCAGCCCACACAACCAGATTTCTCCGCCGGCGGAGTGCTAAGAAATAGAAAGCCTTATCTACATACAGATGAAGTAGTAGAAAGCCCATTACGAAAATGTGAAAAGCGAGTTACACAATCAGCCATTAGATATATGGTATTGAGGCATATTGCCACAAGGGCACCATATTCTAGGAGCCCAAACTATGTGACTGAATACATCCTCATGTATTTGTTGTGGAGTCAAGGGCTCCTTCCCCTTCTCCAAACTCCAATTCCTATTTTTCGTAAACTCTTATCAACGATAGAAACACAAGATCTATTTTGCATCATATCTAAGGGATTCCTTGGTTCGGACCGAAAAAGCAATTATCACTCGAACATTATCAAACTGAGCAGATGATGTACAACCTAGGCCTGAAGCGATGAGCTTAGTTATCATAAAAACACCAATGGATTTGGTAGGAGCCACAGGACAAAAAACAAAAAGGTCGAAATGGCAAAAATGTTAGCCGCTTCGCCCCTTGGGATTAACTATTAGCCTTTCCCTTATGGTTCCGTGTTAATGGAGACCACAGGCCTATTTAGACCATGTTTTAAAAACTAGCCGAAAGCAATACGTATCGGTTTCGGTTGAACCCTGGTCCCGAAACCATGCATTTACCAACATTTTCCAAAAAAAATAAGACTCATCTGAAACCGTTACGTATTGGGCAAAAACTACGATACGTAACGTTTCAAGCGTAGGACTCGGTCGACATTTTATGATATCAAGGGATTCCGAAAATCCCTAAAGACATTCTAAAAACCCCTCTTTCCTTCCTCTCTTCTTCTCTACCTATTCTTACCCCTTTTACCTAAAATCATTTTATTTTTTGTTGATTAACAACTTGATTTGGTGTTTGAATCATTAATTTGAAAGAAATCCAAGTCAAGTTCTTTATTTGAGGGAAAACTCACTTCGTGAGCTAAATCGGGTTTTCTCAAATTTTTTACTCAAATCATGTTCATTTCAACTACAACTAACTAAATGCATGTGAGTCATGGATTCCATTTAAAATCCATGAACATTAGTTATTTATTTGATTTAGGTTGTTAAGGTTTCATTTTTTTTAGTTGATCTCTAATTTTTAAAACTTTATTACCCTTTTTTTTTTGTGATCTTTATATATTGGGTTTAGGGTTAAAGATTAATACATTAATATTGTTATTTTTAGTAGTATTGCATATTTTTAAGGGATTTATTTTTAACATAATTTTTGTGTTGTTTGAATAATTATATGTATTCTAAAATGTTATTAAACAACTACTAGAAATTTAGAATGTTGTTTTATTATTGTTTTGATACTTTTATCGTATCTTATTTTTAATTTATATATACATAATACAATGTAATGATTTATAATATTAACTTGTGTTTACTTGTTATTGTTATTTGTTAAATAAAGTTGTTAATCTTATTATTTGCCTTATTTTTGTAGATTAGACTTATTAGAGTATTTATTGAAGACTTGACGTAATGTCAAGAAAAGAGACAGACATTGGTTGAGAGTTTGGGCAGAAAATAGGGGATAGGCATAAGATCAAGTATAACTATTGCTCAAAATAATTTCTGAGCAGATTACAAAATTCAAAGAGCATTTGGCTCACAAAGCAGGTGATGTAGCAGGGTGTACTGCGGTTCCAAAAGAGGTCTGAATAATATCAGAGATCATTTGAGGGGTGCCCAAGCCACTAAAGCTCAGAAAAGAAAAATTGCTGAGATAATAGTTAACATGGAGAAAGTTTTAGATGATGAAGAAGATATTGATTTGGTACAACAGGAACTTGATGATGACGATGTTTTGGAGATGAGTTCAAAGACCAGTATGGATAGATTACGCTCAGCTGAAGATGTCTGACGATTTACTGCTTCTATTGGGAGGTATTTTGAGTCTGGAGGGTCATCATCATATCCTCCAACAAGCCGTCCATGAAATATGTCGCGATCTAATAGCTCACGAGTACTTGGTGAGAGTTAGCATGGGGTTAGAAGAAGGAGTGGGCCTAGTGGCCAAGGTTCTATAAACACTTTCTTGATGCGACCTGAGACTACCACCCAACCTAGTTTGAAGTCCACTTTCGATAAGTGGATAAAGACAAAAGTGGGCAAGGCAATTGCTCGATTTTTCCATTAGAATCGCATTCCTCCAAATGCGACGACTTCCCCTCACTTTCAAGCTATGATAGATGTTATAGCAACAGCAGGCCAAGGGATTAAAGGACCTAATCCTTACGAGATTTGTGGGAGATATTTGGATGTGGAAGTTGAAGACTTGAGGATTTATATTTAGAAATTTTAGAGGTCTTGGGAGGAATATGGGTGCACTTTGATGTGTTATGAATGAAGTGTCCCTACTAGGAATCAATTGTGAATTTTATGGTCTACAATAGACAAGGTACCATATTTCATAAGTCAGTGGATGTGTCAGAAAAAGTAAAAAACCATAAGTTCTTATTTCAATTGATGGATCAAGTTGTTGAAGAAATCAGTAAGAAATACACAACTCAAATAGTCACCAATAAGTAAAAAACCATAAGCTCTTATTTCAATTGATGGATCAAGTTGTTGAAGAAATCGGTGAGAAATACACAACTCAAATAGTCACCAATAATAAAGCTTCTAATAAAGCAGCTGGGAAGAAATTAATGAAGAAACGGAAACATCAATATTGGACTCTTTGCGCAGCACATTGCCTAGACTTACTTCTAGAGGATACAGGTAAGCTTCCTTCAGTAAAGGCAATTGTTAATAAAGCTAGAAAGAATAGTGGTTGTATCCATATTCCATAGTCACAAATTGTTAGATATATTAATTAGCATCGTTTCTAATTTTTCTAATTATTTATTTTTTCTTCGTTTTTTCTAGAAGTTTTCCCATATTTTCCATACTTGACCCTTGCCCAATTATTCCTGAACCCCGACTTTGTGACTATGGTTGTATCTACAACCACAATTGGATGGTAACGGTTATGAGGGATTTTACTGGTAGCAAAGACTTGCTACGACTGGACATTACCAGATTTGTCACAAATTAGATTACCCTCGAGAGTATTGTGCGATAGAAGACACAATTATTACAAATATTTACTTCTGAGAAATGGGTAGAGTCTAGGTACGCTCATGATGAGGGCTTACTTAAGAGATAACTCAAATCGTCCTCTCCAAATATAATACATTTTGGGAAAAGGCAGAGGAGATTGTGAAGACTGTATAGCCACTAGTAAAGGTGTTTAAACTAGTGGATAGTAATACAAAGCCTATGATAGGCTATATATACGATGTCATGGATCGAGCGAAATTAGCAATCAAGGAACTTAATAAAGCATCGTATAACCAATATTGGGCTTTGATTGATAAGCGTTGGGATAAGCAACTTCATCAGATATCCAGGTTGCAAGTCCGTATAAATTATTATTTAATTTATTGTCACTTTCTATTATTTTATTATTTGGTAATTGATATATGTGTTTACCTTTATACAACATATTTCTTTAATCTCGTCTGTTATTATTCAAACACTTTTTTTGACCATCCAGATGTGTTTAAGGGCCTAAAGAATACAATCCAAAGACTTGAGTCTAGTATTGACGAGCAAGTAAGAGCCTTGAGTTAGGTCTAAATTATAAGTTTATACATTTATTAATTAGTTAGTTGTATACTCGTATACTAATTGAAATTAAATTTTTATTAGCTTAAATTGTATAAGCATCAACTAGGCTCTTTTGGAAGTGATGCGGCACGACTGACAATAAAGATGACTGAACTAGGTATAACCTTATAATTTAGATTATGACTTATTAGTTATAAAATTATAAATGAACTAAAATTCATGATATTTTTATTTTTCAGGCAAATAGTGAGGTACATATGGTGAGGATGCTTTAGATCTTTGAAGAATTGCAATTAGGGTCCTAAGTCAGACTTGGTCCTCATCTGAGTGTGAAAGAAACTAGAGCACATTCTCATTAATTCACACGAAGCCGCGGAATAGATTAACTTCTAAGAAATTGGACAAATTAATATTTGTCCACTATAATATGAGATTGCGTGCTCGTTGTCTAATGAGGCGAGAGCAAGACAATGATTTTTATGATCCAATCAATTTGGATTATATTTTTGTCAATGATGATCCCTAGAGCCATGGTTGCATGAAGTAGAAGAGCTAGTTCTAACTGATACATCTTTCCTTCAAAGACATATAGATATAACCAATGAAGAGTTGAGGGCCAAAACAGGTCCACCACAGGCACAGACACACAGGCACAAGATCCGCAACGGCCACCTACTGCTACCCCTACTTCAAAGACTACAAGTGCAAGCAGAAAAGGAAAATACAAAGGCAAGGCACTGGTATATAAGTACCATCAACCATTGAGGAGGATAGTGAAGGGTCAGCGGGAGAAGGGCATGAGCTCTCATCTACTAGTAGTACTAGTAGCAAACCTAGTGGTGATAAAGGTGGAGGTCCTGATGTAGGTGCTACAACAGTTATTTATGATGTAGATGTTGGTCAAGGACAAGATGTCGATTGGACTAGAGCTAAGATTCAATAAAATCTTAATGCAAGTAGGGGGAAAGAGGTTCAGGAACCTAAGGCTGAACAATATTCGACTTCTTTGGACTACATGAAAGGGTATGGTTTATTTCCTTAGTATCATTATGGAGCTTATGGTTATGGATACCTTCCCACATATTCCTAACAGGGCTAGCAGTACTATCAGCCATAGGATTTTTTCAACGGATCCCCACACGGCTAAGCCCAAGCCCAAACTCAACAGTCAACACTATGAAAGTCTCTACCACCAGCCTTACATTCAAGTTCAACCAAATAGAAATGATGATGATGAAGATGATGAGCCAACCCGTAATTCTATTTGGCCTTAGCACTTAGCAGTGTGTATCTAATTATTTGTATATGCTTCAACCTTCGACCCATCTCATTTAATTGTTTCTACATTTTGAACTTCATATTAGCTTTAGAAGTACCTTGTTACTCATTTATTGTATTTTTTATTGTGAATTTTTGGATTTTTTTTCAAGCAAAAAAATAAATAAATAAATAACGGCCGAAACCGGTTCCGAAACCGCTTTTTTAAACCTTGGTGTAGAAACCTCAGCTAACTCATGTGGACACTCCTCAGCCCGAGGATAATCTCTCAAATACACATTAAGATGCTGGACCATTTTTCTTTTCTTTGCCCCGCACAACCAGAATTCTCTATCAGCGGAGTGCTATAGAAAGCTTTATCAATATATAAATGAAGCAGTGGAGAGCCCATTATGATAATGTGAATAGTGATTAAGTAAGCAACCAATAGATATGTGGTATTGAGGCATGAACAACCCTAAATTCAACTTGGTGTGAGACTATGACGATTGAAATCATAAACATTCTAACCTCTTGCCCCAGTACAAATAGGAAGGAATCAAGTCATACAAGAACATGCCCAATGATGCATATATAATTGCATGAGAGAAATTGTAATCATACAGAGCAACACAAATTCAGACTAATAAGCTCTTCCTTAACGTTTTGCCTAGTGTAGATGATAATAACTTCTGCAGTAATCAACGAAGTAACCTACTTCATAATAAAACGAGCTAAAGCCGTAAAGCAATGAAGAAGGACATTACCTTCCAGAAAAAAATGAAGAAAGACATCAGTGCTTGTACCCCGCATATGCTTTAACTACTACTAATCACAATTACCACATCCATCATCAATCTAATGGTTATATGCTCCCCCTATGACCTCAAACACTTAAACAAACAAAACCTCATTGCCCGATTTTCTATAATAATAATGAAAACAATATAATTCAGTTTCCATCCAATGGAACACCTCCTACAACACCAAACCCAGGGCATTTCCGAGCATACTCCATAGGAACCACTTTTTCAGCTTAAATTTTCTTCAAAAGCTAGGTTATGGAGCATCCGAACCCCTGACTATATCCAGACTCCTTTGATTGATAAGAAACGTTCTGATAAGTGATTACCCCAATGCGTATGTTTAGGTGATTATAATGAAACGGGAAGATAAGATTATAAAAGGGTGAGCAAATCCTATTACATCGATTGGGGTTGAATCATCAAATAAAAATGCGAGATCTAACAAAAAATAATGAAAATCCGAATCAACGAAGCAAGTCGACGAACACATAATCAGGCATAGATAATTAAGCTTCTCATGAAATAATTATGTAAGCAAATAGACGATTTTCTGGCAACCTCAGATCTAAAGAAACAGTATGTTCTTACCGATATTGAATAAATCCTTCTCTTTCTGGACAGGCACAATTCGAGATGAGGAAGTGATCGAGATAGAGGATCTCCTGAGAATTCGTCGAAGCTTTTAGGGTTATAGAGAAATTCGGGGATCGCAACAGATGTGTTCGAATTCGCCTGAGCAGTATTAAAGATGGGGTATTGCAGCAGAAAGTTTTCGGTGGAAACTACAACTTCAAAGCGCCATGCCGCCATTACAGGAACACATTATAATCCGCCAATTTTTTCCATCTTAGTCAACTAGTGCAATATATAAATAGATCCCTCACGTCAGACCGTAATCAGACGGTGATGGGGTATCGGACCTTATACGGATTGCAAAATAAACAGACGCATGCCCTGGTTTTTTGTTGGGTTAAGATGCTTTGGTTGCAATTGATCAGCCCAACCACGCCATCACGAAAACTGTATGGGAGAAAGCCCCCTTGTTTTTTTGTTTCTGTGTGTGTTTTTTTAATATGACCGGTATTAATCAGCTTTAAAAAAATAGAGTAGTGATATGATAGGCTTATTCATGAAATCCATTTCTAAATCTAAGGTACCACCTCATTGGTTGATGTCCCCCTCTTCCCATATTTTTCTTGGGAAATAGTTTAACTTCCGTACCCATGAATCTCTTCCAAATCTAAGGCACCACTTCATTAGTGGATGCTCCCTCTTAAATACTCACCAAATCCTACTTGTAAAAGAATAGTGATAAGCATACCCATAAATCTCATTTCCAAACTTAAGGCACCACCTCATGGGTGGATGCCCCCTCTTAAATGCTCAACGTTGAGCATTTAAGAGGGGGCATCCACCCATGAGGTTGAGCATTTAAGAGGGGGCATCCACCCATGAGGTGGTGTCTTAGGTTTGGAAATGGGATTCATGGGTACATTAACTATTTCCAATCAAAAAATATAGAGGAATACTAGCGCCGGGGGAATTGTTAAAAACTTTCACCGTAGAAGTGTTTAGTGTGTACAATTGCCATAACTAGCTACTTTTGTTAAGATTGGATCAAAGCCGATTACAATTTAATTCAATTGCATATGCGGGAGATGTTGATGGGAAGAGATAAAAACTTTTGAATTTTGAATTTCCTACTCATTTTCCCTCGTCCAATCAACATCTGCCACATATGTAATTTAATTCTCTTGAACTCAATTGCAATGGGCTATGATCCTATCTCACTTTTGTTATACCAGTTAGCTTATGCTCGTGTCCTGGATTTCATTTCCTAATGGTGTGGTTGTTGATGGGCTCACAATGTTTAGCCCAATTCTAAGTCAAGCACTCTGCTCTCTAATTCATTAATTACTGTTAATTAATGTTAAATTATGGTTGCGCCCTAATCATATTTCAACTATCACAAAAAACTTGTTAAATTAAAACAACAAATTACACACCATGGGCTTGGCCCCATTGGTAGTGTGTCTCCCTCTTTAGGGATAGGTTATTCAAAAAATAAATGTAATACATCTCTCAAAAAGAGAGGCATGGTGGGAGTACTTAAAGAGACATACCCTACCATCGTTGAGTGATGTGAGACTAAGGTCTACACACACATGGGAGCACTTTGGCTTTTTTTTTTTTTGATAGGTTAAGACACACTCACCACTTGTCCTTGCTTGCTATAACACGTGTTTATTTTCTTTGTTGAAATTAGGGAATGCATGAGGGTGCTAGGGCTAGCATGCATCTAAATTTAAAAAAATTTATCGTTAACAAAGTAGAGGAGACTAGGGTCGTGTGTGAGCTATGCACACCGTCGCATGCATAGGCCATGCAGGTAGGTTAGTAAAGGGGTGTGCACCATTCTCCTCCGTTGAAATTTCTCTTCTCCCCTTCTCCTTAAGGGTGAGTTTGGATTTATGAAATCGAGGGATGGAACTGTTAATTCTATCCCACAATTCCAATTCTAGTGTTTGGCGAACATTATAAATGAGTGGAATAAGAAATTAGATTAGGGTGCATTTCGATTTATGGAATTGGGAACAGAATTGTCAATTCCATCACACAATTTCAATTTCATCGTTTGGGACACATTATAAATAAGGTGGAATTAGAATTTTCTAATTCTATAGAGAAGTCAAGCAATGATTTTAAAGGCAAATTTATGAGATTCAATTCCAGAGTAAAATGGTCTTATTTGACAAATCCAAGATGCTGTGGAATTTAAAAACCAAAAAGAACCATGATGGTTTCATTTCTCCAGGAATTTAATGTGCATCCAAACAATAGAATTTTGAATTTCATGGAATTTTTAATTCAGTAGGTTTTAATTTCATGGAATTTAATTCTTTGGCTCAATTCTAATTCCATAAATCCAAATGCACCTAGTGACTTTGGAGGCAAATTTTGTTGCATTCAATTCCTTTCTTGAGGGGTCTTATTTGACAAATCCACAACCTTGTGGAATTGGAGAAAAAAAGAGAAGCACAATTCATGGAATTGGGGGATGGAATTGTCAATTCCATCCTACAATTCCAAATCCAATGTTTGGACACATTTTAAATATGATAAGATTTGAAATTTGCAATTCCATGGAGAATTAAAGGAGTGATTTCAGAGGCCAAGTCCTTGGAATTCAATTCCGTAGTGGAGAGGTCTTAATTGATAAATCCACGGAGTTGTAGAATTGAAAAACAAGAGGGGAGCCCGATGTTTTTGTCTCTCTGTTTTCTCTTGTTCTCTCATTCTATCTCTTCTTCCTTCAACATTCGCTAGAGAGACGGATGCTGATAACGGAATGAGACAACATGACTTTTTTTCATTCTTTTTCTCCCCCTTCATCTTCCTCTATCTTCTTAAGGGTTTCCACTTCTTGTTCTTTCATTCTTTCTCTCATAGGAAGATCCATTCATGTGCAACACGTTGATCAGAGCTTACTCTCAGTTTGTTTTCCTCATTAGAGCCACTCATCTCTACAACTAGATGTGCCATATAAATGTTAAATTCAGCAAGTTTGTGCTTAAGGTCTGTGCTAGAGTCTGGGCTAGAGTTTCATCGAGCATGGAAGAAGATGGAAAAAATTTCGAATCTATTATTGCTAATAAGGGGGCTGACTTCAATGGGGGGTTTGGTCATGATCATTTTAGTCAAAACTCACCGGTTTCTAGAATATCTTGATAGTCCACTATGTCGAATCGAGTAATATCGAAGCTGCAAAGAGAGTGTTTGTCAAAATGCCCGAGAGGGATACAGTTGCTTAGAATTCAATGATGTTGGTTTTGTTCAAACTAGATATTACCTGAGAACATTAGAGCTCTTCCGTGGGTGCATATGTAGAAACGTGAGCATTGGAGTTAGGTGGATGAAAGGGCAATTTGGGCAATAGTACGTGTTGGATTATATATATATATTTTTTGGTTAGAAAACAAAATATTGTTTTTTGTTGAATGCACCGCTTGTTGATTGGATTTTCCAAACATCCACATTTTGACTTACCATTGCTTGCTCCAAAACCATGACAAACTAAATGTGAAAATACATTATCAAAGAAGTAGGCGGGTCTTTAGTATCTTAGAAAGAAGGTTAGATAAAGTTAGATGCCTAGATTCAATTGCCGTGAAGCATTAGTTGGTATAAAATGGCTCCGATTTTCTCTGGCAAACACCCGAGGTGGGCGTTGGGCATCAACCACACATCATTGGACATGTGGTGATAAAATGGGGCGAGATATCAAGTGGGGAAAGTCGAAATCATGGGAAGAAATGAAATGACTTCTCTTCTATTTTATCGTCACATGTCCAATGATGTGTGGATGCCCAAGTACCCACCTCGGGCATTCATTAGAGAAAATCCGAAGCCGCATAAAATACCTTAAGTAACCATTCATAGGTTATATAGACTTTTGGATCTTGTTTGCTTACCATCTGCTACGCTTAAGGGGAATGTAGGTATCAATTAGTCATAGCAGTTCAAAAATATTTTAACTTTATTTTTTTGTTCATCCAAACAGTGGAATTGAAAATTATACAATCTAATTCCATGAATTGACCAGTGCATCCAAATGGTAGAATTTTGAACTATGTGGAATTTAATTCAGTAGTTTCCAATTCTATAGAATTCAATTCTTTAGTTCAAATCCCATTCCACAAATCCAAACACAGCCTAGAGAATTCAAGCAGTGATTTTAAAGGCAAATTTATAAGATTCAATTCCATAGTAAAATGGTCTTATTTGACAAATCCACGATGTTGTGGAATTTAAAAACTCAAAAGAAGCATGATGGTTTCATTTCTTCAGGAATTTAATAGTGCATCCAAACGATAGAATTTTGATTTTCGTGGAATTTAATTCAGTACGTTTTAATTTCATGGAATTTAATTCTTTGGCTCAATTTCAATTCCATAAATCCAAATGCACTTAGTGATTTTAGAGGCAAATTTTGTGGAATTCAATTCCTTTCTTGAGGGGTCTTATTTGACAAATCTACAACCTTGTGGAATTGAAGAAAAAAGAGAGAAACACAATTCATCTCTCCCCATCCCTCTCGTTCTCCCATTTTCTCTCATCCTTCAACCCTCGCTAGAGAAAGGCCGACGGACACTGACGACGACAGACGGCTCATTTAATTTTTTTTTCTCTTTCTCCTCCTTCCTTTTTCATTCTTTTTCAAAAGTATGTTGTGTTTATCGAAGTGATGAACAAGCCCCAATAGATTCAAGTCAGGGACAGTAGCGGTGCTTTGCAAGATTCGTAAGTACCAAAAGAGCATGAATCTACTCATCTGAAAGCTGCCCTTTCAGTGCCTTGTTCAAGAAATCGATTAGGACTTCAAGACGGTTCCAAAGTAGTGTTGGTACGTACTGATCTCCAAGAGGCTGCCAAATCTTACTTGGGTGGTCTTTTGGAGGAGGACACCAACCTTTACACCATTCACACAAAGAGGGTTACTATTATGTACAAGGACATTAAGTTTGCTAATACGTGGTGAAAGGGAGTAGAGAAATATCAGATTAAGTTGTTGGTTGTATTATTTTTTCAAGAGTTTGATGAGTATATATGTAAATCTGTAGCAACGTTTTTGTGCTTATTGGTCACACTTGGTTTAGCTTGCGCTGGCTGAGGGTTCTTATCCTAAAGATCTTATCTCTGCTCACTACGTTCCTCCACTCAATGTATTACAGGGTCATGACCTTGTAAGGAGAGCAACAACATCTGGGCTTGCTGGCCTATTATTATTTTGTAAATTGACTTTTGATTCAATGTAGTGATTTGTTGTTTTTAAATAAAATCTTGCTTATTTAGATGTCTTTGTTATGCAACCTGCTCAGAAGAGTCTGTGAAATTATGGCTCATTTGGGTTATTTTTTATGTCGTTCCCTAAAATCAATTTGATTATATGAATAATGTTGATTAAGCTAAGCTGCAAGTTAGGTTAACAAGAATCAGTTGTTGTGATAACCTAGAATGCAAGATTAAATGCTTTTGTAGTTCAAAAATATTTTCACATAATTATTTATTCATCCAAATAGTGAAATTGAAAAATTCACAATTCAATTCCATGAATTCAGCAGTGTAACCAAATGAGAAGGGGAGTGGATTTATGAAATTGCCAGGGAGAAAGGATATGTTACTGAATTCAGTAGTGGTTTGTTACTTGGACTACAGCTTCACCTTCCTTAGTAAGAATCTTCCTCTATAGCGGGTCATAATTTCCGAAGATCCCGAATTAAGTATGTGAAGATGAGCATATTTAAGTTTTCCTTTATTTCTTGATACAAGTTTATAAAAATTAAGTTTCAAGTCCCAGATTAAGGCGATGGGATTTGGTCTGGCCCTCGCCAGGCCAAAACCGCCTGGCGCACTAACAAAGCTCCTTAAACTGTCCTTTTAACCTTGGTTATATTTTTTTAATTCTTGTGGTAATTTTTTTTAAATTTGTTTTCTAAAAACCAAGGTTATATGATTGATTCCTAAGGTTTAGTGAATCTTAACCATAGTTAAAGGGTGTCAAAAGGGACACGTGTTGACCTATGGGACGGGAGCCAAATGGTTTTCGTCTTGCGAGGGCGAGACGAAATCTATCCCAGATTAGGGCCTCCTACTTGGGGTTCAAAAGACCTTAGTGCAAGCACATGGGAAGCCCATCAATTTATATGTATATTTTAAAATATTTATTTATTTATTTATTGATAGCAATATTTATTTATTTTAGATTATTAGTTTTCTTAGGCCACTCTTTTAAGGTTCATGGTTAGATAATGTACACAATAATAATAAAATGTTTAGCTTAGTATTTGGACATACCGATTGCCTCCTTCCCAGGACTCAAAACCTAACCACCGATGGAGCATAGACAAAGAGATTTTATAATGGGTAATGGAAAATAAACTGCTTCCGCAAGGAGCACGTTTCACATCCTTAAAAGTTCTCACGTGCTTTTTGCTAATTCCCTTTAATTGTGGTTAAAATTTACTAATCTTTAGGATTAAAGAAATGATTTTTTAGAAGGTAAAAAACTAACTATAGAGGTTAAAACTTCTTAATCAGAGTTCAAGGGCCGGCCCGCAGTCCCGCCCGATTATTAGTTGGGTTGGGTTTAGAGTCTAAAGCCCGTGGCCCGTTAACCCCACCCGTTTAGTTCAGAGGCAAAAAATTTCACATAATTTTTAGCTGAGCTGACATCATAAGTGGATAGTCTGGTTCGGCCTGTTTATTAGTCGGGCCTAAACAGGCCGGGCACGAACCCGACCTATTGACGCGAGACGCTCATTCCGTTCCTCGGTGGATTATTCCTCTTTCGTAATTGACACCTTCGGTTCAGTTTAGTAATCGTGTCTATACCCTATGTTCGTGCAGAAAGAAAGACAGACTTAAAGCACACAAAAACCTAAACAAATTCTCTCTTCAAGCCTCAAGCCTCAAGCCTCAAGGGGAGGCCTTCTTCTATGGCTCAGGATCGAGTTCAAACCGGAGAGACTCTCTCCGGTTTGAACCCTTAGAGGTTGCCACGTGCAGGGGTGGAGCTAGGAATTTTTCATTCGGAGGGCTAAAATACATGTATAAAAAAATTTTGATTTGAGGGTATGAGGGGGTTTCGAGGTGTAGCCCTTGAGAAAATTTTTTTTTGGGTAGTTTTTTTATTTTGAGAATTTTTTTTTCCCGGTAATGCCTTTGAGGTTGCCATGTGTCCCTTATTAATACCCCTTAATTGTGGTTAAGATTCACCCACCTATCTTTGGTTTTAAAAAAATATATCAAATTTCTTTTCGAACCCTAGTTTAAAATTCACGAACTCCTAAGGTTAAAATTATTTAAATATTTTTTTTCTAAAAACTAAGGATAAATAGATAAACCCTAAGATTAAATGAATTTTAACCATAGTTAAGGGGTGTCAATAGGGACATGTGGTAACCTCAAGGGCATAATCAGACTCAATTTGGGGGCCCACTATATATATGACAAAAAAAATTGGGGGGGCCAAGTATACTTAAAGAAAAAAAATTTAATTGAGAGGCCCACTAATCATACTATTGCAACAAGGGATTTACAACCCCCCCCGGCCACCTGTCTCCTTTGACACCCCTTAACCATGGGTAAGGTTTACCCACCCATCCTGGTTTTTTTTTAAAATATATTAATTATTATTTTTTAAATTAAAAAAACTATTTTTAGAGTTTTTTTAATATTAAAAACAGTTTTTAATTTTAAAAAAAGAATTAATATTTTTAAAAAAAACTAAGGATGGGTGGGTGAACCTTACCCATGGTTAAGGGGTGTCAAAGGAGACCCGTGGCGACCTCTAGGGGTTCAAACCGGAGAGAGTCTCCCCGGTTTGAACTCGAGAGGAGTGTGGGCCTTCTTTTATTTGAATTCCTACGATCTAACTAACCCAAGTAGAAACCTATATTCTCTCTCTACAGAATAGAACCTATATTATCTCCCTACACTTGGCAAGATTTATTATCCCCTAAACTACATTCTATTCTTGGTAAACTGTGTCTCTTCCTGCATCCCCTATATATGGCTCTCGTGATGGGCTGTAGGCAAGTATCAGAAAGAAAGAGAGAAACATGGAGGCCGGAGCCGGTGGAGACGATCTCTCGTCGAGATTTCCATATTCGGTCGTATCCAAGTGGCGCGTCACTGTTTCTCGTCGGTACCAACATCTTCTCGACAAGTTGATTCCACACGTTCTAAGGCGTTGGATCGCATTTGCTTTCGCTGCTTTCATCTACATCATTCGAGTCTGGTTCATCCAAAATTTCTACATCGTCTCGTACTTACTTGGCGTCTGCAGCATCCACCTCCTCATCGCTTCCTCTCCCCGCTGGTTGATGGGCCCACTCTTCCCACTTTTGTTCGTCTGACTCCCCGAATTCAAGTTCTGGTGCGTTGCTCTCTCAGTTAATCGTTTTTCAATTTATTGAAATTGTTTGCTTTGCCTTTTCTTCATTTTCTCCCAATTTTCAGCCTTGTTAGGGTTCTTTGATCAATCAATTGTAGGAAGTATGTAGTTTGGTTTGGTTAACTAATCCGTGTGTTTTTTTTTTTTTTTAAAATATAATTGTTGGATTGGTCGCTAATTGGTAGAGTGAATCATAGAATATGATAAATTGTTTTGAATAAATGTGTGGAAAACATTAGCTGGTTTTAGATGCTTATGGATCCTTTGATAACCGTTTCTAAAAAGACAGGCCTGATTAGATATGGAGCATCAACAAAGGAATAAAACGCTCAGACACGGAAGCCTATGATCTCAGTCGTCCAAAGTTTACAAATGTCAAACATATCAACACTTAACAATTATCAACAAAGATTGAAGAAGGTAGTTATTTTCAATGTTACCTTGACACTTCAGTTTTCCCAAATTTTGTCCTGCCGACACCTTGATACAACATGATACACTCCGTGGTACATGCTTATACCATGCTCTGACGATGTCAACATTATGGTTAGGCATGTAGCGCTTCAAGTACGTTGAGCCATCTAAAAAATACATTGTATATATATTAGTTTTCGTGAAGTTGTGTCCTTTCTAGAAATATAAAAGAAAACTTACTAGGAGAGTGGCAACACCAACAATGATCAATATGTATATTTCTCTCTCTTGTTTTATTCTCTCTATTATTCTCTATATGCGTATTATTTTAGAACTTTAGTATATACTTCAAAAACAAATTAGAGACAAGTGGTCCTCCTTCTCTATTCTTATGATTTTTTCTATATTTTTGAGTTATAATATCTTCATATATCATCAAAAATCTATACGTCTGTGCCGTCGTATTGAGATTTCCAAAGCTTATTGTGCCGAACACCTTTAGACACCCGCATACTTGGTACCCATACCACGTGCCTAGGTAACACTGGTTATTGTAACTACTAGGAAGATTCCTACGTAAACAAGATCAAAGAGGTGGATACTCCCTTAAAGACACATGACAACATCTTATGGTATCTACAGAGAAAATGAGTAAAATTGGTGGGAACAGTCTCTGGAACTACCAATGAAGCCTATAAGGAGGCTAAGTATGAAGAAGGTCAGATCCCTCGATCAGTCCAAGACACGCAAACATTGTTCCTCAACAACTTGCTCCTCAGTAGCCCAACCCCCTCCGAGAGAGATCGTAGCACAATTACCTCATCCGGGAGAGCTCTTTACTGTTTTTGGTAGTCACCTCCTACAGGAGATTACCTTAGCATAGTTTCCTCCTCCGGGAGAGCCCCTTTAATTACTACCTCCTCAAAGAGAGATATTGGTCACTTCATCTTCAGCAGCCATCTTGGTGGAACTTTGTATTTACCTCTACGACTCATTTCGATCGCATGATAGTTTGTAAGTTGTTTCTCATGATTACTTTCAATTGAATTCAGTTAATCTTAACTATCTTTGTCATTTCTGTCTATTTCACACACAACTCATATATCACATTGTCACATTTTACCTTTCCTTTAAATTTGGAAAGCTCTTCGGTCATTGAAGGTATTATAGAACTCATTTTAGAAGGACGAACCCCCCTCTCTAGATTGCCTGACCGATATATCTAGTGGTGGCTGACCGAACGACCAAAGTGAACACACTCTCGCTCACTCACTATGACTTGGCTTCTGGGGTGTAAAGGTTTCTATTTGTGATTGTGCCACATGGCACTGCCACGCCTGACAACTAGATTTCTAGCCAACAAAAATGATACTCAGTTGTAGCTTCAGATTGATCCTAATGTGAATCTTTTTATCCTAAGGAGGGAGGGATGAACGAGAATTTTGCCTATACTCGAGATTAGAGTAGCCCTAGCATGTGATAAAATAATTGATAATTGACTGAGATATTTTGACCATGTGTAGCAAAGATCAATGACAATGCCAATGAAGGAGTACTTTGTTGAAGGCTGTAAAAGAATAAGGAGTTGTGCAAAACAGACATATATTGAAGTATTGAGCGAAGACTCGGAGTCTTACAATTTAACAGAAATTAGCACTTGCCGATAGGAAAAAAACAGTAGATAGAAGACCATTTAGAGGGGAATGGAGCCATAGGATTCATGCAATTGATTTCAAGTAATTGGAATAAAGCTTGAATGGTGATGATGATTTTATATATTTGATTTGAGAATGTATTAATTAAGTTTTATTGAAATAAATTTAGTGTTTTGAAAACCAGACCTGATCGGCCGGTTGAACTGGTAAACCGGGAACCGGTCAGTCAACCAGTCCCCAAAACCGACCTATTTTTAAAACATTTTTAAAACTGGTGAAACAGGTCGGTTCAATCGGAACAACGGTGATTTAACTGGGAAAAACCGGGAAATTCATGAGAATTGGTAAAAAAAAAAAAAAAAGATAGAAAGCCACAGTTCATCCGGGTCAGTCGAACCGGTCGAACTAGGAATCGGTCGCCCAGCCGGTTCGAGGTCCGGTCCGGTTTCAGTGTAGTCAAGGCGTCGCCTAGGCCTTTTTGGGCCTCAACCACCTAGGCGCCCCTCTAGGCAGACGAAAGTCACTGGCGATCGCCTAGGCATCTAGGCGCTAGGCGGTCGCCTAGGTGGTCCATACAAAATTTATTCTATAAACCTATTTTAAAAACTCATTTAAAACCCTCCTTTAAAATCCTATTTTAAAAACTCATTTAAAACCCTCTTTTAAACCATATTTTAAAAGGGCAGTGATTAGCCCACCACGCATTTAACTATGTAGTCAAATTTGTGTCCACGTGTCCCTTTTAATACCCCTTTAACTATGGTTAAACTTAAGAAAATTAAGGTTAATATTTTTGTTTTTATTTTCAAAAACTAAGGTTAGATTGCTTAACCCTAGGGGTGAGTGAATCTTAACCACAACTGATGGGTGTTAAAAAGGGGGACATAGACCAATGCAGACCGCACATTCCACTACAGTGGAATGCGGCGTTAAGTAAAACATTTCACATTTTAAAACCCGCTTTTAAAATCATCATTTAAACTCTTAGACCCTATTTTAAAACCCTCTTTTAAAGTCTAAAAACACTATCTTTGATATAGATGATGTATTTAAACTTTAAAAGCAACATCCAAAGTCAACACTCAAAATCACCTTAAAAGTTAAAAAACTTCAAACTAATTATATATCTAATATTTATGTAATATATGCATATATTAATATTACAGAAACATATATTTAATATATATAAATATAATATAATTATTTTTATCGCCTAGGCAGCGCCTCGCCTAGCTAGACCTAATCGCCTAGGTATCGCCTGGACGCCTTGACTACACTGTCCGGTTTTTAAAACATTGGCAATAATATTAATATATCATTTGCTATGTCCTAAGATAACGATGGATAATGAATGATAGTAGTCATTTTTTCAATATTTGTTTTTTATTTCTTAATAGCTAACCAAAATTGTATTAGTGGAGAAGGAATTTACAATAAGTTGGGGAAAGAGGTTCCCTAACGTATATGAAGCAAAAAAAAAATAAAAAAATTAGAGACCAGGACTCGCAAAATAAATAGGGAGGGAAATGACAAATGGTTATAGTAGTGTTGTAGCACCATTATTAATGTTTATAATAATTTGTTTTTTATAAAACTATGAACGCATTTTACAACTAAATTTATTGAAGTGAGTCAAAGAGAACATATAAAGGTAAAGGCAGCATGTTGCAAACAGTGATAGGGAGGTTCCTTGAAATAAAGCAGTCTTGGCATATAGCTCTATTTTTCATTCACTATGCTTCACTTTTGGTGTGTCCTTGTATGGGTGCTCTTTTTGGGGTTGTGCACAACCTCCTTCCGCCAGTCCTGAACTCTTCTACCGGCTAGCTTGCTGCCTTGATATTTTCATAAAGCTATGAGAGTAAATCTTAGATTTAGTATGTTGATGGTTCATTTCAAGTACGGACACATGTCACGAATAAGTCAAAAGCGATGCCAGGGCGCATTCCACATGAGTGGACACCTCTCTTATGACAGATGGTGAATTTGCCTGCCTAAATTCCGTGGGACGTTCCTTAGTATGTCGACGTGAAGGCCCCGCAATGCCCTTACTGCGTCTTGCCCCGCATGGACGGCAGGATAAACTTCAAAGCGTGTGAAGCATCATCCTGCCTTTGACCCCAAGTGGGTCATTCCTTGGCATTGTCCACTAGATTGGCTACTCTCAACGAAAGCATCGGGTGGGGTGTGCTTGGTTTTGGAGTGCCAAATGGTGTCAACAACCTTTAGTGGCGTGGTGAGGGCGCGTTTTGGTGTCTTCGATCCTGAATCTTGGGGAAAATGATAGGTTGTTGTTCGGTTGATGTGAGAAA